>CAWUFW010000447.1:1185000-2385000 GCA_963921515.1 Calotriton arnoldi | reverse complement strand
GAAGTGGAGGGCTGATGTTGACAAATGTGTGTCCTTCACCTAAGGGCCTTGAGAGGAAGGGATTCAACGAACTTTGCTTTCATTGAATTGATCAATAGTGTGGCCTCATCCCATCACCAGGTTGTTGTCAAGCGTAAACTGTATGTCACTGCATACACTTCACAAGTGACTTTTTAAGTGCTTTTTGACCACCACTTGACTGTGTCCACTTTAGCTTAAAAAAAGGAAAAAGTGGGGCACTTTTTGAACTTCGAACTGCCTGCTGATTGGTGTTACCACCATTTACTTTTTGATTATTGTTTTCGATCTGTCCAGTCATGCACTTCACTGATTTGTGGCACTGTCCGGATGGGTGTTGACTGGCCGATGGTGTACCTTGTGCTGTGCTATGACTCAACTTATAAGAAGTAAAAGCATGAAACAAAAGCGTCACACTTTCGGTGTGGAAAGACTGACTCATTCTTTTGTGGTGATACAAACGTGTTCTCGATTTAGCACACCTTTATCCAAAGTGCTTTTATGTAGAATATTTTTAAATTCATTTTTTGCCTAATTAGTCTGACTTTCATAACTGCCAAATGATCTCATGTCAAGATTAGGATATTAATTCAGTCCTGCCTTTTATGCCAAATGGACCCTGCATTCTGGGAAATGTAGTTACACATATGACCTTAAAAGTCCAATTTCGCAAAGTTCTGTTGACTATAAAGGATTGGCAGAAGATGTCGCACAGGACAAGCGGCTACTTGACAACTATCTGCACAAGTCATTAGCCTTGGATGGATGGATTCACCTGCACTTATTATAGTGCAACTTTGGCTTATTTCTGGGGGTCTCGAGTCCAGCTGTGGTCTGCACGTGGCGGGTTTAACCAAAGGAGCAGAGTGAGATGATCCTGCTTGGACCCGAACGTGGAACCACCATAGTCGCAATTAGATATCAACTGTGAGTGCTCCAGCTAATTTCTTTATCAATGATAAAAAAATAATATGCTAGATATCATGCACATAAATGTATTCCTATCTAGGTGACTGGATAGAATCCTTTCTAGGTGAATACAACAAATATTAGATTAGCGAAGACTAAAATAGGCATAGCTCGATTAAATTAGTGGCTAGGATAAGGGCACGCCATAATTAGTGATAACACCATTGCACAGTATCTATGCTAACTAGTCCCACGGATATACTCCTGAACTTGAGTTCTTTGAAAAGCATTCTACCATGTGGCTGGCCAAGTCTCTGGCCCTGTGTATCCTGGTGTCCTCTTACTGAACGCGCGCAGGATGATCTGTGAGCCAGAGCTTAATAAAACTGCTTTTATTTTTTCTTCCTCATGACTTGCTGCAGGCTGTGTGCTGCTGGCACTGACCTCTGCCCCGAGCCTCTGTGCCTGGCCACCAATTCTCCTCCATCCTGGTTAGTGCAAGGAGTTTTGTACCTCTGAAGTGAACTGCAGGCCAGGGCCGCATAAGGAATAATCTGCTGAAAGGCTAGCTGCAGTACTGAATCCAAAGAAGCAGACCTCGCCAAGGGCCTAATTTATGGGGATTTGGCATAGGGCAGCGCAGCAACGTGGTGCAAGGGCGCCTGTGTTGTCGGCAGGATTGTTTTTGTGCAGGAAGGAGCACCTTCCTGCACAAAACAATCCTATGAGCTCTTTCCTCTTTCTATGTGTACTGCAGAATGCAGCGCACATGGAAAGAGGAAAAAAACAAGGAGAAATAAAATGTGTCCCTGTTGCGCCTCCCCTGGGGAGGCATAAGGTTTTGGCATATCCCCAAGTTTACATACTTTTGTAAATCTGGGGAAGTGTCAAAATCCATGGGTGTTGCTTGGGAACACCCACCGCAACGCCCATGAAATGCTTCCCTAACGCAGAGTAAGGCAACGCAGCAATTTGCGCTGCCTTGCCTTACTCCATATTAATGAGGCAATTCAGAGCCATGCCAAGTAGCTTTGAATGATTTGCGCCACCAGAGCGCCACAAAAAGTGATGCTACAGCAGCACAAGCGAATCATAAATATGGCCCAAGTGTTCCATCACTCCCAGTGCCAAGGGCATCATCCTACACCCTGCAAAGGCTCCTTGTTGGCAATTCCAATGACTCATCATCTACCTCAGACACAGGTATTTCATCTGATGCACAAATGTGGTCCTCTTGGGCCCATGCCCTAAAATCTATTTCAGACTTACCTAGACCTCATTTTACCCTCATCTGTGAGTCCCTTGCCTCTGTCTCATCTTTTCAACCACCAGGGCTCAATCTCACAATCTGAACGAAACATTATGCATACGCTTAATTCACCCTTTATGAAGTGCGATTTTGGATACTTTATATTCTAGTGAGTTACAGTTGCAGTGTGGTGGCTGTTCATTTGTTTACTTCAGACGTAATGTGCTCAACCGCGATGTTGAGTTATCTCGTGCTCCACTCATCCTCCCTAACATCTCCCTGTTCAGTCCCGATGCACTCACCTACATGGTCATTCCCTCGGGTGGGGATCTCTAGCAGTATTCTCAAATGTTCCACCCTGTCAGTCTCATTTTAAACAGCCAAGCATCGGTATAATTTTATCCAAGTCACAGTAGTGTCCAATCTTGCATGCTAGACAGGAAAGATGTAGGGAAAGGTGTGTGGAGTGTGGAGGCGATGCCCACTTTGGGGTGGAGAGATGAAGTTGAGAGCGAGAGGGGAGAGGTGATGTGATATCTGCCAGAGGGGCTGGAGGACGAAGATCAGGATTGTATGAGGATGTGGAGGGGTGACATTAAATAGCATTGAAGTGTACAGTGGATAAGTGAGTGAGGTTTCCTTGTATTGGACCATTAATGTCTACATCTGGCATGGTCACCTTCGCCAGTTCATTTACCATGGTAATGCCCTGTTTCAAGGTTTCTTTATTACATTAACCTTAGGGTGCATATTAATCGTGTACTCTGTATGGGAAATATTCCTTGGCATTAAAGAAAGACATTTGAATGGAATTTTGAGCGATAGAATCAATGGTCTGTACTTGCACTGAGAGACTATGACGCTATTTCAGTAATTTTGCATTGAATACTTTTTTTTTCCTCTCACTGTCATCAGGTGAAGGTCAAATGATGTTACTTTCACAACCCATGGGAATTGGGTGACTCAACACAGATGGCCCCTCCAAAACATTATTTACTGTATCCCTAATTTGTTTTAGTGGCTCTATTGCTGTTTGCATGTTTTTGTGTACTGTTAAAAGACAACTGGTACGTTTACATCCTACAGTACCTATCAGTTCATATCATGAAACCTCTCATTAGGTTGTGAACCTTTCACATGAGCTTCCTCTGCGTAGGGCAGTGATAATTACCATTACTGACTGCAGACTAGTTCCATAGGGCTTGTTATTGACCCTCACCTGACATGTTGGGCCGAGCTGAATTCAAGAGTGCTTAAGTAGGTCAGCATTTCAACAAGTTTGTCCCTGTTGGTTTTGGCCCTCAAGGGTCCCCTAACATGCATAGCGTGGATGCTTAGAGACCATACGTTCTTGATTTGGAGTCACTGATGACATCTTAAGTTATTTGCAAAATGTTGAATATGTCTTCTAATTTTTTAAGCCAACATTGTAAGGAACATAACATTAGGAGTTTGGAAAAGGCCCAACTGTGATTATTTATCAATGATTTTAGCGGCCTTTTGCATCCTGCATGCATTATTTGCATTGTACTCCTTCAGAATCAGTCAATTAAGGTAAAACCACAAGATGGAAGATAGCTGTGAATGTAAGTGGTGCTTCAACCACCAGTCACACAATCCCATGCAGAAAGAGTATTTTTGATATGAAGTAGGAGCTAATGCAACAACCAAGAACCTACAATTTCAGCTGATCATTTAAGACTACAAGAAAATATCGAAGTTGAAAGTAAAGTAGGCTTGACAGTATCCAGCTCAGTCTGTTGCTTTTTCCACCCCAACCATAAATCCTTAATGGTGCCCCGCTTCCTGATGTGAATTTGGGCAGAAGAAGTTATAGGTTCACATTCGCCTGTCCACCTCCTCCCTGTTGTTGGTGCTGTGCTACTTATAGTAGCAGAGAATACGGAGCGATCTGTGCAGAAAAATCCAGCAGACACCAATGACAGACATCCAAAGACCAGAAAGCCTAATACGGTGATTGTTGATGGAGAAATACTTACTCCTGACATGGGAGTGTAGGCAGGAGGAGGGCTGTGTCCAATTTCACTCTGATAAGAAAGAAAAATGGAACCATGGATGTAAGAATAAAAGGACGTCAAATGAGTGATATGAACGAATAAGAAAAGAGTCTAACATGTTCAACAGTGAAACCTGACATTCAACCACCAACAGAAACCGTATCTGGACAAAAAGAAGGCACACCAACTAGAGGAGCACATCAACAGCTCATTCACTCAGCAGGCGGCTCCCTCTCTGATTGTGATGCACAGTTTCTATTAGCTTCGGTCTGTACCAAAGGTACTGCTCTGTGAAATATACCTTAACTCAACGATATGAGGGAACTCAGAGGTGGGAACGGAGAGAAGATCAGTTGGAAGGAAACAAAAGAGTGGGTGAGAGACAGAGAAAGAAAGAAGAGCTGGAATGAGGGAGGCAGATGACTGTAGAAAGAGAAGTAGAGAGATAGAAAGAGAGAGGGAGAAAGAGAAGGGTTGCCTTCCATTTGACATTAGTGAACTGGAATTTTCATTTTATTGAAACAGGAAATTCAGCTGCAAAACGTATGTTTTCTCCTTTAACATCAGCAAAAAAGGAGAGATTTTTCTATTTTGGGGACACATGCAGATGTTGCAGCCCATATTTACCAGGTGGGTACTTGTTCCGCTCCCTGGAGTTTTATGAGAAAGTGGTTTAATTAGAGGTTATTCTCATATGGAATGTTATTCCATAGAGACAATATTTGTATTACTTTAACATTTGATATCTATTTGCTTTGCTACAAAATCACCATAATTAAAACTAATTTTACAATCCTCGCTACTAAATTACCCAAAGTATTTTTGTAATATTGAACAACTAACTTTTATAAAAGTGTTAATTATTTACCACAAATTACTTTTTCATTCTGCCATGAAGATCTCAACCATGGAAGTTTCGAGAATGTGTATCTTTCTCCCTTTCTTTTCCAAGTAATTTCTAGCTAGAAAATTGAAGCAAACTGAAAAAAGTTCATTGACTTCTAACATGCTGAAAAGTTATATTGAAGGAATATTTTAAAAAGAGGAATGCAATATTTCCCAAATATGCTCAAACCCCTTTTTCCTTTAGTTAGACAACCACTGAATAAGTGCCAAATTATGCCTTTTTAACGTGTGTAGAGGTAGACACTTGTTAGCCTTTGAACTACCCTCTGACCACCACCTTCCTAGTCAGTGATCAACATACTTCTGACCTGTGAGCCCATATTCATGGCCTGTGAACAACACATCCTATGAAGGGAGTGTTTGAGTGAGCCTCAAAGTTGCGCACGACAAGAACGGAGGAACTATCCCGCAGTACCTTGAAGAATTTAGTTAGATGTGAACATACGTTGCTCATACTCCAATAACATTTTGCTCAAATTCCCAAGATGTCTGGTCTACAGGATAACACGCCACACAGACTCTTTATTATATTTGGGGGTGGTATCAACTTTACAAATGTATATGGCCCTTTTAGATTTCAGTATTCTGTGACCTTATTAAAACGTTGATTTGTTGTGGCATCAATTTAGAGAGATTATTCAGTAAAGTAGACTCAAATAGTAGCTTTGAAAGGAGCACATGATTTATTGGGTGATTAACTTTCTATATTATTTACCATATAGGGTTATCTCCAGTTGCATCCTGCATGCCAAAACTATGCAGATCCCAAAAGTGCTCATGGATAAGGGTCGATTACAATCTCTGTGTCCATAGAAAATGGACACTAGGACTGGACGGATGTATGTGTTTCAAAAATGTCTTTAACTAGACCTCAGGACATAAATCAAAGCGAAGCCTTGTAGTGTCAGCTGTCAACGACCCAAATGTGTTTAAGAACTGCCTCAGTAGACCAAGTTATAGACAGACAATCATTTTTAAGATTAGGGCCTAGTTTGGAGTGTGGTAGATGCAGGACATCCTCCATAATGACCATCTACCCTAATGAGAATGCAAAGACACGAATGCAATCTAAATAGAAGAGGACCACCGTCTCTATTAGCTGTATGTCCCGCATCTGCTAAATTTAAATTCAGATCCTCCAAAATCGAATTTCTGTTACTGTCAAACCAAACAATCAGTACTCATGCCCAAACATCCATGAAGGTGTTGACTACAGATACCATTAAATCTATGACTGCCCTGGTCCCAAAACTTGTTGCTGGACCCTTCACTTTCTACAAAAGTGTATGCTCAAAATCTGGTTAAATATTCCATTTGCTTTACAAGCCATCATATCACATTTCTTGTCTCATCTGATTTTCAGCTATTGGTGTAGGTCTTAATGATGTTTTGTACTGACCCAGGACATTTCCTTATTGTAGACCTGCTTAATTCCATTCCCCACTCCATGAGGTCAGTACTTAGTGCCACAGCCAGGCTGTTTAGGAGTGCCTACAGATGTCCTAATACACCTAAAATAACTTCCACTTTCTCACTGTTTGTATTGCTCACAATGCATTCTTCTCAGGAACACTTAGTTATTATGCAGAAAAAGTTAAGTCTGTGTCAGAAGCCTGCAAACCATAACTTTGCTTTGGTAGGAAGTAATGAAAGTTCACAAAACAGCACTCCTACACGTGTTCTTTTTGGCCATGCTTGGTTGCCTGGAGGATTATTTCTGACTTTCTTTCTTTCTTTTTCTTTCTTTCTTTCCTTTCTGAGGTAGTTCAAGCTTTGTTTATGTACAGGTTTTACTAATTTTATAATTTGCTTTTACCTGGATAATGGTTTATGAGGTTTTCAAAAATACTTTTCAAAAATACATGCTAAATTATCCTATGTGGATTCTGCATTCTCTTTAGAACATTTGTGCCCAGTTCACATTCAAAATATTTCTCCCACAAATGTGAAGATTTGCTATTTTCTATTTCCCACAAAACCTACTTTCTGCAGAATTTTCACAATTTTTTTAAACCTTCATTAATAGTATGAAGTTGCCATGATTTTAAAACAAAAATCATGAAATGTGAAGATATATTTATTTTTATGAATGATTGTAGCGGTCTGTTGCATTCTGCATGCATTTTTTGTACAGTACCTGCCAGTTAAGGACAAGCATTGACATAGCCAATAGGTCTTGCCTTTGGGACCTTATAAGTATTTAGCCATGCAGCACATTATCCTGGGTGCTAGCAATATCTACTGTTTATTAACGTGGAAACTTTGACACTAATAGGCACATTATAGTACTGCATTTAGAAGTACTTATTTAAAGTGCTATTTTTGTACAACTGCTAGTCTGAACTCACATATCTGGAAGTGCTTTCATATGTAATAATGAGGGAAAAAAAGAGACACCAATTCTCCTTTTGCACTCTGCTTTGAGGTGTAACAATCAATCCAAAAGTGTCAACTAAGGCACAAATATGCAGACTAGCAACAACACCATCAACAATAAGTGTCACTCCATCAAACTGGGTTGTATTCTTAATTAACTTACATAGCAATCAGTGTCAATTTAAGCTTCATGTAAACAGCACTGGTCCTTACCCAACACACTTATGTGTCGATGAAGGTGGTCCCCTAGGTAGGCTGGAGCAATATAAAATGTAAGTCTATGCCTGCAGGATAAATCACACTTTTCGACGGAACGAGCGGCTGCTCTTATAAAAGCTTCCTTTCGCATTAATTATGCGAATTGAAACCTGTGTGCCTCTATCACAGCCCGCCTGGCCTGTTTGCCTTCCACCCTCGGGAAACGAGGCATCAAGGACCGAGGCATCTGCTGAGACTCTGTAACACCCTCAGAAGCTCCGAGCATACCTGCCACAGCATTACAAAATACAACAAGCATTGGGAAAACCAATAGGTCTCGCCTTTGGGATCTTATACGTTTTTAGCTATGTAACAGTTGTTGTTTTTGCACTAAGGATATTGTTTTGGATAACTAAACAATATTTAGGTCTTATTGTATATGGCAATCTGTTTTGCTTTTGGGATATTATAATTATTTAGTTATGCAGTTTAATATTGTTGTTGCAATATTATGAACTGTTGTATCGTGAAACATTTGTAAGGTCCTAAAGGCGAGACCTATTGGCTATGTGAATGTTTTAGAGTGTTTTTAATGAATGGTTTTTGTAATGCTAATTTGTATTGTTATAAATGTGAGAGGTTGGCCTGGTATATGTTGACCATAAATTATAGTGTGCAGTTTGCACTTGTTTAAAGAACCCTTATTGATAAATGTGAGAGGTTGGCCTGATATATGTTGACCACAAATTATAGTGTGCACTTTGCACTTGTTTAAAGAACCCTTATTGATGAATAGGATAAAGAAAACATTTTTGAAAGCTATTCTAGTGTTAGTTATGGAGAGTAGCCTTTAGTGTAAGAGTTGAAGGAATCTAAAGCTGCTTATATTACAGTTTGTGAACTTTATGAATGTGTAAATAAAAGTAGAACCATTGAAGGCATATATAAAAAATAATTTTTTCCAATAAACATTTTTTTTTTATTGATGATATTAGAGAAGAAAGCATACTGTATTAAATCTGTAGAAGGACAGTAAATAGTAGAATATATAGTGGCTAGTAGGGTGAGATTAAAGTACAAAGTTTGAAAGTGGTATAGTAACTACGATAGGACTAGATAGAGTGCCTAGAGCATTTTTTTCTTTTTAACTTTAAGGAAACAGCGAAGGTAGTGATATAGGGGACCTATGGAGGACGGACTATGAAATAGTAATTTAAGTTAGCATACAGTGCTGTGATTTGTGGCTGCTGCACACTGGCAATGTAACACAGAGGTGATTTGAGGCCTTATCATAGTGACTGACTGAGAAAGGGAGACTTGCAGTGAATAGGGGTTATTTAATGGTGTCCTGAGGCTGCATCACATTGACTCTGAAAGAACTCAACAGGTGCTGCGGTACAGTGACTTGTCACACAGAAGTTAATTAGTCCTTAATATGAGTAATTGAAGCTGTGTGGGCGATAAGGGTGCTGTGCGCTGGGAAATCAGTGTATGCAGACTGTGCTAGATATAATGGGAGAGCACCTGCAGGCGCTCCACGTGTGACTAGACGCCCAAACCTTGAGCCCTTGCGATGCCTGTCCTGAGTAATGCGCGGGTGGGGGGTTCTGCCATTGACTGCTTGGGAAGGGCGGTAAACATGGGAGCTGGCTGGTGCTTTACGTTACAGGCCAGCACGTGGAGTCTGGAATTTGTGCACAGGGAGTGCAAGGGACATGGAGGTCTGTCTGAGCTAAATGTTCCCAGTCAGAGTTTTGTGCAGGACAAAATGGATCCCTAGGCTGGTGGGGGAATAAACCGTGGATGCCTGGAACAGTCCTAAGGGGGCAGCACACAGGGGTTTCCTTGTGCTGTGCAGCTTGCGATAGAGGCGTTAGATAGAAGAGACCAATAGGTCTCGCCTTTGGGACCTTATAAGTGTTTAGCCATGCAACACTTGATGTTGTTGCACCAAGGATATTGTGCTGAATAACTAAACACTTATAAGGTCCCAAAGGCGAGACCTATTGACTATGCCAATGCTTGTTGTTTTGAGAATCTGGTCACCCTATCCCTAGGACGATACATACGGAATTCTCTGGCAGGTCCCTCAAGGGAAGTCCTAGGTATCCTAGTGCTTTGACTGGCGGCGCTGCGAGGGTGCGCGGTGCCTGTGCAGCGCCTTCAGGTTATTTACACAAGTACTGAGGAGCTGTGTAACTGCAGGTTCGTGCACCTGCGGCGGCGCCCCGCGGTTGTGCGCGCACGAGAGACTCCTGTGACTCATACGAAGCTGTGTTGTTTGCACATTTTACCACCTTGGGTTTACGCGAACAGTTATTTGGAATGCCTAAAAGAAGAAACTTTGTGATACATTCTAGGCTGGCATGATGCCTGAGTGTGGACCAAGACAACACTGACACCTGCTGGCGAGATAAAAATCCAACTTTTACCATTGAATGTCCATTGAACCATCCAGTGACGTTTCTACGTTTGTGCACTCTGGGGTCCCCGTCAGCAATCAATGCCGGGAGTTCGGACTATTTGGATACATGAACGCGGTGTTCTATTGATTGTAGAGTTAGTGAGTGAATACATGAATGAATGTTAGAAGGAGTCCGTGGTGGGAGCATGTTTCTGCTATAGCAGTGCTGACAAAGCCCCATCCTGATGCGTGCACCAGCCGCCTGCTCGGGAATTCATGGGAAGAGCCAAGTCAGAGCCGAGCCTGGGTCCGGCTCGGCTCCAAGAGCCCAAATACGAGCCGAGTCAGCAAAAAATAAATACAAATAATAATAATAAAACAAATCAGCGCGTGAATCATGAATATTGTGCACAACCCGAAATGTGTACAGGGCGTTGTGTTTAAGCCTTTTGTCTGCATTTGTGTCAGTTGTTGGTCTGCATGTATTCGTAGTAAGTTATTGCCTCTTTTTAGTAATGGGTGTTCTTAGTAGCCAACACAGCAGCTCCTACATTATTGACCGAGAATAGATAACTTCCAATCTCAGCTGGGCCAACTCAGTCTTTCATACTTTCAAGGTCGGTCAGTAAGATAAGTGCTAGGGAGCTTGGATTCAGCAGCAGTTGGTTTCCTTCCCACTTATACAAGTATTCTCTGATACCCTACCAAAATGTGATACTTCTGGGCAGGTACTGTCAACGGCATTGGTGCCCCGGGGGCACCAGGACTGGGTGCCATCTTGCAGTGGGACATTGATGCCTTTTGCCGTCACAAGAAGTCGAAAATGAGAGGGCATGAGAGAAAGAGAGAACAGAAACCAGAGGCTTGAGGCTCTGGCATGCCAAATGCCAGAATTAAGCATCATGTTGCCCATTCGATCAGGGGCTCGGCTTGTTTGTGCTTGAAGTCGCAAGAGGACCTCGAGCTGAGCCAGAATCTCCCTCAAGCCAGGCTCGAGCCTCCAAGGACTCACCCACCTCTA
The DNA here is from genome assembly GCA_963921515.1 of Calotriton arnoldi. NCBI lineage: Eukaryota > Metazoa > Chordata > Amphibia > Caudata > Salamandridae > Calotriton > Calotriton arnoldi. The sequence continues at coordinate 2,373,901 of CAWUFW010000447.1, read as the reverse complement.
CTCATGGAGCCACATTGCATGCGTCAGCGTGCCCGGCCCAGTGGAGGATGGCAGAAGCTGACGTCACAGAAGAAGCCATCTTGTAATGCGAGTATTGTAATCTGCATGTCAGGACACCACCAAAAAAAACTGATGCAAGGGACGTCCTTCTTTTAATGGGAACTCTTAACTCATTAACCTGCACAGTTCGGCGATGCTAATCCAATACTCGATGGCACCAGCATTAAACAAGAGTGAGGGAGCGTGGCGCGGCCCCGCGGCCACGAAAGAAGAATAAGCTAATATTGCGTGCGTTAATGGAAATGGAACCCGCGAGTGGTGCGCGCGCGCGCTTGAGAGAGCAGGAGTGCTGCGAGGAGGGGCCCGACCGGAGGAGCTGGATGTGAAGAAAGTGACGAAGTGCCAGTAGGAGGGACGCAAGCAGAGCCGTTGGAAGGTGGTGAGCTGCATTTGTGTACAGTGAAGGAGTGCTGCGAGGAGGGGCCCGACTGGAGGAGCTGGATGTGAAGAAAGTGACGAAGTGCCGGTAGGAGGGACGCAAGCGGTGCCGTTGGAAGGATAGTGGAGGAGAAGATAATTATAAACTGCTAGAGAACAAATAAGTTTGAGAGAGGGAAATAAAAGACGGAGCAGCAATGAGAGGAAATGTAAACGTGTAGGAGGCTGTTAGAAAAAAGTGAGAAAGACAAATGTAAATACAAGATTGAGAGCAAGTTGTTACTTAAAAGGAGAGCGTGACCCAGAAGGTTCACATTTTTCTGCGTTGCAAATGTTAGTTCCAAAATTTACATGGTTATAATTGAGAGGTACTTACTTTTTTTGTTGTTGTGTTGTGTGCAAAACACACTGCTGGCACTGCAATCGTGTGTTTGCTGGCCCGGGAGTGGTGCGTGCGTGCGCGCGCAGTCGGCTCTTTTTGGAAGCACATACTCGTGCTTGTGGCATCCCCTGCTCGCTCCTGCAAGGTGGATGCCGCCACAAGCACGAGTATGTGCTTCCAAAAAGAGCAGAGCAACGGCTCAAGGTCCTCCTATGCAACGCATGCACGCTGCGAAGCCGAGACCTAAAAAGATGTCAGGTTACTGCCTACCAACTGTCCCTGTCTGTGTCCGCCCTCAGAGTCTGCGAAAATGGGCACGTTTAGGAAAGGATCAATTTAGAATAAACCTCCCACCTCGCCTTACAGAGGAAGCCAGCAGTTGGATGTCTGTTAGATGTTTGAGATGGTGCATCCATTGTTCTAATGCCAGTCAATGAGTTTCTAGAACATGTTTTATTGCAGCCGGAACAGCGCGACTTAGACGTGTACGTGTGGCACCTAATGTCTGTGGATACCAGATTACAGACAGCAAACCGAATGTGATGAGGGAAGATGGTGTAACTGGGAGAGAGAGAGAGAGAGAGAGAGAGAGAGAGAGAGAGAGAGCGCGCGTGTGCGCACTCTACTTAAATGACTTGGTTAAAATCAGAGATAAAAAAGAACTGTTTATACTGGAGCAACTTCGACAGGACAAAGAGTACACGAATAGGAGCCACTGGAGAGACCTTTTAATTAAGTAAACACAGCCTTAAACTGACAACAAAACACTACATTATCACCAACTGTGACATTTCCGTATGGATGAAAATTAAATTGGTGTCAGTTGTTAACATTTCTGAACTGCAGCAATTCCAGCCATGTGAGGCTTTCTGGTGGTCGTGTGCAGTGCACACAGGGGAAGTCGGGCCGGGGGTCGGAATGTCAGAACCCTTGAGGGCATTACTCGACTCGACCGCTTACAGTACTCTACCATGCATGAGTTGTAGCTCTAAAGTGAGTCACGTCACGCCAAACACTGAGATAGTCTTCTATTTTTACGTGGACAGCACTTCGCATGCTAGCAGGGCTTTAAGTGGGATGAAAAAACTGGGAGGTCTCTCAAAGGGGCATGGCCGACGCAGTTAAGGGCGTGGCTTAAAACCGTGTAAGCTAAAAATCTGTGCTTAGCAAAGTGTGCCGCCGGACTGGCATTTTGCTGCTTCTGTCATTGCATCCAAATGTATAATACAACGAATAACATTACACCTACAACAAGCTAGGGCTATGGTCTTTGTCAATGGTTGTTCGTTGCATAAGATACATAAGCAACAACTATGGCTTTGTTGCATATAATATTGAAAATGACTTCCGTTCTGAAATGATGAGACTGTACAAGAACTATAACGAGTCTCTTTGAAGTCACTTCAAAGGCAGTGAAGGGTGGTCCTGCTGCAGAGTTAAGATTTTTTTCTTCCCGAGCGTGAGGGTAAAAATGGAGAGCCCTATAGAGACCCGTTTCGGCACCTGCTTTTTAGAACTGCCGGTGCTCAGCACCGGCAAGACCCGGCCCACTTAAAGCCATGCATGCTAGACTCTTTGGGTCCACACTTACAATCCTTTGGTCTAAACTACGAGTCACATAATGCAAACTGAATTGGCAGAAAAATATATAAAACAGAACTTGCTGTTGCAGTTACAAACACCACCGGGCCTGCTTGCAACAGTTCACTTTTTGAGAACCCCAGAAAAGTCAAATAAATCAAATAAACCCAGTCGGGAACCTGGGTCAGCTTTGTTGCATTTAACCCCTTCGGCGGGTGGGTTTATGTCTTTCACTAGGACGACTCTATCACAGCCCTGTTTTTTTCCTGATTTTCACAGGGAAATGCGTCTAGGTGTCAGATTCTTAAGCATTTACAGGTCACCCCCCCAACAGACAGAAAACAAGCTGTAAAACCGTGTCTGAAGTGTCTAATATTTCATCTTTGTCTTTGAATGGGACGGGAAGATTAAGTGACGGGTGGCGAACTGCAAACACTTGAAGCATTAGAGGTAGGAAGGAAATATAATGCCGACATATGTACGAATAGTGGCAGGAGAGAGGGTTTCATGTGGGGAGGTGCACCGTCTGTGCCAGGGTAACCCGAGCCGACATAGGAGGCTCCGCGAGTCAAAAATAGCGTGCACGGTGCCCCCGAAGGAGCTCGGCCTGCCAGGACCCGGATGAGGCCCAGGGCCCTCCTACCTGCAGTGCCACCTCCCTCGTAGAAAACCTAAAATGCAGCACACACTGCACACTGACACTACGCCAGGTCCTCAGAGCCCAGATCGCGTCACTCGTGAAGACCAGAATGGAGAAAGTTATTAACCTGCAGAGCCAGGCGGTGTGCAGGGAGAGGCGCATCCTGTTCACAGCTGTGCCAAAACATAACACACCACCCCACACGCCTGCCTCCCAAGGCAGGAGGGGGGTTCATAGGGCAAAAGCAAGGCAGGCCGTTGACCAGTAACAGGCTAACTCAACGAGGGCAATACCACAATGCGGTAATTACCTAACTGCGTTCAGGATCAGCAGCATTTTCACACGTGTGGGTAATACGCAGGGGTTTGCACAGTTCGCAGGCAGCAGATGTTAAACCTCTAGGACAACGAGCTCTTACCGCATTTTTTGCAATAATGCAACACCACGTAATTCTAAGTTCGCAGAACGTGATACATATAAATGTAAGCTCATGGGATAAATGCATATTCACTGCATTTTTCAGTTACTTTACAGAAGTTTTAAGAACAGCGTATGGAGTTACATTGCTCTTTATCACTTATGTGACGTAAAATGTGTTACTGCTTTAATGAAAGACCTATATGCGTACGCTGTGCCCGGGGACACATGTGCAGAGGCAGGAAACTGTTCGAAGAGAAAACAGGAACCATGTTTGCGGCAGCTGTGGCATGCAGGGTACTAAAAACAACAAAGAATTTGTGGAATCACCCATGTTGCGCTGTTCTGAAAATAAAGACAGATACAAAGATCGAATTTTGAACAAATGCATTTAGTGAAAACCACATTTCCATCAAAGAAAAAAGCACACATGGCGCACTGCTGTGCCTGCAGTAAGAGAAACTCAAAGAAAAAAGTGCTTACAGACTTAAGAACACACACCGTGTAACAACCGAAGTAAAAAGGCCAGTCACCATGGGAGATTACGAATGAAGACAAGGCGGTAATAAGGAGTGACTAACAAGCCTATTTACGAATCAGAAGCCAGAATTTACGGAGGACAATGACACAAGCCAATGACAAATATGGGCGGAGAGTGGGCGGGGCTTCTATTCCATACTCCAACACAAGTTTCGCCGAGCAGCGCATGCGCGCTGACTCTAGGCTCGACCTAAAAAATCACAAGATGGAACACAGCTGTGAATGTAGGTGGTACTTCAACCACCAGTCACACAATACCATGCAGAAAGAGTGTATTAGACTATTAAACGTCTAATACAACCAACACACACATAAATCATATGGATAAAGACAGTTACCAATGAGCTGAAACCAATGCTGAGCGATCTATCAATTATTTGTGAGAAATACTGTAAGCAAGAATCTTGGATGAAAGCATCTGAGCCTGACAATTTGCTTGAATGACCGAAAATCCTGAAAACTTTTATCAGCTTGTCTAATCCTTGTGATGGGCACCACCTTAACTGTCACTATGTTGAACATAAATATGTTTTTATGGCCTGGCTTAACAGCGGAGCTGTCACCAGACAATTATGTGAGCACCTCTAGAGATGGGCTTTAAGTCCGCCCACATGTTGGGAGCCAGGAGTGCATGATTTGATTGAGCAAAAGTGGTGTGCTTCTACAGAAAATGTGCTTGCCCTCAACGCAGCTGTGATTATTTTGTTTATTTATCCAGCTGGCTGAGCTTGAATTTTCAGGAGCACACACACACACAATATTGTAATGCTACTAAAAGTGTCTTAGATAACTGAATAATTGATGGTGTTTGTCTTTCTCTGGCAATAGCACAGATGGGAGGAGGGCAGTCATTAACTTATATGGATTTTTAGGTCTGGGTTCACAGTGCAGCTGTCTCCTGACCTTTTACCCTACACCAGCACTATTCTACAGTTCTGTGCTTCCACACAAATACAAATTAATTCCCATGCTATTTACTTGTAATGCTTCACATTACCATACAACATTCCTTTAAAGCCAGACCTATTGGCATTGCCAATGGTTGTTGGTATTAGAGTGTGTAACCTCTACACTGCTAACCACTGTGTGTGACCTGCGAGACACAGGTTCCAGTAAGAGTGACTTAGGGCCTGAATACGACTTTGGTGGTGCTGCATCGGCTTTGCGCTGGCACAGCACCACCAAAGTCGTGCAAAGACCACCCGCCTGATTAAGAGTTGAACTTGTGCAGGCAGACGGTCCTTTTGCAATTCCCACGGTGGTGCCCTGAACTCATGCAGGCAGACGGTCCTTTTGTCATTCCCATGTGGCGGTGCCCTGAAAAAGGGCATCGCAATAGGAACGGCAAAAATGTTCCAGCATGGCGTGGACTGTGAAGTCCGTGCCATGCTGGAACTTGAGGTGCAAGCAGACAATGCTGTAGCCCCCTGAATGCATACCCATAGCGGAAGGCATGGGGGCCCTTTAGGGGGCCCCACTGCCAGCCTTTTTGTGGCAGGCTCACCACCATGAAAAGGGTGGCAGTGGAGGAACTCGAAATATGCTCAGTGGGACTGCGCCAGTCCTGCTCAGCATTTTGTTTTGCCCCTCCACCGCGCAAACGCCAGGGAGCGCAGCTGGCGGTCCACTGCCAGAACGACGCAGAAAGTCATAATCCGTCGGTCAGACTACTGCCACTGCGAGTCTGGCAGTCCATGCACCACCAGACTCGTAATCAGCCCCTTAGTCTTTCAGCATTCTGAAGTCAATAAAAAGAGTACCACCAAATTAGATTTAACTGTTATTTGTATCTAATAAAATGTCAAAAAACGTGTTAGCAAGCTGTATATGAGAAACACGTTATTATTATTACTAATATTATTATTATACAATTTTCATTTATAAATTGCGTTTCCCCATACCTCTTCCAAGACTCCACTCTAATTACTTTCACATTAATAAAGTAAAGAGAACTAACAAAGACCAGATGTTTTGAAGGGTCACAGGATGGCCTAAAACAATAGCATTTTATGCTAACTGGAAAATAATGCTGAAAGGCCACACCAGAAAAAGTTACTCAACAGTTAAAGAGAAATAAAGCTACGAATGAACGTCATAGATCATTGAGAAGTAGTGCTCCACTCAATGATGTGGTGCTTGCATATGCCTACTTTAGCCCTCTATAATATCCTGCTGCACACGGAAACCATCAGAATGTTCATAAACCCCAGACCTTCTTCCAGTGGACTGAAGGGTAAAATAATGCATGTTTGAAAACTTCACACAGGGAGTCTACCTACACTACAAAACTACAAAAGAAAGATACAAAATGTAGAAAGCTACAAGGTTAGGACACAAGGGAAGTCAAATTCAAGTGATCAGGAACTAGCAGAGAGGAATCTGCACACTCTCTGTTTTGAAACAGCATCAGTAACAGGTTAGATGGAGTAATAAAGATAAACTACAGATGGTTGAACTTCCAAAGCTTGTGAAGAAGTGTTATTAGGTCATTTATTTCCAGCAAATGTTTGCAATTTCAGTTAGGCAGAACTATATCGCATAGGGGGCGCCTGAGCTTATATTCTACGATCTGAGCTGAATGAAGACAACACAAATCTGATATTTTTAAGTTAATTTGCAGTGTTCTTGGAATAGTACTGACTAAAGAGAAGCCACTCTCATGTCCAGCCTGGGCTGCGGTGAGTGTTTCAACGTCATTATACAGTTTACTCTTTAAATGACCATTCGTTTGTCCTGGTCCAGATTCCACAGTTAGTGTAGATCAGGGTTCTACAAAGTCGGTCCTGGAGGGCCGGATCAATGGCAGATTTTTTGCATATCCCCATTTAGATAAATGCAGTTATCTTAAAAATCTGGAATGGATCCGGCCCTCCAGGAGCGAATTTGGAGAACTCTGGCGTAGATAAAGAAGAACCTAGTGTGAACCTAGCCAAAAGGTAGAGAGGCACTGTAGAGGGTCAAAGGTAGAGAGACAGTCAACAATAGACTGGAAGAGTAGGTGCACTCTGGGAACAGAACTGTACATACTGCAATATCTTCAACACCCGCTCACATGCTTGATATGCACGACATGTTATGCCATGGAGTGCCATCTCTCTTCCTCCCAGTACATCCCATTTTGATATCCGAGTTGAATGCTTTTTTGTAGAAAGGCTGTATTATGTTAAATTATTGGTATTTGTAGGGTGCACTGATACTGGAGTTTCTTGGTGCTATGAAGGGCAACAACATAACTAGGACCCTACATTTAAAACACTTACTATGACAATTAAAAAAAAGTTAAACTCTTTGTTACTGGTTTTAAAGCAGGGTTTTCAGATTTATTTTTCAAAACTTGAGGGGAGTTAAGGATCGAGCTCAAAAGAAAGTTTGGCCCATTCCTTAGAGACCACCATAGAAATTGTTTTATTCCCAGGAACTTCCAGCTGTCATTACCTAAGGTGGCAATGGACTGTCGAGGAACATTGAGCCGAAATTTGGGGACCAGAAAAGATGGGGAGAAGTTGTCAATTACCTTGTATACAACTACTAGGGATTTAGAAGCACTCACGCTCAGAATGGAAGCCAGTGAAGACTTCTGTGGATGGGGTAACATGGTCTCTTTGACTGGTTCTAGTCACAGGATGGCTGCTGCACTTCGGACCAGCTTGGGACATCTGTTTAGCTTGTCCAGTAGACCATGTTAGACAGAATCATTATAACCAAGGCAGGAATCAATCAATGCCATTAATAGTTAGCTGTGAAAATTGGGGGTGATGCATCACAGGATTTTTTTCAGGCGCTTAATTTTCCAGAAGCGGAAGTCAGAAAGTTTTGAGATGTGACCCACGAGGGGGAGATTAAAGTCCAAATAAATACCCACGTTTCAAACAGACTTTGAAGAAGCTGGAGGTGGATGAATGAGATCAGGCCAATTTATAGGACTTGTATTGAAGGGGAGTGACGAGGGCTTAGTTTTGGTTGGGATTTAGTTTTAGAAAATGTTGTGCTTGTCAGTGACGTAAGGTGGTTAGGGAGTTGGCTAAAGTGTGCGGTGCATGTGTGGATAAACCGAGAGGGGCTTAGTACCCATGTATTATTGGCATAGACCGAAAAATGCTATGTCCATTGAGCAGAACAGTGATGCCAGAAGTAGCATGCAAATATTAAAGAGCAGTGTTGGAAGTTTAACTCGCTCACCAGAGGGAACTCTACAGGAAACGGATTTAAATAGAGGGAGAAAAGTAGCCAGAGAACTGTCTGATAGAGAAGAGGTAATCCACTTCAAAGTAAGACTGCCTATGCCCCTCAGTATGTCCACAAATGACATATGGTCAATAGTGTCAAAAGCCATTGCGAGGTCCAAAAGGATAAGGGCACCAATGTCCCCCTGATCAACCAGCCTCCGCAGATCATCCAGGATCGATGTAAACACCAACACTGTGATGTGGCCCGGTCTACAACCAGCTTGCAGACTATGTGAAATAAGATGAGTAAAGTAGGCAATCTAGCCCAAATTTACCGAGGCCCAGCATAGCGCTGAATACAGCAAACCCATAGCTTCCCCCGGCTCAACCTGGGGGGAGAATTAATATCAGGAGACGGTGCCATGTGGAAGGACCTGGCGGTGACGACATCGAAGCTGGGTGAGAGGCCGGCACTGATGAGCCCCGAGAAACGGCAGCCTGGCGCAGGCCAGTGCCTGTCAGCACAGCATTGGCCCCCAGCGGCAAAACGTTCCTGGCGGGGGGAACCCGTAGACCGGTGCGTGCTTCCAGATGAGCTGCGGGGGAGACACCAAAACGGCGGGACAGAGAGCTGCGCGTATCGCCAACGCGGGTTTAAGCAATAAAAGGACAGGCATCGGCCGGCCCATGCACCGGGAGGGAACGGAGGAGTGTCGCCCCCTCCCCCGCGCCAAGCAAACACTCACCGGGACACTGTCACGCAGCCTGCCTGATCCCAAAATGGCGGCCGGCGTAGCCTAATTGAGAAACACGCGAGTTACAGAGGTGGGGGCAGCCACGGGAGCAGCCCTCATCAAACTGATCCCAGGAGTCCAGCAGGACCCCCCCCGCGCCCATCAGAGACTCACCGGGGATCAACTACACGGCCTGCCTGACCCTAAAATGGCAGCCGGAGATTTATTAATAAGCAGCCTTACCCACGAGAGCTACAGAGGCGTAGGACAGGGGTGTAGCGGCAGCAGCAGAGGGGAGGGGGCTATCTGCAGGCTATTTACAGGAGACCAGCAAGCACCCCTAGCGCCAGGTCGAGATTCTCAGGGAAGCTACCACGTGGCCTGCCTGACCTCAAAATGGCGGAAGCCTAAACTAGCTGCCTCTCTAGGTGAGCCACAGATGCTGGGGAAAGGGTGCAGCAGCAGTGATGGGGGCAGCTTTCTTCACGCACAACCAAGGAGATTAGTAGGTATGCTAACCCGGCCTGATCACAACACCCAAGTGAGTAATACTAGTAATACTAGTGCTCGGCAGTCAAGATGGCGCCCAACATATGTCAAGACCACACTTTACATACGGCAGTCTTTCCTACAGCATTTGATGTATTGTGTTAGCGGGATCCCATGAAGCAAACCCAGCGTCCCATCAAACTCCGGTGTCCTAAATGCCCTGTAGATGCACCTGAATCGTAGTCATTGGCCGCGGCTACGCACCGTCCCTCTACATACAAAACACCCCTCTGAGCAAGACGTTTCCACTACTTTCACCGCTAGGGAACCTTTTCCCTTTGACGTCGCCAGTGATCTCTCCCTACGCCCTCCGACCTGGAGGCGAGCTGGAGGACGAGGCGGACGGCGTCTTCCCAGCAACACCGGGACTGATGCCTTCTTTGAACTGGGCTGAAACTATAACTATTTGTACTTACCGCAGAGCCCGAGTACCCTTGGCCGATGCCCGGTGGAGCTGTCCTATGCAGCTGTAGAGGAGTCTGGCTCTGGGACACCCCCTCGGCCGTCACCTACCCAGCCGGACATCGGACATTGTTTTTCATGGTTCTTCACGGTTTTATCTGTCTCTCTCTTCGACTGCTTTGACTACTTTATTCCCCCTGGAGTAATTTCCCACTTCAGGTCTACCTGACTCTGTCTGCTCTCCCCTCTCCTGTTTACCTTTCCCCTCACTACCTTCCACTCCCCATAAGAAGTGTGTCTTGGATATGCTATGCGCTAATATCTTATATTATTGTGTAAGCTTACGTTTTCCTCCCAAGCATGTAGTGGTAACTGTAACTGATAAAACTATGTAACAATGTACTGAAACAATGTCCTATCTTATGTAAAGCGCTCTGATACCTCCGGGTCTAGCCAGCGCTATATAAAACCTTTCAAATAAATAAAAAATAAATAAATGAGCCTCAATGAAAGAGGGAGCAGGACGTTTTCTTCTGTAATCTGCTTTGTGGTGCGGGAATCTTTGAGACTGTGACATAATTGAAAATGCTATTGCTAAATGGGTACAACCCTGCACACTCGGCTGAGGTCAACACCAATGATGCATGTTTATCCTTTCACATATTTTGTTGTTTATTGTAGTTTCAATAGGTGGGTAAGATTAGAAAGTGAGTCGTAAAAGGGGTAGTTCAGTCCAGCAGGCAGTAGAAATCTTGTGTTGCCACATTCCCACACATTTAATTTAAAAAAATCTTCTACTGTGTATTCTAGTAGAGGGTGAGCAATTATGAGCCTTAAAAGCCAGGGAGCATCAGTTCTGAACCGCAAGAGCCAGCAAATTATTGTACAATTTAATGAAGAAGAGAGTTATATGCAGTGCCAAAATGATGTTGCAATGACATGTTCTGAGATGGTAGCATGAAAAAGGTAGGTGGGATGCCCTCACTTCAGGAAGTGTGTTGCAAGCCTGACAGTCACAGATAATATTCTGCCATAAAGCTTTGTCATGTTCTGAAGTGAAATGCACAAACACAAGTAGGTATGTATTATTTTGTGTTGCCTTGCAGCATTGGAGCATATGTATGCACTATATGTGACCTCCTGCAGATGCAATCTGGCACTTAGACTCTGTATATTTTTTTCAGTTACTGTAACATGTTGTGCCGTCTGGTATATCGTTTTTTTCCATAATGATCCACTGGCTTGTGGCATTGTTTTGCGTACCACGCTCTGTCGCAATAGGTTGCAGAGGATGGATATCACACACGAATGAGCTGTAGCACACCTAACCTAGTGTGTTACCACTTCTTTTTTCCAAATACAGTGTCCATTTGGGATATGAGGGTATCCAGGTGCAGATGTGGTGTATGTGGCAAGAGGACACAGGAGAGCCAGTAGGAGTCTTGGGGTACCACATCATCAAATCTTTCATCCTTGACAAAACAAAAGATTAAGCACCTCAGCAAGCCGTCCATGACCCCTTGTGAGGCATGTTAAACTCTTGAAAATATGTTGTCTTGCTGTGCAATGGCGGTCCGTTCAGTTCATTTCCTGTTTTTTTATACAGTCCTTTATTACTGTCCAAGTAAGGGAATTAACAAGTCACCCACACTGTGTCTTTTTTTGTAAAAGTTTGAGTCACCAGCTCCCTGAACACAATTCATCTTCCACTTAGGTCTAGCCAGGGGAATAACAGAGGGGGTGGTCCTCCAATATGCTGCTGCAGAAAAGAAAGGCTTGCAGTGTCCGTGAGTGTGCGACTGCATCCGGGATCTTGGTGTGTGCTTTGAGGTCAGAGAATGAAAGCATCGCTGTTCTACCAGAGCCACCAAAACACACAAGACAGGAGAAAGGATGTGATGTCTGCCCCCAGCCTCCTTGAATGAGACATATCTCCACAAGACATTATCGAATTGTTCAGCTGCAGCATGGAGGTGGTCGCCTTTGCCTGTGAAGATGAATTAATTTGCCTCCGTACTTGGTATAAGGGATTCTCATGTCAACAGCAAGAACTGTCTTCAAAGAATAAAATTCAGTGAGCACAGGAGGAAATCCTGGCCGCCATTACAGAGCGGGGGGCAGGTGGGTCTTGATGAGGGATCTGCGTACTGAGTACTGTTGATCGGTTCTGGGTCTTGCTCTTAGATGGTTCCAGCTTGCTGTCCTGCGCCTATGCAGCTGATGAAGGTGAGAACTCCAGGGAGGAAGGAGTGAGTACACTAGAGAGGCGCCAGGGCCCGGCGCCATGTCTCATTTCCCAAACTGCAGCACTTGCTAGGCCCGAACACCTGCTACTGTGAGTAAAAGGATTTCTGCAGGCTGCAGGGAGCAGGGGCAGCTGCCGCCGCGCGCCGGTCTGAGTAATGCGCCGCAGATGCCCTGTCGGGGCGGCAGACACAGCAAACACAGCATGCACGTCCCATCAGCCCAGAGCAAACACCGGTTACATTTCAAAGGAACAGGCTGCTATTTACAACTGATCAGAGCTGAAATGAAATTCAAATTGGAGGCAGCACCCCCAGAGAAATCCCTTCTTGTCTTCCAGGCTCAGCGGCTGACGGAGGCCCATCAGGGACATCCTCCCATGCCCTGCCTCATACAGCCAGATCTAATGCGCCTTCTCAGCTAGGAGGCGTCATTTGTGACTGAGACAAGGAGTGCAAAAAACGCATCTTTACTTTTTGACCTGACTCTCTACCTTTGGTCAACTTTTTTCTTATTTTTTCAAGATATCTCTCCTTAGCTGTATATATTACATATAAATGTATCTGGCAGCTCTCCTGCCTGTCAGCCTCACTTTCTCTCGGTTGCCATTTGCACTATTGCTGTACCTGTTCTTCTCGTGTTTCTATTATCCGTACACGCTTTGCTGTTCGTGGTGGTTGACGATAGGGTCTGCATTCCTACTTGTCATCTAGCAATGCGTCTATATACCTAAATTTATATATACGTACTGTGGTAACTTTGAGGGGTCGTCTGCAGGATTCTGGATTGCATGGGAAAGAGTATTGTGGTATGGAAAGTGGGCCCTGGTTTATACCGGGGAGGGGGCAGTTGGGACCAGGAGCACCTGGACGTGCTGCAGCCTAAGCCTCTTGCTTTGGATGTAACTTCCTCCCGCGATCTTACAATAAATCAACAGCTGCATCTCAACTCCACAGCGCTCGTGTGTATGGTGTCCTGTGTTACCTACCTCTCAACAAGGATTCCATGCACTGTCCTGTTAACCCACCCAAATGCATTGGTAACCCACACTGTGGCCCATACACTTGCAGCCCGCCCTTCTAACTCATTCTCATACATACACCAACACAACTACGTTTTTACAGTGCTTAATATAAGCCAATGGTTTCCGGTACTCGGCACCGGCACTTAATTGTCAACACCGGCGCTTATGACAGTCTGCCACATGGTGGTCATGTTTGTCTAATATGGAGACAAACAAACAACTGTTATAAATTCAATATTCATTAAAATGGCTAATACCTGCATTCCAAGCCATTCTTGTAGCTTTTGGGGCCTGGAATAGTCTGAATTGTCACACTTGAAGGGTTTCATTGTAAGTAGTTATGTTGGTTCTGTCATAGGTGGCGCTGACAGGAAACACTGGGCTTGTGCACGCTGCAGTGGCCTCCTGACGAGGGCCCCAGCACTTATTTTTTCACAAATTAAGCACTGCTATAAACCTATGTACCTGTTTATCTACCACAACACATTTATCTACTATTGCATGCAACACCCTTCATTCATGGGCTCTGCCAACAATGACTTTCTTGTTTCTCACACATTCGCCATATAAACGGCTTACATGTGTGAATGTGTATTGAATGAGACTGGCTTTGTTCAAAGCCCAGCACAGGCTATCTGCGAATACATTTTAGCACTTACAGGGCTAGTGAACAATGATGTAAAGTATTTTGGCTACTGTCTGTTCTGATTAAAGTAAACACCCTACCCCGGTAGAAGCCTATCTGTTGAATATGTGAAGAAAACCACAGAGATAAGAGTGGGGATTTTAGATGTAATGTTATGGAACCTTCCATAAGATGGTAACACTCACAGATGGTAGAGTGAAATGATGACTTGCTTTGTATGCTGCATCAAAAGTGTTGAGTGGATGAAGTAAGTGAGGTAGCTTATTGCTGACTGGTTAATACGCCTAATACAAATATTGTGAATGAATGTGATTCTCTGTTAAGGGAGATTCTATGCACATGAGACTCTTTAGTCAGCTCGGTTCGGGGTCCTCCTTAGATAGTCACAGGCAAATGACCTCTGCTTTAATGACCCAGGCCTGCCTTCTCACACAGTGCCACAGTGTGTCACACGTTTCGGCTCCCTTCACCCGGTAACCTGTTGAGGAGCTGATTTCACAGGGTGGCCAGCAAAACGAGCTGAAAACCACTGTAAACAGTGGATTTCCAGCTCGTTTTTAGAGGCAGTAAGCAGCCGATGTCCATTAAGGGGTGTGAAAACACCACAGGACATCAGCGACAGCCTCAATGATCCTTTTTTTGTTTTCTGGGAGGGGGCTTGGTGACGGGCAGAGTGCCTCTTACGTAGCTCTCAGCACGAGGCCCCGCCCTCACCAAGGCACCGCCCCCTCCTTACACGATGAAATTAATTTGTAAGTTGGCAGGTATGATGACCACCGTTTAAAGGTGTTGCCTGCCCAGCATCATATCAAACAGTGGGGCAGACAAATGCTTATGTCAATGATTCTCTAGTTGGTTCAGGTTCATGAGTGGAATTCACCTGATTGTGGTGTATGGATGAGAAAGATAGCACGCAATTAAGGATTCCGCTCATAATTGTGGTGCAGGCTGAGCGCTGAGCCGAGGATGACAGAGAGGAAACTCCAAAAGAATTATACTTGGAAAAAGTCCTACTCACTACTGATAGTGGACATGAACTAAAAAAAACTACATTGCTTCTTAATAGCATAATGCAAAAATATGTGGCCCGCCTGCAGAATGTGATGAAGGATCCCTTAGTCACCCATATCTCACAGATATCGAATGGCTTAGGGCTGAATAGAAGACCCCTGAAGGCTAGAGAAGCCCCTTGAGCTTCAGGGGCCTCCATTACACCTGTGTCGCTTTACCAGCTTGGGGTGCACTGAAGTCTGATGTGACAGCTGTGGTGGTGGTTTCACAGATAATGTCCCCCTGGAAAGTTGTAATTAAAAAATGTTATTTACCCAACTGCACTGCCTTGTCAAACTCAAGGATCAGTTCTGCATCTATATACATACTGTGACTGCACTGACTTCTATATTTATCCCAGTAAAGCCTGTGATTATGTTTCTAATTACTACTGTTAATAATTGGGCTTTCCTCAAATTTCGCAATTTAAGAATGAGGGTATATGCCCATAAATACATTAATTTTAAAGTGATGACAAAGCAGGGTCTAAACAATTGCAGAAGAAAGGTGGAAGGGGGTGGGAGTAGTCCTAATCTACAGGTTTTCATATAAAATGTTGTCCACTAATGGCAATTTTTGATTCAGGATAATCCCCCGACAGTCTACTTGACAGCCTGCTCAGTGCAGCTACTGCTAAAGCGTCAAAGAGCTGCTATACAAAACCACCTACTTAGACTAATCTACCTGTTTTCTCACCTACCTACTTACGCACAAACC
The DNA here is from genome assembly GCA_963921515.1 of Calotriton arnoldi. Lineage (NCBI taxonomy): Eukaryota > Metazoa > Chordata > Amphibia > Caudata > Salamandridae > Calotriton > Calotriton arnoldi. The sequence goes on along the minus strand of CAWUFW010000447.1, from coordinate 2,358,371 downwards.
CAACTATCCACCAACCTACCTGCTAAATCTACAATTAAATATCTATCCTTCCATCTTCCTACTAAGGGCCCGATTTAGAACTCGGCGGATGGGCTGTTACTCAGTCAAAACAGTGACAGATATCCTGTCTGCCAAAATATATATCTCATTACATCCTTTGGGATTTATATTTCAGTGGCTGAGATATCCGTCACCGTTGTGACAGAGTAACCTGCCCGTGGAGTTCTAAATCAGGCCCTAACTCATCAACCTGACATCCCATATCATCCATCCGGCTCCCCTCAAATCATCTCTCTAACTTTTCCTATCCACCCATATACAGACATTACTATCAATTAACCCATCTACCTTCCTACTCACCCCACTAGCTTTGAGCTTTTGTCCCCACCTACTAACCACCCAAATACCTACTCTCCTACTATCTACTTATCGACATACTAAATGTTTAAATCATCTACGTTCATACTACTTTAGCTACTTACAAATCCATGCAAGTGGACACCAATCCACCCATCTATCTTTTAATTTTCCAACCAATACACAAACTCACCTATCTACTGATCTACGTATGTCATCACTCTACCTACCTACATTTAGCAACTCACCTACCAAACTACCCACTCTTCTGCATACAACACATATATCTAACCAGCCTCCCATCAATCTAATTTCCAATCTACATACTCCTCCCCAATCAACTTATAGGTACCTACCTAAAACCTTTCTACCTTCTTAACTATGTACATAGCTACCCATTGAACTCACATCACACATAGCCACTCACTCACTTTTCTACCCATATACATATCTACTTATTGACCTATCTTTGCAATATATTTTTCTCTAGAATAGGGAGATTGTGATGTATTTAAGTATTCATAGTTTTAGAGAGAGGTAATGAGGGGTAAATAACATCATGGGTGGTCAGTGGTTGCAGTATGATTCAGAGGCATACACTCGGCACGTTTTACATATACATCATTTAGTGGCAGCACAAAGCAATCAGTGAGCTTGCCAAATACACTCCTGCTTACTTGCCTAAACACAACTACCGACTCTTATGCACCCACCCCCCAAAGTGAGATTTATTTTTAAAAATAAAAATAACAATGGCTCCTTTGCCATCGGAGATTTCTTCCATGGCGTGGGGTCATTTTGGAGTTTTCACTGCCCGTTACAGCAAGGTTTTACCTGGATGTGACAGATAGTGAAAACTGGCCATTTGTCAGGCCACTCGAAATAATGTGGGCAGACAAATGGATAACATCTGGAAGCCCTTACTCTGCCGTGCCATTGGAGATGTATGTAAGTGGCAAAGATGGAGCAGTCTATGCCGTAAACATACTGAATGTCCACCTGACTCTAAATAAAGCGGGAGGACCTTCAGTTTGGCCGAGAGGGTACTCTATTTTCATTCTGATGAATTACCCTTTTCGCTAAACTCTAAATCGGGCCTTAAGTCTTAAGCAAAGGAGGTTGGGCTTTTATCATGCAAACCCTGTCACCTAGTTGATGCCAGAAAAGTTGACTTCACTTCCTGGAAAGCTTCTACATTACTTTTTATGCCCTCAGAATAGCATTTTTTGTCCTCTTACTTGCCAGTCCCGTAGCTAGTAGGCCTTTTGCTGCCAGTGGCAATCCCAGCCTTTGCCGCCCCATGGTGGCTGTAAGAGCGAGAGGTGCTGGCAAACGAATCCTGCGTTTGCCACCCCACACGACCGCAGTTAAGAGCGGGGGTGGAGGCTGCCGCCCCCAAAATTCTTGCTGCCCCCCCTTGCTACGCCACTGCTGGTAATAAGAAATGTATTCACCAATTAACTTACACCCTCAAGATCCCATCAGCATATCCCTAAATGTTTGCACATTCTGTGCTTAACATCAGAAAAAAACTTGGTGAATCACACTATGTCTGTGAGTAACCATTTTATAATCCATGAAAATCATGAGTAACACACTTATAAGTCTGAAGTAGGTCAAACCTACTCACAAAAAATGCTTTGTGAATCAGGCCTGGATATTTTTGACTGTATCACATTTAAGACAGGAGTAACACATATCCAATCATAGGAAAGTCTTGGTGGATCGGGCCCACTCTGTGCACAGCACCTGATCAAACTGTGAGTATCTGACAGTTTAGTAGGGCCTCATGGGGAAGATGTAAGCTAAGCTATTACTGTGAGCACAATATTAGTGAGCCGGTCAGTGAATTCTTATGGACATGCTAAACTCCTCTTGCAGCTCATGCTATGAGAAATTAAGTTTCAACAGAATCCACAAGAGCATACATTGTGTCATATCAGGAGCTGCTGGAGGGAAGTTGGAAGTCACCTCAGTCATAGATCTGCAGAGAGCAACCAGGGGGCAAAACACCCTGCCTAGAATTGCCAATATGCAGTTTTGAGCTGTGCCTGTGGGCTGATGGATGGTAAGTAAACTGACACAATGCTTCATGCTACAGTGGCGCATGCACAAAACATTAGTAAATAAGGGCCAGATGTACGAACATTCACATTTGCGAGTTGCAAATTGCGTCAAATTGCGACTTGCAAATGTGAATGTACAACAGTGTCTCAGACACTGTTTGCGATTCCCAATGGGGTCGCAAATTGCATGCCTCATTAATATTCATGAGGCAGTCACAATTTGCGACCCCATTGGGAATGGCTAGCGCTCACAGGGATGGTGGCCTGCTGGGGTCAGCAGATCACCATGTCTGTGACTGCTTTTTAGGTCTCGCCTAGCGTTGCAGCGCATGCGCTGCTCGCTCGGTGAGACATATAGTGAGAGAGGAGATTTTAGAAGGGGGCTTGAAGCCCCGCCCATCATTTTCATTGGGTCGCGTTAGCGTTTATGCTAAACGCTGGCTTCCCATTGAAAAGGATGCTTCTTGGTAACTGCCCTTTCTCCTTTTCGTCCGGCCCATCCGGACTGGATCGTCTGCTTTGCGGCTGTCGCGAAGCAATTTCTTATCTTTTTAGGGGGGGCCATCTGTTTCTAATTAGCATGGCCTTAGCGCGTTCGCGGCCGCACTTGTTATGTCCCGCTGCAGTCCTTGCTTGTATGAGGTCCTGCTTTTATTTTGGATTTGCACCACCCCCGCTTTCCCAGTGGAGGAATCAATGCCACTTCCCCGTGTCTCAGTTGTCCGCTGCTATCCTACTCTCAAATAACATAAAACCGAGCCCCTGGCATCCGCTGCTCGCTATGAGCTCCCCACTCTTTCATTGCTGAGACCGCCCCCACACCAGAACTGTATCCAGCCTAACACCAACCACCCTCCGTCACTGCCGAACCCCTTTGCAGTCCTGCAGCTCCCTTCAGCTCATTTTCAGGTCCCTTTTCTAAGAGCCCCCTGCCGTACAGCACATCCACTAGTGCAGTTCGAGATCTCTGGGCTCAAAAGCTGTGCCCGGCGATAACACCGTGCCTGTTCTGTCACACTATCGAACATCCTTCACCCCCAGCCCCGCTCTCTCTGTGGCGAAGCACCTTGCTGCTATGTACTTACGAGCCGTTAGCACCCGCACCCCTTTCAATACTCGACTAGTTTACCGTAATGTTAACGTGTTCGGAGTTCAGAGCTTAATACCGAACTGTTGTCATTTAAACGTGCTATAAATACTATCAATAATACTCCTCTATCCTGCAGCACCCCCTGCTGTTGTTTTCTGGTCTCGTCCACTCAAGTCTGATGAAACACCTCAATTCGATCGGAGCATACAGTTGTATCCGAGCGCCTCAACCCAGGTCAGCTCGCACTGCCCTCAGACTGTGGTTCACTGCCCCATCACCATTTTTGAGAGATTCTTCTTATGTTTAAACCGACAGTGTAATCAATATAGAGTCTGTAGGAGTGCATAGAATGGGTTTATGGGAAAATTCTTCTGAAGTTGGGCGCAGGTTGCTCATGGAAGTCCCTGTTAGCGCATTCCTCTGTGGCTGGCCAGCGCTCCTTGCATCTGAACATAGCGCCTGGATGCCATCACAAATGATTCAATTAGCGACAGAACCACATTTGGATCGATGGGAATATTCAAATCTGCCCTGCCCGCCAGTAGTAATTACTAAGCGCCCCTACAGGAGAGGGCCAATTATATGGAAATCAGTACTGGCCCTGCCGCAAAAGGAGTAGAGCCCGGACTGCTCAGCCATGGCCAATCAGTACAGGAACACGCAACCCTGACGGGCTTCAATCTTCACTGGGTCTCCTCGGCGAGGAGCTAAAACATCGAGCTGTTTAGTCAGAAGCCCTACGTGTGAGCCTATCCTTGACGCAGGCGGAGAAAACGCACTTTGACCAAGCCTGTAGCGAAATGTTCAGTCCCAGCCGTCAGAGGGAAATTATCAACCCACCCACCGCATGGGCGGCAGCGGTGCAAGAGCCCCTCCCTCAGAACACATCTCTGTTTTGTAATCTTGCCTCGATCAGAGAATAGGCCCAGCGTGCGCAGCTGGCGAGCCACCCCCTCTCACACAAACACGGGATACAGCATTTGTGTAGCAGTGGGAGCTTCCCTAGCATGCAGATTTCACCAAACAGACAAAAACCCCACGTACAAGAAGTAACTCGCGGCCACCACCTTATACCGTGCAATGCAGCCCACCCCGTATCACCACGACCTTCCTCACTGCACACAGACATAGTAGAAAGGTAATGCTAATCCGTACATGTATAATACCCTCCCTCTTTATACTGAGCCATACAACGCTTGACGACAACCACCACCCAATAACTACGACCCTTGTCCTGCTCCAGGTACTGCCCTCCTAATAACCACTACCTTTTAACTTTCCTATGCAGTACCTTCCAATAGCTAGTGCGCTTTTGCTGCTGCATGCAGCACATGCCAATAACCACCACCTTTTCTACTTCTCCAAGCAAGACCTGCCAACAACCACCACCCATGTAATGCTCCCCACTGCAGGGCGTGCCAGGAAGAACCACACGCTTACTGCTCCCTACTGTGCGTGCCAACAACCACCACTGTTCTACAACACAATGCAACATGCACCAACAAGCACCATTCTTTTACCAGTCCTTACCAGAATTTCCACCTTACTCTGCTGTTCTTGCCGGTAACAAGCAGCCTTTTATTTCTCCACCCTTCACATAGTCATTTCTGTTCTTTGTCCTTTCTACCCTCCATGTAGCACCTGCCACTAACTACCTCCATTTCAGTGTTCCATAGAGTGCCTGGTGATATTAACCACCATTCTGCCAGACAATGCATTCATTGCCTACCAATAATCATCCCCCCTTTGCTGTACCATACAGGATTGCCAAAAGCACCACCACTGTTCTACTGCATCACCCACTGCGTGCCAATAAGTAGCTCTCTTTTTCGGCTCCATGCTGCCCGTGTAACAACTGCCACCCTTTTACTGCTTCGTGCAGCACCCACTGATAACGACTAAGCGTCTCACCTGCTAGTTTTCCTATACACTGCAGCACACGCAAATAACGACAAAACAATGTAGCACAAGCTAATAGCCACTACCCTAAACCCACCTTCCACTTCCCTGCTCTGCTTGACCAGCCACTCGCCCTGTCTTTCTCACTCATTCTCTGTGCCCCAGCTCCCTTAGATTTCAGCTGGTTCTCTTTTTCCTTTCCCCTTGGTTCTCCGTTACTATGGTTACTGGCCCCCTATGGAGGACCACTATCAAATTCTGTACTGTTCCATACATGTGTTTGTGTAATCTGCAGGTCACAGATTAGAACGCCTGTGGGAACTAGTTTGGGGGGCTTCCAGGTCATACATAAGTAACTGGGTTTCAAATGTAGCAACTGTGCCTTCAGCTAGTCATAAAGCTTATCCCTCCCACAACACGGGGAATCAGTAGTTTATTACTCTCTGCGTAACTGCATGTATAGTTTATGCCGTGGCATTATTTTCATATGTACTAGGTTTAACTAAAGATATTTAACCAAAACCACAGGGTGCATGAGTTTAAATTTGTACAATAATAAGGTCAATGTGACATTTGCACTGTAGTAATAACTATGTGGATGTGTGCACGTTTATTAGTAGAATTGTTGTAAATATTGGGTCATATTTATTTTCACTGCTGTGGCATAAAATAAATGTGGCCCAATAACACGTTATTTAGAGTAACCTTACTAATAAACATGTATTAACACATCTGTTGCTACAGTGCAAAGGTCACATTCGTTTTTTTTTTTTACCACAGTACAGCAAACTTGGCATGATGAAAACACTGTTGAAAAAGAGAGGTATTCAGTGCGGGCAGGTACGGGGTTTACGCAAGATAAAATTATAAACGCTACAAAAAATTCAGCCTGTTATTCATCCTACTTCGCGCCACCCTACTGCCCCGCTTCCGTCCGCCTTACCGGTTCTGGCCCCTGTTTACTGTCTCCACTTGCTTGTCCATCCTCTCGGGGGCACCGCCGCCCGCACCGACCCACCGTACGTGTATTGTAGCGTGAGGAAATTAATCAATGGTCGACGGCAGAATGAGGGCAAAGTAATTAGGTTTGGATGAAGGAGGGTGGATGGAATTGGGGGGTTTTGGGGAGCATGTGACTAAGAGAACAGCAGAGACTGCTGTGTAAGCGAGCAGTGTTTGGCCCGTTTCTTAAAGAGAAAGGGGGCGAGTATGGGCTTTGTGTTCAGACGGGGCACGTGAGTAAAATTCGGGGCTCGAGTGGTGTGTTCATTCATGTGAAATAGGTTCGGGTGAGTGGAGGTGCTCTGTGTTTATTACTTGGCAGGATGAGTGGGTGAGTGAAGGGACTGTGGAGGAGGGGTGGGATGGGCCAAGGTAGGACCTTGTGTTAGGAGGAGCTGGGGATGGGGGGGGGGGTGCGTGTTGTGTCTCCTCCTGTCTCAGGGCTGTGCCATTTGATCACGCCCGAGGCTTTAAAAGTCTCAAAGCTGATTGCAGCTTGGCCCCTCAGGACAGAGCATGTGTCTGTGCGGGGCTTGTACCCCTCCCCCTGGACTGCTGTTTTTTTAACTTTAATGAGCGCGGCGCCATCTTCACGGATACTGCGCTATGCAATGCAATAGGTGTTGCTTTTGGTATTGTAAATAACAATGGCTTTTAATTTTTTAAAAGGCATTGCCATTTACAATGCCAATAGCTCCAAAATTCGCAGTTGCGAGACCTATTGCATTGTAAATGCTTGTTTAATAAAGCAGTTCTTTTTTTTTTAAATGCAGCCTGTTTTCCTTGAAGGAAAACGGGATGCATTTTAAAAAGAAAAATGAACCTTTTCAGTTTAATTTTTTGAGGGCAGGCAGTGGTCCATATTTTCGCACCATTTGACAAAGGGGAAGGGGAAGGGGACCCCTGGGGACCCCTTCCCGTTTGCGAGTGGCTTACCACCCTTTCGAAAAGGGTGGTACACTGCGAGTGTTTTGCGACCGCAAATGCGGTCGCAAAACAATCATACATTGCAGTCAGACTCGCTATTAGGAAGGGACGCCCTTGGCACGCCCCTTCCGAATAGCGAGTCGCAAACCATATTTTGCGAGTCGCTAATAGGTTCGCAACTCTCAAAATATGGTTTGTCCATGGGCTGAGTAATTTTGCTGTCGCAAACCGGCCAAATTCCTGTTTGCGACTACAAAAAACGGTCGTACATCTGCCCCCTAACTCCTTGTGTCACAATGGCGATCCTCATCTTTTGTCACTGAGTGAAACTGTCAACAGAAGATGATCACACCACTGCATGTGCCTCCCTCTGCATTCAGTCACTGTGGGCATGGTCGGACTGGGACAGTAAATAGGCCCGGGCACCAAAATAAAACTGTCCCTCCTTAGTGAATTAGAAAGTTAAAAAAGTGGCCCATATTGGCAAATTGAGGCAGATCTGAAGTTGTGAAGACACGCTCTTTAAATGTTTTGCAAGGTATGAAAGACTGCATGGATTTGAGCTTGCTGCAGGCAATATTTGTTTTAATATTCGGGAGATCAACTGTAAAAACCGGCCCAATAGACCATAAAACAGACCCACAAACAGCCAAAAAACTGGACACACACTGACCTCTCAGGCACGGCCTGATTGTCCTATAGGCCAGGTCCGACCCTGACTGCAGGCAAAGAAACACCCAAATGTTTAGGGAACCCTGCAGTTCCAATGGTTTCAATTGAGTCTTTCACATTTTCACGTTCTAATGTGTGATCCAAGGCGAGGTAAAAGTGAGAAACCACAAAATCGAGCCTCAAACGAGACAATCATCAAGCAAGATCACTTGTGAAGGAAGAAAGGCGGAAAGGGTGAGGGGTTTGGCAACAAAATAAAATTAATAGAAAAAAGTCAATAATGGTATTTAATAATACAAAAGCCCTAGCTGTCCTGGAAAATGGTTGCTATTAGGCCCAGTGTGAAATCCATTTACAGTTATGAAAGCGAATTTATCATTCAAGCTTTCTAAAGGAAATGCAAAATTTAGAATGACATGTTGCGATACTGCCACTCTGGGGGCACTGATGCTGGCAAAATGATCTAATTTAAAGCAATTAGAGGCCTGTAGAAGTGAACAGAGTTACCACCTTCAATATCTATAAATATTGCATTACACATCAGGACTCCAAAAGGTGAAAAGGAAATGATGTGGTTAAAAGAATCCACAATGAAAACTATTAAAAACGAGAAAACATTTCACGAATAATGGTTCTCTTGAGCATTTGTTTGCATCCACTTATTTCTTTTTGTTCTGGGTACCACGTCCAAGGAGTGATCCAAAAGTCCAAGAATCACACTCACTAAAGAGACGCATGTATGCAGGATGACAGGTGTGACTTTAGGACGAGGTGGCAAGCCAAAATGGAGGGGGCTCGAGTCACATGGAAAGACAGTACAATTGGGGTGTAGTATTGCATAAACACATAACTCTGATATACTATGTGTGGTGTGTAATGTTGAAAAACTACACACGGGGAGAGGATAGGGCGGAGAAAAGGGATAAAGAAAGAAGACCTAGATAGCATTTGTATTTCTAAAGTGCACACTCACACCTGGCGTTTATTGCCAGATGTTTATTGTTACCCAAATCATTATACATATTTTATCGTCCTTAGAAGGATGAAAGACTGAGTGAATTCAGTAGGATTCAAACCTATGACCATTAGGTCCAACACAAAACCCTGGAGTGGATGCTTTAGTCCACTGACCTACTAGACCCTCCCCCCCTCCCGCCCCCCGATCTACGGTAACATCTGCATAAAAATCTTTACTAAAAGAGAAATAAAAATCAAAGAATAATTTGTATATTGCACATATTATCGTATTCAAAAGCAGGTGGTCTGGGAACGGGTATGGAAGTTAATGAGGTCAATCTTCTTCCAAACTGTGAGGACAAGTATTGGTTAGGTCAGACCTCTAGTGTCATGTGAAAGAAGAGTGGCAACGAGCTGGGAATGACTTCCCCATTTGTATACATGACATTGTGGTAATAATGTGTTTTTATGTAATGTTGTAAAATAAGGCTTTGCTGTTACCAAATTTGATGGTCCTGAATTCACTGATCAAGTAAAGGTGGAAGGCGTAGTCTGCTTTAACGTGACTCAAACTTGTTATCCACAGCTCAGGTGGCAAATGTTTAACTCACTGAGCCTTCCTGATGGCTAAGATGTGGTCCAGTCACGCTCCAGGAGTAACACAGGGTCTAAACGAAGAATGGAATTATTCGGGCAACAAACTGAAGGTTACCATGAGCATATATTAGGTGTGAAAGGGCAGAATTAGTAATGCAGAGAATTAGAGACGGCAGAGACAAGGCATCTGTGTCAAACATCTGCTGAAGGAAAGGACTTCTTGATCCCTTTTGGCGATGAGGCAGAACGTGGGTTGGTGTAACCAGACGTGGGAGCGGTTCGAAGTCTCAGCCGCACAGCATGAGAATGATAGGGAGAGATGGTACCTTGTTCTGGAAGCTGAGAGTTTCAAGGCAGAAGATGTTTTTGGTGCACACTGCACATTCTGCTCCTGAATATGATTTACAGGCAAGGTTTTCTGGTGTGCTGTGACAGATTGTCTTATGAACCAGTCAAGCAGTTTTGAAGATACATCTTGTTTCCCTTAATGAACTACTATCAGAGTTTTAGGACCAATGAGATATGGAAATTGAAGCATGATAGAAATCACCCAGGCCTTTTAGGGAGCAGCTGGATTTTTGGGAGTTCTGTAAGCACAGGGTTACCATAGTCCATTCTCAAATGCCCTAGAGCTTGAACCATGATATTGAAGTTGGGCCTGGGTATGATATGATTCACCTTTTTAAGAAGCCACTTTCTTGATTTGTGGGTGGAGGCTGAGTTTGTCTTAGCTTTTTTACAATCACAGGAGAGGTGAAAAATGCATGCCAATTTTCAGATTGTTGGAGAGTATCAAGAAAAGTTACGTTTTTCGAAGGTTGTATTTGAGGTGATGCGTTCACAGCCAGCGCACTATAGTGCGAGGAGGTTGATGTCTTCTTCGCAAGTGGATTTCACTTAGATCTGGGTGTCGTCAGTGTATGGATGCATTGAAAGATCAAGCCCAACAATACCCTTGCAGCTCTGTGTGTAATTTAAAAAGGGCCGGGCGAGGATGAAGCACTACAGAACTCAGAATGGGCTGGGGTCACAGTTGGAGTTGTGAATTCCCCTAATTCTAAATTATGAGTGGAGTTCAGCTAGGAGGTGAAAACATCTAACACTGTCAAATTGAAAAGAGCCGGAAGGCAGACCTCTCCACTGTTAAATATGTGTAGTGTGTCATCAGGGATCACATATTGACGGATCTACAGGTTACTTTCTGCGTTCTAATGCTTCAATTGTATTGAAATGCAACTTTCATGTGACTTCAACAATGGAAGTCTGGTAATGGGGCAGACTTTTTCTGCTCTAATTAAGCTCAGTGCATGCTTTTTAAGGACCAGCTTGATCTGATCTATATTTTGAGACAATAAGAAAAGACTCTTTGTGGCAAGGTGGTGTTCACCAGATCAGGATACCCCAGTACAGGTTTAGAGGAGGAGCAGTACATAGGCTAAGCTAGTGAGGCTGGGGTGTTTTTTTCTTCCAATAATTGTTTATTAGCATTTTACGAATGAATGAATAAGAATTGAAAGAGAAGAAAGGCTCCCCTAATTCACAACGCCCATATATCATCCATGGAAAAAAGTTATCGCAATTCAGTATCAGCAACTTTCTAGAGCTGTAACTATTTGTCGAAATTTCTCTATGCCTACCGATTTCAATTCAAGTGACAAGCCTCACCCATGTTATATGCTGGGGAGATTTGACCAACTGTTCATTCAGTAAACAAACAGTTGCAGTGCCTCCTGCCTAATTTGTTACAGCAAACAAATGATGGACGGAATGCTGACAATGCAAACATTCTCCCATAGTCAAAAGATCTGGGTTAAATCCATCGTTCTTTTGCCCACTACGCCACCCCAGTTTGGACCCAGCCATATGCAAATCAGTCTTGACCCTGTGCCCCATGGGAACAGTCCAGACCGAACTGCCAGGCCAGGTCCTCCCTGGACCGGAAACAAGCATCCTGGGACAGGTTTCAGGGTATGTCACCCTTCTTCAGCCAGGCTAGCTTGAATCCAGTGGCACAGTGAGCAAGGGACCCACGTCTGGGCATACCCATCCCACTTAGGGCGAAAAGTGTTACAGCAAACAAATGATGGACGGAATGCTGACAATGCAAACATTCTCCCCCAGTCAAAAGATCTGGGTTAAATCCATCATTCTTTTGCCCACTACGCCACCCCAGTTTGGTCCATCATTTGTTTGCTGTAACACTTTTCGCCCTAAGTGGGATGGGTATGCCCAGACGTGGGTCCCTTGCTCACTGTGCCACTGGATTCAAGCTAGCCTGGCTGAAGAAGGGTGACATACCCTGAAACCGGTCCCAGGATGCTTGTTTCCGGTCCAGGGAGGACCTGGCCTGGCAGTTCGGTCTGGACTGTTCCCATGGGGCACAGGGTCAAGACTGATTTGCATATGGCTGGGTCCAAACTGGGGTGGCGTAGTGGGCAAAAGAACGATGGATTTAACCCAGATCTTTTGACTGGGGAGAACGTTTGCATTGTCAGCATTCCGTCCATCATTTGTTTGCTGTAACACTTTTCGCCCTAAGTGGGATGGGTATGCCCAGGCGTGGGTCCCTTGCTCACTGTGCCACTGGATTCAAGCTAGCCTGGCTGAAGAAGGGTGACATACCCCGAAACCGGTCCCAGGATGCTTGTTTGCGGTCCAGGGAGGACCTGGCCTGGCAGTTCGGTCTGGACTGTTCCCATGGGGCACAGGGTCAAGACTGATTTGCATATGGCTGGGTCCAAACTGGGGTGGCGTAGTGGGCAAAAGAACGATGGATTTAACCCAGATCTTTTGACTGGGGGAGAATGTTTGCATTGTCAGCATTCCGTCCATCATTTGTTTGCTGTAACACTTTTCGCCCTAAGTGGGATGGGTATGCCCAGACTTGGGTCCCTTGCTCACTGTGGCACTGGATTCAAGCTAGCCTGGCTGAAGAAGGGTGACATACCCTGAAACCGGTCCCAGGATGCTTGTTTCCGGTCCAGGGAGGACCTGGCCTGGCAGTTCGGTCTGGACTGTTCCCATGGGGCACAGGGTCAAGACTGATTTGCATATGGCTGGGTCCAAACTGGGGTGGCGTAGTGGGCAAAAGAACGATGGATTTAACCCAGCTCTTTTGACTGGGGGAGAATGTTTGCATTGTCAGCATTCCGTCCATCATTTGTTTGCTGTAACACTTTTCGCCCGAAGTGGGATGGGTATGCCCAGACGTGGGTCCCTTGCTCACTGTGCCACTGGATTCAAGCTAGCCTGGCTGAAGAAGGGTGACATACCCTGAAACCGGTCCCAGGATGCTTGTTTCCGGTCCAGGGAGGACCTGGCCTGGCAGTTCGGTCTGGACTGTTCCCATGGGGCACAGGGTCAAGACTGATTTGCATATGGCTGGGTCCAAACTGGGGTGGCGTAGTGGGCAAAAGAACAATGGATTTAACCCAGATCTTTTGACTGGGGGAGAATGTTTGCATTGTCAGCATTCCGTCCATCATTTGTTTGCTGTAACACTTTTCGCCCTAAGTGGGATGGGTATGCCCAGACGTGGGTCCCTTGCTCACTGTGCCACTGGATTCAAGCTAGCCTGGCTGAAGAAGGGTAACATACCCTGAAACCGGTCCCAGGATGCTTGTTTCCGGTCCAGGGAGGACCTGGCCTGGCAGTTCGGTCTGGACTGTTCCCATGGGGCACAGGGTCAAGACTGATTTGCATATGGCTGGGTCAAAACTGGGGTGGCGTAGTGGGCAAAAGAACGATGGATTTAACCCAGATCTTTTGACTGGGGGAGAATGTTTGCATTGTCAGCATTCCATCCATCATTTGTTTGCTGTAACACTTTTCGCCCTAAGTGGGATGGGTATGCCCAGACGTGGGTCCCTTGCTCACTGTGCCACTGGATTCAAGCTAGCCTGGCTGAAGAAGGGTGACATACCCTGAAACCGGTCCCAGGATGCTTGTTTCCGGTCCAGGGAGGACCTGGCCTGGCAGTTTGGTCTGGACTGTTCCCATGGGGCACAGGGTCAAGACTGATTTGCATAAGGCTGGGTCCAAACTGGGTTGGCGTAGTGGGCAAAAGAACGATGGATTTAACCCAGATCTTTTGACTGGGGGAGAATGTTTGCATTGTCAGCATTCCGTCCATCATTTGTTTGCTGTAACACTTTTCGCCCTAAGTGGGATGGGTATGCCCAGACGTGGGTCCCTTGCTCACTGTGCCACTGGATTCAAGCTAGCCTGGCTGAAGAAGGGTGACATACCCTGAAACCGGTCCCAGGATGCTTGTTTCCGGTCCAGGGAGGACCTGGCCTGGCAGTTCGGTCTGGACTGTTCCCATGGGGCACAGGGTCAAGACTGATTTGCATATGGCTGGGTCCAAACTGGGGTGGCGTAGTGGGCAAAAGAACAATGGATTTAACCCAGATCTTTTGACTGGGGGAGAATGTTTGCATTGTCAGCATTCCGTCCATCATTTGTTTGCTGTAACACTTTTCGCCCTAAGTGGGATGGGTATGCCCAGACGTGGGTCCCTTGCTCACTGTGCCACTGGATTCAAGCTAGCCTGGCTGAAGAAGGGTGACATACCCTGAAACCGGTCCCAGGATGCTTGTTTCCGGTCCAGGGAGGACCTGGCCTGGCAGTTCGGTCTGGACTGTTCCCATGGGGCACAGGGTCAAGACTGATTTGCATATGGCTGGGTCCAAACTGGGGTGGCGTAGTGGCCAAAAGAACGATGGATTTAACCCAGATCTTTTGACTGGGGGAGAATGTTTGCATTGTCAGCATTCCGTCCATCATTTGTTTGCTGAAACACTTTTCGCCCTAAGTGGGATGGGTATGCCCAGACGTGGGTCCCTTGCTCACTGTGCCACTGGATTCAAGCTAGCCTGGCTGAAGAAGGGTGACATACCCTGAAACCGGTCCCAGGATGCTTGTTTCCGGTCCAGGGAGGACCTGGCCTGGCAGTTCGGTCTGGACTGTTCCCATGGGGCACAGGGTCAAGACTGATTTGCATATGGCTGGGTCCAAACTGGGGTGGCGTAGTGGGCAAAAGAACGATGGATTTAACCCAGATCTTTTGACTGAGGGAGAATGTTTGCATTGTCAGCATTCCGTCCATCATTTGTTTGCTGTAACACTTTTCGCCCTAAGTGGGATGGGTATTGCCAGACGTGGGTCCCTTGCTCACTGTGCCACTGGATTCAAGCTAGCCTGGCTGAAGAAGGGTGACATACCCTGAAACCGGTCCCAGGATGCTTGTTTCCGGTCCAGGGAGGACCTGGCCTGGCAGTTCGGTCTGGACTGTTCCCATGGGGCACAGGGTCAAGACTGATTTCCATATGGCTGGGTCCAAACTGGGGTGGCGTAGTGGGCAAAAGAACGATGGATTTAACCCAGATCTTTTGACTGGGGGAGAATGTTTGCATTGTCAGCATTCCGTCCATCATTTGTTTGCAGTAACACTTTTCGCCCTAAGTGGGATGGGTATGCCCAGACGTGGGTCCCTTGCTCACTGTGCCACTGGATTCAAGCTAGCCTGGCTGAAGAAGGGTAACATACCCTGAAACCGGTCCCAGGATGCTTGTTTCCGGTCCAGGGAGGACCTGGCCTGGCAGTTCGGTCTGGACTGTTCCCATGGGGCACAGGGTCAAGACTGATTTGCATATGGCTGGGTCAAAACTGGGGTGGCGTAGTGGGCAAAAGAACGATGGATTTAACCCAGATCTTTTGACTGGGGAGAATGTTTGCATTGTCAGCATTCCATCCATCATTTGTTTGCTGTAACACTTTTCGCCCTAAGTGGGATGGGTATGCCCAGACGTGGGTCCCTTGCTCACTGTGCCACTGGATTCAAGCTAGCCTGGCTGAAGAAGGGTGACATACCCTGAAACCGGTCCCAGGATGCTTGTTTCCGGTCCAGGGAGGACCTGGCCTGGCAGTTCGGTCTGGACTGTTCCCATGGGGCACAGGGTCAAGACTGATTTGCATATGGCTGGGTCCAAACTGGGGTGGCGTAGTGGGCAAAAGAACGATGGATTTAACCCAGATCTTTTGACTGGGGGAGAATGTTTGCATTGTCAGCATTCCGTCCATCATTTGTTTGCTGTAACACTTTTCGCCCTAAGTGGGATGGGTATGCCCAGACGTGGGTCCCTTGCTCACTGTGCCACTGGATTCAAGCTAGCCTGGCTGAAGAAGGGTGACATACCCTGAAACCGGTCCCAGGATGCTTGTTTCCGGTCCAGGGAGGACCTGGCCTGGCAGTTCGGTCTGAACTGTTCCCATGGGGCACAGGGTCAAGACTGATTTGCATATGGCTGGGTCCAAACTGGGGTGGCGTAGTGGGCAAAAGAACGATGGATTTAACCCAGATCTTTTGACTGGGGGAGAATGTTTGCATTGTCAGCATTCCGTCCATCATTTGTTTGCTGTAACACTTTTCGCCCTAAGTGGGATGGGTATGCCCAGACGTGTTGTCCCTTGCTCACTGTGCCACTGGATTCAAGCTAGCCTGGCTGAAGAATGGTGTCATACCCTGAAACCGGTCCCAGGATGCTTGTTTCCGGTCCAGGGAGGACCTGGCCTGGAAGTTCGGTCTGGACTGTTCCCATGGGGCACAGGGTCAAGACTGATTTGCATATGGCTGGGTCCAAACTGGGGTGGCGTAGTGGGCAAAAGAACGATGGATTTAACCCAGATCTTTTGACTGGGGGAGAATGTTTGCATTGTCAGCATTCCGTCCATCATTTGTTTGCTGTAACACTTTTCGCCCTAAGTGGGATGGGTATGCCCAGACGTGGGTCCCTTGCTCACTGTGCCACTGGATTCAAGCTAGCCTGGCTGAAGAAGGGTGACATACCCTGAAACCGGTCCCAGGATGCTTGTTTCCGGTCCAGGGAGGACCTGGCCTGGCAGTTCGGTCTGGACTGTTCCCATGGGGCACAGGGTCAAGACTGATTTGCATATGGCTGGGTCCAAACTGGGGTGGCGTAGTGGGCAAAAGAACGATGGATTTAACCCAGATCTTTTGACTGGGGGAGAATGTTTGCATTGTCAGCATTCCGTCCATCATTTGTTTGCTGTAACACTTTTCGTCCTAAGTGGGATGGGTATGCCCAGACGTGGGTCCCTTGCTCACTGTGCCACTGGATTCAAGCTAACCTGGCTGAAGAAGGGTGACATACCCTGAAACCGGTCCCAGGATGCTTGTTTCCGGTCCAGGGAGGACCTGGCCTGGCAGTTCGGTCTGGACTGTTCCCATGGGGCACAGGGTCAAGACTGATTTGCATATGGCTGGGTCCAAACTGGGGTGGCGTAGTGGGCAAAAGAACGATGGATTTAACCCAGATCTTTTGACTGGGGAGAATGTTTGCATTGTCAGCATTCCGTCCATCATTTGTTTGCTGTAACACTTTTCGCCCTAAGTGGGATGGGTATGCCCAGACGTGGGTCCCTTGCTCACTGTGCCACTGGATTGAAGCTAGCCTGGCTGAAGAAGGGTGACATACCCTGAAACCGGTCCCAGGATGCTTGTTTCCGGTCCAGGGAGGACCTGGCCTGGCAGTTCGGTCTGGACTGTTCCCATGGGGCACAGGGTCAAGACTGATTTGCATATGGCTGAGTCCAAACTGGGGTGGCGTAGTGGGCAAAAGAACAATGGATTTAACCCAGATCTTTTGACTGGGGGAGAATGTTTGCATTGTCAGCATTCCGTCCATCATTTGTTTGCTGTAACACTTTTCGCCCTAAGTGGGATGGGTATGCCCAGACATGGGTCCCTTGCTCACTGTGCCACTGGATTCAAGCTAGCCTGGCTGAAGAAGGGTGACATACCCTGAAACCGGTCCCAGGATGCTTGTTTCCGGTCCAGGGAGGACCTGGCCTGGCAGTTCGGTCTGGACTGTTCCCATGGGGCACAGGGTCAAGACTGATTTGCATATGGCTGGGTCCAAACTGGGGTGGCGTAGTGGGCAAAAGAACGATGGATTTAACCCAGATCTTTTGACTGGGGGAGAATGTTTGCATTGTCAGCATTCCGTCCATCATTTGTTTGCTGTAACACTTTTCGCCCTAAGTGGGATGGGTATGCCCAGACGTGGGTCCCTTGCTCACTGTGCCACTGGATTCAAGCTAGCCTGGCTGTAGAAGGGTGACATACCCTGAAACCGGTCCCAGGATGCTTGTTTCCGGTCCAGGGAGGACCTGGCCTGGCAGTTCGGTCTGGACTGTTCCCATGGGGCACAGGGTCAAGACTGATTTGCATATGGCTGGGTCCAAACTGGGGTGGCGTAGTGGGCAAAAGAACGATGGATTTAACCCAGATCTTTTGACTGGGGGAGAATGTTTGCATTGTCAGCATTCCGTCCATCATTTGTTTGCTGTAACACTTTTCGCCCTAAGTGGGATGGGTATGCCCAGACGTGGGTCCCTTGCTCACTGTGCCACTGGATTCAAGCTAGCCTGGCTGAAGAAGGGTGACATACCCTGAAACCGGTCCCAGGATGCTTGTTTCCGGTCCAGGGAGGACCTGGCCTGGCAGTTCGGTCTGGACTGTTCCCATGGGGCACAGGGTCAAGACTGATTTGCATATGGATGGGTCCAAACTGGGGTGGCGTAGTGGTCAAAAGAACGATGGATTTAACCCAGATCTTTTGACTGGGGGAGAATGTTTGCATTGTCAGCATTCCGTCCATCATTTGTTTGCTGTAACACTTTTCGCCCTAAGTGGGATGGGTATGCCCAGACGTGGGTCCCTTGCTCACTGTGCCACTGGATTCAAGCTAGCCTGGCTGAAGAAGGGTGACATACCCTGAAACCAGTCCCTGGATGCTTGTTTCCGGTCCAGGGAGGACCTGGCCTGGCAGTTCGGTCTGGACTGTTCCCATGGGCCACAGGGTCAAGACTGATTTGCATATGGCTGGGTCCAAACTGGGGTGGCGTAGTGGGCAAAAGAACGATGGATTTAACCCAGATCTTTTGACTGGGGAGAATGTTTGCATTGTCAGCATTCCGTCCATCATTTGTTTGCTGTAACACTTTTCGCCCTAAGTGGGATGGGTATGCCCAGACGTGGGTCCCTTGCTCACTGTGCCACTGGATTCAAGCTAGCCTGGCTGAAGAAGGGTGACATACCCTGAAACCGGTCCCAGGATGCTTGTTTTCAGTCCAGGGAGGACCTGGCCTGGCAGTTCGGTCTGGACTGTTCCCATGGGGCACAGGGTCAAGACTGATTTGCATATGGCTGGGTCCAAACTGGGGTGGCGTAGTGGGCAAAAGAACGATGGATTTAACCCAGATCTTTTGACTGGGGGAGAATGTTTGCATTGTCAGCATTCCGTCCATCATTTGTTTGCTGTAACACTCCTGCCTAATTTGGGCATACATTCAGCTGTTGGTAGATTTCAAATATGTAAGTGGAAATCGCCATTTTATAAAAGAAATTTGTCTTCATATGTCAAAGTATGTGTCTGAATTTTTTCTTAGCCAGTATCCGCCATAGTCTGTGGAATCGCAATGTAATGCCCAGGGGTTCTGTGCGTTCTCAATAATGCGATATCAGTGCTTTGGGAGTCATTGTAAGCTGGCCCCAGAGAGCCCAGTGTGGGATGTGTAGTTGCTTCTCCATCAGCTTCACTGCCTATCAATACTGCTCCGAGGACTTCAGGGACTCACTACCCTAAGATTTTTTTAATATGGCTCAAAACTTCTTTCCAAAATGTAAATATAATTGGACAGTTTCACCATACCTGTAACATTGTGCCCACTTGGGTTTCACAGCATCAACAATTTGGCTCAGCTTAAGAATAAACACAGTGCAGCCTCTCCTGAGTCATGTGCCATTGGTAATGGTCCTTCTACCTGGTTTCCCTGGAGGAGATACACCTAGTCTGTTTGGGCATATTTCTTCAGATTCCTTCCCATTCTTTATAAGACATCTCGTTGTCCAAAGACATCCCCCAGTTTACTTGAAATCTCAATTCGGGAGAGTTTTGTTTTTCTCATAGAATTTTTATAGGCATGTGATCAGCCCTCTATTTCCAAAATGTGTTTTTCACAAACTTGCCCACTGGTGTTAATTCTCTAGTGCCGGCCTGTTTGTTAGTTGGGCATAGCGCCCAGTGTCACAGATTCAAATACTGTTTGTCAGTTATATAGTGAAAATCTGTTGGCATTCTTCAAAGGTCTTTATATGGTGTTTATTAAAGAAGTCGATCAGAACCCCACATCCTCTCTCCTGCCAGTTCACAAACTTCCCCCGCCAAAGCCTGCTAAGAAGTCTTTATCAATTTGCATTGAGGTCTTCAGCCATTGGATGAAGATAACTTTGTGTCACCTGGTGACCCTGTGGCATGTTTCCAAGATTATTCTAAGCGGGACAGTAGGTGTGCAGGGGTCTCTGGGTCTTTGGGAGTCAGGCAAGGTCCCATAGAGGTCGTTGCACAACCACACTGTCCATGTGCTCCCATTTTTTGTTTGTTTCCCTAACCGTCCAATCAATAATGCATCTTAGGTATGAAGCAATCTTCTATTGTATAATGTTGGGACATGTTAGTTCTCCATTCTTGTTTAGTGCCATCAATAACTGCTTACTGACCCTAGCCCTGTTACCTCCTCCAACAAACTCTAAGAGTATTTTGAAGGCATGGGTGAACGTTCATCTTCAAGACATTAATCCTGCAAAGCCAGGAAATATATAGTGGGCCCCATTTGCTAAGGTCTTAAGAACACTGGTCTATAATTTGAAGCAGTTCACTGGGTACTAACGGATTTAAAGTGATGTAAATTCTCAAGTATTTAAGTTTGTGCGAGGACTGTTTGAAGGGGAAGCTTTCTTTAATTTGCTCAGTCGTCTTTTGGGCGATTGCTATTGGCAGTTTCTCGAATCTTTGTGTATTGATTTTATATCACTAAATTTTCTCAAAGTGTCATAATTCTGTAAATAATTTGGGCAAATATGTTACAGGTTCTGTTCACGTTAGCATATGATCATATGCATAAATGCACATCTTGTACTTGTCACCTCCAAACTGAAGGCTGTTTATATCTATTTCGCTCCTGATTTTTATCAGTAAATGGTTCTGCCACTGGAGCAAAAAAAGGGGGATAGATGGCATCCTTGCCTAGCTTCTCACTGTTGATACATCGTATCGGATTTCCTGCCGTTTACTCTGATCTTTGCTGTGGGCTCCTGTTAGCTTGCAAACACCCAGTTTAACTATTTGTCCTCAGACCTATATGTTGAATGACCACTTCTAAGAAGGTCCAGCTGATGAGATAAAACGCTTTCTCAGTGTCAAGACTTACTAGAGTCAGTAAGGAGTGGTCGGGCTAGTTTATGGAGAGGTTGCGGGGGTGGAGAGGAATGATTCGATCTGGCCTAATTGCATGGCCGCTACGTTAGTCATCATAGGGTGTGGTGTGGATCAACGCCATTTTGGAGCTAGTGGAGTACCACCATTTTAAAGAGTAGGTTTTCTGTTTGACTATTTTAGAGAGTAGGGGGCATATTAGCAAGACTGGCGATAAAATTATCGCCGTTTTAGCGGCAGGATATGCGTTATGGAATTCCAAAAGAAGCCCAGGTTAGATGTCCTGCACATCTAACCTGGGCTTCTATTGGAATTCTATAACGCATATTAGCAAGCCCATTATCGCCGTTTTAGCGGCAGTTTCCTGCCGCTAAAGCGGCGATAATTTTAACGTGGGTCTTGCTAATATGCCCCTAGATTTTCTGTTGAAGTTGGCAATCAGCGTAGAAAGAAAAGTGAGGGCGTCAACAAGCCGACGGTGTCAAGGGCCGTACGGCGGAGCAGCGTCAGTAGGATCTTCCTTCTGGAAGCCTTTTCTATAATGTGGGCTATTCAATACACATTATCAGCTTCTTGTCTATCATGGTACAAATCCCACCTTGCCAGACTTCAATAGGTATGCAAGTCATATCTTTGGTCTTTTTTCTAATACCTTTGTGTAGATTTTAACATCTGTGTTGAGCAGTCCTATCGGTCTGTAAGAGGCACAGTGAAATTGTGAAATTTGTACTTGTAAAGCGCACTTATACCCCCAAAGAGGTGTCCTGGCGCTGTACGCATACCGCTGTGGAACCCTTCCTGGCTTTTCCCTGTGAAATGTCCACTCCTGGGCACCCCCAGGGTGAAGCCAGGCATCCCAGCGCTGTTGTGGAGATTAAGCAAGCTATTGCCCAGAGTTGGACCCATGATTAGAATAGGCACCGAGGCGAGAATTATCAGGTCCGAGGAAATTGAGCCCAAGACCCGCCGAGGCGGGAATTGAACCCTGGTCCCGGGCCAGATCTCTGCATCAGGGTCTGCCGCTCTAACCATTGAACCACACTTCTCCACTCTGCTCTCTCTTTCCCAGGTTGGGGGATAAAAGATCCCACTGCCTCCCACATTGATGGTGTGACCCTGCACCTTCCTGGAAGTGATTTTACAACTTAATTATAGGTTCCAATTAACACAGTGCAAATGTTTCTAAAAGTGCACAGGTATAACGTCTGGATCTGGTGTTTTATTTGCCTGCACATCTTTGATGGATTTCCGGATTTCAGTTGTGTCAACTGGCACTTCTTAGTCATCAACCCAGTCTCTGGGTAATTTGAGAAGGTGCTTGATTTCGTTTTCGTTTTCAGTTCCTTTGGTATAGTGTGTCTGGTAATATTATATCTTTTCTGCCTCAAGAAAACCCATTCTCCTGCCTGGTTTTTAAGGTTTCCTATAGTGCATTTTGCTGTTTTCTGCACTCTCTTTGCCCTTCTGATAAAAGGCTTGTTTAAATTTCAGCAATGTAAGTTGTGCTTACCCTACAGGGTGGGTTTGGATCCCTTCTACCAGTTTATTTTTGCACAGTCTAGTTCTGTGAGCAGAATTGATACCAATACGCATGGGGAGGCCCTTTAGTACTGCCCTGAAGGCATCCCAATTATTTCGAGTGTTGTGCCTTCATCTTTGTTGGTTGAAAAAATTGGTTATTATTTGGGATATTGACGGGCCCGTTTTCCAGGAGAATATTGCGCCCCCATTTCTGTGAGGCATCCCACATAAGAGTAAAATGTGTTTGAGATGGATATGTATTCAATCTGTATGATGCACCTAAATGCATATTTTGCAATACTTAGATATGATAAATGTGGGAATATACTTGTACATGTGAGTAAAAAGTATTGTCATGTTCGTTGGGGTGTGGTGTGATATCACTTAGGCCCTATTTGGACAATTTCCATTTTAGCTTCATGGTTGCCGTTCCAACTGTATTTTCTTCCAACCACATCCATCACGAATGCCATCAGAGATGGTTTTAAAGTAGCTGTGTATGATTGTTTCTCCCTCCACTTCCATCAATTTCTTCTCCAGTGTTTTAATCAAGAATCTGTGGTGCCCTGAATTGGGAGTGTATAATAATTAAGGTAAGGTGTTTACTTGCCCTGTTTCACAACAGACTTTGGGTAGGAGCCCTCCTGATCTCTAAGTGCATTAACAAATTCCCAACCCATGGAGTTTTAAAGAATATTGCCACTCTACAGTCTTGGAAGGGCCAGACGCTCAAAGAAGTATCGTGAACTTCTTATTCTTCATCCTAAACTGGTTGTCCGTTAATGGATCTGTCTCTTGTAAGAGATTTGGTTTTCTTTGGTATAACTTTTTATTGATCATTTTCATTTACATTCTCAGGGGCATATTCTCAAGGAGCCATCGCCGAGTTAACGGCACTTTATCGCAGCCAAAGTAGCGATAAATACATCGCCCCATTCACAAGCTGGTGTTAACAGCCCATAACACCAGTTTACCCGCGATAGCAGCCTCAAAAAACATCGCCACAGATGACCCCGGCAACTATTGCTAATGAGATGCAGAGTAGGCGTACCCGTGCAAAAAGCCGCGAAAACACCACTCGGCAACATTCTCAACGACCAGCCAGATTGGCGATAAGTCCACAAAACATGCGATATGGCGCCTTAGCAGCAGGAAACTAACACCTGCTCTGACCTGGTGTAAAGTCAGACGGCAGCCTGCACCAGAAAAGGGAGCCCAGCCCACAGCCACACCTGAAGGACACCAGATGCCATGGAGCTACTCATCATGCAGCTCGGAGCCCCAAGAGGGCCACAACACCCACCGCCAACACCCCCAGGCCCGCCCCCACCCCCCGGACCTCCCCCGCACCACCCCCCCAGACCACCACAGAGGCAGCGCAGACACAGACCGCAGACCTTCAGAAAACGCACCAGCCTCACAGACATGACACCAGAGTATGTCATTGCCCACTACAGGCTCAAAAGGACAACCATCCTCCGCATCCTGAACATCATTGCCCACAGGCTGACTGTACCAACACAGCGGACAACCAACATCCCTCCGCAGACAAAGCTGCTGGCTGTGCTGCACCTGTTGGCCTCTGGGACATTCCAACCAACAACCGCCAGAGTCGGAGGAGTCTCACAGCCAGCCCTATCAAAGTTCCTCACACCTGTCTTGGATGACATCATCAGCTTGGTACCCCAGTACCTATACTTCCCCCACACTGCGCAGGAACAGCTGGAGACCAAGCAAGGATTCTACGCCATAGCTGGTGTTGGGGCAATCGACTGCACACATGTCCTACTTGTGCCCCCTGCCGACACTGCACACAATTACCGCAACAGAAAGCACACGCATTCCATCAATGTGCAGGCAATAGTGGACCACCGGGGACTCTTCACCAATGTCGTCGCCAACTACCCAGGCAGTGCGCATGATTCATACATCTTCCGACAGTCCATCATCAACCGGGGCTTCCAGGATGGCACCTACGGAAATGCAGTGCTCGTTGGTAAGTACCAAATGAACACACCACCCACCTCAACTCCACAATCATACAACTCACAACTCTGGGAATGCACATGTCACAACCCACATACAACATGCCAAACAACATGCCCACCCACCAGACACGACAGCACAACTCACCGTGGGAACCTGGCCTAGCCATGTACATGAGCCATCAACGTCATGGCACCTCAGCCACACATTAGCAGAATGTGGGAAGAGGAGGGAACCAGGCATAAGCGAAGGAGGCGATGTGACCGATGAATGGGACTGCACACAATGCCAAGTGTGGCGTGGATGTGTTGGACAGACTGCAGTATGCAGACCACACACATATCCATGTCGACATACCCCGCTGGTGTTTGGTGTACTGGACAGTAGACGCAACCATGTCACCCCAGCCAGTGGGGGAGATCAAGGAAATGTTGCTTGTTACGTCCCCCCCTGTAAGCGTGAGAGGAGTGGGCTGGCCCGGCGTACGCCAGGTCAGCATATGGTTGTGAATAAAAAACACATAGCCCTGGGCGTGGTCCCCTTCCGGAATGCCCAACGTCCCTGCCAGGGCGGCGCCTCTCACCCCGCCACGAGGCCTACGCCGTGAGCGGGGTTGCCTGGGATCCTGTGCGCCTGCCGCACCCCGGGCCGCTGGTCCCCGAAGCCTTCATGGCCACCCCTGCGCATACAGGCAACACTGCTCACCTGCCGACACCGGCATGTGTCAAAGAGGGCCCACCACATGCCGGTGTAAGCTCCAAGCCCGAGGCCCCCGACCTTGGTAGACTCCTCGGACCATCACGGCCTCAGCGACACAGGCCCGCAGAACTCCTTTCACGTTGACGTACTCCACCAGCATACACAGCGGACAAGGAGGACACACATTTGGAACTGAGCCTTGATTACACCATGGCAGAGTACATGATTTAAGGCTGACTCCATGTCACTATACACCCTCCGATGTGGTGCCACCAAGTCTGTGCATAGGACTCCCACCAAACATGTCGGTGGGCCCTTGCTGACTCCGGCCTTCGGCCTGCACTGCGGTCCTGCAGGCCTCACACCAATCCAATGCAGTCCGTCACAGGCAGGACACGGCCTCCTCGCCGGCTGCACACCCGCTCAGCTCTGGTGCCACCATCTATGTCAGCCACAAATCTAATACAAATGCCATTCCAACATCGTGTGTGAGAGATCCAGGAGGAGATGACTGGACAGCGGTTGGCCCGTGCTGACCGCTGCCTCCGGCCGACACTGCGGCCAACTAGGTCGCACTTTTGGAACTGGGTCTTGATTTCTTCATGGCAGTGTTCATGTCACAGAACGCAAGGAGAGGAGTAAGAGGAAGACGCGCTTCAGTCCGGATGAGAAAAGGCTCACCTTTGCGGAGGTGATGGGACACTACCAACAACTGCACTGGTGCCACTGACTCTGTGCAGCGCATGCCTACCACACGTGGCTGTGGGTCCCTGCTGACCTCTGTCTCCGGCACACACTGCGGTGGAGTAGGTCACACGATTTGAACTGAGTCTTGCTCTCTACATAGCAGAGTCCATGTCATTGTACAGGCCTCATCGCAGACTGCATCCCCTTCCAGCTCTGGCGCCACTGAGTGTGTACCCTGAAATCCATGGGCAATCTCTGTTTGGACGTCGGTGGCGTATGAGCCCATGGGCTGGAGGCTGTCTTCATCTACATGTAGCTGATACTGACAAGGTGGAAAAGTGGGGTCTGTAGCATTCAACTCCGCCATCTGCCTGTTCCTGCTTGCTTCTGCCCTCTGCATCATGCCCTGGAAGGACACCTTCCACTGTCCTCCGCAACCCTCCGCGAAATTCCCCTTGGACATCGATGAGTGCACGCTCAGCTCGCGTGGCACTACCTCAGTGCACTGCAAGTCACCGTCCCATGGCGGTGTGCCTGTGCCTGCCGCTGTGCATCCGGGGCCACAAACTCTGTGCTGCTCAAGTCTGGGACCCATGATGTACGTACCTTGTACTGCTAATTGTCTGCTCACTGTTGTGGTCTTTGCCAGCACCAACCAATCCCTGAGTTGTGGCTTACACTACCGAAGACCTATCCAGCACAGGCGTCACTGGAGATGTGTGCCTGGCAATAAAAGGGGCCGGGCGCACGTGCCCGTGGCCAGTCCCATGAACTCACTCAATGTGTCCGTGTGGTTATTATGTATGCATGAGGGACCGGGGTCATTCCACATGACATTGTGCTGTGTACATCGTGCGCATCCATGTCACCGCAGGCAGTGGTGTAGATCTGGGGCATGAAACCGTGTCGTACCTCCCTGTGAGCGTAAGCGGGGTGGACAGGCGTACGTCGGTACTGCGTAGGGGTGTGGCTACTCCACACGTTGATCTGGGTGTGGTGCAGTGTAGGCCTTGCCAAGGATGTGGCTGATGCGTGTGTCTCTGTTGTTGTGTCTGCGCCACCCGTCCCGCAATCCACAATGTTGCCATTTGGCATGCCCCCGGTGTGCGTGCTCGGCTGAAGGGGTACATGGGGGAAGGCATGCCCGCTAGGGGTCAGGGATCACACATGCCAACTGTTGTGTGTGTCGCTATTATCACTGCATGAGCCAAAGATGTACCCTCAACTGCATGTCGGGTTCAGCCAGGCAGGTGCTCTACATCTGTGTCAGCCCTGTCCTTGCAATGGGCCGATACACACGTGGCCGGCCACATTCTGCGCATTATCATCACTGTGTCGTAGTCAGGCTTGTGGACATGCGCAGACAGGCATGACAATGGTGTGCCGTAGGGGTGCATGTGATGCAATCGCGCTGCGCACAATAGTGAATGTGCTCGGGGGGTGAGGTGCAGCAGTGAGGCTACGTGATAACCAGTGATGCCGCTCATCAGCAACACGCAGTACATGTCATACGGGAATCACTAAGTCACACATATCACACACCAATGAACCAGTGAGCCTGCCAACACATCATGCAGTACGTAGTCTTGACTCATGTCTCTCTGCACTGTCACAGGTGACCAAGGATATGCACTCTGCGCTTGGATGATGACACCCCTCAGAGCCCCGAACGCACAGCCCCAGAGGCAGTACAATTTGGCCCACAAATGCACCAGGGGCATCGTGGAGCGCACATTTGGCGTGTTGAAGTCCCGTTTCAGGTGCCTGGACGTCACAGGTGGAAGGCTCCTGTACAGCCCAGGCCTCGTGTGCAAGATGATCGTTGCATGTTGTGTGTTGCACAACATATGTGTACGCAGCAGAGCCCCATGGATACGAGTGCCAGATGCACCGGACGATGATGATGAAGATGAGGCAGGTGGACCACACCCCACTGCAGCCGCAGCAGGAATTGCCCGTAGGGACTACATCATCGACAATTTCTTCTCTGGTTGACGTCACATTGTGAGGGTCCTTAGCAGTAATGGCACAGTACGTTGACTGACCACAGGCACAGCATGTGCTAATAAATGCATTCCGAAACACATTCCCTGCGTGCATGTCACTCATCTGTACAGGCACTTCACTCAGAGACGTGTGGGTGCGACATGTTGTGCTGACAATTTGGGAATATGTTAATGGATGGTGGGTGTGTCACCTCTGTGCAGTGAGGCTGTTTAGGGTGTCACGTATTCGAACTGCCAGTTCTGTGCGTCACAGTTGTTACGGTATCCCACTCTTCGGCGTTTCACATGTGTCCCAATTCATTCCATTTTGGCTGTCATTTGTGGCCTACAAGTGACAAGAGGGCTTCTTTTGGGCTCTGATATGTGCCGCCATGATGCAGGGATGCACCCTGTGACTCAAGTCCCGTGACATGGGCGACATGTACATGGGGGGAGTCACTGCCCCTACATTGGTCCATGCTTTCATTATTGTTTGGTCATGGACATGGCACGTAGGTGTGCAGGGGGTGTTGTTTGTCCCTCTGCAATGTGAAGTGGAGATGCAGTTTCACAGTGTGTTCCATGTTTGTTTCTGCATTGGCGCAGGTTACATACTGAATGCATGTCAATGTACATTGTGGCTGTTTGTGGGGAACTGCCTATCTGATTTGGACAATGGTCATTTGTTCTGCGTCACAGCTGTGGGGTTGTGCTGGTACGTTGTCATCTCAACGTTTGTTTGGTCTGCTTTTATGGTGATTGTTCCCGCCTGACGCGTGTGAATTGCAGGCCTGTAGCTGGTTTTCGATGCTTTTTGTATCGCGCTTGGCCTCATCGCAGCTTTTTTTGCGTTCGTGTTTTGCATTTTTGCGGCGTGGCGTTGATTTTAACGCGGTCGGTTGACGCGTTATCTGGGGACTATCGCATGGTACTGCCATGTTGTGAATACTTGGTTAACACGGCGTAAATTTCCCGCGATAGACTGCGATGTTGAAGGTTGCGTTAAGTTACTTTTGCAATGGTTATCACACGTTCTTGAGAATATGCCCCTCAGTGTTATAGTTACATTCAACAATGTATCAATATAACACAAAACAACATTAAAAGCTATAAATGCTCAGTATTCAATTAACGGCTAGACCAATCAGCTGTATTGGGTTGGGCCCCTGTACCAATGTATCACATTTTGCATCGTTGCCCTGTTTTCGTGGATATATCAGGGTTCTCCGTTCATACTGTGCTACCTCCCTCCTTGTCTCCCAGCTTACATCTACCTCACTACGTGTCATTCAGGCCTATTGGTTGTACTCTCACCCCACCCCCCGGAGTCTACCCTTGCGTATCCTCAGTGTGTTCTGTCGATTGTGAATGCATATTCTGTGGGTATCCCTCGTCAGTTGTAGCTTGTAGCACTGTTAGCATTGCAGCCTAGGCCTCGAGGTCATCTTGTATTTTATCATCCCGCCTATTGATCCTCATGTGCACTTCCTCTGCAAACGCCCACTCCGTTACATCCTTACACCACAACCCAATCAAAAGGATCTTCATGCTCAACCAAGCTTATCGCCATCCGCCTTTTAACCAGGACCAGTGCTAGTTGTAGGAACCTCCAAGGAATCCACCCCCCTCTTGTCTAAATATGATCCCTAGCAGGCAGGTCTGCAGTGTTACCATGAATTTTACTCCTGTTACTGCACGCATTGGCATGGCCACTGCCAACCAGAAGGCATGCACCATGGGGCAGGTCCAGGCAAGGTGCAAGAAGGATGTGTCCTCTCCTTTGCATCTCGGACAGTCTGCGCTCCTGCCCTTGGACATCCTGTGGAGCTTGACTGGTGTTAAGCATGTGCGGTGACTATAATTAAAGTGTGCCAGTTTGAACCTGACATTGCATGAGACCAGCTTCACCAGCCCACAGGCTGTTTGGCACTTGCCTTCAGGCAGAGATGCAGCCAAATCCTCCCTCCCATGCTGGCCTTGCCTTAGGTTGAACCCTGACTGTTGACCTTAAGAGCCCTATAGAGTAGCATCACTAAGTGCTGTGCCGTCCCTGCCGTCTGCATACCCTGTAAGGTTTCTGGCAGTTTGGGTGCATTGGGAAAATCCACCCAGATTTCCAGTGCTGTTTAGGCTATCTTGGAATTGGCTGCCTCCCACAGGGAATGTCTCTTGAGCCTGATCAAAAGTGAGGAACATCTACCACGGATAAAGATCCCCCAGGGTTTCAAAACCTCCCTTCCTCGAGCATGCAACCGACATGTCTGCGCTGATACGGGTAACTGTCAATAGTGTCTACAGGACGAGCTCCCTGGCAAAGTTTTTTTTCAGCACCCTCCCTCGAGCTTGCAATCGACATGTCTGCGCTGATACGGTTAACTGGCAATAGTGTCCACAGGATGAGCTCCCTGGCGACGTTTGTTTTCCAGCACCCTGGTAATCACCCTTTCCCACACCTCTGCGACCGCGTATGTAGGAGAATTATAATGGAGTCTTGTGGTAAAATATGATGCATGTCTTATGTTTCTTGAGGAGGGTGTTAAGTCCCTTAACATTCAATGAGATAAGCTTAAATGTAGGTCTAGATTTAGAGTTTCTTTAGGACCTAAATAGTTATTGTCACTCTAGGTGCTAATACAGAGTGTTGAATTGTAAGTCTGCATCAACCAAATCTAACTGGGGCAGCAGGACCATAACCTGTAAAAGATGTGATTGATTCATGGCATTGCTAATCTAGCCTCACCAACGATGACAAAATCAAAGGTTGACAAGAAAAAAGAAAAGCAGAGTGATGAAAAAACACGTAAGGTGTTATTGATGTGAACGTACGTTGGGTCCTGCCATCTCCCCCGGGCACTAGCCAGTGCTCCCAAATATATCTTAAAGATCATCTAGATAGAGTGCCCTAATCCCCTCTCCAGTGCCCTTCTCTCTTTTCTTTTTTTTTTTACCTTTCAGGACAGCCTCTAGTGTGCTTTTAAAGAAAGGTTCAAGATGTCACCCCATGAAGTTGCCAATGATTTCAGATTTTCAACCACATAAAAGGTTTTCAATTCTTTGCCTTCATCAATTTCTCTCTCTGTGGTTTGGGGGCTTTTTCCCAATCGTGCACCTTCTTCCCTCAGCATTTGTCAAGTACTCATGGTCTCTCCTCCTCTTATGGGTGTACTGTTCTCATGTCTTCGTGAAGATCCTTATTTGTTCTTTTACACCCTTACCCGGAAAACTAAAAGCCCTTTGGAAATATTCATCTCTATTGCATCCGGTTCCACAGAAATTCCTGTGAAAGAGGGCAAAAGTCTCTTCTTTGCTGAAGCATGGCCACCAAGAGTATCATACAGTCCCTGAAGACCACTTTCTTTTGCTTTCTGGCCTGCGCAATAATATCTTCCCTTTGTTGAAAGCATTCCAAGATCTAGTGCCTGGTTCTCTTGAGCGCTTGCTGACCATATGGGCCCTGACGATGTCAATTGAAATACCCTCAAAAGTTTGCAACAGTGTGTGGAACAATTCTTTGAGGCTTGCACAAATGTCTCCTCCTTCTATTTCTTCACCAAGGTTACAGCTGCCTAATATTATTGCTGCAAGATCTATTTTTGAGAACTTCGCATTACTTGGTAAGGTTTGCACTTTGTGATTAAAGAGTCAAAATTGAAGTGTAGATTGCCTGGTCTGATGCCTCTCTGGTGTCTTGCTGACTCTCCGGTGCATCCAGTCTCAGGTTCAGAGAGTGCATGTCGCTCTTCAGATCTGCCATGCCCGAGTTGATTTCTTTCTTAAGGCTGGATGAACTCTCACTCAAAGAATTTTCTAGGCCCTCCCTCAGTGATGCAAGACACTCCTTTAAATTTTCTTTTGTTATGGGGAAGGCTATCTCATCTGTCTCAGTTTGGGCTCTACAGAGTTTGCTAGTAGTTAAGTACAGTGCTGAAGAAGTTTTTTAATGTGCCCTGTCCACTACTTTTCATGTGTTTAGACATCCACGCAGTATGCAAGGAGTGGGGCTGAGGGCAAGGAGGTTTTTTTGCAATGGTTGAGCTCTATTTGACCTAGAGGTTTATACTTAAACTGGCACGGTCTTTGTCCTGACCTTGGGGTCTGCTACTGCACAAAGATTCCTCCATGTACACCTCTCGCCTATTGTGGTGTTATTAGCAGCCCTGCAGGGGGATTCTTTTCATCTCAAGTCACTGTCTAGTTCAAATATTATCCTGTCATAGATTTAGACACTCTCAGATGGTCTTTAGCATGATGTGTTGCAGAATCAAGCTATTGCTGGATTTCAGTGCACCTACGTGCTCTCAGCTGGCCCTGGGACCTTTCTATCCCAAAAGATCATTGTTATAAGTTGTTGCACTGAGCCGTCTCTGGGCTGGAACTCACTAAAGCGTTGTAGCATACTTGGGGCACTAAATGTTTTTCTACCCTCTTGCAGACAATGATTTTGAGTTTGTTGTCCCTAGTATGCTTTCTATGTATGCCATTCACTTTAAATTACAAAGAAGAGGGAGAAGTCCTTCAGGTTTGCTTCAGAGAACACAAACGAAGTGTGGGCTCAATAGGGAAGCCATGTCGGCAACAGCTTTTACCTACCTCATGTGTCTTCCAACTGCCACAAGCTCACTTGTTTGATATCAAGCTTGCATTTACAGGCGGGAGAGTGGTTTGTCATCCAAGCGTTGTACTGGTCCTTCTTTCACAGCACAGCTGGTCTATGCACAATTCATTAAGTGGGCGGCTAAACCTCAGCACACAGCGGTTGTTTCTATCACAAGGTGGTTGCCATGTTGCAAGCAACCCACTGAGGACTGCCCTGGTTCTTGTGTGCTGTAGTCAAGAGTTCTGCTTGCTGATTGCAGTGGAGGACTATCCCTGCCTATGCTCCATCATCATAGGTCACCGTCGGCGCCTTCAGTGAGGTCCGATGGCCTGGTCTGATTATCCATGGAGGTTTGTTTTTTAGTAGCATCCAGAGAATGTCTTAGTAGTGGGCTGTGTTGAGCATCTATAGGGGACATGTCAAGGCAATATTTTTTTGATGTCCAGGATCTTTGCATGGACAAATATTGGCATTTTGGGGCATTGATTTGCCCTGTATGAGTAGGGAGATATTAGTGCTTGGGTGACAGAATTATTGTAAATAAATATTTTTATTAGTCTATTTTTCAATACAACACATTTCCACATTAGTAGCCAAATCGTAGTATGTTTTAGACAACATGTTGCTCATCATGTCAGAAAAACAGCGTGCAATTTAATTATTTCGCCCTGGTCCCAAATTTTGCACCCAAGGTACCTATCGCTCTAGTCATGTCTGACTAGCTCCACTAGCAATGAGCTGATGTTGCAGGATAAATGCAACGTAAACCCGTTGGTGACCTGTAGTACTGCAGGAGATCAGGACACTCTAGTCTTCCCCCAAAGGTACCATGAAGATATCCTTCAGCAGACATGTTTGTCCCCCTGCCCACACAAATAATATAAGAAGTTTCTATAGAGTTGATATTTCTGCCTTTGGGATCATCAGTGGAAGAGAGAAGAAAACATACAGCACTCCTGGTAGTTTGTTCATCTTAAATAGGTTTATTCCTTCCAGCAAGTTAATGTATTGGATGCCATTTCTTGAGGTCTTACCATATCTGTTTTAGCAGGTTAATCCCTTCCTGAACTTCAAATGGTAGCCAAAGGGCTATGCCAATCCCTTCCTGACTTCTAAGGCCTGCTTGCCCTGTCACTAACAAATGTAGCTCTCACCTAGGCCTGCTTGCGTTTGTCCTCTTAGACAGATTGGAGCCAAACCCAGGAAAGGTGAAAGGTTAGACAAAGGGGGCATACCCCTCCCACAAGCTGGCACTGTGTATAAGAATGGCAACTTCAGAGCCTCTCTTTAGAACACTCCTGGACTGGTGGAGGATTCAGAAGGACTGCCCTGCTGTCTGAAAAAGAAAGATTGGGCTTGCTTGCCTTCAACCCAGGGTCCCCAGATGTGACTCCCAGAGTTAACTGGCAGGCCTCCTGTTTGAGCTGTAGGGGCAGACCAGGCTTCCAGAGGCCTCCCCTGCACCTGCCCAGCTGACCAACACCAACTGGACAGGCCTGAGTGTGCTGCTGGCTTCTGCTGGAGTGAGTCCTGATCGCCAACAGATGCCCCACAGATCCTGGAGCTTTGGATGACATCAGATTGTGATCCTCCTACTTCAAATCTCCAAACTCTGCGAGCCAGGTGAAAAACCAGATGTTTGGGGCTCTTTGCTAAGGCAAATGGGCTCCTTGCTTCGGCAACCATTACCGTGTCTCCCGCCAATACAAAGTACAGAGGTGACCTGCTCTTTGCGGAAAACTCGACTGTCCATGTCTACTGCCAATGCCAAGCTCCAACTACAACCTCCTTGAGGCCCCCTCACACAAAGCTTCAGCCAAGGCTCCTTGGAAGGATGAACCTGGTACCTGCATCTGACCCACGTTCCATCATGGTCAGCTGATCTTATGACTTTGGCCTAGTCCTGAGTGACCAGATGACCGCAAGTGGTGCTTTGCGCTTCTTTGTGCTATTTTTAACTAAAACTTCAAGAATTCATAACTTCAGTTCTACTGATTGGATTTCTGTCATTTTGGTGTTATTTTAGTTACTAAAGTTTACTCTATTGTTCTAAATTGGTTTGGAATTGTTTTTGTTTTGTGTTTTCTATTTAATACTGCTTGAGTGCTGCATAAATACTTTACAGATTGCCTCTAAGTTAAGCCTGAGTGCGTTTGTGCCAAGCTACCAGAGGGTTAAGCACAGGTTTGGAAAGGGATTTTTGTGGTTAACCCTCGCAAGGATTGTGTTACTTGAGTATGGCACTCATCCTCCCCCTCAAATATTAACCCAATTTCTTACATAATTATTTGCCACAAAGGTCTAAGGGGAGCGACATCTGGCAACCACAGGCAGATTGGAAGAGTTTGCTGGTTCTAGGAGAGGAGAAAAAGGCCTTTATTTCTTTAAAGGTTGCAGAACCTAGTTATTTTGCTTTATTTGGATGAATGAAATATAGAGGCTGCTATTATGCTGTTAACAAGCAAAAAGTTTAATAAATGAGAAAATAAGTGTATATTAATTTACCATTACCTTTATTAAGGTAAACGTAATAATGATGTTGTCTGTGGAATTTAAATTAGCAAAAAACTGGAAAGAAAAGGAATTGTCCCTCATTACGTGGTGTTAATGTCAAATTATGTAAACAATAATAAAGGAGGGTTGTTATGAGTAAAAAAATGTATTACACATTTGGAATTGTTAAACATAATGACGCGGACGACACTTATTAAATAGAAAACATTTGTATACATAACGAAATGCGAACAAGGCATCTGAACTGTGGTACTGTTACAAAATTTAAAAAAACAACAGCAACAGTAGTTGTGTATGAACTATATGTGAACTGAGTAATGTTGAGGATGATTTGTATTTTTCGGTCATTTTTAGGGTAAATCTCCAAGAGAAAGCCGGCAAGCCCACTAAAACTACAAAGATGCACAACTAAGACCATAATGAAGTCTTAAATGCAGATCCTTCACTATGGCAGAGGAGCGTCATTCCCCCTCACCTCCCCCGCGCTGAGAGCCAGGCAGCTGTGGGAAAAGGGAAAAATTAAATTATAATAAAGCCATTTTATTATCATTTTATTTTTCTTCCCGCTAAAGGCAGCCAAGT
Organism: Calotriton arnoldi; assembly: GCA_963921515.1. Classification (NCBI taxonomy): domain Eukaryota; kingdom Metazoa; phylum Chordata; class Amphibia; order Caudata; family Salamandridae; genus Calotriton; species Calotriton arnoldi. The sequence goes on along the minus strand of CAWUFW010000447.1, from coordinate 2,322,936 downwards.
CTGGGTGAAGCGGGCCATTAAAAGAGCAGAGGGAGGAGTAGTGCACACTGTAAGTGCGCGTGACAGTTTGACTACCTGTCTAAGGCCAGCCAAACCGTCATGCGCACTTTGAACTCTCTCCACCCGAGCTGTGTTGTACAGTCGGGTGGAGCTGAGGCACAGGCTCCTAGGACCTGAGCGAGTATTATTTACCTCTTACCCTCACACCTCCCCTCGCCTCACCACTTGTTAAGAAGGGGAGCCGCTACTGCTTAAATGCACCACTGTGTTACTCAACAGTCATATTCACTATGCTGAGCAGTCTTTGGAGGATGGACATTCTTCTCTTGAATGTTTTAAAATTGTTCAAACACTCTTCCTTTAAGGGGTATCTGACTTCTCCATTCATGAAGTAAAGAGCCCACATCCTCTTCTCGACTGCACCCAGGTCTCATTCTATTTCTTATCATATTTTGACCCATACCATTTGACACACAGTAGTACAAAAATGTGCAATATGCTTTACAGCGAGTTCTGCAACAATATCGATGTCATGGGCGAGAAAGAGTTCTCTATTTCAACACTGGATTCAAAAGAAGAAAAAGGAACTACAAGTATATGTGATGACAGATGTGCTCGATAGCAGAAAGGGATGTACAAGACAGATGATGAGCCAGAGACTGACATTCCCCCACCCTCTCCTCCTTCTGCTCAATGCTGCAATCAAGGCACATTCTGTGGCTCTCAATGCTCCATCAAGCCTCATTGAGCGAGCTCTGAAGCCCTTGAAAGCGGGCTCTAATCACATTGGCGCACTGGCCCGGGCAGGGAGCTGTTGCAGACAAAGGTGGCTCCCATGAAAGAAATCCACAAATCTGAATAGGAATTTGATGATAATCTCCCCATTTTTCTGCTGTGAGGTGCAGCAAGGAGACCGGTAATTGTGAGCACATAAGAGAATGGACTGCCTGATGAGCCTCTATGGCAGCTGGTGGTTAGGCTTTCACAGGCCTCTGGCGACAAGGACAGATTCTAACCATGTGCAGAAAAATATTCATGGAGCCCAGTGAGGTGGAGAAGTGTAGCAGCTAACACTACTTCTATTGGTGTCCTGCTCTAGAGTCTGCAGGTCACACTGCCCTTTTAGGTCTTATGCCAGCTGCTTTCCACAGAGAAAATAAGAGCCTAACATCGAAATGACCTCTGTGAGTTGATTCCAATCGAAACTTCTCTACACTTTCCTAAGCCTCTTGCACACGAAAATGTTGTTATGTTGCCTGCAGTATCTTTGTAGACCTATTTTGGAAGAACCGTGGCGCATTAGGTTTGGTTTTACTCATGTGGGCAAATATTTTGTGCCTCAGTCAACTCATCGGCCTGTATCAAACTCAAATTGTCCAAGTACTTACCACTAGTCTAAAGGGAGATGTTACATCCATCCTCAGAATCATTTTCTAAGAGTCCTTCTGTTTACACATCTACGCAACAGAAGCTATGATTTTCCCTCCAGGGTATATTCAATATAACACATTTCTTGATGAACCAAAGTAAGTGTTTTGTATTGAAGGCGTCAGCATACACTAGGACACTGTGAGGTAAGTGAGGACAGGGAGATTTGGGAGAAGTATATATCACAAAGCAATCATTAAAAAATAGTCTGGATGTTTTTCATGGCAAAGCATGCACCAGAGCTGTGGAGTATTATGCTTTGTGTAGCCAATGGGGGTCTCTAAGGGCTCTTTGGAGCAGTGCAGCAAAGTAGGTGGGGTGGGGGTGGGGCATAGGATATGAGTGGAGCTGTAAAAAGATTACAAACGGCCTAAATCTGCAGTTGCTACAGTAGGGATGGTCAATAGTTTGATGGTTTTGAGTTAGTTAGGCAGAGGATATTGCTGCAGACTTACTTGGGAACAACAGGGGATGCTTTTGCATTGCACACTGGTATGAACGAACTAGACTACTGTCTGAAGGATGAACTTGAAGGATGAGGTGATCAGAGCAGGCTGAATAGGGCATGGGTAAGTAAGAGGAGGCTGTTTGAAAGGCATAGAAATAAGTAATGTGGAACCCAAATAGATTGTGTGGTTGTAGTCCAGTGTGCAGAGGACTATAGCGTTGATCCGAGTTTTTGAGGTGTGAAATATTGGGGGACATGGCCAGTTTTGTTTGTGGTCTTCAGCCATCAGCTGGACCTTGAAGGTTTTTTCTGGTGCTGTTGGTTGTGTTTTGCTCTCTCATCTATCAGTGCAGGGAATTGAACTAGAGTGCTGCAAAAATGGTTCTTAAACAGTGATCAATTTCGCCAGGTGGTACGATCAGAGCGGACTGGTTGAAAACAGCTCCAGCAGTGTAGACCCAAAGCAGACGTAGAACTCCGAGGTCACTTTCCTCATATGTTCAGCGCACTCCCAAAAGACACTCCTGGCCTTGCCTTAATTCATATGTGACTTTCTCTTGGAAGGTACTTCAAAAATAAGTTGGGGCCCAGTGTGACTAATATTATGATTTTAGCACATGATAATGTTACAGAGCATATATATATATATATATATATATATATATATATATATATATATATATACACACACACACTACTACAAACTCTCTTTTACTGCCCTTGTTAAATCCCTTAGATAGCACAGTTTGTGCTAATAAAACTTCTTGATAACATTGCTTTCTAAAATCAAGCCCAACACACTGACATATTGTAATGACAACCTTTATCTATTCCAAACATTCACATGCTATAATTGCATGGGATGGAACTGTGTGGCATAATAGGGTATGGTGCTTTATTTCAAAAGCTTAACAATACCATCAGAAGAGGCCTCATATCGCTGACATTAAGTATTCAGACGGAGAGCAAAATCTGTCACCCTGTCTCAGGTGCTTCAAGGAGGAAAATGTCATGTATTATAGGTAATAAGAAGCTGTAAGTGGAGTTCCAAGAATATGAGCCGACAGCAAGTGTCTTCATAGTAGAGGCTGACTGAATTTCTTGTAAGGTGGTAAGTAAGGAACCTATCATAATAAAAAGGATGTGTCAGGGACTTGGCAAGACAGTGCAAAGAGAAGATCAATAAGGCCCCTGCCCTTAGACTTTAGTAAATAAAAGCTGGCAATTAGGTCTAGTGACAAACTCAGCTATTAGCACCAGTGGCATTCACTGGGCCTGCTTAAGAATTAGCAGCGGTGGAGGTCTGTTGACATTTTATCTGGGCTTCCTATGTTTAAATCTAAAAAGGAGGTGCCGCTGGTATCAGGAATCTAGTGGAGCTTGTGCATTGGTGATCCTCAGTGCACGAGGCCTACCGGATCTCTGACACCAAAGCGCTGTTTCTGAATGCAGCTCTGAATGAAAGTAGGGCCGTTTTAATGGGCCAGCTTCATATGGTCACAGTTTGCATGTGCACTGAAGCTCCGTGGTGCAGTAACATGCTTCCAAAGGAGGCTCCTTTTCGAGCAGCTTAACGGTAGTACGCAGATCTTTTTGAGGAGCACATTCAGGACACAGATGCTGCAAAGAGAGGATCATGCCTCATACACGAGCCTTAGAACGTGGCTTTTATCTAGAGAGCAGTGTCTACCTCTGGGGTTTTCTGTACTCTGGGCCATGGCTTCCTACTATGGAAAGCTTAGAAAACTAACTACAGAAAGTATTGACACTACTTGGATTACTGCAGGTTTGCTTAGCGACTTATTGAGTGTTTTTGCTGATACGAAGCTGCCAGTCACCATGATCTGACATCACGTCCAGGTTTAATGCAGACCTTGTACAAACACACCATAATATCCTTATTTTGAGAAGATCCCAGACAGCAAAGTGCTTAGTGAGTGATACAAACATGGCCTATCCTCTTCAGCCTCCACAAGAGGTGGGCTTTATGGATTGTATGAAGCTTGCGATAGATTTCTGCTAACGCTGATATACAGCATCATTTATGAGTAGTTGGGCTGAGAAAAAGGCTTCCACTTCCATTACACTGTGCAGAAACTGCAAAAAGTGGACAGTTCTTCTTAGAGGGACAAGGGGGACAAAGGCAGGAATGACAACATTATCCTCTTTGTTTAAAGAAAAGGGCCTGTCAATAAAGATGACCAGATTCATAACAGATGCTACTTTGTTTTGGCAACCACCCAGTAAAATTGGCTAAATGTGGAGGACCTGAATTTTGACCAGGGTCCCTGTTTTATCAAGACTCACTTTACAATTATTATAGATTATCTACTAATGTCTGCTCACCAATCATGCTAGCAGCAGACAAATCCTGTCCAGCTAAAACAAGGCTTCTGCTCTTAATATGAAAACTGGACCCAGCCAGAGCCTAGTACAAAGATAACTAGTGAGTATTTCTCCTCCAGTGGCCCGTCAAATAGAGTACTACATAAAGAAAGCTAGATCTTCAGCTGCAATGGGCCCGGATCAAATCCCGATGAAGGCACTACAAACTAACCCTGTGGAATGGAGTAAATTTTTAGCACCATTATTTTCACATTGCTACAATACTGGGAAAATTCCCAAATCGTGGAAAGGGAGTATAGTTATTCCAATTTATAAGAAAGGACCTCGGTTGCATCCAGGGAACTATCGACAGATTGCACTGCTGGATGCAATAGGTAAAATCTTCGCGGCAAGTGTCCTAGACCATCTTAAAGATTGGGCTTTTTCTTCCGGCGTGATCCCATTCAACCAGGCCGGGTTCAGACAGAAACATTCAGTTACGGACAACATAGCGATTTTACAAACTATTATCGACAAATATGTAGTCTGGAAATCGCAGGTGGTCTCTGCGGTCTTCGTTGATTTTTCAACGGCGTTTGATAGAGTGGATAGACCAACACTATGGAAGAAACTTAGAAAACTGGGAATCCCGAAAACTTTACTTTACCTTATAATTTTACTCCACTCTGAAACCTGGTGTCAGGTACAACTGGGACAAGAAAAGGGTCTTACTGGTCAAATTGCTACACCAAATGGCCTTAGGCAAGGTTGCCTTTTGGCTCCCCTCCTTTTTTCGTTATACCTTAGCGACCTCCCGGACAGTTTTCTACATGTAATAAATTTCCCCCCGAAGATCGCATTAAGTAATATACACATCATGCTGTATGCCGACGATGTCGTAATTTTCGATCTTACCCCCTTTGGATTACAAAGGAACCTAGATGTACTAACAAAATATACAAAGGAAAATTTCTTGGTTCCTAATTCATCTAAAACAAAAATCGTCCCATTTAGAGGGAGAAAGAATTATACAAACTATAACTGGACACTGGGAGGAGAAACCATAGAAGTGGTAAAAGAATACACTTATTTGGGACGGATTTTTAATCAATCATTAGGAAATTCTACCCATTTTCAGCATTTAAATCGTAAAGCAGACATTCATGTGGGAGCGCTCCAACGATTATATCTTTCTTCCGGTCAAAGACACTTTCAATCCTTATTACAGGTATATAGCTCAAAAATTCCCCCAATTTTATCGTACGCCCTGGAATATATCCCAATTCCTCAGTGGCATCAAATACAAACGAAAGAAGGGAACATTTTACGTAAATTGGCAAAGGTTCAACAATCAGTCCCAGTACAAGCTCTGCGTTTAGAATTTTCTCTAGTTAGTTCCTTTGCTAGAGCGATCACCAACATACTTAGATGGGCGTATAATCTTCTACACGCAGACCAAGGCACTTTAAGATTCTTATTAAAAAAGAGACATTTGAGAGTGATTTTACAAAATATACGCTAAACCAGAATTTGACCATTGCTTTTAAATTATCCAATGGCTCAATTGCACTCTTGAAATCATGGTCACCAGCACAATTGAAGCTCTTCTTGAAACATTTGACGCCGAGGATCAGCTATGACCTGGATATCTTGCACTGCTCTAAATTACATCATTATGAACAGTACGCAGAAGCCATCATATATAAACAGGCTCAACAATATATTCGCTTTTCCTTAAGGAATGGAATTCGGCGGTGTATAATTTTATTGAGGTTTGGGTTACTCCCCTTTAATTCATTGACTTTTAAATGGACTGACAAAGAAAATGTTACCTGCATCTGTGATCTTTGCAATGGTGGTGTGCAAGATATGAAGCATCTACTGTCGGTTTGCCCAAACCCGATATTGGTTGAAGCTCGAAGGCGTTACTTAAAACCAATACAATTTAGATATAATAGTGCATCTGTGTTGAATTTGATTACGCTTTTTAATTCTCCCCCAGATGAATTTGTATGCTATAATTTGTTTAAATTTTTAAAATCGTTTTTAAATTTGTATTGATTATTTTATGTGTATAATTAATAGTATTCGTGATGTATGATATTTGTTGTTCTCAGTAGAGAACTAGATCAAATAAAATGAACTTGAACTTGAACTAGTGAGTATTGAAAGATGATATTTGGAGGAGGCCAAATGGAACAGGTTAGGATTGAGATTCAAAAGTTGTGTTGAACAGAAATGGTCCTGAATAAAACAAAAAGAAGAGAGACCAATCTGGGGCCCATACTCAAATTCCAGCATCAAGTAAACAGCCCAAGCCGGTCCCATACTTAAGGATGTTTGTGGCTGTTGACCAACCACCAGCGTCGGGTCGCCATGCATCCAGACTACTCCCTGCCTCTGCCAGGTCACAGAGATTCTTGAAAAGAATATCAGCAGCGAGGCGGCTCACAAAAGACTAGCTGTTAGAAATGGGATCTCTAGTTGGCAAGGGCTTGCACCTTTGTCCAAGTAGGGACCCTTCTTCCTAGTCAGGGTAAGGGTGTTACACTCGTGAAGTAACCCCTGCTCACCCTCGTGGTAGCTTGGCACGAGCAGTCAGGCTTAATTCAGAGGCAGTGTGTAAAGCATTTGCACATAACCAACAGTAATACAGTGTAAGCACTACAAACGGACACCACACCAGTTTAGAAAAATAACCAATTTTTATATACTCAAGACAAGACCAATTACGACAAAAATCCACAATACTATACTTTAAAAACGAATACTTGATAAGGTAACTTCTTCTTTGCAAGAATAGTTCAAAAACAAAGTTCGTACGCAGTCGGTAGCTCCGTCCGAGCCTATTGCGATGCTGAAAACCACAGAGTCTAACGGTTCCAGCCGACCGTGTCGATATGGGCCAGCAGAGTCGTGAACAGACTCGGTCACAGTACCTTTCTCGTTGTGGCTGGTACGGAGTGTACGAGCCGGTCGGCGTTCGTCGCGGTTGCGGGGCAAGACGGAGCGATGCAAGGTGCGGTGTCCCTCGATGCGGTGCAGGCAGCGGCTCGATGAGCGTCGTGCCGACGGAGTCGGTGAGTCCAAGGCGTGCGATGCAGGGTGAGACGATGCTCGATGCGGTGCTGACAGGTTGTGATGCAGGCGACAAAGCCGGAGTGCGGGAGCTGGCGTCGGACAGCGGTGCGAGTCGAAGCGGTGCGTCGCAGACGTGCGAGCGGTGCCCCAAATGCGATGCGGTCACGACTCTTGAGCCAGTTGCAGCGACCGCGTCGGTCGGGTCCGGCTGGTTCAGTGAAGCGATACGATGCGAACTGCGGTGCCCACAGGTCACGGTGCAAGCAGCGGCTCGGTGTTGGCGGCGTCGGACGTCGCCCACGGTGAGACCAGGGTTGCGATGCGAAGCGGGGCAATGCGGTCTGCGGTGCAAACAGGTCACCGGCCAGGGATGGATTCGGTTGACGGAGTCAGTTGCGGTTCCCTTCCTCTGTGGCAACTGAAACAGCGTTCCAGAAGCGGTACCCAGAGGCTTGTGAAGTCTTTGCAGTCCCTGAGACTTCTTAACAGGAGGCCAGCTCGGTTCCAGGCCCTTGGAGATACTCAGCACATGTTTGTAGAAAGTTCAGTCCTTTCACTGCCCAAGGCAGAAGCAGCAGCTGCAGGCCAACCCAACAAAGCAACAACACAGCAAAGGGGCAGTACTCCTCCTGGCAGCTCTTCCAGCTCTTCGTCTTGGCAGGTTCCTTGATTCCAGCGAGATCTAAATTCATGGGGTCAGGGCCCCAATATTTATATCCCAAATTCCTTTGTTCTCTGAAGGCAGAGAGGCCTTTGCCTAGTCCAAACCAGTTCTGGAGCACTTTGTTGACAAGTCTCCGTCCCTTCTTTCAGTGAGTAGGCCAGGGACATCAGACGCACCACAGGAGGTGGAGCCAGCATTGTGGAGGGAAGGCACTGTCCTATTCAGGGCCCAGGTGCAACTCCTCCCACCCATCTACATGTAGATCTTGCTATTCAGCCCTGTGCTGACTCACCCTGTCTCCTGGCATCCCCCAGCCCCTGTCACTCACACTCCAGACAAGGAATACACAACCTCGCAGAGGCAGGCTTGGATGGTTAGACAAGAAAATACCCACTTTCTAAAAGGGGTATTTTCAAACACAGAATGTTAAAACCAACTTCACTAAAAGATGCATTTTATCATTCTGAGTCCAGGCATACTAAACTCGAATTTCTACCGTGTTCCCGGGGTCAGTCAGGATTATAAGCTATAATAATCAAAACTGCCCGTTCTGGCCTATGGGGAACAGGTAGCCTTGCAATAGTGAAAAACGAACTAGGCTGTAATTCACTATCAGGACATGCCACACACACCAGGGCATGTCCTACGTTTCGCATACAACGCACCCTGCCCACAGGGGTACCTTGGGCCTACCTTAGGGGTGACTAACATGTAGAAAAGGATAGGTTTAGGGACTTGCAAGTGTGCGCACTTGCCAAGTCGACATGGCAGCCCCAGGCTGCGCACAGGCTCTGCAATGGCAGGCCCGAGTTACACTTTACGGGCTGTTTGCGTGGGTGGCACAATCCAGTGCTGCAGCCCACCAACAGCATTTGATTTGTAGGCCCTGGCACTCGCAGTGCACTTTACTAGGGACTGACACATAAATCAAATAGGCCAATCATGGAAACACCAATCCATAACACATTTTACACAGAGAGCATATGCACTTTAGCACTGATTAGCAGTGGTAAAGTGCCCAGAGTCCTAAAACCAACACACACAGGGTCAAAAACAGGAGGCCAAAAAGCAAAAAGTCTGGGGGTAAACCCGCTGAAAAAGCCAAGTCTAACACTAGCGAAGGCCCACTGTAGCAATTTAGGTATTAATGGCAATTGGGAAATCAGTTGAAAATTGGCCATATCGAAATGGTCCAATAATTACTTTTTTAGTGATCGGAACAGAACTGCTAAAATGAAATTGCACTGCACCAGTTCCTCTAGATATTATTACAATTTTCCTGAAATTTGAGTTAAATACCAGACGTTAACCTTTCATTGTATTGGGGCAAAGGTCATGAGGTGAACCAGTTGAGGAACTTTGTATTACTAGAAAAAATAAATACTCTGTTTACAGTGGGTGAGTAGACATGAGACATGGAATGGTCACTGAACAGCTAGCTATATTACACACACTGCATACAGTACGAAACACTGATATTCTGTAACAAACGCCCTTACCCCAGTCTCATACTGGTATGAGCGACCATACACATTAAACACTGTCATACTGTGAGGAACAATCAGACCTATTGGAAACACTACTAAAGAATATACTTAGCTAGTATGAGCCTAGTCATTCATGGAAAACCCTAACATGATAAACAAAGTTATGTTATTTTATTTAAACTTCTTATCGCACCCAACTCACTCCTATAAGGAGCAACTCGGCGCTGGGCACAGCAGGTTGGCATGAATGATCACCGGAGAATTAGAGAGAAACATTAAAGAGTCATGTTTTTAATAGTTTTTTGAATTTAGCATGATCCTCACATAAGCAAATGGACACGGGAAGTTTATTCCCAAAAAATGTTGCCAGATAACAAAATGATCTACCGTCAAATCTGACCGTGTGGGTGCAAGGTATTTTTAGTAACCCACATACCACCTTATTACAAGCACCCTAAAATAATTTGCACCACCCTATAATAAATATTCTAGTATATAGAACCTAGCCTCCTGCTAGGGAGAGCACCACAAACCTAATCATGTGTAATGTGTAGCAAATGCCTGTATGCACTGAATGTGATACAATAAACTTACTCTTACAAAATGAATGGCCTAATAGATGTAATGCACCACCATAGTCAATAACTGCAAATCTTGTGTCTGCCCTGATAGAGAAACATCCTTCAGACCAAAGCCGGAATCCCGCTGTGCCTTTAAGGCACCGGTAAAAGAACGCACGTGTCTTAAGTATGCATTCATTCAGCATGCAAGTCGTCATAGCGACTTTCCTTAGGGGGGAGCATTGATGGAATGGTGTTGGATTTAAATTCTAACACCTTCCCTTTTGTTGCGCATACTGGAGTTGGAATAGTAAATTAACCTATTCCAAAATCCAGCGCCCCCCTAAGGCAAATCATTATAACGACTTGCGTGCTGAATGAATGCGTACTAAAGAAGCATTCGTTCTAATGACGGCGCTGTGAAGGCACAGCGTGATTCCGGCTTGCAGAATACCGGCACACATTCTCCCTGATAATGTCCACATTAAACCAGGAAAAGAGTCTGATATATCGGACTTTAGTTCAGTAAACTTCTGAAGAGTAGATGCAGCTAGGCAAGAGATCCGAATTGACAACGCCATGATCAATGAAAAATGGTCACAGGTGGGCCTGCAAGTTTAGTTTTGGGCTTTACCTACCCTGTTGGAGTCCATCCTGCCTCTGGAGCTGTACATGGGTGGTGGCATTGTGAAAGCTTGAGGCACCAGGTACTCATCGGCATCAATCATGTCTTGCAGATCTTCTTCGTCTAGAAGGTTCTGGAAGAATTTGCTGTCACTTGGGCTCGGCAGCTTCATGCGGTCATCGCCCTGAACACATTACACGGGAGTGGGGGAAACCGAAAGATAACATTGTTGTTAGTCTATCTAAAATCACAACATTTGGTGTAGTTGTCGCCAAGTGATGTTTACTACATGCAGCCTTCCCTGTGCCACCCATGTTATTTTACCTACTACAGAGCTAACATTTACTCTCTTTTCTATTGACCACATTCTGCTCTCAGAAAATCAGGCTGCCGAGTCTGCAGGAAGAGTTACTATACAGCAAACAACTGCAAGAGGGCAATCATGAGTCTGGGTTTTCTCTTGACAATGCATGTCCTCACATATGACCGGTGCTGTTCTGTGGATCTATTTTTTTGGTCCTTTTAGCCTCTAATTGTGTGTGAAGCCACCTCTAGCTTCACAGAATTGTTAAGCAATTCAATTAAAAACCGGCATTTATCCACAGTAACCCTTAAACCGGTTCACACGCCTTGGTAAGGGTGTATGGTGCACCTATAACATTTCTGGCCAATGCTTTCTTCTCAACCTACATGCAAGAAGAAGTATCACTTAGGCTTTCCAGAACCTTCTTTAATGCTGCAACCCCTTATATGCTCTAAGTGTCCTGGAAGGACCTTAATCATCAGGAGGCTTTCACCAGGAGCGATAAAGTTACAAAATTCACTTGCCTATCCTGAAGCAACTAAAAATCAGCAGGATTGTTCCTTGAGCTCATTTATTTCTGCAGCTTCCTGTGAAGCAAATGACTAGAAAATTCTTTCAGTCATGCTTGCGAGACCTTTGGCGTTCTGCCTGCCACACCTGCAACATCACACAGGGATCTGAAGCTCCGCTGGCATTTAGAACATTCTCTCACTCAAAGAATTCAGATCTTATGACATCACATGGTCCGTCATGCAACCTACTTCAACAGCCAGCACTTTTGGTTGGTCCAGGCAGTAAGGCTTAGGCATCTCAAGGGCCGTCCTGAACACGCCTCTGGCATGTAGTCCATAACTCACCCCTTCAGAAAATTCCTAACCGCCAGCAGCCATCCCACCAGCTTTGAGTATCAGAATTTAGTAGAATATCTTCACTGGGCATTTTTTAAGAGGAAGACAGTAACTGGAGTCAGTACTTAAAATGGGCAGGTACGTGCAGTATATTGCTCACCTTCTAGTTTATCCTTGGTGGTTTTGTCATCATTGTTCCCTTGACACTTCAGTACGTACTGTCGGCTACTGAGTATGTGCACTTGAAATGGAGGGTACCTGCAGTTCCCAGCACTACTGCGATGCATTTAATGGGAGAGTATCAGCACATCTCTGGGGCAAAGAGGTACTCTAAGCAGTGAGTACCTGCACTTCTATATTTCCATTTATAGCACTGACTGAAGTCCAGACCAGAGCAAAGGAATTCGCAGTCACGGTGATCTATCTGTTTCCAAAACCTTTTCTGAAATGTTCAAGCCGAAGCTCCTCTCCGACACGCTCTGACAAGATCTGGTGGTTTTCAGTGGCATATTTCAGCAATGTAATGGTCACATAATAGGCAAAAAATTACAAATGTGTCTGCTGGGCGGAAATGCTACCCTTGCCTTTGCCCTCCCCGCTTCCATTAACGCCCTTTGCGCCAGGTCCAGGTAGCCTGCACAGCGCATGCGCCGTGCATCCGCACTTGACCTTCACACAAAGTGCTGTAACATTTTACCTTGGTGCTGGGCCCACCACAAGCGTGTGAACGATCACCGCCTGGCGTAACAAATTGGCTCATCTGGAAGGCACGGAATACACAGCAGCCCAGCAGATGGAAGAAACCATCACTGCACACAAGTGCTCCCTGTTCGCTTCTATTTTCAGATGTTTACTAAACAGCTCTGGTATATTTTCTTTCAAAAAACCTTACCCCTGTCGATTCTCATTTTTCTTGCTCTGCCGTAATTTCATTTCGCCCGCTATTGGCTCGTGCTCACCAGCAAACATTAGTTGAGAGTTTTCCATTTTTTGCACTGGGAAATCCAACCGAAAACTCACTTTGCCAGCGGCCTGCTGTATCACCAGCACGTGCCGAGGGATAAACCAATAATTTTTACATTTTAGATTTTTTTGTTTTTTGGCATCTAACTTTTCAAACACCTGATTGGCGGATTTTATGGACAGGGACTCTGGTACAGGACAAATCCAATACTACAACTTTCGGGGGGGGGGGGGGGGAAGGCAAATAACAATTTCGGGGGGGCTGATTCTTCCAGCAATAGGCTGAGTGGAGATGCAGGGGCTCTAAGAAGGGGTGAAAAACAACAAAGCCTCTTTAACAAGTAAATGGTATTTTAAAGACCTGTGAAGTACTCGGGTGCAGCTGTGTGTGTGCCCAGGAAGCTGTCTCAGCCCGGGCTGACACACACGAGGGGGGAGGGGGGGAGCTGAGGCCCAAGAGCCCAATGGGCGTTGCGCGCCTGGCCTGTGATATAGCATTTCGTGCACACGATTACCACAGATATATTTTCCCCATGCAGTTATTACCAGACGAAATCTGCCTGGGAAAAATCTTGGAATTGCCCAAATTTCGACAAATTGTATTATAAAATAAGGTGCAAAACCCATGTGCAGTAGAACTGATATAAAGTTTTGACTTGGAATGAGGGCCTACGTTCATTTGAGCTTCTTGGATTTTAAGGTAAGAAACCCTAGGTCCTGTCTGATTTCTTTGAGAGATTCATTATATAATGGGCGTGTGAGGAACATTTTGAGGAACACAGCTTTCATGTATTTTCTACTATTTGTGTCATATGTGGGGGGAAAAAGGCTGGAGTGCGTTTTTTGTGTGCCAGTAAAGTGCTTTCGCCATTTAAAGCGTGTTCTGTGCACTGGTGGGCTGCACTGCTGTGGAGGATTTGAGGATCCAGGACTCTCATTCCAAGCACTTCATACCCGGAATTCACCAAGGTGTCTACCATAGGACTCAAAGAGCTTCAGCCACCCCGTCCCCTCCCCCACCACCTCCCAACCGTCGTGTGTGTCAGCCAGGGCTGAGACAGCTTCCCGGGCACACACACAGGCAGTTTTTGAGCTTATCGCAGCCGCACCGAGTACTTCACAGGTCTTTAAAAGACCATTTATTTATGTGTTAAGAAGGCTTTGTTGTTTTTTCACCCCTTCATCTCCACTCTGCATATTGCTGGAAGAATTAGTCCCCCCTCCGAAATTTTTAGGCGCCGCCCCCCCGGAATTTGGCTCTAATTGCGCCTCTGGTGTCTACGGGTCATTCAGCCCCTCAGTTAAACAGCACTTCATGTCTTGAAGGCTGGAGAAACATTCCAAGGCGGCTACTCTGCAAGCTGATCACCTGTCTGCTCTTCACAAATCTCTGGGAATATGAGGTGCTCAAAGACTGCAGTTACTCGTCAATATTGTCTACTGAACCCAGATGAGTCACAAAGCTATGCTTCAAAAAGTCAAAAATCAATTTTTGTGTGTTTCCTTCTACGTTTGGAGTAGATTTCCAACTTTCTGGTGATTCTCAAATACCTTTAAAACTAAGCTTGGAAACCTTTGACAGGTGTAGATTTCCAGAGGTTTGTGGGGAAGATGCTCTCTGATGCACATTAAATGAGCCCTCCTACAATGGCTCATTTTGTAGAGAGCTGACGTTGTATCAATGTCATTTATGTCATCATAGGAAAAGTCACCAACAGTGTATGGAGAGGAATTATGATTGCGTAGTTCACTATTCACTATAGCTGTTGAACTGCAATGCTTTAAGGTCTTGAATGTTAACCAGAGATTTCCTTCATCGAAAGTTTATAACAACAGTACTAAGTTTTTTTTTTATGTTGGTAGTTAACTGATCTCAGTAGAGAATGATAAATTCCATCAAGAATGTATTTCAGTGAATTTGGAGGGGGGGGGGAGAGCATATGTTGCAATGTACTTGTGTAAATTCCAAAAACATATTTACTCCCCTCCTTACAGTGTCTTCTGGATATGCAAGGCAGCATGAGGCACGTGACCATGACTTTGGCACATTCACACTGCCCTCAGTGCCCGCTGGACAAGGTATTTGGACACGTGTACCAGGCTCTTTGTGCAGAGCATGGTCTTCAGTCAAGCTGATAGCTGAGTCCCCCTGATCCCACTGAACATGACCTTCGACCATGACCAGCTGGCTCGGGCTTGCTACATATCTCTGAGAGCCCTCTAGGAACAATCTTTTGTAATGCTCAGCAGGCGCAAAGAGTAGTGTGGGGCCTTAAACCACACCCCCTGGCCCATACCCATGCATCTGATCTTTCTTATGTTTACCCTCCATTTTCAAGACCTCTATAGAAGGTTGTTTTGGACGCTAAGTGTAAAATGATTATAAAAAGGTGTCTTTTTTTTTATTAACCTTGATGCTCAGTTCACAAACCTGAAGAGGTTAATAAACCAGTTCCTAAACTCATATGGTCGGGTCTGGTGGCTCAGTGGACTAATGCATCCACTGCAGGGGCCTGTATTCGACCTCATGGTCACAGGTTCAAATCCTAGCGGGTCCACTCAGCCTTTCATCCATCTGAGGTCGATACAATGAGTACCACTGAGTTGGGTAACAATGAACATCTGTTATTCATCACTAAGATATCCTTCTGGGTGAACATGCGCCTTACAAATACACGTTATGTTATAGTAAATTAGATTTGTTTCGAGAGAAAAAGGCAATTTTATCCTTTGCACGACAAAGCTCCAGAATGTTTTTTTCACAACCACATTTATGAACTGTGATCTCCATTTCTGGGGCCTCATTAGGCCTACTGATGCAGATGATCATTTGTACTTGGCCAGTTCATGAACCTACCAAACCAGTGTGTGAAATGTCTGAGTTCTGGCATTTCCAGTAGAAAAAGCTGAAGTTCCCATTTCCACTGGGATGGCTTGCCTTCTGTTGCAGCAAAAAGTACTAGACAGGGGTACACATGACTTGACTCAAAGATAGAATTTGGTTCACCTAAGCTGCTTTCTTTGTTTGGTGTAAATATGTTGAGCAGATTTTGAGGAATTTAAACAAGGCCAATTTATCAATAATCAATATTGGGCAGTTGCGATTCTGAACCACTTTTGAAAACTGAAATTTGACTGCAAAATAAATTTTTGACTGGCTGAGATGTCTTTCCGCAACAAACTTACTCAAATTCACAAACCTACTTAGTTGATGTCGGGCTAGTGGAGTACAATGCGAGTACTCCTGAAGGATACAAGGACACATCCCAGAAGGGTGAAAAGTGCCTCTGGGACTCCATTTATTACTCCCCAGTATGGTTATCTTGCCTGGTCCATAGGGAAAATAATTTATTGGATCAGAAGTAACTTTGGCATTGTCTGATAATTTTGCATGGAGTGCAGCTTAAAGGTACTACATGCACCATAGCTATATCCATTTAAATTTTCTCTATATTGGTTGAGGGACAGAATAGATTCCTTTGTTAATTTGGTCCAATATGATCAGTAGTTTTTTACAGAACAAAACGTTGCAGACATACATTTTTAAGGGATACTTTTAGGGATGGATTGTTTCCAGAGACTCACCTGTATCACCAAATATCTCGGAGGGTCCCGCGCCATTCTAGAAAATTCCGCAGCCAGCTCCTTGAACTTGGGACGACTGTCGGCATCAATCATCCAACCTGGATAGGTGAGAGGGACAAAAAGATGAGCTGATTTACTGCTGTCATCATTGAAGCCTCGTGTGTTGAGCTCTCTTTATAGTTCTGTGTATAACTCTCAAGTTAACGTTACAAATATTGGCATGGCCACCTTGGCCTTTCATTCTTCTGAGGTCAGTAAGGCCAATACACCATTGTGTTGGGTAATCAAAGTAGTTAAAAACAGTGTATGCTATGAAGTTTTTGAATGTTATTTTTCGCAATGACTGAAACGTCCACCAGACAACATATGATGCCTGATGGTTTCTGAATCATGCTTCCAATCACAAGGCTGACTCCTAGCCGATGATATGGAGTCTCCCAGTAGAGTAGGTGTGGTCAACTCTTTATCTGGATTGCAAGAGAAGGGTAATTGCAAATTATCTGGCTATGAGGGTGCATCTGCACAAATACACTTCTCTTTTTGTCTATTTTCGGCATCCTAGGGGCCACAGAATAGTTACCAGGATTTGCTCTCTCTCACTTGTTGATTAACCCCCCCTTTCTTCAATGGTAAGAGGTGGACCAGGGTCGTGTATCTCCACTGGGAAGCCACACCAATCCTCCACTGCTTGCTTCACCTTGCTTTGGGCCGCCAGCTTCCCCTGCAGAAAAATAGGTTTGTGGAAGGCCTGCATGTAGGGGCACTTGACTGCTCCTGACCCGACCCAACCAAAGAATGCCAGAGAAGTCACCTCTTTTTGAGGTTTTCTAATTCTTTTCCCCTTCCTGCCTCCTTTGGCTAGAGAAGAAGAGGAGCCTTCCCTGTCCACCAGGAAGTCTCACCAGACATCTTATTGCTCCTTGTTCTCTCCATCTCGCTCTCGTCTTCCAAAGCAAGCGCAATGGCTTCAAGATGTAATATTTCCAGGGCACATGATTTCCTGGGATGCTAGTGAGGCACACCAGAGCAAACCCAGCTTCTTTGATTTTTATATCCTTTTCCCTGCTCTCCTGTACCTAGCTGGAGCCAGGCTTCCCCCTACACCGTGAGATTCCCTTCCCAACCCATCCACATGCTAGCCCCATGCCCCCTCCATTAGACTCTCAGCTTCTCCTGAGGGGGCATGTGAATTAGCTGACTACAAGGTCCCATGAGCTCCTGTTACCCATGTGAGGCTTGCATGAGAAAAGACTGATATGGGGATTTCCCTTCTCATTCCCGTAGCAAAATCTGAAGTGGGGCTTCCAGTGTCCCTCAGGGGAGTCCATCAGCCTTTCCCATTGGCATCTTAGCTTCCTGTATAAGAGAAACTACATGCAGACACCTAAGTGGCCCTAATTAGGGTATTCACAGCTGTAAAAACAAAATCCTTGCTGCTCCTCACGCAGGTCTTGGCTAGTCCATCGCTCAGCTTCATACATCTTAACACATAATATCTTCACCTAAAAATATACCACACAAGTGTCTCTTCCCTCACGTGCTCTCATAGCCTCCCACTTTCCAACCAGCCATTCACTACCTGAATTTTCACGACTGCTACTTCAGGTTTGCGCCTGATGCGAAATTGATGATGTCACGGCTTAAACCACCTCCCTCCCTGCAGCCAGCACCACCCAGTATGACATAATTGGCATCCCAAAAAAGGGCAACTGGCACAATCACCACTAGGCATGGTGCCGCGGGAGTCCACTTTCCATAGAATGGAGGATGGAGGAAGAGGGGGACCATCCAAGGATGAGTGTGGAAGTAGCCAGGGTGGAGCGTGGCATGCCGCTGCTTTAGGAAAGCATCGCTCCCATGGGGAAGGAGTATGTCCTTGCATGTCTTTGATCACATCCAGAAATGTAATCTCACGACCTTTGTGAACAGCGGTTACCCACAGTTCCCCTCAATATGCTTACTGAATCAATGGGTGAGTTATATTAATAGTGACTATGACGAAGCTTCACAGACTGAAAACACTTTAGACCCCATATGTCCTTTGACTGGCATGGGCCGTGCCCTGTGGAAATACCAACAAAGAGAAAATGCTCTTTTATCACCCTTCTCCTTTTCAGAAAAAGAGGGAAGAGAAAGTGGATGTGGCTTAATACCAAGCACAATCTCTTAGAATGTTTCACACTAGCCCTGTATGTTCACCGCAGTATTGTGCCATGGAGAACCCCCAGATTCGGTGAGACCACAGCACTTGCCACATCACAAATACATAACGAGGGGGGAACTATTTTGGCGCAAACACTTCTACCGTGAAACTCAACACAAATGGCGCAATAATAGGTTGGCTAGACACAATCAGTCAAGTGAAACCCACTGCATTGTGTTTGAGTGTTGCCCCTAATAATAATAATAATAATAATACTGTCATTTGTTGAGCGCGAACAGCTACCTCCTAGGAGGTGTCCCGGCGCTAAAGCAACAGGCGAACTCACGGGGAAGCGACAAGATCAGCAGCGTAAATTAAACCAGATTAAAGAGCCAAGTTTTGATAGCCTTCCTAAATTGGTTTTCAGACGGTAACTGACGCAAAGAGTTAGGAAGGGAATTCCACAGTTTTGATGCCCCAAACATAAAAGATCTGGCACCCAACCGAGTTTTTTTCACTCGAGGGGTGCATAGTAGGTTCTGAGAGCAAGATCTCAGCACACGTGGCTGCGTGTAGACACCTAGCCTCTGTTTTAAATACGCAGGGCAAGATCCATGAACTGCCCGGAAAGCAAGGGTCAAGGCCTTGAATTTGATACGCATGGCTACTGGGAGCCAGTGTAGTTCTCTGATGTGCGGGGAGATGTGCTGCCGAAAAGGAACATGTTTAATTAGTCTTGCCGCCGCATTTTGAACCATTTGAAGTTTCTTAACTTGGTAGGCCGGTAGGCCAGTGTAGAGGCCATTTGCATAATCCAAGCGGGCAGTTACTGTGGCATGGATAATGGTCTTGCAGCAGCTCTCAGGTAGCAGATGTAAAAATTTCCGAAGGTTTCTCAGGCGGCAGAAACAGGCTGCTGTAACCTGCTGAATCTGGGCGGAGAAGGACAGATCGTCCTGCCATTTAACACCCAGATTTTTGGCACAGCTCGTAGGAACCGGTGCCGGACCCATTTCCTCAGGCCACCAAAAGGCTGCCGCTGGAGGCTTGGATTTGCCAAAAAACATCACTTCAGTCTTATTGGCGTTCAATTTGAGTTTGTTGTTGTTCATCCATCCTGCGATGTCTTTTAAGCAGCCTTTGAAGCACTTAAAAGAGTCTTCAGTCTGATCATTAAATGAGAAAACCAATTGGGTGTCGTCGGCGTAGGAAATCGCCTTCACTCCCCAGTTGGCTATCAAGGTGAATAGAGAGGCCAAGTATATATTAAAAAGGAGCGGGCTGAGAGCCGACCCCTGAGGCACCCCGCACCATAAGTGCTTGCGGGTGAACTGATGTGGTTGTAAGGCCACCCTTTGAGTGCGCAGGTGGAGAAAAGACTTTAGCCAGGCCAAAGCTGTGCCGTTGATCCCGCTATCCTGAAGACGTTGCGACAATATAGCGTGGTCCATAGTGTCGAATGCAGCAGAGAGATCCAGGAGCACCAGCATAGCTGAAGCTCCTAAGTCCAGTGCCATTCTAATTGAGTCCGCTACCTCAAGAAGCGGCGTCTCAGTGCTGAACCCCGCTCGGAAGCCGGACTGGGTGTCGTGTAGGATATTATTGTTTTCGGTAAAATTAGCTAATTGTCGCTGCACTACCTTTTCCAGCATCTTGGCAGGGGCTGATAGCAAAGAGATAGGTCTATAATTGTTCAGTTCCCCTGAGTCCATGTTAGATTTCTTTTTTAGGGGGAGTAGAGTGGCATGCTTCCATAGATCAGGGAAGGTGCCGGAGGAGAGGGAGGCGTTCCAGATTTTGGCCAGCACCTCGTTCGTGGAATTAGCCAACTCTTTCCACAATTTGGGAGGGCAAGGATCCTCCGGTGAGCCAGACTTGCAGTTCAGAATTGCTGCCAGTGCTTCCTTCTGAGTGATAGGGGCAAAGTCAGAAAGGAGAGGCAGGGGTGTATGCCTAACTGCCACGTCGGATTTGGTTGTGGTGGTTATGTCTAAGAAGGATTTGTAGACGTTGGTGATTTTAGCATTGAAAAAGGTAGAGATTCTCTCGCACAGTGCCAGCGACGGCTGAGCGTCGATGACCAGCTCGCGGGGTTTGAGGAAGGAGTTAACCACTTTGAAGATAGCTTTCCCTGGGTTGTCGGAGGAGTCAATACACTTGGCAATGTGCTCTCTTCTCGCCTCCTTCATCAGTTTATGCAAAACCTTCAGAGATGTCTTATATAGCATTTTTGCGGAATTATCATAATTTGCCCTCCATTGGCGTTCCAAGCGCTTACATTTGCTTTTCATAACCCTAAGTGATTCAGAAAACCATGGGGCAGAAGGGGATTTTGCGCCTCTAGCTGGTGCCGCAGACTCCACTGCGGCGGCAATCCAATTATGTAGGGACAGAGTATCGGCATTCGGGTCAAGAGCTAGAAGCGGTTTGCTGGCTAATAAAATAGGGCTTAGGGAATCGGCAGTTAAATTTTTCCAATTTCTCTTTAGATAATATCTGGCACTCTCTGTAGAGTCAGAATTAGCCAGAGTGAAAGAGAAAAAAATGAGAAAATGGTCAGACCAAGCCACCTGGTTTGGCGCTTCAATTCTCAAGGACGGGATATTGGAAAATATCAGGTCGAGGGTATGACCTGCTATATGGGTAGGGGATTTCACATGTTGTGGTAGATTCGCTCCTTCCATCAAGGAGACCATCTGCATTGCTGGGGCACAAGTAGGATCATTTACATGCAGATTGAAATCCCCTAATACCGTAAAATTAGAGGATAGGAGAGATTTCTGTGCAATGAAATTGCATAATTCCGGGAGTATATTAGGTGGACAGTCAGGAGGCCTTTAGACCACCAATCCCGAAAAAGAAGTTGCATGGCCAGTCCGGATGCAAAAATTAAGGCCCACAACCGAGCCCATGTTCCCTAAGTTCGAGGAGGATATGTCCCAGGAGTCCTTGCAGATAATCGCAACCCCCCCCTCCCCTTTTGTCTCCCGCCCTATTGGCACAGCATATTTTGAACCCAGAAGGCAAAGCTAGTGCCACTGCTGCAAGGATATCGTCCTTCAGCCAAGTTTCAGTAAAAAACAAGACCTCCAAATCGTTCCCAGCCAATAGTAGCCACAGGTCCTCTGCATGTTTAGACAAGGATCTGCAGTTTATAAGGCAAGCTCTAATCTGATTCGATGGCTCCCTCTGCACCCTTTGGCCCTTCCCAAGGTCGGTAACCCCTAGTGTCCAGTAGCACTCTGTGCACGAGCTGCGAGAAGAGGCTGTCGACAGGTCACAACCATGAGGATTGGGGCAAGTGGTAACATTAAAAGCCAGTAGATCCGTCCTAGACCATTGCTTTACCTTGTGGTTCTGAAAACGGGCAGCATAGATGGCGCTGGCCGCGATCCGGTCGCGGACGGGCGCAGACGGTCCGCTGCGCGGCCGTGTATTCATTCTGCTTAAGTAAGCCCCCCCCGGTAGCGGAAGTGAGGAAAAGTGGGCGGAGCCGTGTCCCTCCACGCAAACAGCACACACTGCGGTGGACCGGGGACCGGCAATAAGGAAGTGAAAACAGAGAAAAGCCAAGTAGTACAGGTAACTGGCAAAAGTGAAATAAACAGTCTATTTAAAACTAATAAAAACACATGAACTGAGCAGTAAGTTTAAAACTGATGAGAACACATTAGCTGCCACAAAAGATAAAAGTAAAAACGCTGTAGTGATTTTGCCACAACGGCACGCTATCACCTGTCGCTACGCGGCCGTGCAGTCATTCTGCTTAAGTAAGCCCCCCCTGTAGCGGAAGTGAGGAAAAGTGGGCGGAGCCGCGTCCCTCCACGCAAACAGCACACACTGCGGTGGACCGGGGACCGGCAATAAGGAAGTGAAAACAGAGAAAAGCCAAGTAGTACAGGTAACTGGTACTAAGCTCACAACATATAATGAACCACTAGAGTACGTTGTGATCTTTATAGGGACGGCACTCAAACAAAATGCAAAGGGTTTAGTTGACTAATTCGGTCTTGCCAACCTATTATTGTGCCATGTGTGTTCAGTTTGCCAGAAGAAGTGTCTGTGTTCAGCTCTCGTGTGACCCACTAATTGATTCCAAGGCAGATCCAACAATCGATTGGACCCTACTTGGATTAATCGATATACCATACCAGTGCCGCTGTTAAGTATTGTTCTCAAACCACTCCCCTTGATTTCATTTTGCAGAATTCCAGATTCGAACTTATCCAGTCTCAGACTCAACATGCAGTGCCAACAATTGATGGTAGTTATCCCCTGGCATTCATGCACCTGGAGGGCAACCTGGGTGGCTTTGGCCTTTTGGCATTAGGCCAGGGTGAAACGTATATTATGCCGGCACAATTCACGAAATTTCAGGAAGTTTTCATTCCGCAAAGTTGCCAAAATTACATCATGTCTCGTAATTACATGCTGTACATGGCAACATTTTACCAGAAGAGTGTGAGAATAATGCGAATGTGCAGAACACAAGCAGTTGTTTCTTGCGCCATTTGTGTTTTTTGTGCTATTTTTTTTTACCACAAAATGCGTCTTGGTACAAATATTGATGTAAGGACACATTTTTCATTAAAATATAGCACTAAATGACAGAATGGTATTTTACATACACATCATTTTCCCAAAATTTGGAGTACTTCGTAAAACCAAATTTTGTGAATTTTGCACACCTATAGGTGGCACACATGTAAAAAGAAAAACCTATGAATCAGTTAAGGCTGACCAAAGGCTCAACAAAGACTTTGAAAAAGATGGGAAGAATTAAGATCTCAGGGGCACACCCCTGCTAAGGTCCTTTGTCCAGAAGCAGAGAGGAGGCATAGATAGATTGTGTTCTTGCCATTAAAGAAGAACTTGAACCAGTCAAGGACCACCGAAATTACCCTACTATCCTTCTTCGGCAGGGCTTTAAAGGAACCTCAATGTCATCCTGGATATTGTTGGATCCTGATTTCTGAGAAATTGACACAGGGCTGGTCGCTGTAGGCAGCAGTGGAGTGGATGTGTGGTGACTTAGAACCTTATGGTCAGAGTTATGTTAATGAGACTTGTTGAGCGCGTGAATACCCAAAGGTGTCTTGGCGCTATGAATGAATGCAGTAATCCCCACCAGGGGATCAGTTCAGGAATAACCTTGTTTTTAACTTTTTTCTAAAAATGGTGAGGGAGGCAGCCCCTCTAAGCTCAGCCGGTAGTGTATTCCACAGTTTTGCGGTACCGTAAGATAAACTTCGGCCGCCCCAACCTGTGGTTCGTATTCTTGGCACTTTCATCAATCTTGCGCCTGAGGACCGCAACTGTCTGGACGGTTGATACCAGACAAAGAGATTTCTAAGAGGCTGCAATAGTGTCTTTTGGAAATGAGTTGGTGGAACTGGCAAGTGCCCCTCTGCTCCTAGGACTTCCTTCGCCCTTCCGAGCAAGAAAACCTAATTGAATCCACTGGCATATTGGAAAACCAATGATTTTCCACGGTTGAATGACTTCATGAATTTATAATGGCTATGGACATGCTTTTGTGTTTATTTCGATTGAATAAGCCTCATTGATTTAATATAATTCTTGATTATGTTAATAACAATGTGGTTTTGCTGCTGAAGGCAACACTCATTTCACAACTCCAACTTTGGCTGTGAAGATAAGTGAGGCATACACCATGGACGATTTAACTCTGCACGTAATGCACAGACCACTCAGAAGTTAACACTTTGAGGACTAGACAGACCACTGAGAAGTTACCTATGTCCACCTGGCACAGCCCATCGAGGACCTACTTCTGTGTACATAGCTCAGACAAGCACATTCCACAGTCCAGGGAAGAGTTACCCAGACCTCTGAGGAAATGCTCCTCTTCGTGCTGTAGAGAGTGAACCCCTTACACATCGCAGAGATGTGAGGCCGTGGCTATGTCCACGTTGCACAGTCCTGCCAGAATATAAGCCTGTGCTTACCTTGTAGGTAAATGAGGATTTATCTGTGCACAACTTGTACAGACCATAAAGGTTTAGCTCTGTGTGCACCGCTCGGGCCATCTAGAGGTAAAATCTGTGCAAAACATAGAGGACAAAACTCTAGTGATCCAATTCACAAAGATTGTTGTGTGAATATGTGTAACTATTGCTGAATCTCCACAAGTTAAGCACACCTAGCCACAGAATAACGCTTCGTGAACCAGGCCTCATGTGCACCCAGCACTGGTCATCGAGACATTAAAAGCACCCTGCACAGACCAAAGAGGAGCTATCTCACCATACCACACAGACCCCCGAGGATCAGACTCTCTTCATCGTGCACTGACTCGTGTGCATCGCAGAAGCTATCAAGGAGCAAACTTGCATGGGCTTTCAGTCCATTATGATGACAGCAACTGCAACAAATGTATGCGTGCCATGTGGAAATGGTCCGTTCCTCTGGTCTACTCTTTATGCTGCCAGAAATACATGGTTTCTGGCTTTACTCTTACTTCCCACGCCCGCTGCTCTCCACATCAATAAGAATCCTGCACCTCCAGGCCGTGATAAAAATAAATTCTGTTATTGCTTCTGCCATCCGTGCTAGTTCCAGAGGATTGAAAGCACAGCAGGTGAATGGATCAGCCAAGCTGCCTGGTTTACTGGGGCTGAACTGGATGGGCTTTGGCTGTTCAGTCACTCATACAAAATGGAAGCAAACATAAGGGAAGTGACCTTGTAGGTTTTGACCGGTAGGGTGATGGTAGGAGTGTCTCTATCTAGGCTTAACTTGCCGTGAACATGCACTTCCTGCCCGCGTACTCACATTTCACCATGACCATGTAGACATCGATGGTGCAGATTGGAGGCTGTGGAAGCCGCTCCCCTTTCTCAAGCAGGTCTGGAATTTCACGGGTTGGTATACCATCGTAGGGTTTCCCACCGAAGGTCATCAGCTCCCAGATGGTGACCCCTAAAAAAGAATGGAGAGAAAGGAAAGGTCCGTCATTAATTCTTGAAATCACCACCTGCACATGTAGGGTCTACTCTTGCTCCACAAGCCTGGACACCCGAATCATGGCCTGGCAATCGCGCTCTCCGTGTTTGACAGTACCCGCTCCAACACTCCTCTGGAAAGTAGTGGAATTGCTTACTTTCAGAATAAGTGTGTTATTTGCAGCATTTCAACACAGACCTACAATTCTGCCCACACAAGTTTAAAGTTCCACAACAATCCATTCTACAAAAAAACAATATCAACAGCTGCAGTACGTCTGAGAAGTCTTGATTTGAAATCTGACTGACTGAATGTAAGCATTTATTGTTTCATTATTTACTTCTTTTTAATGTTTATTGAAAAGTTCCCAAAACCCAGAACTATAAACAATACTATAAGTTTTACTTTCATATACATCATGAACGGAATACATACATATAGAGAAAACATCAAATAGAGGGTAAAAAAAAAAAAAAGATGTTCAAGTTATCTAGCAGCATTAGAATAGACTGACTTGGATGGTTTACAAGCAATAACTCTTTTTTTTCTATTCTTAAAGATAATCATGTTTATTTTAAGTGGCCATAGAAACGCACAGAAAAGCAGACAGTCACTCACACTCCTACATCAACAGGGGCTATCTACTCTCGTCTTCTCCAACCCAAAGGCGGCTTATTAAGTATATATGGCCATGAGAACCTCGACATGTCATGCTCAGCTAACAACTGGTAAATGGAAGGGTACCTTGTGGTTGGTTGGGTATGATCCTTCCAAGTTCAAAGGCCAGAACACCTTCATTTACCACTTCAGCCACATTGCCCATGTTCTTGGTACCATATACCCTCAATATTAAGCCCAGCCACACATGTTATATTATGTTATGTTAACTGTTATTTCTATAGCGCGTAATCACCAGCAGGTCTCTTAGCGCTTAGAGAGAGTGGCCGAGACCACCGGTAGATACCAGTATCACGCAAAGCAGAAGATTAAACTGTGGCCAAGGCCTCCCTGAACAGGAACTTTTTGAGACGTTTCCTAAAAGGGAGGAGTGCGGATTCCTTGTGGAGGTAATCAGGCAGATGATTCCAGAGCTGTGGGAGTAGGACAGAGAAGGCTCTGCCACCTTTGGATACTGTTTTGAACCGTGGGATGGCCAAGAGGCAGGCCTCGGATGAACAGAGTGTACGGCCCGGCACATAGTTCCCAAGGCGTTCCTTAATGTAAACTGGAGCCTGGCCGTAGATGGCTTTGTGGGCGATGCAGAGGCCCTTAAACTTTGCTCTCTGCTTAATGGGGAGCCAGTGTAGCCTGCACAGCAGAGGGGTGGCATGAGTCCTTCTTGGAAGCCAGAAGATCAGCCTAGCTGCATCATTCAAAGTCACCTGTAGTTTGTTGATGAGCTTCTCAGGGAGGCCAATGTACAAGGCATTCCCATAGTCCAGTCTGGACACGATTGTGGCTGACACAATCATCTGTAGCTCTGCAGTTGAGAGGAGGGGGGCGAGTTTCCGCAACTGTCTCAATAGACCTGTGCAGGTTCCAACCACGGCAGCAACTTGATTAGCCAAGGAAAGATCGGCATCAATCTTGATGCCCAGGCTTTTTACGACCGTTACTGGCGTGGGGGTGGTACCGAGCTCTTGGGGTCAGAAAAGATCGCTCCAGGGATTGCTTTTCGAGGGGATGACAAGGACCTCTGTTTTGTCGGGGTTGACTTTTAGTGAATTAACTGTCATCCAATTCACTGTATATCTGAGTATGTTTTGCACCAGTGAGTGGGCCTGAGGGGAGTTATCAATCTGGAGGATAAGTTGTGTATCGTCCGCGTAGTTAAAAACTTGGCAGTCCATGCGCACTAGAGCAGCTACCAATGGCTGGAGATATATGTTAAAGAGGAGCGGGGACAGTGCTGAGCCCTGGGGGACACCGCAAGTGAGGGTGCCTCTGTCTGACACCTGCTCGCCCGACTGGACCCTCTGGGACCGGCCTGACAGGAAGGACTCAAGCCACTGATGTGCCAACCCGCAGATGCCCAGGTTGGTGATACGGGCCAAGAGCTGTGCATGATTGACCGTGTCGAACGCCGCTGATAGATCTAACAAAACCAGGGCGCTCGGTTTTTTATTGTCGGCCATGACTCTGAGCTCGTCGAGTACAGACAGCATCACCAGCTCAGTGCTATGGTGAGCCATGAAGCCAGCCTACCGCACCTGGAGTAACTGCTGTTCCTCCAAGAAGGGCGAAAGTGTTTTTAGGACATGTTGCTCCACAACTTTCGCCAGGAAGGGAAGCTGGGAGATTGGCCTGTAGTTCTTAAGAGTGGCGGCATCTGCCCCAGGTTTCTTCAACAGGGGGATAACCCTGGCTTCCTTCAGGCCGGAGGGTATGTAACATGCAAACAGCGCAAATGCACACATAGTTCATGCTCATCCGATTACAACTACTTCCTCCACATCCCTTTCACCATTTGCCAGAGGAAATGCACTGAATATATATTATATCTTATGCCTGTCATGATGCTGCCTCTGCCTCGCAGACAGTCGGAGAACATCATGTACATTACCTTCCACACACATTATTGGCATACTCGTCTCCACAGGACACAACATACACCAAACTGACTGAAAACTGAAGACTAGAGGAGTCCCAGCGTCAATGAATTTTCCTTGGACCTTCATGGAGCTGCTCATCTGTCTCTAAGGCAACCAAACAGCCAGCCTCCACCGACTCTACAGACTAGCACAGCAGTCAACCGTCTACAGACTCATTGGAGAAATCACAGACCACATCACAAATACACCCATTAACTACTCCAACAATATCTTCCTCTGAGATTTCTGCTATGTGACCAGTAAAGTCATGAAAGCTGTTCTTCTCAAACCCCCATCCTACCACAAGGAAAACATAAAGCAACACATGTCTGTCGAAACATAGACCACCCGCTTCTCCCTCATAAAGGCTTAAATGCTCAGTGTACATCTGAAACTGACCCCACCAAGATCATCTTCATCAGGAACAGCACCACATCTCTCCAATAATGACAAATCACTTCGAATAATCATCAACAGCAACCTCTCATCTGCAACACACACAGCCAAGAAAATCCAAAGAGCATGGCACCAACTATCGCTACTGTTCAAAACCAAAGCTTACTATTCCGAAATAGACTTCAGAACAACCATTCGGGTCCTGGTCCTTTCATATTTGGATCACGGCAACACCCCGAATGCCGGCATTCAAGAATCTTACCTAACCCCTCTGAAGAGCATCCTGCATGAAGTAAATAGCCAGACTACACAATTTAGTAAAGAAGTTTGACCACATGACAAACTCCTTAAAAAGAAATGTACGTTGCTTCCACACCCAATTTATATCACCTTGGAGACCTGGTGTGTTATCTAATAGGTAAAAGCCTCCAACACGTCAACATACAAGGAAGCAAAAAAATCAACATCTTTGATGGTCAATGCAACACATGCAGCTTTGAGTCAATACTTGAACAAAACCCTTACCTGTTGATAATGTGCTTTGTTTTTATCAGGGTGTGCAGCTCCCTACTGCTCCCTAGCTAGGTTCATGGTTCATGCTATGCATGCAGAAATGTTTTGATTTGACACCAGTACCTAGTTTAGTCACTTTTTAGTGTTCACGTCAGAAATCAGTCATTCCCACTACTGTGAGCACTAAATAAAAAGTGAATGGAAAATATGCAAAACATGTCCATATATTCTGAGAATGCCACAACTCCTGTTCACAATCCCGATTCAGTATTACACCAAGCAGCAATAAGAAAGGCTGGCTGGCAAAATAAGCCTTTCCCGGATTGAAGGAAAAATTACCGTAGCTCCAGACGTCACTCTGGTGGGTGAACTTCCTGTAGTGGATGCACTCCAGAGCCATCCATTTGATGGGCATCTATTAAAGTGAAAATGAAAAAGTTGAATTATTTAAAGACACATGCACAAGAAACAAACAACGATTAGACGGGCCTTCCTTGGTGCTGCTCCAAGAATCTGGAATCGCACTCCACAGCACTCACAACATCATCTTACATTGTCACCGAAGCTCAATGTCCTGAGTCCAGATCAACCTATCTAACGTCCAGCAAGAACAAGCACAGCAAGCGATAAGTTGAAATACAGTCTTCATATATAAACCTGGATATATTCAAATACCTCTTTAGCTTGTGTTACCCTTATTCTTGTCCCTGAACTCTGTACACATTGTTGTTTGGAATGCATACATTGTATGTATGTCTGTGTATTAGTACATTTTTCCCACGTCAACACTTGCGTCTTCTGTGCTATATAAAACTAAAGATAAATAAATGCAAGCAGGCACTTGTGGCTTCTCCCAGATGCAGAAGCCCCCGTGGTTTTTATTTTGCAAATACTCTACCATTTCATCCCCTTTACAAATATGTATAGTGGAGACAACATATTTACGATATGTGCTGTCTTGAGGTTGTATCAACCACCCAGCATTCAATCGCTCATACCTCGAATGATATTCCTATGTACCATGCCATTTCTCTTTGATACAATGCATGCATTAAATTCAGGACAGTGACTACGAGATAGGACAACTAAAACGTGATGAGCGCGTGCAATTTCTTTACGGAAAGGCAACATCTAAACCTCAGATTCTGGGATCTACGCAGCAACGTAAGCAGTGGCATGGCCACTCAGCTGAAATGCATCTGGACCCCTACCTTCTATACTCTTCCCCTCCTCTAGAAACCACTGTAAGGCAGAACGAGCACAGCAAGCAACATTCAACAACAAGCAATGGCAATGCCCATTGGTCTGGCTTTAAAGGAATGTTGCATGGTAATGTGAAGTATTATATGTGAAAAGCCTGGGAATGGATAGGTATTTGTGTGGAAGCAAAGAACTGTAGAATAATATTGATGCAGATTAAAAGGTAGACCGACAGTTGCACTGTCAAGCCAGACCTAAAAATCCATGTAGGTTAATGGCTGCCCTCCTCCCATCTGTGCTACTGCCAGAGGAAAATAGCATACATTATCTAGTTATCTAAGACACTGTAATTGCATTATGTCATGTGAGTGCCCTGGAAAGTTCAAGCTCAGGCAGTTGGAAAAATAAACAAAACGATCACAGTTGTGTGGAGGGCAAACAATTTTTTTGTGGAAGGACAAAACTTCTGACCAATCAAGATATGTACTCCTGGCTCCCAAACATGTGGGTGGAGCCAAAGCCCCTAGCTAGTGATCCTCGCATAATTGGGTGGCTACAGCAGCACTGTCAAGCCTGACCATAAAAAAAACACACATAATGAAAATGGAATGCCTGGCCGAGTACTTTCGTCCATTCGGGTAACTATAAACGAGAAAGGATGCATTGTTTGCTCTTTGTTAAGCTGAAACCCAGTCAATGCCCTTTCTTCATGCTCAGATTCCAAACCTAACGCCAGACCGAATTACTGACCAGAAAGATGAACTGCCACACACAAAATCTGTCCTGCTGCCTTCCAATTATTCCGTTTGCAAAAAATCCATACACATTACAATAAAGCATCATTGCAATCATTATTCATCACAAGGAAAATCATATGATGAAGTAAATCCATAACATTGTGTAATGTGGTACTACAACAACTCACTGTACAGGCTAAAGAGCATCATACTATAAAACAAATCAATTCTAAAGCAAAAGGCCATACAATTACAGACATCAGAATGGAAAGCATACAGCTGTAGTTTATATCAGCATTCTGGATCGCAGATACAAAAAATGAATATATGCAATACTCATACCAATCAATTACTGCCAGCCTGGTTAGTTAATACACTCTTCCAGACGTTTGTTAATTACTTTCTTGGAATGTCAATGTGCTCTACACAAACAATACAACACGACATCAAAATGGGTGGTTTTCATGATCAAAAACGATCAGCACCAACACCTAGCTTTTGCCTCCAAGGAAAATGGAGTAGAGCTTCACCACCTACTCCTCAGTACCTGCTGTGGATCTACGGACGCTACAGACTCTTCTTTGCACAGGCACATCGCGTCCATTCCTTGGGCCTCCATTGCCTTCCTAACACGACAGATCCTGAAAATACAACTTTGTGAAAAGCACCACATGTGTCAGTGGCTACACAGATGTTTGTTCTTATAATTATTGGTTTTCGCACAAGGGACAGCAGGACCGAAGCTCTACCACATGGTACCAGAGGTATATTTCAAAGTTATATTTCAGAGTTTCTTGCACACAGGCAGGGATTTAGTTAGTCTCGTCAAATCAGATTTGTAAATCTAGTTGGAAGAATCAATCACAGACATTTACACCACTGGACCTTCATGTAAACACCCACTGCCAAGTCATTTACCTGTTTTTTAGTCACAGTGGGATTTCCAATCTCATATCGGTCCACTGCAGTATGGGGCATATTTGCAAAAATATTCCTTATAGATGGTGCTAGAAGCTAATTCATTTTTGTTAAGGGGTGACTTTGCTGGTGAAAGAAGAGACTTTCTACTGATGTCATCAATGTTAGCGTTCAACAGCACCCTAGTACCATCGCACACAAACCATGATCAGTGTGAGTGTGAGTGTGTTATGACTCCCCGGATGACTGACTATTCCAGGAGGCCACTAGAGGAATGTTACATTGTGTTGTTGTGCTGCACGGGAATCATTGGGCTGACAGACCCACTTCTAGTCATGGAAACCTCGTACCCTAATAATCAGTCCCCCGTAAAAATAATTCATAAGAGCGATCTTTCTTAATGGACATCATCTCAATTCAAGTGACATTTATTGACTTCAAGTTTCAGATCATGGCTATATTCCCAGAAGTTCTCAGTCCTGCATTTTATTTGCAGTTCTGGCTGTGAGTTTAGCATCTTCTAAAGCATACTTAGTCCAGGGATATTGAACATGGTTCGCAATAACACACAGCCAATACTTTTGACAAAGAGGTTGAATGAAAAGAGAGCAGATGTCATTGCTAGGCACTTTCCTGAACAGTTATGGGATGTGCCGTGTATTATGCCTTTGCGCAACCATAGAAGCTTAACATTGCCTTTAGAATAGTGTTTTTATACCGAATTCTACTAGAATAGACAACAATAATTCTCAGATGAGCAGATCAAATGCTGACTTTAGATTCATGAATCAAGTGCATACATGCTGTTTCTGTAGATGCGAATATTTCAAGATAATATTTCAATTGCAAAATTGATGAAAATTATTTGCACAGATTTATCACAATCGTCCTTATGAAAATATGTTATTTTCTTCTGCTTATTCTCGTTTTTAACCAAGGCATGAGCAGCCGTACTGGTAATTAGTAGACCACTAGCAGTGAGGGGTGTGGGAAATTGGATTGATAATTGACTGGGGTCTGAGCACTAATCAAGCAGGAACCACAATCCTTGTCAGGGTGAGGCACAGACCAACCCTAAATCAACCTGAGCTCAACCCTCGGGTAGCTTGGCAAAGAACAGTCAAGCTTAACGAAGAGGCAATGTGTAAAGTATTTGGGCAACACTTCAAACAGTAACACATTTAAAAAACCACACAAAAAGGATCCCACACCAAGTTGGAAAATTAGAACTTTCTTTAATAAATAAAAAAGGCCAAAACGGAAAACATCCAATCAGTAGAACTGGAGATATGCAATTTTAAAGATTTTAGGGAAGACAGTGCCATGAAGCACAAAGCGACAACTGTGGATATTTGGTCGCACTGGACCGGTACAAAGTCACAAGTTCAGGGCGATGGAGCATGGGCCAGATACAGGGACCCAGTTAGGCCCGCTGAACAGAGTATCTTAAATCCTGGTTTGCCGAGTGTTGCTATGACCTGCGTCAAAGATGCATCACACAACCGCAGCGATGCATTGGATCCGAGATGCGTTGAGGCTGCGATATGAGGGCCTGCCTCATCGATGAGGATCCCATCGACGGGGCTTGTGATGTGCAGTCCAACATTAAGCATACGGAACGCAGTCGGGGTGATGCGTCAGTTCCGAGGAGCTGCGAGCTTGTGATGCGGAATCTGGCTTCTTCTTGGAGGCTGCCATCATTGAGGGATGTGAGGGCCTGCACCGGGTATGCATTTCGCAGCAGCGGTTCCGAAGGGGTTGCGGGCTGCAGCCATGATGCAGGTCTTTGTGATGGGTCCAATATATGCACCAGCACAGATACGTAGGTTCTCCTCGGGTTGCGCCGTGCAGCAGAGGCGATGCAGTGGTTCTGCTGGATCCACAGATGCTGGCACAGCACCTTAATCCCACTTACAACGGTCAAAGACTGGAGTGGCACCACTTGGCAGGATAGACTCACAGATGGCAGAGTCCAGGTGCAAGTGTAAGGTTGTTGGGAGTCTGTTATGTCCCTGAGGCTTCGGATCAGGAGGCCAGCCAACTAGCCCTTGGAGTCACTTTGGGATCCGGGTTCAAGAGATGGAGGTCCAGTCCTTCTCACCCATACAATAGGGCAGCAGACAGCAGGTAAGCACAGCAGGGCAGCAGTCCTTCAGAAGCAGCAGCCCAGCAGTCCTTCTTCCTGGCTGAGTATCCAAGGTGCAGAAGTGCACTGAAGTGGTGGTGTCTGAGGACCAGTATTTATACCAAGTTGTGCCTTTGAAGTGGGGAGACGCTTCTAGAGGCATGCCTTTGAAGTGAACGGGCGCCCTGCCTTCCTGGCCCTGCCTCCAGACTAAATACAGGGGGTATGCAGCCCTTTGTGTGGAGACAGGACACAGCCTATTCAAGTGTAAGTGGGGCTGGGCCCAGCTCCTCTCTCCCCACCTGCTAGTGATAGCTCACCCAGCCACATCTAAGCTCACCTTTGTGTGTGGCTGCCTAGTAGGAATACACAAAGCCCAACTGTCAGCTACACCCTGTCATGTGACCCAGAGACAGGCTGCATGCACCCAATGGCTAAGGCAAGAAAATGGCAACTTTTTTAAAGTGGCATTTTTGAAATTGTAATTTAAAATCCAACATCACCATAAGTTAGGATTTTAAATTCAAATTACAGAGACACCAAATATGAACTGGTTACCTGCTCCTATTTGCAAATTATACTTATAAAACGTAGTAAGGTAACTCACAATTTAACTTAACTTAAAAGCACATGTCCTATGTTTTAAATGCATTGTACCATACAGTCTGGGCTGTCCAGGGCCTACTCTAGGGGTGACTTATTTGTATTTAAAAGGAAGGGTTGGAGCTGGCAAAAGGTTAAATTGCCAGGTCGAAAAAGCAGTTTACAACTGCACACATACAGGCTGCAACGGCAGGCCTGAGACACAATTAAAGTGATACTCAAGTGGGTGGCACAATCAGTGCTGCAGGCCCACTAGTAGTATTTAATTTACAGGCACTGGGCACAGGTAGTGCCACTTTACTAGGGTCTTACAAGTAAATTAAATATGCCAATTGGTTATAAGCCAATCTCACCATGTTTTAAAGAGAGAGCAAAAGCACTTTATCACTGGTTAGCAGTGGGCAGAGTCCTCAGGCCATTAAAAGACGACGTCAGCAAAACAGGAGGTTTTAAGGCAAAAGTTAGAGGGGAAACCACACCAACGATGCCAGGTCTAACAAGAGCCCATCATTTTTGAGCCACTTCTACTTCTTATTTTGTACCTTTAATTTTTCTTTTTATTACTGTACATGTCACTCACAGTATAGCTACTGATAGTGCAGCAGATGCAGAGGTACTGTGGCCCAGAGGCCTCACGGACCCACTGAAGATGCATCTATGTTGTATTTTACTAGCTGTCCAGCAGTAAGAGAAACCATTTACCTTGCTAGCACCTGGGCCCTTTGCACCATTGTTACGTCACTGATGCCACTGCAGCGAGGTGCCTCTCACAGCATTTGCTAACGCCCTGAGGATTTCACCTCCATTTTGGTCTTCTATCTGTTGATTGTGATTGGTCCTTGTCACTGTTTTTGATCAACGATCCACCCTTGCTGATCGGGTGGAAAAGAGGTCAATAGGCACGTCCCACCGTGCAAAACAGATGGTGGTGATCCTCTGCCCTGTTGGCCACTCTTTAATTAGACAGCCTAAAGGACAACAGGCAAGGGTGGCTATTGCTGTATTGTGCTCTCCAGAACTAGAACTATGCCCTTGACCATGTACTTACTTCATTAGTAGAAAGTGGAGCTGAGCCCTGCAAAATTCCTCTGGGAGGAACACCGAGCTGGATTTTATACCTAGGCTGTGAATGTGAATCACAGTCACTCACGAAATTTCCCTTAAAGGCGTAAGGAGACGAAAGAACTGTTAAATGGCTGCTTTTCTACAACAGATTGGCAAGCCCTCAGGAGAAAATTACTGCACTCTGATGTAGTGCGCATGCACCAGGCTGCAGAGTGATATTTGTGCCATTTTAGTGAAATTTTCTGATTGGCTTGGAAGTCTTTTTGTGCGACAAATGTTGGCAGCAAAATATTTATGCATTTGTTGGTGTTTTGTATCTGTTGTATTTATATATTTATTAAAAATCAAGCATTGCTGTTTATTTTCTGACTTGTCACTTTATACGTTTTAATTCTATTTTAGTGAAAGCCTTTTCGTTTGCTTTGAGGGGATATTGATTGAGCTTCCGTTATTCAATTTATTCGTTTCTTGAATGTGCCTGTATCACGAACCTCACTCCAATAAGATAAAATACTGGTTTGGTGATTTTCGAACATTTAACTCCCAATGTGCTTTGTAAAACATTTATCAAGTGATGCATTTCAGACCACTTCTACCCCAGAAAACTGGCCAACAGAGAACGGAAAGGGTGTTTTAGAAATTCTCCTCTACATTTTTTTCATATTTCTCACGTGTCCATGTTTTTGGCATGCATCACAATGTAACAAAACAACACCGTAGGTACACTCTGCCCGCAAAAGATGATTATTTAAATGGGACTGTTGGTGGTGTTGCACCTGCTTAGTGCTTAGCATCAGTTATCTTCTATTAATGCCACCTACCACAGAAGTGGTTCTGCCACAAAAACAAACTACAATAAACTCTTCTGTCCCCTCATAAGGTAGGACTTCAATAAATGATAAAAAAATCATTTATTGAAGTCCTACCTTATGAGGGGACAGAAGAAGAGTTTATTGTAGTTTGGTTTTGTGGCAGAACCTCTGCACTTTTAACTTATCTATCCCCAGGTTCTGCACATAACTGGGTTACCCCATTGTTTAATGACGACCTACCACAGAGGGGCATCACTGACAGTGAGAATCAGTCATTTCATGAGGGCACACCTACCTTGCCTCCGTCAGCACTGTACTCCTTCTCGTCGCCCTCTAGCAGCCTGGCTAGGCCAAAGTCCGTAATTTTCACATGGCTGGGAGATTTGACCAAGACATTGCGAGCCGCTAGGTCTCTGTGAACCAGACGTCTCTCTTCAAGGTACATCATGCCCTGCAAAATGAGAATACCAACAAATTAATGAAAAAAGTCCCACACCACCTATATACTTTCTCTGTAGGCTAATGACAGCTCTTTGGCCTACCCTCTGCTATACAGACAAATCAAACAACTATTTGTATGTATTTATTCATTTTATTATATTATTCAATTCATTCTTATTTTTATATGTGAAATGTTTGTTGTTGTTACTCTGATTGTACAAAAGTTAAAAACATATTAATGAAACCACCAAACACTCCTGAGTACAGATATACAATTATTCAATTTAAACATACGTCACATTTGTTTGAGTGCATCATCTGAATAAAAATTACATGCATATTAGAACATATGGTATATCCCCATAATTCAACCACACAATCATCCTGACCTCTCACACAACACCGCACTAGCACACACATCACATACATACACTTCCCAGCCTGAATTGGCATACACTATTGAGAGTCACGGAGAGAACACTTCATAAGATATCTGTGATTATGTTGCCGGCTGGTCAACGCACATTTCAGTGGAAATTGTAAATTATATCCACCTTCATCAGGACCACCCTTTTGGAATCTATAAAGGTGAGTGGTAGGGGATCATAAAAGTCATTAATTCTTCTTTAGAAAGCTGATGGTCGCTTCCCAAGATGAGGAGGTATACATAACATCTCATTTATGAGTCTAGGCCAGAGATCTTCAAACTGTGGGGCGCGCCCCCGGCGGGGGGGGGATGGGTTCCCAGGGGGGCGCAGATGCCTCTGCAAGTATATGTAAATGAAGATGGCATGGAAGTGCGAGCGATGTTTATTTGCTGCATTTCCAGGCTGTCTTCATTTATTCCGAGCCCGTGATTTGAGCCTTGGGGGCAGGGGTCAGTGAGTGTGGCATGTATTTTCTCTATGTTTCAATAAGTAAAGGCTGCACAAATACTCAATGTGAAATCAGTTCGTGGTGTGTTTGTCCTGGTGAAAACTATATTTGTTTGAGAGTTTGTTTGAATATGCGTTTTAACTGTACAGTGATAAATGCAACTTTTGTACTTTGCGTTTTCCCTCGTTTATTTTTTGATGATTTTGGTTGTGTTTCACGAGGATGAGTCTTGCTGGTCAGTATCTTGGTTTTGAGCACGAGGAGGGATTGCTGCTTTCACTTGTCTCGGTTCACGGTTGTCATATTATATTATGGGATGAAGAGTTAATAAGCTTTTGTTTCAAAAACTTTATTAACATTTAAATTGCACACATCAAAGAGTGGGTAGTTCTAACATTCGGTAGGAATGTCATAGGTGCCTGAGAGCTACCGGGCCTAGTTCTAGACTTGGCGAGCGCCTGTACCTCACAAGAACCTAGAATGCTTAGCTTGAGGTCCAGGGTATAAGCAAAGCCACTGGAATTATGCGGCAGAAGAGGGCCAAATTATGAGACCGAGTTGAGTAAATGATGCAGCAAGAATAGGCAAATTATGCGGCACGTTTTTTTGATAGTATTGCTTCATTATTTTTTCATTTTAAAACTTGGTAACACTGTCTGGGCACTGATTGCACCTCATTAGGACCAGTTTAATACCGAAATATAACTATAAGCAACAGAAAGAAGACCAGGCCAGCTTTGCAAAGTGCCTTCCACCACGCGGCACCATGTGTCATGGCATTTTTACTAACTTTGGAACCGTTTGAGCTAGAACCATTTTTTTGTTGATAATATCAGCAGATGATGCGGCAGATGGTGGATTATGTGTCAAATCTATAAAACACCTAAATACAGCAGTAAGCAACTACAAGATTACCAGTCAATCTTTGCAAAGGGCCTTCCACTGCTCTGGAACACTTTGCCATGTTTTAAGTAAATTGTGTTCTGTGTGAGCTAGAATCAAGTTTCTTTTGTTGGAATCTGCAAATTATGGATTATGTAGCAAATGTGGTAAACTCATAATTATGTGGAAAACGCTGCTGCTGCAGAAACTCTTAATTCCAGTGGCCCTGGCTTTAAGTGACTCAATCAATTAACGGCTGGTTTCTTTTTTAACTTTCTGCACTACCTCCACACCCTTCGCTTTCAGGCAGAGGCACCTCAAAGTCAGCATTAATCATTCAGGGGCAGTTTTTTTTGTGTGAAAGCCGAGTCCATGGGGTGGCAGGTAGAAGGCCAGCAGGATTGCATTCAGATGCAGAGCCCTAATCCTCTTGACCCCTGGGGCCTCACCGATGAAAGGAGTGAGATTCATAGATATTGTCAAAGAGAGGGCCCAGAATAGGGAGCACTGTATGGGGACTCATTTTTATGTTTACAAATGGCCAGAAACTGCTTTTACAGAGAGATACCCCAAAGAAGGGGACAATATAAGTGTTTTTAATTTTTTTTTTTAAAGGTTTTCATTAGTGAAGCTGGCACTGCTGCCAGGAGTGTAAGTGGCCACTGCTGATTATCATTAAGGACGCAGATGCAGCAGGACTGGGGCCCAGGGGTTTGAGGGGCCCACTGCATCACAATTATGACTGTCTACCTTTAAAAAATGGGCATGGCAGCTTATTTTCCTTTCTAGCATTAGGACTGAGGTGATGGTCCGTCATGGTGGGGAAGAGGTAAAAGATGCAGAGGAATAGCCTGCTACTCAGGACTACAGTTATCATTAGCGCAGCAGGTGTAGTTGCTTTGGGGTCCAAGAGTGTGAGAGGCTCACACCACCCCAATTATGGGGATATGTATGTTTGGGGTAATGCATGTTTTTGTCTGATGCATTTGCTGTTTTATAAGTCTCATATTTAGTGCAGTTTATAAGCTATAGAAAAAGTACTCCTGAAATCATCTCATAAGACCTGCCACTTGCATGCAACCATGTCCCTCCTGCTCCCCAATCCTTGCCATAAAGTTTTGGAGGGGGGCCCCGACCTCAAAACATTTTGCTTAGGGGGGCTCAGAGCAAAAAAGTTTGAAGACCTCTGGTCTAGGCAATAGTGAGGCAGCATCAATAGCAATTAGATCCACATGAGGGCCCGGCTCCAATTTTTGGGTCACATAGAACACCAAAAAGGCCTTCAATTTTGATGAATTGTGAGAGAACGGCTGATTGTTTGATACAACTGCTGAGATCTGTACTCGTTCTACCACGTATCTGGTTCAGATCACAAACTCTTCTAATGTTGATTCACTCGAATGTCAAGCATCAATGCGACAGTCACTGAATGTTGCTGCATTCTGAATGATACAGCTGGTTCACCACGCCATCGGCCACGCTTCCAACAGGCGCAATAAATGGCCGGTTGGGAAAACCAAGCCAGACATAAATCCCCAGTTGGAAAAAGGGAGTAATGCACAGAATTGCTTGAGGAACTAGCAATTGTTTTGTAACCAACATATTCATTAGTAATATTTTCCAAATAAAAATATCATAATAATTGAGCAAAATTTCAAGGTGTGCCACCTACAGCAGTTCTACTCTAAATTACGTTGATTGGCATGTCAGTGAACATAGTAGCTACAAAACAAGAGAACAACAATTTGGCCCAGTATTACAGTGCCACTTTTGAGTTTTTAAAACGTACATAAGTAAACATGCATATATATGGTATCGAACTCAAAACCGAGTGACTCAGAAACCAATACTTACAAATGAAATGGCAGTTTGGCAAAACATTCAGAGGATGTGATTAGTAATACCGAGGATCAGTAGTATCGAACACCGAGGCAATTTATGGCGCAATTCTTACACTGTGAGAAATTATTGTGACTCCCGTATTCATGTGTTACCTTGTGCTGGAACAATGACAAGTATGGGACGTGTCACAAGTTCTGATGTGTGCATTCACAAGTACCAATTAATTCTCAAATAGGTTCCATGTGTCAAAACGTAAAAGTGGCCATTTGTTAAGCTTTCCATAACCAGACCAGGCAGCCATTTAATATATGTTCATATTATAAGATGACAGTAATGATAATTTCAGTTTTGAAACATGTATTGAAAGAGAAAAAATGCAAACTGTTGTGAGACAAAAGAAGTATTGAAATGTGCTATAGAAAA
Source organism: Calotriton arnoldi (assembly GCA_963921515.1). Taxonomy (NCBI): domain Eukaryota; kingdom Metazoa; phylum Chordata; class Amphibia; order Caudata; family Salamandridae; genus Calotriton; species Calotriton arnoldi. Next base: position 2,282,085 of record CAWUFW010000447.1, on the reverse strand, counting down.
AGATGTGGACACCCCTTGGTGGTTCATTTTCAGAACACATGTAATCTTGGGCAGAGAGTATACATAACATTCCTCAACTGTTTGCTGATTTAGATTGAACTTTTAAGCACTTATTAGCATATGTTGTCTACTGTACGTGACCATCAGTCGCCCTTCGTTTTCAAGAAAAAAGGCCATGTTTCTGAGCAAAGTAAACTCTCCTAATGAGAAGGCTTCGATCATCAATAGTGGACTTTGAGTACAAGCTGAAGAAGAATTCAGTAGCAATTAAAAAGGAAGGTGGTGGAGTAATGAGTGTTATAGAGAAAAGCGACCAAAAAGTGGAAAACAATAACAATGTAAATCAAATATTTAACATATGAACCATCAGTTGTTGGAAAACGAAATGAACCAAAAGGAGTTAGTAAAAAATCGGAAAGATGAAATCTCAGTCGATGTTTAGATTCCGGGTCAGGAGTTGGATCAAGTCATTATTTCGACAGGAAGTATATAAAAATGAGACTGCCACCAAACTAGTCCAGTCAAAAATTGGCAATAAACAGGCGTTAAGAATAGCAATCAGTGACATCAATAATTCTATAAACAATACCTGCAGATGGTACAAGCAAGTCCTGTTTAAATGTGCGAACAGAAAAAACAGGGCAAAATGGCGTTGGATGATTTAAGAGAGAATCATTTTCCTCAGGGAGTTATCCTAAACCTTAAAAATGTTGTCCACTATGATTCAATTCAATTCAAGTAATTTTTAGTGCCCCTTCACTGGAAATGACCATCTTTTGCCTTGGTTGTTTTTGCTGCCTGTAGAACTCTGTGCACTCTACACCTCTGACCAGTGATAAAGTGCTTTTGAGCTCCCCCTTTCAACATGATGAAATTGGCGTACTCCTAATTGGCATCTTTAAATTACCTTTACGTCCCTAGGTTTTGATATCTAGATTGTACCCAGGCCCTGTAAGTAATGTCACCAGTAAGCTGAAGCACACATTGTGCCACCAACAGCAGTGACAAGAGAATCATGACTGCAGGGTTGCTATGTGCATCAGAATGGTGCAAGTTTTAACTGCAAATTCAACCAGTCAGAGAAAAACATTTTCAACATGAGTAAACCCTCAATTTAATTATAAATATGTCACCCCTAGGTAGGCCTAACTGCCCATGAAGTCAGGGTGCATGGTATTTAAGAGTAGGACATGTAAAGGTTTAATGCTAAATATGTCCTTACAGTGAAAAGACCCAAATGGCTATTTTCACTGTAGCAGGGTTAGCTCTTCCATAGGAAAGCACTGGAATAAAATAATAAATATAATATTGCAATCTCTGCTTAGGAAACAGCTACAGAATTATTTCTTGGAATTCTTAAAATATTTATTACAAACCCAATTCATTGGTAAAGTTGGATTTATAATAAATATTTTTAAGAACAGGTATTTTCAAAAAGTTGCCTGTTACCTGCCTAAAGCTTCTAGAAGCCTATTTGCATGAGCTTCCAACTGTCACCCAGGAGTTGAAGAGTCCCTTAATGAGGTGTGAATTTGCTCCCAGAGCTGGGACAAAGGCCTTGAGTGTGGGGAGGTGTTCTGTTTTTCTGGCAGGCTGACTATCTGGGCTGTGCCCAGGAACCTAATTAACTTCAAATGGCTCTTGCCTGCCACAGTCAGATGCAGTTAACATCTGGGCTTTCCCCTTCCTTTGTCTCTATAGCTAGTCATGCACCATGCCCAGTGGGAGAGAAACTGCAAACAGAATCAGTTTTGAGTGATCACAGAGGAGGAGTTGCACTTTTCCCTGGCCACATCTCTGGGGTGGGCACTGGAGCTCTGCACAGGTGAATACATGATCAGCCCTGTTGGTTTGGGGCAGAGAGCGGCACTGTGGGAGTCCTTGAAGTAAAAGACACGTGCTGCACAAATGGGTAGAGTCACACATGGGAACTTTTACCCCATTGGTTAGGGAGTGGCCAGGAGTTTTGTCACACCCACAGGCTGGCACTTGGCATAAGTGTGTTACCCACAGTATCATCCTCAGATCACTTCTGCACCTGTTGCAGAACAGAAGACGACTGGACCTGCTCTCTGTGACCTGAAAAGAACCCTATATGCTGGACCTACTCTCCCTCTTGTACCCAGGACAAAGAAATAGACTCCAAGGATCATAAGGCTGATCTCCTGTTTGGACTACAGGAACACAATTCTCCACTCCCAGCTGACCAGTTCCAACTGGATCCAACAAGGGCTCTGCTTCTGGCCTCTGCTAGAGCAGGTCTTGAACCTCCAAGTTCTGTCCCCACAGTCCTGAACACCTCACTAGTATGAAAGTGTTCTCCTCCTAACAAATCCTGAAAGTAGGGGCTTAGAAATTTTTTGCCAACGTTTTGATCTTAGAAGCGACTGGGGACACCAGTCGGCCAAGTCGATCCGACAAAGGTGCTTTGCTGGTGGGCAAAAGATGCAGTTTGCTCCCGCTACAGTCTTCTACACAGCAGCAAATCCATTTCAGCTGGACCTTGCGGAGAAGACATCTAGACTTGTGGAGCCCTCTTCAGCTACAGCCTGCAGCCATGACCTGCTGGAAGAATCTGAGCTCCAAAAAAGTGACTACGTCCGAAGGAAGAAATCTTCACTGCAAAAAAGGTGGGAAAAGTATCCGTCCGGCAAAGGAACTTCTCTGGGTGTGAACTTCAAATTTCTTCCACTCTCAGCTTTCCCACAAAAAGTCAATGGCCTCACTGAGACCTCATCAAGCTGATGACAAGAAGCCGTCTTCATCCACAGCCGGCTGGCTAGCCCGCTGAGGATTTCTTACTAGCATTTAAGAGACTGAGGGACAGATTTACTAGTTTGTCACACAGTGCTGCAGCTGCAAATGCTGCACTGCATGAGGAGAGAGCAGGAGAGCACCATATTTACAGAAATATGGCACTCTCCTCCCCTCTACCTAATGCTGGTGCAAAAATGTGCAGCCGTGCACCAAAGACACACTTTGCACCATAGTGCAAGGGTGTCTCCTTGAGTCTAGCATTTGGTTTTGTTTTGGAAGGATACCCTTCCCATGCAAAATGCTATGCTTAGACTAACTTTAAATCTTTTCCCACTTTGTATGTGTGCTGTATAGTGCAGCACACATGCAAAGTCGGAAAAGAAAGGAGAAATAAAAGCATTTCTCCTTCATATCCCGATTGGAAATGGGTGCAGTTTTTTGCCGTAAAACCCGGACTACTTTTTTAAGTAAATAGGGTTTTATGTCTAAGAGGTAGCCATTTTTATGTTGGGAGTTTCAAGATGGTCTGATCTACCAAACAATGAATGCCAGTAGGTCAGCTATCTGTGCAGATTTGAATCCACTGAATATTTTAATAATGCTTAGACTCAGAGAAGTTTGACTTAACATCCAAGACAAAAACAATCTTTGTTGCACGGGACAGCGACCGTGATTTTTCATATCAACCTTAAACATGTGTATTAAAATGCATGAAAGAATATGAGAATAAAAACATTTCTTGACCCATGATTTCAAGGTGAGTTTGATGGATGATGCTGCTGTCATAAACGTTAAGAGTATCAGAGGCACACTCATTGAGAAGGACTACTGTTACACAAACTCTTTTATATAGGGAGGAAGGTTGGAAGACATTTTCAAGTCTGTGGGGTGGTTCAGTTCTTCAAACTTTTCATGTTTTCACTTTAGGACATCCCACTAGTGCAAACAACATTTGCACCTGGTTGAGACTGGTATTTTTTTCATATTTGTTGGACTAAACTGAGCATAATGGCCACAAAACTGTTTGTGCCTGTTTTCCATCAGATTGTGTGCTTGTGAATGATAGCAGAAAATAGGGTAAACCCAAGAACCAATAAGGCTTGTGGTGCAAAACCATTTTGTAGTCGGAAGCCTTGTGGGTCAAACCACTCAAAAGTCACAGAAGTAGGTGGTAGCCCATTTGTAAAGGGGAGCTGTCCTTGCTGAAAAGTTTCCTGTTTAGGAACTGTGTCAGGGGGCCTTGAGGAGAGCAGACAGTGACCCCCATGACCACCACCTGCTCCCTCAATGTCTTCCTAAACATCCTTTAAGGAATATGGGGTGATTAAAAAAACAAAAAGTTTCCCGTTTGGGAATGCAAGTGCAGGGATGGTGGTCTGCTGATCCTTGCAGGCCACAATCCCTTGTTTGTAGCAAGTCACAGAAGAACGCAAATAGCGATCTGTTGGAATAAAATTCATTAGGCAGGCCATATTGGGTAGTAGGCGCTATAGAAATGCTGCAGTACAATACAATACAAAACTGCGACTTCCTGTGACTGGAGATTTTTTTCAACGCAACCTATTAGTACACATATTACATTGCAAAACCAGAGACATGTTGCAAACATTCAATGCACAATTTGTGACAAGTAAGTGCAACCTGTCTCTTTGTACATCAAGCCCAGTTCCGGATTACCAAATAGGTCAAATAGGCACTGCCCTATGGGCCCCACTCCTTTTAGGGGCCCCACGACAACGGATCAAATTAATATTGATTTGATCTTAAAAGAAAATTACAATCAAGCTTTCTTTAATTATTACCAAAAGATAGGGAAAAAATAATCAAATCAAAGAAACAAAAACTTTATATTTAAGATCCTATAGAAAAATACTGTATTAATGTAAGGTACCCATTAAAAACTTACAGTACATAAACGAGAGACATCAGATTCACATAACAGCTTGTCTCTTAAAAGCTCACCTTCTAGCAGCTGTCAGCTAGTAAAAAGAATCCAGTGCAAACTACTTATGTGGAATGTAATTGGTTTATTAAAATTGTTGATTGGTAAAATTAAGAACGTATTGGGAGATAATTTGCGAAAGGGGCCACGAAATTTCGACTGCCTAGGGGCCTCCACAGGGTTTAATCCGGCACTGACCAAGGCCATACTTCGGCAAAATTTACGACAGCTTTCTTCAGAGTGGAAGCTTGGAAAATAATATTCTTCTGTAGTGAGAGATTTCTTGACCCTGAAAGATGCCTGTGAGTTTTTCTACAGACAAATTCCAACGTGTGAGAGAGACCCGCCTGCAGAGAGAGAGAGAATAATGACTCGGTTACTTACCGGTAATGTTCATTACTCCGAGTCATAGTCTTCCTCGTCACAGTCACAAAGGAGCACCCAGTGTTCCAGGCACAGCATTTACCCATAAATTAAAAGGTCCTCACCCAATATGGCCGCCTGACAGGAAGTACCTGCCACCTGACCTATAAGGGTGGGACCAACACAGGAAACATCCTGAAATACAAAAGCAAAAACCAAAGGAAAAAGAATTTTGTTCGTCCCCCCATCACCAAGGGCGGGTGGGCGGGCACATGACTGTGACGAGGAAGACTATGACTCGGAGTAATGAACATTACCGGTAAGTAACCGAGTCATTACCACCCTCGTCCGTCTTCCTCGTCACAGTCACAAAGGAGCGTATACCCAAGCGCTGGACGAACAAAGAAACAGACACCAGGACGCCAAGGAAAAATCAATGCAGACAAGTACACAACCAGTGAACAGCCGCAAGGACGGCGGACCAAAATCCCCAGAATAACCATACCCATCAGCAACGAGACGGGAGAAGAAGGCACGTGGGGAGGACCAAGGCGCCGAAGCACAAGAACCAACAAGGAGGCCCGTTGAAAAAGCCCAGGCGGAAAACACACACCGGGTGGAACGATCCAGAATGACCGGGGGAGAAAAGACCCCCGAAAAAAGGAAGGCCAAAGAGAAGCGGACCGAACCCAACAGGAAGAGTGTCCGGCAAAGGGCGACGGCCCCGCCGGGCAACCCCAAAGGGGACAAACAAAAAAATCCCCCAGGCGTACGCCAAGACCACCAGAGCCCAAGACAATCCAGGGAACGGAGCCGGACCCCCACCCCAAAGAGGGGTGAGGCCGAGGACATACGGGGAAGAAGGGACCGGTCAGGACGAAGGAACAGGGAGGCAGGGAACACAAGAAGAGGATGACAATCAAGTGTCAAGCACCCCCAACGTCGCCCAAATGGAATGGACCAGAATGCAAGCAAGAAGGACCAAAGAAAACCCAGGGGGGGGGACAGGTGAAGCAACGACATGCCGTCGCAGAAAAACTGCGCAGAAGGCAAGAAACCAAGCACTCAAGGAGATGAGAGAGGATCCCCGGAAAGCCGCAATGGCGGACCACCGGCAGCGGAGAGCAGAGTGCAAGCAGAGAAACCGCCAGTGACAGCCGCAGACCCGAAGGGCACAGCCCGGCCGAAAATACTGGGAAGACAGGGCCACAGCAGCCCAAAGACACAAAAAAGCAATGTAAGAACAGACACCACAATGCAATACACTGAAAACATAGGCAGGAATGAGCCCATGTGCTGGGGGAGCCAGTGCTACCAGAGACACAAGACGCACCAGTGAGACATAGCACCTAGGTCGTAACATTGCCTTTACATATGACCAGGAACTCCAACAAAAAACCAGAATATGAACACATAAACACCGGAGTAAGGGACCGTGACCCCAAAAAGTAGGTCACAGCGAATCATTACCGCCATCAACTTCCAAACCCCCAACGCCAACCGGCTGAGCGCCAGACGAGACAGGAGAGGAAAGTGAAGCGGAGAAGGCGACAGCGGGAATCACCACGGAGGAGCAACCGCCAGGAAGAAGGAGGGGAACCAAGGCCGGCGAGGCACCAAGCACCAACACCCCATGCAAGGAAGAAGGGCCGAAACCATGGCAGAAGACCCGAGGGGATGCAAGAGAACCAACCAGGGCCACTTGAACCTCCCTGCCAGGTCCAACCGCGCCGAATCAAAAGAGGAGAGCGAGCGCCCCCCAAAAGGCGAAGTAGGCACGGGTCACATGAAAGTCCGGTCGGACCTGAACCCACACGGCATCAGGGGATGGGCAAGAGCCCGGGCCCAGCGAACCACGGGGACCGAAGAGCTGAAGTACACGAGAAGGGATCCGATGACATCACAATGAACCCAAGAAACACCAGGCCGAGCTGCAGCAACGCCACAACCGCCAGGATAAAAGGAAAGACGAGGAAGAAACCAACCAGTCAACAGGGAAGGATGTAGCATGGGCAGAAACCGAACATGTGTCCTGCGAGAGCTGATGCCACCAGAGGCACAAGACATACCAATGAGCGAAAACCCCTTGGAGAACAAAGCACCCCAGGAGCATGCATCAGACCCCCCAAGGGAGCCAAGACCGAAGGAAAACAACAGAAGGACAGAGGACAACCCAAAGGGGAGGACACAAACGCAAGTGATGACCCATGGCAAGACGGCAACACCTCTGAAAGAGAGGAAGCACAGGTAGCCCACAGCACCCGGTATATCCTGGTGGTCACACATCCAGGTACAAACCAGGCCCGACCAAGCAGACATCCGAGAACAGACGAGAGCAGGCGAATACAGACCAAAGGGCCAAGGAGCCAGAAGAGCCCCAGAGGAAACAAGGGGCAGGAGCCGCTGCAACACACCAACATGTCCGGAAGGCATATAGAAGTTCACGGCCAAGAGACCCAAGAAGGGCAGAGACCCCTGACGGGCCCGTTTCCCGTATGAGCCTGTGCCATCAGAGGCACAAGACTTACCATTGAGCTATAGCTTCCTGGCCCATGAAAACAGAGCGCAGCAACCCAGAAACCGAAGAAGGAGAAGGCGAGTTAGCCGAACCGCATGTCCATTCACCCTCCCCGGCAAAGAAGAGCAGCCCAACACCGGCCCGGGAACAAACTACCACCAGGCGAAGGACCCAGGAGCCGGAGATGGCGTGAGAACCTAGAAGGGGTGCCACGACCCCACCCCCGAAAGGGCTGGGAGGAACCCCGCACAAGACGGTGGATGACCAAAGGCACGCCAGCATGACCGGGGGGCCAAAGCCCCGACTCCATAGAGGAGGCAGCAGAGGTGCGACTGAGAGGCATCCGCCCCCCAAGAACACACCAGAAGGCACGGCGAGCGTATCGGAACAACCAGACAAACGCACCCCAGCAAGCCCGGCACGCGACAGCAGGACGAGGGCACAATAGAGGTCATGCCCCGACAGAGAGAGAGGAAAGTAGCCTACAGTAGATGGCATTCCCCGGCAGACCCCCACTCAGGCACCAACCAGGCCCGACATTGCGCAACTTCTGAGATCAGACAAGATCAGGTGCTTACAGGTTGGTATGGCGGTAGGCACCGAACCCGTGGAAAAAAACTCAGGACCAAAGGGACTCGCAGTAATGAAGCCACCACCACTGAAACCAAGGGGAAGAGTCAGAGTCCACAAGGCCACGGTGACACAACGAGGCGAAGCCGGCTGTGAAACCTGCGACAAAGAACAATGAATACAGAAGAAGCAGCGGACACCCAGCGCCGGATGAACCGGACTGAGAGCAGTACCCCAGGCGGAAGAGACAGTAAAGAAAGTATTACTGCCTGCAGTGTTACCACAGTGAACACATAACAAGTGGAAGAAGAGTCAGAGACTACAACCACTGGGCCACAGTGACCCATGTCCCGTGAGGGCCTGTGCTAACCATATGAAAAACAGCGCACAAGAAGTGCAAGACACCCCGACTGGGGTACGCGCGTGCACAAATACACAAGACAGAGCAAGGCAAAATGAGTACAAAGTCATTGGAGTAAGCTACACATATATAAAATCTAACAGCAGGGGATACAAGTCACGGGGAGGGTAAGTGACCCGCCAAGAATCACAGGACGTTGGTGGCGCAGCTGAGACTCGAACCCGGCCTCCCAGGGTCAACCGCCCCAGCCGCTAGGCTGCAACCACTCCCCACACGGGCAGGATGCGAACCCATACCCTGCAAGAAACCTACACCACTTCGGGAAGCTGCATGGGAGCCAATCCGACCATGGCCAGCCACGCAAGGAAGCGGACCAACACCGAGCCAGAACCCAGTGGGACAGGACAGAGGCAGCAAAGAAAAGGGCTTGTGGGAGGGCAAGCCTGCTCACCAGAAATCCACAGGACAAGAGCCGAGGAGTCAGCCCTCGCCCCAAGCAGCACAGCCGCCTGCGGGGGGGACCAACAAGACGCCCAGCATTCACGAGGAATGGAAAGCTTTGCCTCAAAATGCAACAACAGATAAGTGTGCAACATATCACTGGGAGGCTGTAAGTGGAGTGCGCACGAAATAGTCACGCAGCTGAGACCCAAACCGGGATTTCCAACTTCCGATCGGCAGTCCCGGCAGCCGAGGAGAAATTAAAAACCACGCAAATGAGCATGGCTTAGCGCATCACGCACACCATAGGAGCTCAATCCGCAAGGACTACAGCCTCCATGAGGCAGTAAAACAAAACGCACCAGATCGCTCAAGCGTAGGAGCGCAAAAAGCACCGCATGTAGGCGGAAAGCACCACCAACCCAGCACTGCCGTACCCCAGACGCTCAGCGCGGGAGCGGCAGTGCAAATGCATTCAAATGCCGGGCAAAGTGGACAAGCAGCCGCCCCCATCGCTCAGCGCGGGAGCGGCGCCAAACAAAACCGCCGCCCCCTCCAACTATAAAAGAAAGTAACACTTACTTCATAGTCCAAAAACTCACAGCAAGTGAAATTCAAAAGTAGGAGGGGAGCGGGGGCTGTAATACAAACGGGGACGCTCGAGCAGACCCCGGAAAACAATAAAGGAAAGATACATTACCGAGACCGGACAAACGAACCGCCTCGGACACTGTAGATGGGTGTTCTGCAGGAACACAGAGAAAAAAACAGGATGTTTCCTGTGTTGGTCCCACCCTTTTAGGTCAGGTGGCAGGTACTTCCTGTCAGGCGGCCATATTGGGTGAGGACCTTTTAATTTATGGGTAAATGCTGTCAGGGGCGTAGCTAGGCCTTAGGCTGCCTGTGGCGGCCCCTGCGTTTGCCACCCTCGGCAAAATGATAGAAGAGCGGGGTGGGTGGGTAGCGGCCGATTCTTGTGGGCGCAACGGCCGCAGGTAAGAGCGGGGGGAAAGGGGGCCGGCTGCCGCCCGAAAACTCGTGCCGCCTGGGGCGGTCCACCCCCCTCGCCCCCCCCTAGCTACGCCACTGAATGCTGTGCCTGGAACACTGGGTGCTCCTTTGTGACTGTGACGAGGAAGACGGACGAGGGTGGTAATGTGAGCTTTCTTGTGGACTTTGGAATCATGGTGGTGAGAGAGGCTCCTAGGAAGAGAGAAAGGCAAAGAGTCTCTCTACTACAATAACAGATTAGACAGCAGCCCGAGATATTTCCAGGCGCTCGCAAGGCCTAGGGATTTCCCAAGAAACATAGATTCTCGGCAACGAACGAGGCCAGTGAGAATCCGCACAAGAAGGGATTCTCTGTGAATTTTTCATGTCAGAGATGCTCATTGGCGGTGATAGAGATTTCTTGATGGTGAGATAGCTCTGTGAATGCTCCTAAAACACAGAGCGCAGGCAGAGAGAAAGGCCCGCCAGTGTTCTTATTGTTCTGAACAAAGACAGAGGTTTGCTGATAGTGAGAGCGGCCTGCAGCCTTTTCTTAGATAGGGCATTCTCGGCTGCCCTTGAATCGCAGGGAGAGCGCCCTGCCACGGAAAGGCACAGCTGCATTTGCGCCAATGCCGCGGTCTCGCCTCTTGACTCTGCCTGTATCTGTTAATCTGTAGGTTCCTAGATTAATAGTCTGCACAGTCCATTGATTTTTAATTAATTTCTAAAGAGACACAGAGGATAACTACTGCAGCCCACAGATACCTCAGTACTTATTGCAATCCACATCTCTATTGATCGGCTGCCTAAGGAGCAGAAGTAATCCATTTTAAATACACTTCTGAGAGCGCGAGCGAGGGCGCGCACAGCTCTACAGAACGAGCCCTGCGCGCCCTTCCCCCGCCGCCCTGGTGTAATTGTATTGGCAAGAGGTCAATTGGAGGGAGCGGAAAAAAGGCATTACATTGTTTAGAATTCCCTTGGCGCAGACAACAAAGAGCTTCCTTTCCACCAGCCGAGTCTGCCTGGTGTATTCCTCCGTTGCCGCCTCAGAGCAGCGCTCCCGTGATCGAAGATACCAAGGCAAGACGCGTCTTGAGAGGGGTGGGGCAAACCATTTCAAACCTCTCACCCCTATCCACCTTTCAGGAGCTCCGTTATCCTCCTGGTTTTACAAGATCGTCGCCTCTTAAGACAAGACACAGGGTAGTTACTGGAAGGGGATGGGTGAGAGGCCGGATAGAGACTTACAAAAATAAATTACTGGTGCTACTGAAAATAATAACAAAAACAATATTAATAACTGTAACAATGATAAAAATAAATAAAGTAAAAGAATAATTTCAATATTTTTGTAATTGGGAGCAAGTATAGTGTGTGTGTGTGTGTGTGCGTGTGCGTGTGCGTGTGTGTGTGTGTGTGTATATATATATATATATATATATATATATATATAATGGGGTGTGTGTGTATTACAAAGTGGCTGTCGCCACTGGGTAGTTAAAGTTAGGTCAGAGTTTCCAAAGGAAGAATTGTTCTTGTTTCACAAATAACTTTGACACTGTTTGACAAATCTTCACGAAATTTCCCCCCAAAAAGTTCATCCACTTCAGCTTTCTCCTGGAAAGTTTCGTGTGATGATCCATGAACCGGGGCAGAGAGAAGGGCGGTCGGGGGTCCCATAACATAATTTTCCTATGTTAATGCCAGTACGAAATTTTCAGAAGCAATACAATAAAAACAGTTGAACAGAATTATGCCAAACTTAGCAAAAAGTTAGAACCTTACTTTACTTGATTTTCATTATTTTGTGTCAATCTGTTCTGCTGTTTTTGAGAAATTTGTGTTTAAAGAGGTGCTCGGAGGTGGTTAGGAACGGGTTAAAATTCTAGTGATATCTAGACAGTTGGTGCAGCAAGACTCCCACAATACCATACATTTTAAAAATAAGGGCCTCTGATTGGTCGATTAGGCCTTTTCTCCCATCAACCTTTTTCTGTACTTTGGGACTAGCAGCAATCTAATTGCCTGTAAGCAACTTCAAGAAAAATGTTGGGCCTGCCGTTGTAGGACATGGTGATGCCGTCTCCATGCCCTAAAGTTGTTGTTAAAAACATATATGGGGAGGGCAAGGTAGGGACCCTATTAACCCATGGGACTTGTGGGATGCACCCAGAGGGGTCGGAAAATAGAAAAAATGTTTGTGCTGTGGATACCGCGGTAGTCTCCCGTGAGGTACAGCGATATTTCTGTGGGATGTGCCCCACAAGCTTCACCTCCATGTTATCCTGGGACCATTCATGCTTCATTGGGTGAAGCTTGCACGGTCCTGCTGTACCATGGAGGTAAAGCTTGTGTGATGGTACTGCAGTACTGCAGAAAATTAAAAAATATATGTAAACATGTGGGTGGGGGTTCGCAGAGGAATAGGGCACCCGTAGGAGGTGAGGCGCAGGGCCTGGTCAGAGGCTACACTCTGTGGTCACCTCCACACTGCACACAAAGGCAATGTGCAGCAGGGGGTTTGGTGCTCGCAATCTGCACATAGCCAAAGTCCATGCACAGCGGGGTTGGGCACCTGAGGGAAGTTGGGGCACAGTGTCCTGGCCATATGCCAGTCTTTGAGGCCAACCCCACACTGCACACAGCCTTCAGCAGAGTGCAGCAGGGGGATGGGCACAGGGTGTGGCTGGAGGCCAGGCCCCAAAGCCAACAGGGTCAACTGCTCACATGCCATGCACAACAGAGGATTGGGTTTTCTCAGGGAATTGGGTGCAGGGCCAGTGGCCAAACCCCATTGCGCATGGCCAAAAGCTGTGCTCATATGGGGAGTTGAGTGAATATGAGCAAAAACTCATAGAAATTTACTGAAAACCCAAAGGTTAATGTGACGTTGTAGTTAGTTATGGTAAAAAGATATTTCCTCACATTAAGAAAACCTTATAAATTCACTGAAAAAAACATAGGTGACATTATAGTTAGGTGATAAAATAACACAAAATCTAAGAAGAGCACCCAGGGGATTCTAGGCTTCCTTAGGACGTCTCATATATCATTACTCTGGAATTAAAGGGCACATCCAGTATTGAGGAAAACAACAGTTCTCTTTGCCCAGTCCTCCATCTCCAACAATCACCAACAACAGGCATTCCAGAATGTTGCTTTATTTGATGATGCCAGCTGGAATTCTAAGATTTATTGCAACATCATTACCTGGATGGCCTCTTTTAGTCCTGTGGACTTTATGAGAGAGGGTACCATACTGATGTCTGTGAGGTTCTGCTATTGAGACATGTGAGAGAATGTCTGTACTCTGTTCTGTGAAGGAACGGATGCATGACGCTCTATCTGAAGCTCCACAAAGGTGTTTATGGCAGAGACTCACTTCAGCGGAGTGAGTCTCCTGTGCCTAGACCCTCTTAAAAGATGCCACTGTATCTCCGACTCAATGATGGACCTCATGTGTCTTCAGATCTACAGCTCATGTGTCTGAGATTCTCATGTGTCTACTGCTCTGTAAGATCATGTGTTGTTTCTGGCGCTCTGTGTTTGGGAGAGCATCGAATATGTGTACAATTTATGAGCCTAAAGCAATGAGCGGTTGGCAATATGAACATACATTTCCCATTTATTCCAATAACCACTGCAACCTTTTTTCCCCAATCATCAGCCTCTGTTACTGTAATTACAGGCATCATCAGTAATTTGCATTTTGAGTTCAGCTTTATAGCTGATACTAAAAAGTGCACACGGGCTATTGCAAAGTGTGCCGTAGCCACTCATAAGTGTCCGTAATAATGTCTAATGCAATGGAAGCTCCTGTTTGTCTTCACAGGCTGGTCTCCCCTCAGGGATATCCTTTATTAATAAGGGACTCTGGCAGCTTCACGTGATAAGACCCCATCGCGCCTTCGGCATGGTGCTCTGGGTCAGAGACGGTGAACAGCCATGGAATATAACCCTGATTGCGTGGGCATGGTTGCTAATCCATCGGCACAAACATACTCACAGTAGAAAACAGAAATATATGTGTATATCTGTACCGCAGATCCATATGCCTTGAGGCCTGTTGCGGTGCTATTGTGGTATTGAGAACTTCTGTTGAGAAGATAAACAATTGGCTCAAATGTCATGCTATTTGTAGAACCCTGTGTTTTTATTAAAGATGTAAAAAAGTAGTTCATCAGCTGTGCATGGCCAAAATTATCTGTTTTATATTTTGATGTGTGTTTCCCAATTAGTGAAATCCCGTATTTCCCAAGTCTGACAAATTTCCTTTGAATTTCTACTTGTAAAACCATTGGAAACCATGAAATACAAACATATGATTATACACACACAAACATGTATATAGATAGAGGTAAATATATAAATGAGCGTAAATGTGCCTTTAAAAAAAAGCTACATTATGACTCTAAAATTAAAATATATATGTGCGTATGGATAAATATTTATATCTCTAACTGCACATGTGCAGGCTAACGTATAGATATACATATGTAATGTGTGTATACATATAAGTGTGACTATCTTTTAATGTGTGTGCATATTTTTAGAATTGGCATTGCACTTGTTATTCCAATTTAACACACATTCATAAAATATTAATACCGGGGTGGGAAGACTAGAACACATCACAGCCCAGGGACACTGGATGCTTTCGCCACTACTCGCTATGAATATTGAGATCATTTTTCAAGTACTAACTTCTCGTTTGAAAAATGAAGAGACAAACGCAGTTCGCCCAGAGAGTTGTTTTAGCATGTGTGAGAAGCAAAGGAGCAGAAGCCAAATCTGGCAAGACTTCAAGGAAGTATTTTGCCTTATTTGCTGTATAACTTGAGAAAATGCTACTCATTCATGTTGGCTGTTTTCTTCCATTGACTCTACTATTTTTTTCTGATTATTGAAAGATAAAAAGAAAACATTTTTTTAGGATATAATTGCTCTTTTTATGTATCTGAGCCGTTGACTCTTACCTATCAATAGCAATTTTTGTGTAAACAATCTTCTTGTTCGGTATTTTTGTCTAAACAATATACAACTCAGATTGTAGCAGGTCAGAATGCCCAGTGGCTAATGTATTCATTTAGAGGTCGGCGAGCCAATGAAAGCTTGAGCTAGGCTCGAGCCTGAAGCCTGACTCTGGCTCAGCTCGAGGTCCTGTTGGAACCTCGAGCCCGTAAAGAGCCGAGTTTTCATGCGGATTCTGCCTGCCTACATCCCTGTTCCCTGGATGTGGCCTTATGGCCAGAGCTGTCACGTTTGGTACTGAGAAACTAGGTTCGAGTCCGACTCCTGTGATTCCCGTCAAATCCCTTAATCTCCCTTAGCCTGCAAACTGTGAACAGTGACTTTATGCAATGTAACTGGTCGTTCGGGTCGAGTTTGCACTATATAAAACTGCAGAAAGATGAAAAACAGGTGAAAACAAAGCCTTAATATGACGAAAGACCAATATATACTCGTGTAGTGGCTGATTTGTACAAAGTGAAACCAGAAACACCTGGAGAACAAGCGCCTTACCCCGCTTAAACAATGTGATCTTGGGTAAATATTTTCTTTCATCCAAACTCTTTTTCTTCATTATTGCATACTTTTTAGAATTTTTAAGAGACGTTATCATATTTTATGGGCTGTTTGCAGTATAATTTGCATAGGAAACATTTTCAGGGTTTGGCTCGTGCTACCTGTTAATTTGTTGGCTCGCCCACCTCTACATTCATTGCAGCAATCTGTGTGCAACCTTAAGTTCACAGGTTCGCATCCTGGTAGATCCAATCTGCCTTTCATACTTCTGAGAATAATTAATTGAGCACCACTGACGTAGACACATATGTTATCAGCATCTAGAGATCAGACTAATGTTAGAGTGTACATAAAAAGTGTGTGGAAGACGTTAAACATGGCTGCTTGTCTTTGCATTGTGGTAACCGGATTCAGGCATGTTTCCTTGCTCCTGCCAACATTACCCACAGGTTGGGCTCATCTTTGATGTTGAGGCACACTAGGTTTTCACAAAGATGGAATGAAGTTGTCAATTAGCCTGCTCAGATGAAAAATGTTTGCACTTCTAACTCTTGAAGGCCATTTCCACAGTTTCCATGTGCTCTGTTAGGCTTTTGCTTGTATCCTTTGTGAGATCTTTGCATGTGATCAATATTAGAAGCACTTGTGTATTAGGATGTAAATGTGAGTCTTGCTGATGCCCAGCGATTATAGGGCTTCCCTTGGCCGATTGATCCTATGATTCACAGATTATTTATTTTTCTCTGGTTAATAAACACTTACAGACTCAACTAAGACAAAAAGTCAAGCTTTCTTCCAGAAGTATAGTAACTATCCTTATTGTTATGACTAGCTAAATCTATGAGAATGTCTGACCTGATGTGCTGCAGCCCAGTATTCTCTTAGTGTGAAATCCAATGGTTCATACTGGGTGGGGAAGGTTTCCAAAGAAGCTCTGAGTTTTTTTGCTAAACTCCCACAACATTCCACTGTAATGAAAACTGCAGAGGCAAACCAATGACAAACTTGAACTCTGGTTCATCCATGATTAGCATTGGCCAAGGCTGCATACTTGTGTTTAGGAAACATTCATTCGGGAAAACAAGGGAAAGAACGCCAAAGCACGTCTTGAAAAATGAAAAAATGTCGTAGACATGAACCAAATGAAATCAATAAAAAATAAGGTTGGTAGACTGAAGAAAAACTGTTTTGTTAGACCACATCTGGTTATTTCCTAACAACATCTGGTTATACATTTTTTAAATATGAAAGATTTATTTGGGAGAACGTTCAGTGGTCACTTATTAAGCAAAAACAACAATTGATGGACAGAATGCAGAACAATGTCATACATTCACCCCAGTACAGAGATCTGGGCCTAAATCCATCGTTTTTTTGCTCACCATGCCATTCCAGTTTGAACCCAGCCATATGCAAATCAGTCTTGACACTGTGCCTCATGGGAACAGTCCAGCCCGAACTGCCAAGCCAGGTCCTCCCTGGACTGAAAACAAGCATCCTAGGACGGGTTTCTAAACTGGGATGGCATGGTGGCATGGTGAGCAAAAGAATGATTGATTTAACCCAGATCTCTTGACTGGGGGTGAATGTTTTGATTTGTTCTGCATTCCGTCCATCAATTGTGTGTCTGTCACTTATTAAGCATCAGGAAAAATACTCACAGGAGAATCTCAACAGAACTAATGTTTTCAAACAGTCTGGTGGGGCTGTAGCGAGGACTGGTATCTTGGAAGAAGCATTCATTTTTCATTATTACATTGGAGACTTTCCAGTGAAGACCTGCATTGCAACAAAATAAACTGGAACTTTGCAGTTTGTAAAAATAATTCTGCCCCTTGCATCTAGTGGTTCTTCTGCGCCCAGCGAAGGTTGTCATGATGGTTGATCACTGGGAGCATCTAAGCTTCAGGCTTTCTCAGGCGGGTCGTAAAATGACCATACCAGGCCTTACCACTGCTCCATTGGGTGTTCTACAAATCTCTTTTCTTATCCTCTACAGCTTGGAAGAGGAGACTTGTTTGTATAGGATTGTTCCACCCGAGTGTCTGGATCCTCTGGGGTACTCATAGCTTCAAACCCTCCCAGAACTTCCTGTCACGCGGTCTCTCACAGCAAACAATCAAGGCAAAGTAGCAAACATAGTAATCTTTTGATCTTCTGGTCTTAAGGGGCCATCTGGTTAATAATGTCGCCATACATCTCAAAATCCCAGGTGACATCATCAAACGAAGCAACATTATAAAATGTCTATTTTAGTTTTTGTTAAGAAATCCATTAAAGAAAACAGATTTTTCTCTATATTAAATGCCCCCTTTAGGTGTAGGAGATGTTGGAAATTTCAGAAAAACACTAGATGCATAGAAATTCTGGAAATGTATCTCCTTTGTTTGTCCTACTCCTTCCAGCTCCCTCCACTACACATTGCTTGCCATTGATATTTCTGCTAACATCACAGATTCTTCCCAACCTTTTCCTTGTATTTACATTAATCGATCACATTATACTAAAAATCGCTCATAGATCAGGCCCTCTTCGCGCCACTGTATTTTGCTGGGTCGCCAATGCAGGTTTTTCTTTATGAGGTACACTTTGGAATCTGAGGCCTCATTGTGAATCTGATTTTTTTGCTTCTACCCTCCAGCTGAGATTGCTTTATTTTTACCAATGGGAATAGTAAGTCAAATAAACCAGTGTACCTTTCTTATAAGGTTGGCTAATTTGCCATCTGAATGTGTTGTTACTTGTTATAGTTAATAATCTAATCTCTAAGGTGCCCTATTGAGAGTCTCAAAATCTTAGAGGGTCATTAAGACACAGTTAAGCAGTCCAGTGAGATTGTCGGGGAGGTGGAATCCCTGGCTCAACCCACCAATGGCATATCATCTACCCTGTGTAGGGATCACTACCTCTTCGGCTGCGCAGTTGCTAATATGATGGGATCACTTTCATCAGAAATGAATGCAAGGTAGTCCACAATGTCATGGCTGACTATTCAGCTTTCCTTTACTATTATTCAGAAACAACCCCCCAAAATTGGACTTAAAAGCCAAGGCCCTGAGGCACATGAATTTTTCTTCTTGTGTGTTCACTTTAAGACATTGTTGGTTTTCTCAGTCTGTCTACTCCATACCTTATAAGGTATACTCGGGCATGAAAAGTCTGCATTAGATGGACTGTTCGATATAAGTCAGTCCTCCCAGTTCATTAACGGTGATGGCTATGAGGCGTAGGGACTGCTACCAATGCTTGTGTGCTCAAGGAGGCATCATAGGCTCTACTAGTGCAGAACAAACTATTTCCCCACCTCCAAATGGTACAGGGGAACTGTGGGGCTTGTGGGCAAAGACTGTCAGAGCTACAGACTGGGAGCTGTCCACATGCTGGAAGCTCCCTGGTCCATATTTCCGACACGGAATTGTGCATGTTCTGAGAGCTCCATTGGATCTACCATTCGAGCAGCGCACGGACCGTGTCCCCAAGAAGAAGCTTATTCTTCTGAGGCATAGAAACATGACCACTTCCGGGAGGCATGACAGACAAGGGAGCTCTGCTGCAGAAGGAGCATTGCCAGGCTGGACGTCAGGAAACGCAGGCAGGAGAAGACGAGGTGACAGATACCCTTTTGCTGTGCTCCTGGGATGCTAAAAGGCACCCCAGTCCAAATACGATAGGCTCTCTATTTTTGCAAAGAGCCGAAAAAGATCTCATCAAGCAACACCCAAATCAGAGGAAGCACCCCCATGCCGGAGCACCCCTTGAAAACCTACCATTTCTCTCCAAGCAGAGCTCTGCCACTCCTCCCGCTGCAAACTCTGCCCTCCATGTTGCATTCCAGCTCTCTCCTCCTTCATCTGCAGTGCACTACCTACGGTAAAACACCCACTGGGTGCTCTAAGTCACATACAGTTCCCTACAGGGACCCGAGCAGCTCGCTCGAGGGTTTTCACCGCCTTTCCGGGGCCGTCGACTTGAGAGACGTTATTACGAGAACAACTCCGGACAGAGAGAGCTTTTCCCAGTAACGGGTCGGTGGTGGTACAGAAGTATTGCAATACACCAGCTCCTTGTTGGAACGGCAGCTCTAAGGGCTTTTGGCAGCTGGTTAACTCACTACTGCTGTGGCTGTGTGGCGTAACGAAAGTTGAAGGGGCCCCCCTGCAAGGTACACAGAGGGGCCCCCGCTCCGGATTTAATCCGGAGCTCTACGGCGTGAGTACAGTGCTGAGGGGGCCCCCTGCAGCTCGGTGGCCTCCCCCGCACTGCGGGGGATGCGGGGGCCTGTGTTACGCCCCTGTGCATAGGAGAGAGTTCTTCGCACGCGGACATCTTCGGATTGGAGTAGGCCTGCCTTTTTCAGCGAACTTTTGCAGCTGGCCTCTCCCTGCTATGGACCTGAGAGCTCACTCGTCTGGTAGAGACAACGAAATAGATCACAACGGTCGAGGTCTACCGTCTAACGCAGCAGTTCCAGTATTCGAGGACAGAGTATTATTGTGTATGGGCCCTAAAATACTAACATGTCACTGCGCATGCGTGAGATGATGTATCGGCGTGCTCAGTAAAGGTGGTAGGGCGTGGACATAAGCTTCACCTTGGGGGACACGGCGCCAGAACAGTAGATCCGACGGAGCTTTCAGAACATGGACAGTTCCTGGTTGGAAAATGGACCAAGCAGCTTTCAGCACATGAACAGCTCCCTGAGAGGTCTGCAGCTCCGACAGTGCTTTCTAGCAACGAACAGCACCCACATCCAAATTACGTATGCGCTCCCTGTGTACACAATTGAATGCCGTGGAGTTTGTAATAGTATCACGACCCCAGTGGGATCTGTTTACAACAGAGGTAAGGTGTTATAAGAACAGTGAAATGGTGGTGGACGGATTGTTCGGCTTTGTCCATTTTTATACATCAACATGGTGATATATAAAACATTTTAATAAATATAGTGAGTCACATTTTTGAGCGCCAAGATGAACTTACCAGGAGCTCTGGGCTAGTATGCCCCACAGAGTAAAAATTCACTCAGATTTTCAATATATCAGGTTATCCACAGCGAATAGTTATGTGCTAATTGTACCTTCAATGAACTCCGGTAGATAACTTTTGCATATGTGCTTCTCATTCCGAATCCACCATCTAGATTTTACTATTTGACAAGTATGTGAGCCCAGCCCTAACTTTCAGCTACAAAGAGCACTTTAGAAAGTTACGGAAGATTTTCTTGGTGGATGGCACGGGCTTGAGGTATTACTTTACCCGCAAGATCAAACAGCTAACCAGTGGCATAGCAAGGGGGTGAAGGGGTACAGTCCACCCCGGGCGGCACTAGTTTTCAGGTCTTAACACAACGCCAACAGACTTGTGGTGGGATTCAACCTGTGGACCCAGACATATGCAGAACTGAGAATCCTCTTTGACAAAGAGCGTGAAGATATTAATATGAATAAATAATAAGCCTTGAGAAAGCCCCAGGCCTAACAGCCGCAGGGGGTGAAACACGTGTTGGCTGTTCTTCACGTTCACTGGACATCGGACTATTGTCTTGTAAATAAAAATGGAGCCATACACAAATGGACATGAGTCTGAGAGATTATTATGGGAAGAACACTCTACACTGCTCTAAACATCTCAACGTGATGTCTTTGCAATAACAGTACCAGGAAACAGAAAGATGCATGCCAGGTTAATTTTTTCCCATCCGAAATTAAGAATAAAACATAACAAACATGAAAATGTGATCTAAAAATTTGGGCTAAATGACGCAAAATTACATTTCATTATGCAAAGTGCAAATCCAGCATTTAGCACTGTACTTTAGTTTGAAATGCATCCTAGCATCAATCTTTGCACTAAAACAATAGTGTAAAAAAATACAAAAGCCCTCAAACAAAAGTCACTCGCTGTCCGATGTTCCCATTCGCATTACATTTTTACTGTGTATGGCGCATTCACAGCATATTTTTACCATGAATGGCATGTAGTCACGCAAAGTGGCATAATGGCATAATTTATGGAGTTTTCAACTAGCAAGGGTAATGTGAAATTCACGGAATTACACAATTTAAGCTGGCATAACTTGCATTTCGCCTAGGCCTAATGAGCAATGAGTCCTTGTTGGATGCACAACCAAGTGGACTGGCAGTATATGATGGTTCAGCAGAGTAGTGTCCGCATGTGACGTAATGCGGTGCAAATGTCAGCATATGATTTTTTATGATTCACTATACAAATTGTCCCAGGGTGAGCTGTCAGTGTCTGATGCACTGGTGTATAAGGCATCATATTGTCAGTGTGTGATGTGCCAGTGTTGTGATGCATCAGTATAGTAAAGGTATCAGTGTGATATGTCTGTGTTTGATGAAGGGGCTTGGGAATATGTCAGGGTGCAATGTACATGTGTGAGACGTCATCATGGACTGCATCAGTGTGTACAGTGTCAAGGAGATTGATGCTTCGATCTTTGAAGTGTTGACATGAGGTGCCTTTCCATTTCTATGACATGTGATGAACCCGTGTATAATATGTCATATTAGAACATTGGAATGTTGGGAGCTCCATTGAAGACAATGGAGTTGCTCTGGGCTTATAATGGCTGGTATAAGCTCAGCGCTCCAACATTCCAATGATT
This sequence comes from Calotriton arnoldi, assembly GCA_963921515.1. NCBI lineage: Eukaryota > Metazoa > Chordata > Amphibia > Caudata > Salamandridae > Calotriton > Calotriton arnoldi. The sequence goes on along the minus strand of CAWUFW010000447.1, from coordinate 2,259,983 downwards.
GTCTTTTTGTTTCTCCATTTTTAATTTAGAACATTCTACCCTTAGTGGGTGGAATGTTCTAATAGCCTTATTGCCCTTCTGCCTCAGGCTATACCGGTTGTTAAAGGCCCTCTCCCTCGTTATAGGCCCGAGCCGCACTGGGATCAGGGCCTTTAACAGCCCGTATAGCCCTCGGCAGCGGGCTATAAGGCTATAGTGTGATTTGTTGGTATGCAATGTGTTGATGTGTAATGAGTACCATTACTTTGGGTAAAAGCATCAATTGTTATTAACAGTGCTTATAAATGGTAATTAGGTGGTACAAATCACTATATTTAAAGCAAGTTATTACCTAGCAAGGGGCAGATCTCAGACCCAATTTCATCTTCAAAGTGATGTGATTGTACAAAGTCCGCTTCTCTCAGGTCAACTGTGGAAAATGTTTGTTAAACTCCCTCTAGCTCGGGAGAGCGATGCGTCGAGGATGCCGGCTATCCCGCCTTGCTTTCATACTGGAGCTTCAGCCCCTGGCAGCGGCCATCAGGCAATAACATGAAGCATCTAACTTTAGTAGGAGAGCAGGAGTGAATGCTGTATGCGGCTGGTATATTGCTGACCCTGACCAATGTAGATATCTTGATCCCTGTGCTTTTGGCCAGGGTTTCCTACTTATCTGGTTTTTCTGGCTACAGGATAAATTGGGAAAAATGTAAAGTTTTCTCTGTGTCAAAAGAAGCTAGAACTCACCCTGGTGATACCAGATTCAAGTGAATTCCCAAGAGGCTCCGAAACCTCGTCAAAATGCAAGTACAGTCGACAGCCACCATTTTAAGTAGAGGATTCATCCACCATTTTGTTAAAAAAAAGCCAATTGGATGTGGTTTTTAGACTTTCACAAATGGTTAAAAAAGACAGCAGTGATGGTAGACAAATAGAAAGAAAGGCAGAGAAAGAATGGCACAGAGGGGAAGTGCCAAAGGCAGTACTTAGTAGCAGTTATGCACAGTGCGGGTTGGTCACCTGTAGTGGGTTAGGCACAAGGCCGGGCCCCGCGGCCAACCAGCAAGGCGCACCACATTTGGGAGCTCTCAGAGGGGTTGGCCTCCTGAAGCATGCTGGACATAGGCATTCAGCCAGGCCGTTTGACCAACCACCATGGCTAAAGGCAATGTACAGAGGGACTGGGAATAAATGTATTATAAAAGAACAATACAAACGCTCTAAAAAAACACAGTTAAAAACTGAACTATAGCTCTGGCTCAAATGTTCAAAGCCACTAAAATTTGTGAGTTATGGTATGTAACGCATACAATGCACACCACAACTCACATCACCCGCCGTGTACAAAAGAATTTGCAAATGGAAAAATTAAATGTATATAAAAATCCATATTTCACAGGCAACTCTGTAATACGGTAAATATTTCTTAGTTCCCTGTGAAATATAAGTTAATCATCATAATAGCCACATTCTCCGGAGGTTTACCAATGTCATGGCTACAAGGATTATATGTCATTAAGGTTCAAGATATTTAGCAAGGTTCTATAAACTGTGTTTCAAAAAATGTAGCACAATTTTTGGCAGCATTATTTTCAACCGTTTGCGCTTGCAACATATTTTTTAAGTGACATCTGCAAATTATGCCAAATATGTGACAATTTATGTGGCAAACACGAGTAATCCATGATTTTGTGGTGACCTTTACAGGCCCAGAATCACATAAATCTCAACAATATCTTATTTTATCAACAATTGATTCAAGAAAGGTAAACATAACCTAAAGATTACATTTTCAATCAGCGCCAATTGTTATATGCACTTGGAAGAAAACTGCATTTTCAAGCTAACTATCCCAAAATAAATGTTAGAGGGCCGATTCACAAAAGCATTAATTAGTATTGGAAGTATTACTACAGTAGTACCTTTTAACCTACTCTTAAATGGAATTCTCTGCCTCTTGACATCCGCAGCATTAACAACTACCTTGCTTTTCGTAAGGCCATCAAGACCCATCTTTTCCCTTCTCCGTAGGCCTTCCATTTTCAGCAGCTTCTCCTTCTGTTGCTTAGCGCCGGGACGCCCCTTCGCTGGGGCAGCTGTGCGCTCTACCAAAACGTTATAACATAACATAACATTTGTGAATCGGCACAGCCCTATTAGAAAGAGCAAGGAGAACTTATAAACTAAATGTATATACATATTCCATCAATATTCCCATTTTAGATATTTTGGGAGCAATTCACAAAGGAAGAAGAGTATGTAACAGAGTACTACAGAAATACTACTTTGCATACTTCATAATCCCTTTGTGAATACTGCTCATAACATAAAAAAATACATAATGGGTGATGTATAATATGGCCACCACGGGGTTCTGCTGACATTTACAAACCAGCTGGCTTTTGAGCTTGTGGTTTATAACGTGACCAGAACCCCTCAATCGCAATATTGGACCAAGGTACACAGTTACCCATTATGTACCCCCCTTTCGCTATATATAAATGATTCATCTATGTCTTGCCTGCTACTTATTCCGCGTCTGTAATGTCATCAATGAGACCGGAAGGATGACATCGTGTGGCTGCTGCAATCCTTGCCTGTTCTCATATTGTTTACAGTTAATGGAATAGCTCGCTTAGTGTCTATACCTGCAGCACTGCGGGTGAGACTTCTATATGTTACCTTCCTTTAGGTTTCCAATAATTATGAAAACGTGTTTTAACAATGTTTGTTTATAACGTGATACGGAGTGCTTGGAAGTATAGCCTGGACCGCATTACTCTTACAATCCCTCCCTTCCGATAGCCCCCCATCTCTCCCCCCCAACCCCTCTTCCCACTCCTTCCAATGAACAGCGGGCCGTTCCCTCCTGCCTCTTCCTCAGCCCGCGGCGTGGCCCATACTGCGCCGCATCACTCACGCGCTGCTTTGAGCCGCACTGCCGATATGAGTCGAGGGAGCTGGGGGCCCGTCATCGAGTCAACAGCCTCTCACTGGATTGGAGCGAATGAAGGTCGCGAAGGAAGGACTTGCGAATCGTAAGGGAAGGCCCGGAGACAACCTGGAGCAGAGCAATGAGGGGGGACGCATTCTTTGTTTTGTCCTTTTTCCCTCTCTATGCGGCTCGGGCGTGCAAAGCTTAACGGAGAACAAAACGATTTCAAGCTGGCTTTGGGGAAATAGTCCAATCCTATATGAGATAAGGAAAAACATCTGCGCCCTTTAAGATAACCCTGGCGGCCTTCGCGGGGAGAGCTTGGCCAATGCTGGTGCGCTGGGCCTGGCCTGTCTTCAGTATGCTTCAGGTTTGATAATAATAATGCCACAAGAAGGCCTGGGGCACAGCCACGTGTTACAACTGGTCACCAGGGTTCGACTCTGACCCTCGAATAATTCCAAACTGAAACGGGCTGGCCTAAAAGCCAACACAGCATAGGCCCTATTCCTGCAATTCATGCATGACTGAAGTTGTCTCTTAAATGACAGTCACCTCTTGACATTCTAGTGATTCTGTCTCAGCCTGCATGGGTAAAGACTTGTTATTTCCTGCCTGTAGACGAGTCAACCTCTAGTTGCAGAAAATGCATGATTTCATGATGTGAATTAAGGTTTTCTGCAATGCGTAAATTCACATTTGTAGATGAAAACAAAAAACCCCATGGTGAAAGTATAGACTATATAACTTAATTCAAGGAAATTAAGCCTTAACAGCTCTCTTGTTATAGAGATGTTGCATTGCAGCTGCCAATAGACAACTCTGTATAAAGTATAAGAAATTTAGCTCTGAATTTGGAAAATCGAATCTTTTACATTTGGTTTATATTATCACAATGATTATAGTCACGATATTTCCACCAGTCGATTAATTGGTTATACAAGGAAGCGCTTATATCTTTCTAAAGGTCCATCATCTGCTTCAAAATATTTTATTTATGACTATATATACAAAAATATGCAACTCGCCAAAAAAATCTTAAATGACAAATCCCACCTCCCTTTTTTGCTTCTCATATTGGGAGGTCAAAGAAATCTCTGTGGCCTGACTGACCTGAGAACTGAAATGTCCAAATTCAAAACAACTTTCAATCAGCACAGATTCTTCTCAGTGACTGCAACACCAGGTTGGGTCGCCTCACTAACAAATGTCAAACCACAACCCACCCTCATCACTTTCAGGAAACAAGTAAAAACACACCTATTACATCACTTTCTCCATTAAGACTAATCTCCACAGCACATCCTTCTAGCTCTCCTGTCCCTTCTTGCTGACCTCAACCCTGATTGTCCATTGAGCAAGGAAGCTGAAAAGGACTTCCAAAGAAATACATTTTGTGCAATTAGTTAAAACCCATGCACCATTTCACTGTGTAGTTCCTTTTTGATGTAAAGTGCTTAATTGGCCCTGACTGCAAGTACGCTACGTAAGACCATTAAATAAAGGCATTAAATACAAAAAGACAAACATTTTAAATATTAAAAATTATAATTGACTGCAAAGATAATCCAATCAATACTTAGTCTAGCTACGCTTGCTAAATAAGTACCCAGTAGCATATGTATGTATATGATATTTCTATAGCGCAAACCTACTCGAAAGGCAGCAGACTAGGGACATAGTTTGCCTCTGTGTCCCTGTTTAAGGCACTTATTCGGCATGAAAAAAAATACTTGAAAAAAGTGCAGTACAAATGAGTCTCTCTTGATGCCCCCTTTCTACTGTGGGTCTTGATTCCATTAATGACTGAAGCATCCACGCAGGTGGTCCAAACTTATTTCCAAAATGATTTCATTTTTATTAAGTAGTAGACAGATGATCAGATGAAACATTTAGTCTGTTTACAGCAGAAAAGCAGTTCTTATAATCATTCTTTCTGACTTTATTTGTTAATATTGTTTCATATTTTCACAGTGTCGCACAATTCTCACAGGGTCAGTCGTGACCGAGCTTCAGGACATTATTCCTTCTCGGCGAGGAATGAATGCCAAAGGACACTCTTATATCTCATATCAAGGTGAGCAATATTTTAAGCTTCAGATACTCTTTGCAGTACATTGTTTATTTTTTAAAACAAACGCATTCCACATGAACCATAGAAAGTCACAGTAAGGTACAAGACATATGACAGTGTCCCTAATGACCTGTTGAAGTTTTAGGTGGGAGTCAAATAGACTGAACATTTCTTTAAATATAATTGAGCACATATATAGTACACAGAACAAACATAATTGTTACTTGGTGCGTAAATATGAGCTGCTAGCAGGGTTTGAGCATGTGTTTGCCGGTGCTCAGTTCCGCCACTTAATGCTCAACACCAACTTCTATGACAGTCCACAATATGGAAGCATTGTTTGCCTATTTTTAAGGGAAGCACATAAACAGTGTTTAATAATTCAACATATTACAAAACATCGATAATACCAGCCGTCCAGGTCATTTTTATAGCTTTCGGTGTCCTGGAATAGTCAGAACTGTCAAACTTGTAGAAGTGTGATGGTAAGTAGTTGTTTTGGTACTGCCACTGGCAAAGCTGGCAGGGGCAATGGTGTTGCAAGCTGCAGGGGCCTTCTGAGAGGGGCCCTGGCACTTAAGTTTTTACAAATAATTTACTGGCTGTTGGTACCACCACATTCAGAGATAATCATTTTATTAACTTCTCACACAAAAGAGGTTTGCATGCAGATTACAATCAGTTCTGAACCTCATGACCAAACCCACTGAGCTACCTTGCAGGTGAGGTCAGTGAATAACCTCTGTTAAAAATGAATGACCTCGACCTTTAGGAAACTAGCAGCTACAGGCCTATCTCCAGATTGCCTTTTCCGGCTAAGTTACTCGAGAAGGCCTTGAACATGGAACTCATGTCATGTATTGATGAAAATAGTCTTTTGGATTGCACCCAATATGTCTTTAGAAAGGCACAGAAACTGCATTGCTAGCTGCATCGGAAGAACATATATTCATTCTAGACAGTGGAGGACGAGCCACACTGATATTGTTAGATCTCTTGGCGGCCTTTGATACAGTCAACCACACTGTCTTAATTGACCAATTAGCTGAGCTAGGGATTGGCGGCTCAGCATTGAAACTGTTAACGACATTTTTAACAGACAGAATGGATCATGTAGCAATGGGAGATTTTATCTATGGGCAATTTTGTTTGCCATGTGGGGTACCCCAGGACTCCTCGTTGGGCCCCACTCTTTTTAATCTTTATGTTACCCCTCCGGCTAAGCTTATAAAAGCAATGGGTTTCTCAGCGGTGACCTATGCCGATGACATCAAAATTGTGGTGTCAATATCCAACGACCACAATGAAGCTCCACATAGGTTTAGTTCATGTATGTCCCAGATAGAACAATGGATGAGAGCAAACTGCCTAAAGCTCAATGCAGGAAAGACAGAGGTCCGTCTTTTTGGAAATGATAAGTCCTTCTAGTCACCAAGTTGGTGGCCACAAGACATGGGGGCCCCACCTATACTAGTATGGAAAGGAAGGAATCTCTGAATTGTCTTTGATGATAAACTTAACTATGAAGATCAAGTCAACACCCTTGCTTCATCGATGTTCTTTACTTTGAAAAAAATTAGAAAGATCTGTCCCTACATTCCTCAGGACCTTTAAAAACGGTGGTCTCCACCTTAGTCTTAGCTAAACTAGATTATGGAAACACCCTTTTTATTGGCATCCGAAAAAAATCCTTCCAAAAACTGCAGATGCTGCAGAATGCTTCTGCCCGGCTTCTAACAGGGACTCCAAAATATCAATCAGCATCACAGGTCCTGATCAAATTACATTGGCTCCTGGTAGCAAGATGATTGGAGTTTAAAGCTCTCTGTATTGCATTTAAGGCACTGCACATTATAGGAACTCATTACCTTTGCTCAAAATGTGTCTGGTGCCCCCTCAGAGGATGCTTAGATCCTCAGATGCAATGCTATTAACATTATCACGGGTTAAACGTGCCACATGGGGAAGCAGGAATTTCATCCTGAGGACAGCCAAGTTATGGAACGTCCTTCCTGTCAACTTAAGGAAATGCTCAGATTTCCTTGCATTTCGGAAATCAATAAAGAGCTGGCTCTTTAATCGATAAAGAGTTATCATACTTCTGCACTACTTCTCCTCTGATTGGCATGGCAGCAGCGCCAAGACGCCTCTGGGCATTTGAGCGCTATATAAAATTAAAAATCAAATCAAATATGAAACAACAAAGATGAGAAATGTCTCAATGAATGCTCTAGCTAACAAGGACAGCATTAAAGGGTGGCCAATGGTATTCCAGTATTCAGGCTTTAGTCCGGGAGTGCAATTAGAGTCTGAGTGTGCGTGGGAGGGAATATCCATTTTTATGTTTAATCTGAGTTCAGTCAAAAGTAATTTATAATAAATGCTGTCTGTTTTAAAGTGCTCAGATTAAGTTGCCTATATTTAGCACATAACCAACCTGCAAGATTCCTGGGGCCAGATATACATAGGTTTGGCTTTGCGATGGCCAATATAGCACATTTTTGCGATTTGCTATTTGGAAATCACAAACACCCATGTACTAATGTGCCTTTGACGCATGTTGTTATTCCCAGTGAGTTGCAAATAGACCTACCTCATTAATATTCATGAGGTAGCTCTCGGTTAGTAACCACTGGGAATCGCAAAAATCACAAGGATGGTGGCCTGCAGGGGTCAGCAGACCACCATGTCTGTGCTTGCTTTTAAATAAAGCAAAGTTTTTTCTTTTTTAATGAAGCCCATTTTCCTTAAAGGAAAACGTGATGCATTTCAAAAAGGAAAATGAAACGTTTAATTTTTTTAGAGTAGGCAGTGGCCCAGACGTGGGTCCTGTGCTAAATGCGCCACTAGATTCATCCTAGCCTTGCTAATGAGGGGTGATGCCCAGATACTGGTCCCAGGATGCTTCTTTCCGGTCCAGGGAGGATCTGTCTTGGCAGTTTGGGCTGGACTGTTCCCATGAGGAGCAGGGTCAAGACTGATTTGCATATGGCGGGGTCTAAACTGGGGTGGCGTGGTGAGCAAAAGAACGATGGATTAAACCCAGATCTTTGTGACTGGGAGTGAATGTTTGCATTGTTCAGCATTCCGTCCACCATTTGTTCCTTTTGCTTTTGTCGCCCTAAATGGGAAGGGTATGTCCAGACGTGGGTCCTGTGCTCACAGCGCCACTGGATTTAAGTTTGCCTGGCTGATGAGTGGTGATGCCCTGAAACTGGTCCCAGGATGCTTGTTTCCTGTCCAGGGAGGACCTGACCTGGCAGTTCCGGCTGGACTCTTCCCATGAGGAGCAGGCTCAAGACTGATTTACATATGGCGGGGTCTGAACTGGGGTGGCATGGTGAGCAAAAGAACGATGGATTAAACCCAGATCGTTGTGACTGGGAGTGAATGTTTGCATTGTTCAGCATTCCGTCCACCATTTGTTCCTTTTGCTTTTGTCGCCCTAAATGGGAAGGGTATGTCCAGACGTGGGTCCTGTGATCACAGCGCCACTGGATTTAAGTTTGCCTGGCTGATGAGTGGTGATGCCCTGAAACTGGTCCCAGGATGCTTGTTTCCTGTCCAGGGAGGACCTGACTTGGCAGTTCCGGCTGGACTCTTCCCATGAGGAGCAGGGTCAAGACTGATTTACATATGGCGGGGTCTGAACTGGGGTGGCATGGTGAGCAAAAGAACAATGGATTAAACCCAGATCGTTGTGACTGGGGGTGAATGTTTGCATTGTTCAGCATTCCGTTCATCATTTGTTCCTTTTGCTTTTGTTGCCGTAAGTGGGACGGGAGTGCCCAGACCTGGGTCCCATGCTCACTGCGCCACTGAATTCAAGCTAGCCTGACTGATGAGGGGTGATGCCCAAAAACTGGTCCCAGGATGCTTGTTTACGTTCTAGGGAGGACCTGGCTTGGCAGTTCGGGCTGGACTGTTCCCATGAGGAGTAGGGTCAAGGCTGATTTGCATATGGCAGGGTCCACACTGGGGTGGCATGGTGAGCAAAAGAACTCTGGCTTAAACCCAGATCTTTGTGACTGGGTGAATGTTTGCATTCTTCAGCATTCTGTCCATCATTTGTTCCTTTTGCTTTTGTCGCCCTAAGTGGGACGGGTATGCCCAGACATGGGTCCCGTGCTCACTGCACCACTGGTTTCAAGCTAGTCTGACTGATGAGGGGTGATGCCCTGAAACTGGTCCCAGGATGCTTGTTTCTGGTCCCAGGAGGACCTGACTTGGCAGTTCCGGCTAGACTCTTCCCATGAGGAGCAGGATCAAGACAGATTTGAATATGGCTGGGTCCAAACAGGGTGGCGTGATGAGCAAGAGAATGATGGATTAAAGCCAGATCTTTGTGACTGGGGTGAATGTTTGCATTGTTCAGAACTCCGTCCTTCATTTGCTCCTTTTGCTTTTACACTTTTGCATATAGGCAGCACATGGTCCTGATCTATGCCACATATACCCCCTTATACAGTGCATGCTTACTAGCCTGGCAGCAAATATGTATTTATGACCTATTAACAAAACAGCAATATGCATACCGCCTATGCAGCGCTTGTGCATATAAGGAGCACATGGCCTGTCAGTTATATAGCACTTGTGAAAATGTGCAGCAAGTAGCCTCAGAGTTTCACAATAATTTTGAATATGTGCTGCACATGACCCAATAGTTATAAAGCGCTTGTGTAAGTATGCAGAGCAATACATATCAATCATACACAGCACGTGTTTATATTCAGTGTACAGTCACTCACATGTAAAGCATCTGTGCATATCACACTTTCTATCTGCCCTTTAACTAATTGCATACAAGTGAAACTCAACATCTTAATTGCCCAGAAATTACGATTCGCTGACACAAGTACGTAAGATAGTAGAGCTAGTTAGAACAGCCATTCACATGGGTATAAGTAGGGTGAAATAAGTCTAAGTGAGTTGCCCAAGATCATACAGTGTCAACAACAAGCAGAAATTGAAATGCAGATTCCAAACTCAGGTACTAAAACTAAAGTTTACTCTCCCAGCTAATGACATCTCCTGACGGTTGGTCTGCTACTCCTTAAGATATTATCCAGAACAAAAGAAAGGGAAAACGCATCAACAGACCGTTTTGTTTGAGGAGCAAACGAAAGGGAGCAGAACAAAATTAGTGACGAACAAGGGGCGAGTTATTGCATTCCACATCTGTCACGACAGTGCGCAAAGAAAGGTTATTGCGACCCTGGAATATCTAAGGACCTCCTCTGTAGAACTGGCATCTTACAATCAGAGTATGAGGACTGCTAAAGATATGCGCGAGCATGAACAGACAGTCAGATGCATACGTGATTAATCATAGGAGTTACAGGCAAAGCTGCAGTCTATCCTTGAACCATCTTTTAAGCCCCCCAACCTGAACCTAAAATTTAATGCACAAGTACATAATTTAATAAACTATTACACAAATATTTGAAATATATAAAATAATAAAGAAATACATTAATTAGTAATTAAACTATAATCAATATATCCCACCCAACCGTTGCCACAATAAACCAAACAACCAGAAATAAAATTATAATACAGAATTAAAAAATGTATTTAACATTTTAGAAAATGAATAATAATAAAAATAAAGCATATTATGAAATTAACAATAATTAACACATATTTTAAAAGAAACACTACCCATCCAATCCCCTAATAAATCTATTAACCCCCAAAACAATAACAATAATTTGCAAATATAAATTAAAAAAAATTATATTTTCACAATAACATTCAATAAGAACATTAAAAAAAGGTAAAGTACCATAATACAAAGCAGTATTAATGTATATATTTTAAACGTTAATATATAATGCTAAAGTAGTTAAAAATGATACTTACTCTCGAAAGTTTGGTCCACAATATGATTGTGTCATAATATTTTCACCAGGATATTATTATCAGACAATATATTTGAGTCAATATTTTGGTAGAACACCACTTGTAACTCTGGGACAGTTGAAGTGAAGCCACAAGCAATGTACCCAGGAAAGGACATGCCTTTGCTTAAAAAAGCATTGGCAAAGCCAATATGTCTCACCTTTGTGACTTTTTGGCTTTGCCAATGATTTATAGCCACGCTAAAGAGCATCTGTGATGCAGTGCAGTAGTGCTAAAGTTTAAAAGAGCCGAAAGCCTTCGACTTGGATGCCTGTTTCATTTTTTAGGCGCGCCTACAAAATGACGTAGGCACTTTTTTCTTTTTAGTCACTGATCTGAGTTGAATCAGTAAAAATTGACGCAGACACTTTTTTTTCTTTTTAGTTAATGATCCAGGTTGGATCAGTAACTAAAAAGAAAATAATATGTACAAAAGCATTTTTTTAAGCAGGCAGGGGGAGTAGAAGCAACATGGAGGATGATGGTGGGAACCGGGAAGCAGCACAGGGGAGGGTCGAGTGAACACCGAAGCAACAAGGGGAAAGGTGGGGGGAACACTGAGGCAACACGGCAGGGGGTGCAAAAGTAACAAGGGAAAGACAGAAGCAAAGGCAACACGTAGGTTGGGGGAAAGAACCCCGGAGTGCACGAGTGGAACTGTGGGGAAAAGCAAATGAGTGAGCACAAGAGGGAGGGGTATGGAGAAGCAATTGGGCAGCACAGAGCAACATGGGGGGCCGGGGAGCAACGTACACGACGGAGACAGCTCAAAAACACATGCATTCTACTGGAGTGCTACGCACAAAAGAAACAAGCATTGGCATAGCCAATAGGTCTCGCCTTTGGGAATTTATAAGTGTTTAGCCATGCAACACTTGATGTTGTTGCTCCAAGGATATTGTGCTGCATAACTAAATACTTATAAGGTCCCAAAAGCGAGACCTATTGGCTATGCCAATGCTTGTTTAGTATTGTTGATGGGTAGATGCGAGTGCACATACCCTGTTTGATTGTATAAGTAGGCGCATCCGTGTGCCCCTACACTTTTAAGTGCACTATACGGGCGAGTTTGTGCATCCTGGTGTGTGTTTTTTTTTTTTTGCACAATGTGTGCTTGCGTGTTTATTTGTGCGGTCTATGCTTGTGTTTCCCTCCTTAGATATACGCATCCACTGATTAACAAGGCAGAACACCTAAGTGAACTCATACATTGTGAGTGTGTGAATTTTGTGGGTGAGCATGTACGTATTTGTTTTGCCTGTGAACTGTTTGCGTCTCTCCTTAGAGTTTTGTATACAAACACACCTATTGTAACCAGGGAGTGTGCTTAAAGTGATAGAAGTCAAAGTGTGTGTGGGTGTGTGCGAGCGCGCACGTCAAAATACGTTAGTGTGTGTAATCGCCATTTGGTGAGTGTAAATGGGTGTTTTGATCTGTGTCTGTGTTGGAGAGTCAATGTTGTGCGCCTGCGCCCGCTGGTCTGCTGTTTTGAACAAGTCAATCTTAAGACACAACAAAACCATAACACATACTTGCGCGTCTGAAATTAGGACAGACGCACTGTTTCATTAGGTGTTCTTTCTGCCTAGGACCTTCTGAGAATTGCTCGAAAAGAGTGTATTTCTGAACGGATTCTCTCGCACGTGGGCTCCTCGAGTCAGGTCCGGTGCTTGTCGGAGGAGTAAGGAAGCAGTGAAATTCCGGTCGTTGTTCCAGTCACATCTATACTAAAAGTAAGACCAGTACGAATATGAGCCCTTCCTACGCCGCTTGTCAGTGGTGGATTACCCTGACGCTCAAGATTCCAAGTTGTCGACAAGCGAAGAGGATATACAAGTATAGTCGGTAGAATATGCTAATTACAAGATGTAGGACATGCCAAGAGAATCTGGGGGGGGGGGGTCAGTCTGAGATGTAAAGCATTTAAAAATTCCATTAGTTTATCTGTCAGAAAGTTGGTACCTCGCAAGTGTGTCAGATTTCACTTATTCATAAGTGCAGTGCAAAGTTGTTTGTGCGCAAGGCAACAACACGTTTTTGATATCCTACAGCAAAACACTTCCTAGGTGTGCACTTGGCACATCGACCGGAGGGAAGCAGAAGTGTGCATGCAACGCTAGTATGGAGGGCTCTTGCAGAGAATTGTCTGAGCTGACTTGTACAATATTCAGACACATGCGTCCGTCGGTCGGTCGGCCGGGGTCTTCAGAGTCTCGAACAGGGGGTGGGCGATGAGCGAGACATTTGAGTTGGTTAATGCGCACAGTGCTTTTTCCTATTGAGAGAACTAGTCGTGATATACTGGAGCACTGCATGCATGTTTTACCTCTGTAACAATAGATCATTACCAATACACGCTGCAGTGCGCCGCCGGCACCACATCCATTCTCACTCAAGTTACAATAGGAGCACCACTTCGATACTACACACACGGACCACGACCTCCGCCCACTTTACCGTCAAATGGCTGTGATATTACATACGGGGTGGCAGAGAGAACGTGCTTTTGAGTGCACAGATGATAGACAGAGGGGAACAGAGTACTTGAGCACGAGTGGGGAGAGGCTAGAGAGACGGAGAGTATTGTGGGTGTTTACCTGTAGAGAGAAAAACAAGACGAATGGAGAAAAGAGTGGGAGAGTAACGGGAGAAACAGAAAATGCAAGCCAGAAAGAGACCGAAAATATACATGGAAGGAGAGAAACAGCAATGAAGAGAGAGGATGCCCAAAGACACCCCCAAATGGCCCAAAAAAACTGTGAAAAAGGGAAATCCGACTAATTTGTGTGACTTGCGGTCTCAGCGGACTGGGGTGGTTAACTCAGCCGCAATAACACAGCTGTTCCAAATCAACAGGACGTTAACCCCATTTGAACCGATCGAGCCCTCGCCTTCCTCCTGTCTGCTTTGAAGGGATCTGCAGATGTGGAACCTCGGGAGCCGCTTTCCCGCCTCGAAGGCAGAGCTAGAGTTGCGCGCCGCCCAGGGCCCATTCACTGCCGGGCACTAAACGCAGGCGTGAATACCACCCGCAGAACGTGACAACAATGCACCCTATAATAAAACAAACTCAGGAGAGGGGTTATAACTATATAGGGAAATGGCATGAGGGAGGAATCTTGGAATTCGAGGCTGGGTAGTGAGTGATAAGAACCAGATTTCTGGGCGCAGATGGAGCGGGTTGCACATGGCCGTGCCTGAATGTGTAATGTAAATACGGTGCTCATGTAAAGCGCTCCAATACCTTCGGGTCGAGTTCGCGCTATATAAATATGCAACAACAAAAAAATGGCTGCAGCTGCACTTCAATGCCAAACTTCCCAAGGTTGGGGGCAAAATCAATGGCTAATGAGACGGGGGCAAAATCAATGGCTAATGAGACCTACCGACAATTCGCAACACGCACAATATACTGACAGCACCTTCAAACATCACAGAGAGGTGACTCACCCTCAAGCAACTTCCACTTTTGCAATCTCCCGGTCTTATCATCACACACAGCGTTTCCTTGCGGGAGCGAGCCAGGGGCACCATGTGTTTGAAGTTAATTACAAACATATGGTGTCAAAGCTCGCTCCCGCAAGTGAATCGCCAAACGTGCACGCGTTGCCATTGAAGGCAATGGAACGCGTGCACGTTTTTGGCTGAAAAGCCGAAGCGATTCCAAAAGGTCTTTTTGCCTTTGCAGCGCATGCGCGCTGCGTAGGCGAGACCTAAAAAAGGAGTGCTTTAAAAGCAAGCAGTGGAAGCATGAATCCCAGCCAGTCTTAGAAATTGTAAAGATGCAATGCTCCATGGGAGGGACAAACAAAAGATTGACAATCTGGAGCATCAATAAGAAGTAGACCAATGAGAGTGATAATGAAAGCCAACCAGTGGTAAACAATGAGCGGGCTCCAAGCCCCTCTATTCTTTGTAGGCCACAATGTGTCTCGCAACAAACAGCGCATGTGCAGTCTAGTAGGCTCGACCTAAAAATTGGAGTGGGAGGCCTAGAATTTTTTTGATGTATGCATAGGTCTTACTAGCGATCGCTAGCAGGTTTACACTTTAAAACAACATGGATGACACACTCAACGCTGAAATACTGTATGAAACGGAAGAAAGTTTATGTTGCAGCTGTATGTATTGGGTGGGTATTTTCCTTAACACAAAAATTAATAATTGATCATTAACATATTAGTTATATTCATTTTTAAATTAGAATTGTATTTTTAAATATTTTAAATGATAATCATTAATTTATATCATTTAAAAAAAAGATTTGGTTCTGATAACGTTTCTTAAATTTGTTTTGTTATTTTATTATTTATATTTGTTAAATTTTAAAAGGAAAAATTTGGATTAGAAAGATTTTTATAATAAAAATTGCTTTAATGAATTGTGTTTTATGGTGAGTTGTTGGATTACTGTTAATTTCAGTATAATTTCAATCAATCAATCAATCACTATTTGTAGATTGCGGTTTGTCACCTTAGGGGGTATCCAGGTGCTTACTACTGGTCTCATTCGAACATCCATGTCTTGAGTCCCTTCCTGAAGGCGGTAATTTAAAATACTTTTTATTATAGTGTGTATTAATTTAAATTAAATTAAAAAAATACATGTACTTTTTGTTAAAGAAATGCATATATTATATAATGATGTTTAAATGTTTTAAATAATTTTAAGGGTAAATAATATTACTTGGGTGTAGGGAATGTAACCCCTTACATATATGCTCTTTCGCCAATGTTTTCTAGATTGTAGTTAGGATTGTATGTCTGACCCTAAACACTCAAAGACTGATGATACATCTGCAAAGATCTACCTTGTAACATGATCTCATTACTTTTAACGTAATGCCCTCGCCCACTAATCCTGGCATGCTTCATCTTTGGGTATGTTTCAACACCTAATGTACTGTTGCATGTACATAGGTGGAGCTCCATCATCCATTATGAGCTCAAGAGTATACATGGGATCTGAATTAAAGACAATTAAAACTGTCTGAATAGGATACCCAATCATTTCAATTTTTATTGTGGGTTCCCCTGACAGGATTAAAAACATAACAGATTGGATGGTCTAGGAGCAATGATCACCCCACAATCTCTTTATTAGTGTCAACATGTTTCGGCCATAAGTTTAATGCCCAGAAAGGGTTGATGGTTTTCTTAAAGACTATAAGATTCCTATTCTCTCCGTATTTTGGTGGCAGCAGTCATAGAGCCATCACAAAGTGTACGTTACACAAAATAGTAGAAAGATACTTGTAATTATGTAACACTGCAGTTTTTCTGTATGAGAATCATAGGCATAATTATAAATAGATAATTGTGAAAAACAAAGTTGTTGACAAAATCGTCATAGTGTCCACAGTTGATTACCCTACAGAAAAACTGGGATTCCTTCCTCCCTAATTAGGCACTGTGTCACAATCCTTAAAAGTAGCAGCTAGAGAGCAGGATAATCAACAGATGTGAAGTGAATCCAGTCTGAGGGAGAAATGTTTTACCAATGGAATGCATCATAGATCATTTTAGGCAGAATATATTTCATACCTCAAAACTGCTATAGGTTTATTAGTGAGCAGGAAGCTTACTTTACCTCTGATCTTTACAGCTCAGGTCAAAATTAAATTCCAAACGCTTTTGGTAGCATTTTCCAACTAAAGGTTTAAAATTAAATAATACATGACTTTTCATCTTTCAGAAAAACATGCAATTTAAAATCGCATGTTATATTTCTAGCAAGTGGTATAAATACATCATTTACTCATGGAATAAGCTTTCTGGCATGATGAATGTTGTAAGGTGTCAAGATTTACTTTCTAACTCTACCAGGGGGTAAACAGCCTGCAGATCTGTTTTTAGACAAAGCTATCTGACTTACACATTGGCAATTAAAGTAGCACTTAAAGTACCTTATCAATGCATAGATATCAAACCTAAACAGGATTACCGAGGTTCAGCAGCCCCAGGCACAGATGGAGATTTCACTTTTGTTTTTATGTTGTTATGATTGTCGAAATTCATAAGACATACGCAATCAAGTCAATTGCACATTCTTCACGCACCGTCCGCAACATACAGAACAGTTCCTCACGTTCACTAAAATTGACTTGTTCTAACCATCATACCACTTCTTCAGTGTAAGTTAAGTCTGATGCAATACTTTTTCATCACAGGGGAAAACACTACATACTGTTTCCAAACATGCACTGAATCTCAAGTATTGTTGCACCCTCCCACACTCTTCCACCTTTTTCTCGTAGAAACCTTTCTGCAACTCAATTTCTGAAAATGGTAATGGCTATTAACTTGTCCCTGATTTTACAATTATGCAAAACGTCCACTGATGTTTCTACCCAAGTATGTCATCCTCACATCATCACAAAGATAGTCCTACAGGCATGCCAATTCCTGAAATGTAAATCGTCCTTAAAATACCCGAATAAGGTGCTGCATTAACCATCATACACCACTGTGTGTAAACCATTGGCTTCAGCTTGTCTCTCTCCACCGCTCTCTATAAGAATTGTCTGTTTAAATGGTTATTCTCGAGCCCAAATCTACTAGGAAGTCAGGATACACCCCATTTGATTTCCACTCTTGTTTATGCATGTTCACACTCTGCATGCTCTCCATGGACCATCAAAATCATATTCCATTCCATCGTTCACTTTGTCCAATAAGACATCATCACCACCAGCTACAGCATTCACATGCCTCTGTTTCCCATTGACCACGAATCATCTCTTTCCTTTTTCTCCTAATTTACCAATGTACATAAAACGTTCCAAGATCACACTGATGTACATGTAAAGGTTTCCAGAACATTTCCTGATGATTTTGTGAAAAAGGGCAAAAGTTATTAGTAACCACTATCTTTTTATGTTTCTGCACAATCACGGTAATCACCTGCTTGTTTAATGAGTCTATGCACTCTAACACACATGTACTAGTCTTGCGGTACCACAATGCAAAATATTCACTGGTTCCCAGTCCCACTGCCTCCTAGTCAAGGACTCTCCAAAGATTCTCATTAGCACATGACAGCAGTACATCCAGGTCTGCCTTGCTTAGCTTATTAAGAGTAATGGGCCGGGTAGGATGAAACGAGGACATATGCATCTGCTGTAAATATTGCACTGCAACTGCTGAGGCAGATTCCAGTCACGTGGTAAAGCATTCGCCTGTACACAGCAACCCTGATATCAGGACAAGCATCATCTAATAAATGCCAAGCTTCTTATTTCCCTGGCCGTGAGCAGGTAAAATATGATAAGGCTAAAAAGGACATTGTTTTCCCTTTTAGGTGTGCCTTTGAAGTAGGTTTTGTGGTCACCAGACTATTTTTCCCCATAAATCGTTCATCGGTCTGTTAAATTGCAATTCACATTTTATTTGCAAAGCATCAAGCCTAGGGCAATGAGTTAGTCCACTTTATCTATGGGCTACCTTTATTTTGAGTGACTGCACACAGCTTTTGTGCATTGCTCAGGTTCTACCTATAAAATGCTGGTTCTAAGTGGTGATTTCCTACATTTTAATTTGTAAATTAACTTTAGCTTTCGTCAAGCATTACATGGAAACTCTTTCAAAACAAGACCTGGGTTGCTTGCATTGTAGTTCAGGGAGGACCTGGCCTGGCAGTTTGGGCTGGACTGTTCCCATTGGATCAGGGTCAAGACTGATTTCCGTATGGCTGGGTGCAAGCTGAGGTGGCATGGTGTGCAAAATAACGATGGATGGAGATGCGGCCCAAGTAATTACCAGTGGCTTAGATTAATTCAAGCATTTCATCCTTCACTTTTTGTATACTATAGACTCTCATGCAGTCATCGTCTCAGTCATTTTATTTACTCACTTTTTCCCCCACACTATTTACCTATTTATACTATCCTTTCCAGTTACCTCTAATCGTTGCACACTTTCTGATGGTCTCTGACTCTCACACCTTCACTATTTTACCCTCTCTCTAGTTCTCCCTGACTCACCTTATCTCTCATACTTTCTCACCATTTCATTTTGTTTTACACGTTGAGCACGTTTTCTTTTTGCGGATATGTTTAGATGGCATGCTGTGGTGAAATCATGATCAACGAGACGATAAGCTACTTGAAGTTTAATGGTAAACAGAGAAGGCCAGCCAGTGATAGAACTAGAGCACCCCAACAGGTCAATGTCATGGTACCCCAAACAATAATGCCTATCCTGCAAATGAATAGGCATAAGGTCTTCCAATCTCTGAAACAAAACAACGCATGACAGCAACACATGAGTCCAAAATAATTGATTCTATACCTGAGTGTTAGAACATATCTTCCTCCTCAACAAGCATGTTAAAGGGTTATTCCAACACATGGTCCTTTAAATATGTAGACACACTAATAATGCACGTATTTAAGAGTTTATTCCCTCAAGGTTCTGTTTGCATCTCCAATGCCACCTGTGGACTGTTACATTTAATACTTCCAATTGACGCCAGGACATCACTGTTGGTAATAATCTGCCATATGTGTCAATTCACTGACTACTTACTATAACAGTTTGGTGTACATCCACTCACAGCATACTGTCAACAGCAAGTCCTATCAAATTACTTCTACAATTGCCAAGACTTAATACACATTCACCTAACCCAACTCCTCTTGGTCAACAATATCTAGGCACCATCCCATTTCTTGTTCCCATGCAAACCAAATGACTCGATTTTTCACTGTCACGCACACATACAGTATCTTTGACACCTCCACAACTTGCTGGAGTTCCGTAAACCTATATATACACTTGCTTATCTCGACCAAGTAGTCAATAGTCACTTTCACTATTTTGATTGAAATCCATAAATCATAAGCCGACTCCTGTTTCTTTTGGTGATCTTTTACTCGGTAATGTGCTATGTGGTACATTTGAGAATCTACTTGGAACTCTCCACTAATAAATGCTGCCCCTTAACTATCCAATATGGTTTCAATAGGTTTACAGGCAACCGTCTTCATAACATTTCGAAAGCTGTATAACCAACATTGTTGTGTGATGAGCAGTGATTATGTTCACATCTTTTCACGTAGATAGTACTTCACATCCATCCTCAACTACCCAATTGACATATTCCACTAAAAATGCGGCTTTAAGGTTTTACATTGACACTATATTATATCAACCATATATTTTCCATGAACCTAAGAATAGGCCCTGGTCATTCTTTAAGTGGAAATGGTCTTGTGAACTTTGCATATTTCTCAAAATGTCATGAGATTTTATGGGCATGAAATTTTTTGCAGACAGGAGATGGGTTCAAGTAGAAAATGTTTTGTGGGAACAGTAAAACCATGGGTCATAATCATTTTCTACGCATAACTGACTACTATTGATATCTTGCACAACTTTTGAATACGAGGTATAATTTAGCTACATTTCATGTCATTTTTCCAAAATGTTTAGGGAAAAAATTGGCAATTTCTTCCACCCCATTACATACACCCTGCAAAACAAACTGCACAACATTAACAGCAGTATTAGACAAGGTCAATCACCACCTGGTGAAAACAGCCTGCGAGAAATTCAAAAAAGCTGGAGACGCTAAAGAACCTAATATGACCCATTACAAGAAATAATTCACTAAAATAAAATGGCAAATAGAAATTAATCCTACTGTAGAGATTTGTGAAGTTGTTTAATTTATTCCTGGTGAAATATACATCAACATGAGTGTGCGTTCCACATAAAAATCAAGACTTTTGCAAGGACTTTTTTTATGCAAATGGTATTTGTGTTGAGTTACTCGGAAAAAAAACCCAGAGAGATCATGTGGCACATGCATGCTAGTGGTCCCTCTAGTCCACTTGAGTCAACTGTACTGGTACCAGCACTGGAACTAAAGCAACCGCACAAAAACACAGGTAGAAGGTAGAGTGAAAATGGACGCCATGCTGACACTCTTGACTAGGCCTGGCCAATGTTTTTTTTAATGCATACAAAATATTTTTACATCCAGATTACTCTGTTTCTGCTGACTGTCTGTACTGGATATTACATTTTAACCAGGGAATGTGAGTAACTGTGGAAAGAATAAATCACATCTCCAATTTTGCAAAACTTCTTCATTGATTTCACTTCATGTTTTTGGACTTCTTTGTGTGCTTCTCTTTTTTCTTTGGATACTTGTATGCCGACCAGGGTTTCCACGGTTTTTGCCATTACTCCCCAAGTAGCAGGGTGTATATACCAGGAAAGCACCAACCAGAATTCTGGATCTTTTGTATACTGATTTCCCTAAATTTGTGTGCGGCCTAAGAAGTGCGACGACGTTGGTGTAGCCACCATCACTGTATACTCTGTTTTGTATATTTTTACATAACCTTTGTGTTTCTTCTACTTGCGCTTTCACATAATTTAAGCCCACTGAAGACTGATAGGAGTAGTCAGTCAAATCACTTTATTCGATACTTAATTAATAAGATCATAAAAGTACAGAGTACACATATAGAAAACACATTACAAAATACAGTTTTCATAGTACAGACAATGCGACTGATAGGAGATGAACAGATAAAAACATTGTATTTAAGAACAAGGTTTAAAATGCACAATTCATAAGGCAGGGATACCGAGCCGCCTACTCTTCCATGAAAGAAGTCAAAATGAGGCCACAGAGAAACATACTAGTTCATCAGGTAATGATTGTAAAAAATACAGACCTGGGCGACATTGGATAAAATAGTATTTACGCATAAGCGGCCTGATGAATCTATTACGATGAGCCTTATAAAATTTACAAAAAAAGAAAATATGTAAATTTGATTGAGAAGAGGAACCATCACATGGGCAGGGGGGAAGGTTGGCAATAGAAAAAATGCCAGCAGGATAGGAGAACATGCAGGGTATGAGGTTCAGACGGAACCTTGCTAAGATGAATCGGTGACGTGAATTAGTCACCTGAAATAAATAGCGAGGGGCTCCTGCCTATTCAATTGGGCTCTCTAGATATAATTTTACAGATGCTTTCGAGCAGTTCAGTTTGAATCGCTCTATTGCCCTTTGGTTAGAGGAGATGTAAATAGATGACTTAGTCCAAGAGAAGTAAGACTATTTTTAATATATGATAACCACAGAATCCTTTGAGCGTGTTCCAAACTAAGGCAATATTCTATTAGCCTCTGTGTAAGGTTTACTGATGTTCTTCTCCAAATCGAGTGCCACAGAAGTATGGGTGCCAACCTAATTGTGTCATCAATATAGGGGACGTCTAGCTCGGCATGGCATATAAAATTAGAACAGCTTACCAGAAGGCCAATTAGTTTTTTCCAAAAAGAATTCTCGATGGTCTGGAGGGTATGGGCATTAGTGTATCCCCAAATCCCTGCCCCATAGGTTGCCACTGATGTTGCTTTGGCAGAGTAGACCTTTTTGATCATTTCGAGGGGCTTTGCACCCAGTTTCTTGGTAAACGAGTTAAGTGCTATAATGCTTTTTTCCAGGGCTAGGCCCCTAGTTGTGATCATGCTGGACCAAAATAATTGTCTCTTAAAGGCTATTCCAAGATAGGAAAAGGTATCTGTATGAGCTAGTTTGCGTCCTTCAATATGAAAATGTGGGACCTTCCTCTCACTCCTCCCTGTAATTAGGACAAGGGACTTCGCCTCATTTGTTTTTAAATCTAAACTACTCATGTAACTTACATAGATCCCCAATAGCTGTTGTAAAGCTCGACCAGTACGGGCAATCAGAACAGCGTCATCTGCGTATAGCAGAAGTGGGATGCGCACATTCTTGATCATTGGGACGTCCGGTGTGGACTTCAACAAGGGTGCTTCCACCCCATTCGTATAGATCGAAAAAAGGAATGGGGCAAGGACGCAACCCTGACGGACTCCCCTCATAATTGGAAACGGCCTAGAGCACTCACCCAGATTTCCATAGCGCACAGGTGCTGATGCAGATGAGCATAACTGTCTAATAAAGGTAATTATCGCAGCTTCTGCCATTATTCTCCAAAGATGGTGATGGGCTACGCAGTCGAAAGCTGCTGACAGATCCATGAATGCCAGGTACAGTTTCCCCTGCTTTGCTTGAGTATACTTGGCCATTAGTAGGGTTAGATTGAGGCTTTGGTCCTGAGTACCACTCCCCTTTTTAAACCCATATTGTACCGGGATTAGGATGTTATCATCAGTGGCCCATTTCTCTAGTCTATTTAGTAAGACGCGACCCATCAATTTAGCGGTACTATCCAACAGGGAGATAGGCCGGTAGTTTTTAGGCTGAGATTTATCTCCTTTTCTATGGATTGGGACAATGATTGACCGCTTCCACGAGTCACGTGGGCCCACAGTGGCAATTACATTAAAAACATTAGTGAGCACCGGTCCCCATAAGTCGGGGTGCGCCATAAAAAAATCAACTGGAGTGCCATCCGGGCCAGGGGCTCTATTAACGGAAGACTGTGAAAGGGTCAGTCTTATTTCATGTAATTTAAAACATAAGAACTGTTTGGCAGGAGGACTACTAGGTAACCGCTGACTAGCCACTCCCTCTAACTGGGGGATGAAGATGGAGGAGAAGTGTGCAATCCATGAGTCCTCGTCCACATGGCACGCAGTACTCAAATCTTCAGAAGATTTAAGGAATGGAGCATTGATGACTCTCCAAAAATCCCTAGAATTTTTTGAAAGGGCCGCTTGGTGAAGGTTCTCCCAAGCTTCTTCTTTGAGAGTTTTAGTTCTCCGCTTCCTGGCCTCTGAATATCGAGGCCGCAGAGTCTTGACCAGTGCTGCATCTCTAGGAGTAGATCTAAGGGCCTGATGTAGCGTTGATAAGGCCTTAGTGCAAGACTGGTCAAACCACTTAGGGCCTCGACTATTAGAGGTTGATCTCTCCCTAGTTAGTGCCTGTTTTGCCTCCAATAATATTCTGTCGAAGGCTAGGTTTACAAGTATTGGATCAGGTTTAGCAGCCAGACAAGTCATGATGTCGTCGAGTCTGTTACCGACCACCACTGTGACAGTTTTCTCTTTATTTATCGTCTCCCATTTTAGAACTATCCCATTTTTCCTTGCTATTACAGGGTTAACATGTCTCGACTGCTCCTGAGCGATTCCTCCCCATGCCAAATCGCCAATTATGGCGTAGTGATCGCTAAAACCATATGGCATGATTGCAATTTTAGAGATAGACATTTTCAGGGACGAAGAAATCAATAAATAATCTAGTGTCGAACCCTGACTGGGCAGTCCAAAAGTATGTAGTAAGGAGCCAGAGCTAGAGTCAATCGGGTTCATAATTTCCAGATCATTAATAAAAAATAATCTGTTCAGGGCATCGCCATAGGAATCGTGCCCGAAATGATGGATTAGATCACCAGAATCATTAGAGATACCACATACTGTTTTATTTGAGAGGGCACAGCAATGTGCGTTGAAGTCGCCCACCCATAAGATTTATGGCGGCTGCTTAAGGCTCTTGAAAAAAGTATTGACATCTCTTTCCAATAAATCGACAACCTCTTTCATGTTCGCGTTAAAATTATTATTATAATAGTTGATTAAAAGAATAGTGTCACCCTTCAATCCTTTTAGATAAATAAAATGATAATGAGAGTCATTAAAAAATTATAAGACTGCTAATTTCAAAGTATTTTTTAACAGGGTTAAGATCCCTCCCCTTGCGTGACCAGACACAGAAGGGCAGGCTGGAGTATTAAAAGAACGATAACCGTCCAAATCAAACTGACCTGTTTCCCATGTTTCCTGGAGACAAATCAGGTCATATTTGTTAACAATCGCTAACCAATCTAGGTTGGACCCTTTAGATCTTAGTCCAGCAATATTGTAGGAGACTAATTTAACATGATCTGTGGGGATGAGGGTATGATTGGAAAATACTGTGTGGGATTTAGGAGAATTGGGCCCTGGGTTCCTGGGACTTTGGAGTCGATTAGTAGTGGTACCATTCCCCCCCTGTCAATCACACCCATCCATGTCTGTTAAAGCACTGAAACGATTGTTGGTAGGGAAGGTGGGGAGGGTAAGGTGAGGGGGCTTGTGGTAATTTTTGCTATATGGGATCAAAGAAGTTTGAGCCCTATTAGAGGGTTTGACAGGTTTGTAGAAAAAGCCAAGTGGCAGTGCAAACATCCGACATTGTTGTTTGGCTGTGTGCGGGTAAGCGCTCAACAATTGCTGGACCAGATGGTGCGAACTAAAATTAACTACCACACAGTCCCCCTGAATTGATTTCTTCGAGTTCCCTACCCATGCCACCCTTCTTGCCATTAGGATACAAGGGATTAAATCTCCCCGACCCCCCCTTGTTTGCTAATCCAGTGACACGCCTTGGTGATAAGCTGGTCCGTGGTTTTTCTCTGTGTATCCACTAATTTAGGAACATTCGCCAGAACTATTACATAGGGGCAATCAGCGAGGGGAAGGTCCAATCTTGAGTCACAAGGTGTGTTAGACCCATTTATCACTTCGATATCATAGTCTCTACGGCGTGCCAAAGTCGATGGTAAGGATGGTAAAAATGGGCCAGATGCCCTCTGCGGTTGCAGGGATGACAGAAGGGGTAATGGGAAGCTTACAAGTTGGAGGAATGAGAGTGATTTCTAACTTCTCTGACGGACATGCCTGCTGGATGGGGGCCTCTTGGCATGATAGGCTCACTTTCAGGTATCTTGCTATCCTGCATAATGGGGGAGCCCTGAGATGTTACGGTAGGTTCAGGAGGTTGTGGCGTCTTCTTGGCCCCAGCCTCAGTCACACCGTTGATACCTGTTATAATGAGGTTTAGAGACTCCAGGGTTGCCTCAATTCTACAAAGCCTATCTGAAAAGTGCTGAAATAGGCGTTGAGAGACTGTTTCATTTTTAGTAGGAAAGTGTCCATTGTAGGTGCAGAGGCTACTATAGCTTCTGGTGGAACAGCGAGAGTTGACTTTGTGACTAGTCTACCCCCCTTTCTTCCTTTTTGGGGGCGGTTCAGCATGGGCGAGCGGAGAGTGAGCTCTGTCATTGACTCGTGGATTTAAGCGTTTCGAGCGGGTTACAACTGGATTAGGGGATACGGAGGCAGTACACGGATCTTCCGTATGTGCAGACGAGAGGCCAGTGTTAGTACGGTCAATTGTATGATAATCAAAAGGAACTAGCTACTGGATAAGAGCTCCTGATATGTGTATACAATGCAACGCAATACTCATGAGAAAACCCTTCTGCAAAAGGAACAACATTGGATATATCGTCTTTCCACTAACAACACAGGATTGAATGACAATATACCGTGGAATAGTATTCACGTTTGACTACCCTTCTCAGTATATTTGCTGTAAACACATGAATCCCTCACGCACTAAGAGCAAAAAAAACCCATGTTCTCACTAACACCTTGTGTCCTTATCATGACCATTCTCTTATGTATGACTCATTTATACACTGCAACATGCAGAGGGGAGTATATGTACTTCCAATTCATGTAAATAACGAGTCTGCAACTAACAGGCGTCCCATTTAACATCAGCCTCCCTAACTCATAATATATTGTCTAATAGTTACATCTTGAATATACGCACGATACAAAACCCGTGCGCATATGGTTAACGCCTCCCAGGAGGCAGACCCAGTACGGAGTCCTCTCATCTCTATGGGGACATACCCTAATAACCAATATCACTAGCGCGCTTTCTCCAGTCTAATACAGTCGATTAGAAGTTCCACTCCAATTATAAAGTTAAACTACATCATACAGGGAATTACCCAATACTCTATTGATTTACAAAGAATTTACTTAATTTTATTTTCACACGCAACGTAAACAACCATACACGTGCGCATGCTTTCTTCTCTGTTTATTCTCGCAGGTGCACGGAATGGATACTGATCACCCGCACCTGGAGGCTATTAGAGAAAACCTGCTTTTACCGGCAGAAGCTGCTAAGGTATTTAAACCCCCACCCCGCTCCAGTCATTTACCGTCGGAGTTCCGATGCGGCCAGACTAGGTACGGAGACGGGCCTTTGATATTGAAGAAGTAAGTGGGGCTCTGTTCAGGGGGGTTCCAGCCATAGAGGGACTAGGAGTCCCGCAGCAATACGGCACGCCAATATTCCACGATGTATGTGCCTTCACTCTTTTTTCTTTTTCCTTTTCCTTTCTTAAAACACACAGAGTGTGACAATAGGTCGGGGACCCCCTCGGAACTCATGGGGCATTTCTCAGACAATTGCTGAGTGAGCATAAGTTGTTTTTATCTCCATATATATTTTTTATTTACCACCATGTTAGATCGCATATTGATTTTCACCCGATAACGCATAAATAAGAGGCGTAAACATTGTTTTGATTTAATTACAATGCACAAAAACGCCACGGTCCGTCCTCACTACGAATTTTATCCGAATAGAGCACGGACACCACGCTCCTGACTCACACTAATAGATGTGTTCAAAATAACATCATCTAAATGTTTTATTGTGTATGTTTGTTTGTCGTCCTTTTTTACCCCTTACTACAGGTATGCGTCGCGAGAGGAAATCATCCTCTACCACATAATGCACCTTAGCGGGTGCACCACATAGATGGTCTCTTACAGATTTAGTTTTAGACCACCATTTTAAATTTTCACTCACATAAGGTCCTGAAGAAAGCCAGCCTAGCACAGAGAGACTGGCTGAAACATGTTGACCAGGATATTGGAGCCTAGTTAACTCCACAGATATCCACCTCTTGTTTTTTAACCACTGCCGGGGGCCCATACATTAAAATAGTCCTCTTGTTATTTAAACGGGACCCTACGGACAGCTTTTTAAACCACATTCATCTCACTTTCACTGCACACAACCAGCTCCGCTGTATCCAGGCGTTGCAGCACACCCAAGGTACACTCGGTACCTTGGGTGGGACCCGATGATGAAGCATGTCACCAACCAGGTTGGTGAGTGAGGGTCTTCTATAAAACACAATTGTGTTGCATTGTATACACATATCAGGAGCTCTTATCCAGTAGCTAGTTCCTTTTGATTAGCATACTATACCCAGGGGAAGTGAACTGGCCTTCTACCTCCTCGCTCTTCCTTTTGATTATTATCAGTACGGTCAATTGGGCATTCTGATTCTTCTAAGTCGCCCATTGATAATCTGCGTTCTACAGTCTGAATCTCTTTATTCAGAGCATCTGAGGCTCTTATGAGGAAGGCATCTAGAGTGTTAGTTGACTCACCTCCATTAGTGGTGGATTTCCTTTTCCCCATCGCTGAATCCGAGCCCAACTCTTAAATGCAATATATCAGGTGGTGGGAGTTAGAGGGGGGCCCAGCCCAGTCTCCTCCGGGCGTGGACGGGCCCGCCCTTGGCCCGGGCTTAGCCCGGGCGTGTCCCGTGCCGCGGGCGGCGCTGCGCTTAAGAGCGCGGTGTCATGAACGCTGGGCTGATGGGAGATTGAGTCCCGCAGTGCCTCTCCTCACCGGCACGACTCTCCCCAGATGAAGCGTGACGTTAGCGGTATACACGGGACTGCGGGCGGCGCTGCGCCTAAGAGCGCTGTGTCATGAACGCTGGGCTGATGGGAGATTGAGTCCCACAGTGCCTCTCCTCACCGGCACGACTCTCCCCAGATGAAGCGTGGCGTTGGCGGTATAGGAGTAGAAAATGTCTTGCAGGAGCTGTTTAACTTGATTTTCTACATGCCCGCATGAGCTAGTTATGAACATTCATAGTTGGACTCTGAAACTGTAAGGAAAATACATTGAGCCGGTATACCACTTTTGGACAATCAGCAATAAAAAAAACACACACATCAGGTCAGATGATCCTTACATCTTCAGATCCTTTTTAGAAACAATTGCAACTTTCTAATTCTAAATTATTTTATAGGCGTTTTAGTGAACTGTTTCTCCATTTAAGCTCCTAAACGACGTTTCCAACTGTTTATTAAGCATTCCAAACTTTTTTTTAAACTTCCAAGTACATTTTGTAAATTATACGGTACGAATTATACAATTACATTTTAGAAAGTAAAGCTACGCCTCAGTAACTTTGTTTTTTTAATTTGTACTATTCGTTTGCATCTATTGTATCCTGAGGAGAAAATATACATAAAAATGTGGTTTTTCCAATAAGAAGAAATTGATACTTATGATTTCAACTACACTGAGCAATGTTTTGTTGGAGGCAGTGATTTAAATGGGCCGATACACATCGGTATTGAATACCAGCACTTCTGAATTTTCACCCCTTGAGTATCAGCGCTTCTCCTTGGCCAAGTAGAGTACCGATACTCATACAGGTAGCAAAGCAAGCTCAAAGGCCTAGCTACGCCCATGCATGGAAAATCTGAAAGATAATAAATTTACACTTTTCAACATTTAAGGGCAAAAATAATACTCCAGATACCAGAAAAGCCACTTTAAAATCTCAATCCATTTAATTGTTCACCCTTGTCCCGCCTCTTAACCCCAACCCTAGCTCCGCTCCAAACTCACCCCTGTCCGCAGCTCAATTTAGAGAGTACCTGTACTTATGCACTTATTTTTTCCCATTTAAAGTACAGGTTAAAGGTAAATATTTGGTTCAGTATTTAAGGATGTGCCTTAATGGCTGACTTTGACGCTGGGGAACCAGGTTGGAGTCTGGTGGGAGGCTCAATCATCCTGTGATTCTGGACAAATCACAAAGGGCCAGATGTACGACGGAAAATTGCATGCGCAAACGGGTTTGCGACCCGTTTGCGCATGCAATTTTCCTCTGGGCCATGTACTAGCACTATTTTGCGAGTCGCAAATAATTTGCGACTCGCAAAATAGTGTTTTGCAACTCGCTATTAGGAAGGGGCGTTCCCTTCCTAATAGCGACTCACAAGCCATGTTCGAATGTTTTGCGACCGCAACTGCGGTAGCAAAACACTTGCAAGTGACCGCACTCGTCAAGAGTGTGGTAATGCATTCACAAATGGGAAAAGGTCCCTAGGGGACGCCTTCCCCTTTGCAAATGCAGGGGAAAATATTTTTTAGGGGCAGGCAGTGGTCCCAGGGACCACTACCTGCCCTTAAAAAATGAAACGAAAACGTTTCCTTTTTTTTTTTTTTTAAATGCATCCCGTTTTCCTTTAAGGAAAATAGGCTGCATTTTTAAAAAAAACTACTTAATTTAAAAGCAGTCCCAGACCTGGAGGTCTGCGGAGTCCAGCAGGCCACCATCCCTGGGAGGGCCAGCCATTCCCAATGGGGTCGCAAATTGCGAGTGCCTCATTAATATTCATGAGGCTCGCATTTAGCGACCCCATTGGGAATCGCAATCAGTGTCTCAGACACTGTTGTACATTTGAAATTGCGACTCGCAATTTGCGACTCGCAATCGAGCGCAAATTGCGAGTCGCAATTTCAAATGGTCGTACATCTGGCCCAAAATCTCTCCGTGCCTAAAAATGAATGTGTCCGTCTGTAATGCAAATGGTGCTCATGTAAAGGGCTCTGATACCTTCGGGTCGAGTTCGCGCTATATAAAACTGCAAAAAAAAGTTCACTTGGAACGTGTTTGGGTGCGACACTGCTCTACCGAGATCCTAACATAAGAGGGCGCTGTCACTGCGAGGCTGCGTCTTCACTGTGCCTTACAGCATGGGTCGGTGTCACTTCGTCAAGAAGATAAATGCCATCAGCCGTGACTTGGCCCTTCAGAGTCCCCAGTATCATATATACAGGGAGATGCTCCGGGCTGCTGCCTTCTGTACCTGTTTTTCTAAGTAGGCGAGATGCGCAGTGGCGTTATCGGAGCCCACGCTGCGACACTAGGGGGCACAGCGGCGCTGCCCGGCCGACTGCCGATATCAAAGTGGGCTCCAGCAGCGCGCCAGGCACATCAGCCCACTGTTTCAAGTCACTATTTGCAGTGGCTCGGATTAGTTTTGATTAGCTAAAACATCCATCAAAAAGACAAATATACGATTTCCTGAGATGACTCTTTGCAGAGAGTGGGAGGCGGCGAAAGAGAGAGAGAAATTATGGAGAATAAAGAATAAGAAAATGAAGACGTGCCATAGGAGGAAAAGCTAGAGGTTGTTACGAAAGACAGGTAGGACGTCAGGAATGAAGGAAGGATGTTAGGAAAGGGAAAGAAGAGGCAAGAAGTACAAAAGAAAGAGGGTAAAAGAAAATGAGTCATGGGAAAGAAAGAGCCCGAAAGCAGAAACTGAAGGTAGGAAACGAAGAAAGCAATGAACAGATGAGGATAAAAAGAAGGGGGGGGGGGAGGGCTAAGAGAAAAGAGTAAAACAGAAAGTGATGCTGTAAAGTAAGAAGGGAAGGAAACAAAAAAATGAAAGAAAAATAAAGACAAGAAGGAGGAAATAAAGGAAGAAAAGGAAGAAAAGAATAGCGTGAAGAAAACGAGAGTGGGAGCGGACAGAGAGAAAAAACGACGTAGGAACTGAAGGAGGAAATGAAAAATGGAAAGATAAGGGAAGGATGGAAGCAATAAAGGAAAGTTCATTATCAGCGTCCATTCATCCTGGGCCTATACAATCATAGCACCGCCATAATTCGCACACATACATTTGCCACTGATTGATCCTGTAAGGAGCTATATTTCCATGTTTAGGCTTTTGTAGTGTATGTGAGAAGGCGATGAAGAGAAAATGAAAGAAGTTGTTAGAGTCCAGCTGGACGAAAGGGGGCATGTCATGAACAATGTGCCCTTGTAAAAAATGATTTGCACACATCCGCTTGCATAGGTGCGGCCCCAGTTTCTGTGACTAATGAACAGCGCTCTGTTGTAATTAGCACATGTGCTCACGTTACATTTTCACCAGCTGGCGCACATCTTAAGAGTGGTTCCGAGGAATGTGGTAAAAAAAAAAAAAAAGGCTTTTTTTCATAATCTGATTTGGGAGAAACATTATAAGATGATGAAAACTTAAGTTGAACATTTGCATTAGTGAAAACAGAGGGCATGTATGTGCACAAACTGATTATCAGGTGCATATCTCAAAGAATTGCATTTGAAACTGTTCAAATTGAGGTGTACAAACCAATTTGTACACGGGAACACATTGTTCGTGAATCAGCCACGGGTCCTTAAAATGGCAGCTTCCCCTGGCCCATAGGTAAGTATGGATTTACAGTTTTTACTCCATATCTACGTACCATAATGGGCCACCAGAATCCAAGATGACAAAAAAGGACCATATTACATATATTATACGCTATGCATTTTTTTTATATGACAATGTTTTGAGGGTACTTAGCTTGAATAGGCTGTTTTCTTCAAAGTGTCCAGAATAAAAGCTCATCCACGCCGGATCCTTCAAAAAAAGCTTCATGCTGATCCGTCAAGGAGGGAGCCAAGAAAACAAGCATTTACTATGCAATAGATCTCACATTTATGAGAGTTTGCGCTATTGTCATTGTAAATGACAATGCCTTTTATTTATGTTTTGTTTTTAAATTACAATGCCAATAGCTTAAACTCTCGCACATGCGAGACCTATTGCATTGCAAATGTGTGCTATAAAAATAAAAAAAGCATAAGGAAAGAGCGTGTCCTGCCTGCAACAGCAGGCAGGACAAAGCTATTTGAGAAAATAATGCTCGGAGGCTGTAATTAAAGCCTACCGAGCAACAACACACATAACAGGGGGTGTCACCATGGGAGGTTACAAAATGAGACAAAGCGGTACAAAGGAGGGACTAGTAAGCCTTTTGACCAATGAACAGCCACAGTATACAGTGGACAATGACACAAGCCAATGAAAAATGTGGGCGGAGAGTGGGCGGGGCTTCAAGTCCCTACCTCAATACAGCATACCTCGCAGCGCATGCGCTTTCCATTCTCGATCACAAAAGTGCAATTACAGGACTCAGGGTCATAGTACCCATTGAAATGCATTGTAGGGAAAGTTTGTTTTTAAGAGTCACAAAAAAGAACACATATGAGGAGTGATAACAGATTTTAGTCACTATATAAATCATTTGTTGATGGTGTTATACTCATTTTAAGAATCCTGGTGAGTTCTCAGGTGCTTTTACTCTAAGAAAAATACTGACCATCTGCTAGGATTTGATCAAGAACGTTTTACAGAAAAGCGTTTCCTCTCATGATTTTCTCATAGAGGTTATGGAAGGTGCTCCAGAAGCAAAAATGACACATTTTCTATGAGTTATCAAATATCTTCCTATTTGATGTCAGTAAATAATTCTGAAATGCAGAGAGAAACATGCACTTCCAACACCAACAGCAGTCTGCCAGTTAACACCCTGGTAATCTATTGCAACTAATGAGCAACTAGAGTGCTAACATTTTGAATTCAAAAGTGCGGCATTCCTGAACGTCGTTTTTTGGAAAAGGAGCTGCTGAATTTAAAGCTCTTCTTGAGGAGCAGGCTATAGTAAATGAGCATTTAGATGTTAGTGCAGGCAAGAAACCTGCGGGGTAAAAATATGAAGGCAGGTATGGGTTTTCAGTAATTTAAGGCATAATGTAGTCTTAAACGAGCAAAAAATAGATAAAGAGAGAGACGTCTGCATACCTACAGATAAGTACAGCATCCCTTTTCCATGCCTGTTTACTTAGCCTACTCATCTTCACATATATATATGTTTTTCACTAAAAAAACAAAAGCTAAAGGGACATTATAGTTAGCTGAAAATGTCAGTTACTGCTTTAAACAAACAAAACCACTGAAATTCATCAGTTCTAGTTATCACAAGTAACTATACAACACGTTCCCTGACGTAACTATAACTCACGCCCTCGCCGTGCACTGCTAATTACTAATGTATTACATCACTCATGGCATGCTCTATTACATCACTGATAACATCACTGCAACATCTGAAATTATATAATTCTTGACAACTCTGTGCGTGGTGGGGACGAGAGTTATAGTTACTTTAGGGCACAAGTTATAGTTACTTGAGATAACTATAACTGGTGAATTTCAGTGGTTTTGTTTGTTTAAAACAGTATGTTTTAACTGACATTTTCACCTAACTATAACGTCCTTTTAACCTTTGGTTTTTCAGTGAATTTCTAAGGTTTATTTATTATACAGTACGATATTATTGAAAATTCCTAACTATAGCAAGACTTTAACCTTTGTTTTTTGTCAGTGAATTTCTTTTTTCTTTTAACATATAGTCAGATGAACATCTTCGTGTGTGGCATAGGGTTGGGTGCCCAACTCCCTTTTTACATATTTTTAGGTTCCGTGGATCCGCGGACCTGCCTCAATACTCAGCGTGCACCTGTGGAGCTTCACTCAAGTTCAGCGGATTTGGAGCGAAGCCCCAAATGTTTAGCACTGGGTGTTGCAGTGGATCCGGGGATCCACAGAACCCAAAAAAACTATTTTCTAAACAAAAATATTTTAAAATTTGACCCAAAGAGGGGTCCCTCTGGGAACTCAACCCACCCGCCCCAAGGTGCAGGGGGTCAGGGTACCCCTACCCTGCCCCTTTATATGTTTTTTGTTTAATTTTTTAGGACTCTGGGATTATGCCCTGAGATGGCAGCGGCAACTTTTTCTTCAGATTGCAGCTAGCCAATCACAAAGCTGATGTCATGATCAGAGGATCCTCCGGTGCGTGAAATATACAATTTT
Source organism: Calotriton arnoldi (assembly GCA_963921515.1). NCBI lineage: Eukaryota > Metazoa > Chordata > Amphibia > Caudata > Salamandridae > Calotriton > Calotriton arnoldi. The sequence continues at coordinate 2,225,519 of CAWUFW010000447.1, read as the reverse complement.
TTTAGCCTTAATTTCTCAAAAACTACTGAACGGATTTACACCAAATCACAAAAGCACACTTTCTGGACCATGATTTAGCTTTCCACCAAATTTGGTGTAATCCTATTTAGCTGTTCTGAGCTGTAGCCATGTCTAATTTCCCAGGGTCCCCCACTTGACAGATCACTCAGTAACTCTCAAGCAAGGAGCTAAAGTGGAAGAACATTTTTGGGGGGAAGTGTTGTGAAGATTTGTCAAATGGAACCAAAGTTATTAGGAAAACAAAAAATGATTTTCCTATGGAAACATGGTCCTAACTATAACTACCCATTGGCGGCCAGTACTGGGTAATAAAAAGCAAAGTGTAAGGTGAAGTTATAGTTACGTTAAGTGCTAAGACCTTGAGTTACATCAACACCTCCTCCCCCCAGAAGTGCACTAAAAAAACGATGGTTAAAGTGACAATATAGTTAGGTGTTAGAATGAGACATGAGCTAACATATAAAAAAAACACTGAAATGCACCAGTTATAGTTTTGTGAACTAAGTATAACTTACACCCCATCATACACTGCTTATTCTCACAGATTACATCACTCATGACATGTTAAAATACATAATTGATGACATCACTTATAACAACTCAGTCATAGCCTCCAGTCAGACCTACCATCCTATTTGCATCAGGACCTGGACTCAGCGCAAAGGCTCTGGTAAGGCCCTGCACCCAACTCTCCGTAAGCATCAAACCTTCACTGCACGCAATCTTCAGAGGTCCATAGGATACATTTGACAGAGGGTCTGCACCACCCTCTTCACAATGGCCAACCCCCACCATGGACAGACTTTGGACATACACAGTGGAGGTTGTCTGCAAGGCGCAGTGTCACACTAGACCCTGCATTCAACATTCAATAGAAGTTTGTAGGTGGGCTTGCTCTATGGCCAGGCCCTGCACACAACCTGCCACATGTGGCCAACCACCGCTGAGTGGGGAGTTGGCCGCATCTGTGACTGGGCCCTGTGCCCTCTCTTTCAAGACCCCTTAACACCCTACATGCTCAACCTTCAGACCTTCAAGGCAAAGGTTGACCGAAGGGTCCATTGTTCAATGATGTTCAATGACCAGCATGCTGCAAGTTGAATATTGGTACCCAGCCCTTTCATGTCAATAAATAATAAAAGAAACATGTGTGCTACTAAAGGACCATACATTACAGCCAACAAACTGCATCTGGGTTTACTGAGCAGGATTCACATCATGATTCAATTCTGTTTCTATGGACAGGCGCAGAAAGGGCACAAACTAATTTTCAACTTGATTGTGCTGGTTACAGGGCATACATTAATTCAGTAACTCCATGAATTAGTGCAGAGAGCACAGATCAGAGATACGGAATAGTGGTCACAGCCGTACTAAGGCATAAGCAACGAGGGCAATTGCCTAGTCCCCTATCTTCCACAGTGCCCCTTTTAAAGTGATCTTGCTTTCTTTCTTACCTATATCTCTTTGTAAAGCTCAGCCGCTCTCCCTCTTTCTAACTACCGCTCTATCTCTTCTTCCCTAAGTCATGCCCTGTCGTGTCTGTCACCCCTCTTTAACCAACTCTCTACACCTGTCTACCTCCCTATAACTTACTTTGTAACTCATCTACCTCGGACTGCTTGTCTGTCTCTCAAACTTTCTTCTGTATTTCTATCTCACATTTCTCTACTTCACCTCTTTTTGTCAAATGTTCTGTCTTGTATATCACATCTCTCTGCCTCACCATTCATTAAATTACACTCTTCTCTCTACCTCATGTATTCACCTATCCTTCTGGCTAACTCTATACCACTACCAATGTCTCTTTACGTCCCTACCTCTCCTTCTCTGCTTCGCCTATCTGCCTCATGTCTCTCTTTCCACTTCACCACACAGCGCCATAATGCAAAGTGATGCCTCCGCCCTGCAGAATATGAAGAGGAGCCCCTGAGTCTACCATCTCACCAGATATTCATTGGACTTGGCCTGAATGTCCCCTCCTTGCACAGCAGGGTCCTGTGTTACGTCCCTGTCACTCCACCCCCCTCTCGATCACTTCCTCTCTGACACTAGCTCTAGATATTTATGCACTTACTTCCTCTCTCTCTCATCTTTCTCTACATCACCTGTACTTCACCTTTCCCTCTCAATTACACATCTAGCTTACTTATGACTCCACCTCTCTCTCTACTGCCCTCGGTGACCAGCTCTACATCTCGACCTATCAATCCTCTCGCTCTCTACTACACCCGTTTCTTCCTGGCCCTTCTTTCTCTGTATGTTACTGTTCTGTTACCATTGAACTTCCTTTTCTTTTTTCTCTGGCTATTTCACCTCCATCGCAACCTCAGCTCTTTCCTCAACCTTTTTATCTCCATCTCTCTACACCTCACCTCTTTCGATCTTCCATTAACACATCTCTCTGCATCATCATTGTCTTCATTTTTCTCTCTACCTCCTATTTTACTCAGTAGCGCATCTCTCTGTACCCATCTCTACCTCTCTGTCTTTGCCTAACCTCTCCAAGTACTTCAGCATTTGTTCACTACCTCACCTCTCCACCTACACTGAATTCCAATCAAAATATTATTTAAAGATAAATAAATCTTGATACAAACACAAAAACAACAAGCTGAATCAATGCTTGATAAGCTTTAGTTTGGTACCATTTGACTGGTCCTTCCTTGAGCTTTCATCTGCTTTTGCAGGCCCAACTTATTTGGCATTATGAGCGCGTGAATTATCTGAAAATGTGTATAAAAAAGTCAAAATTGTTAACAACAGAGGCACCCAAAATACATTATGGTTGGTGCCCCAAATATTCTTAAGACGACACTGGCCGTGGTCGCTGTTCTGTGTTTCTGACCTTTGGCATGTGCAGCTCATGCCCGAGCTGGTGTGATTTCCGAGTTAGTGTATTCACTGTGAACAGAACTATCCAATTAAAAATGGCTGCCTGGCACCTTATACGAGGGGTACTTCTCCCGTTGTGCACCTACATGTAGTCAGGGTCGGACCTTTCCTCAGGGGGCTGGAGCCCTTGAAGGTGGTTTTGAAACCTCTGACACTTTCCCAGCTCCCCGAGGTTTTTATGTTGGTTTGTTTTTTACGTATGAGGAAATTAAGTGATTCTGTTCAAAATCACAGGTGTTGCGCCGACGGGTGATTCAAACCTGCCCCCAATACCAAATTGGCAGTTTTAGCCGTTAGCCCACATTCCCTATTCTAATTGCAGCAGGCATGGGGAGGATTCAAGAAAGAGAGAAAGAGGGGTGAGGGTAGAGAGAAAGCGATCTAAGAGGGAGAAAAGGCAAAGAGAGATTGAATGGTTGGAAAGAGGAGGGAAAGAGAGCGGGGCTGGTTGAAGCATTTTTGCCAGGGTTGTTTTGGTTCCTCCGTCCGGCCCTGCAGGTAGGTGCCCTCAAAGGTTTAGGCCAAAAACTGGTTATCGCAAACATGCCCACAGCATGCCCAGATATCTGCTGCGATGCACATTACACCTCTCTGCACAGAGTGTTCCCATGGCCTCGACTAACCCCCCGTTACATAAAGGCAACAACCCCTTGGGCTGACCCTTAGCAGTGCAAACTGCATGCGCAGCAAGTAAAACCAATAAGAGGGGCGCGCAGGTTTTGATTTAGTACATAATTTACTTTTTAATAAGTACCTGCTTTCTAAACGCATCCTGCAACTCGACAGCAGTTAACAGGGCGCGCGCGGGTGTTTGCCGGGAATCCAATCAAGATGACGCACAGCCGGGCTAGAAAGGACGCGCTGGATTAGTATCCGCCGTCAGGAAGAGAGAAGCCCGGCTGCAAGGGCGGAACATGTACACCGGCTACTGCCTTCCACAACATCCGGCTAGGGTGGGGGTCCGGCGTCTACCCTTTCCACCACTGGCACAGGGCGACAGACCGTTCTGTGTCTGTTCCAGAACGTTCCAGCGCTCCCAGATTCCTGCCAGTCAGCACGTGCCAAGGACCTTGGCGAAGCACTCGACTACGAGTGTCTCGTTATTTCGTAATCCTTGCGCAAACTGAAAGACAGTTAAGCGCACACGGTAATTACAGAGTAAAACCGGTCGAGATTTAAAATGGCAAAGCTCCAATAAGTGCTGGGACAAGTGGATTTTTGTGTGGAAAGCACCAAAATCTACGATATTTACCATTACGAGGGAAAAACTTATAACAGATTCAATTTATCACATACGAAAATGTTGTTCACTAGGCTGCTAGATTTTATCGGGTTCAACAAACAGTGCAAACACCTTACTTAATGTAATGGCTGGACATATAGCGCTGTCGTGGTTGCCTTTCAGAGGATTGAGGGCAGCAGCTGTTATTTAACATCAAATACTGTTTCCGATGTTATATGCCTTAAAAGACCTCCCTGCTGAAATTCTCACCTTTGTCTCACAAGTTACACTCAAATCTGTACATCAGGTGCACTAACCCACTGAGCTACTTCTAGAATGGTAACGTGTTCATGGTGCAATGTATGACAGTATGCAGCTGATGTTCCTTACTCCTTAAGTAGATCACAGGTTGTCAGGGTACACACTTGCAGGAGCTAAAGGCAAGACTTCCAGTACAGGAACAGTGTTAGAGGGTTGGTACAAGATACACTGCAACACTCATATGAATGAAGTCACCCTAAGGGAGTTCAAATCAGAATTATCACCTAACCCATACATCTTTGCAATAATAATAATAAAAATAAAATGCAGGTGAAATCAGGCCTAGAATAATCAGAAATCTGTAGCCTAATTTTTTTGTAATGACATGCCATGAAACGTTTTGGTAACAAAAGCAGGGGCTATCCCGCTCGTAGAAAATAAAGTGTCAAAGTTATGTTAAGGCAATCATGGGCACAGTGCTATTCTAAGGCAGGCATGGGCACAGTGTTATCCTAAGGCACTCATGGGCACATTGTGATTACAAGGCAGTCATGTGCACAGTGTTATCCCAAGGCACTCATGGGCACAGTGTTATTCTAAGGCAGTCATGGGTTCAGTGTTATCCCAATGCACTCATGGGCACAGTGTTATTCTAAGGCAGTCATGGGTTCAGTGTTACCCCAAGGCACTCATGGGCACAGTGTTATTCTAAGGCAGTCATGGGCACAGTGTTATCCCAAGGCACTCATGGGCACAGCGTTAGTCTAAGGCAGTCATGGGATCAGTGTTATTCTAAGGCAGTCATGGGCACAGTGTTATCCCAAGGCACTCACGGGCACAGTGTTATTCTAAGGCAGTCATGGTTTCAGTGTTATTCTAAGGCAGTCATGGGCACAGTGTTCTCCCAAGGAACTCATGGGCACAGTGTTATTTTAAGGCAGTCCTGGGCTCAGTGTTATTCTAAGGCAGTCATGAGCGCAGTGTTATCCCAAGGCACTCATGGGCACAGTGTTATCCCAAGACACTCATGGGCACAGTGTTATTCTAAGGCAGTCATGGGCACAGTGTTATCCCAAGACACTCATGGGCACAGTGTTATTATAAGGCAGTCATAGGCACAGTGTTATCCCAAGGAACTCATGTGCTCGGTGTTATTATAAGGCAGTCATGGGTTCAGCTTTATTTTAAGGCAGTCATGGGCACAGTGTTATTCTAAGGCAGTCATGGGTTCGATGTTATTCTAAGGCAGTCATGGGTTCGGTGTTATTCTAAGGCAGTCATGGGTTCGGTGTTATTCAAAGGCAGTCATGGGTTCGGTGTTATTCTAAGGCAGTCATGGGTTCGGTGTTATTCTAAGGCAGTCATGGGTTCGGTGTTATTCTAAGGCAGTCATGGGTTCGGTGTTATTCTAAGGCAGTCATGGGCTCGGTGTTATTATAAGGCAGTCATGGGTTCAGCTTTATTTTAAGGCACTCATGGGCACAGTGTTATTCTAAGGCAGTCATGGGCACAGAGTTATCCCATGACACTCATGTGGACAGTGTTCTTCTAAGGCAGTCATGGGTTCGGTGTTATTCTAAGGCAGTCATGGGTTTGGTGTTATTCTAAGGCAGTCATGGGTTTGGTGTTATTCTAAGGCAGTCATGGGTTTGGTGTTATTCTAAGGCAGTCATGGGTTTGGTGTATGAAATCAAAAAAATAATAAATGGCCATTGGAAACTCATCTCAGATGACCTTGACGCCCATGAACCACCGTTGCACGCATTCAAAAAAGCCAAAAATATTAGGGATTATGTTGTCCGTTCCCTTCTGGACACACCACCGAAACCGACAATCCAAAGCATGTGGAATCTTCCAGAAGTGGTGGGTCATTTTAAATGTACCAAGTGCAAAGCATGCAAGATGACTATTGAAACCAAAACTTTTCCTTACAAACATCACACCATCGATTTGAAGGCCCACACCAACTGTAATTCCTGTGATGTAATCTACGTGATTGTTTGCCCTTGTAACCTAGTATACATTGGGCAAACAAGACAAAAAGTGAAAACACGAATCCTGCAACATTGCAGTAGAATCCGTTGTAACACTATAGGGGCTCCATTAGTCGAACACTTCAAGGCCTACACACATACACCAGATTCATTGAGATGGTTGGTTCTCGAAGGTGTCCCTGGGAGCACGGGGAGGGGATTTGGGTCCCATTTTGAACGTAAGAGAGTGCAAATGGATGTACTTTCTGGACACGGTGAATAATGGACTCAATGAATTAGATGGCACAAATGCCCAATTAGCTGGATTGACTGCAGAATGACTGTGTTTTATATGATGTATAATGTTCCAATGATATCAGGTTCAATCCAATAGGATTATAATTCACATCATTAAACATTGTGCTCTTGCACGAGGTACGATAACTATGTCTTTACGTGTAATGCACTAAAATACATGCCAGTATGACCGACTTGAGCATTGTCACCCACACTACAGACAATGCCACCGCGATGTCCTAATGCTGCAAACATGGTTCCTTATAACATTGTATATGCATATATATGCACTAGTTATGTTAATTTTGACAAAAAGCTTCTAAACCACAACTAGGGCGCCCAAGTGTTGTAATCATGTCCCCACATCCTCCCATACGTAGATATATGCGACTGATGTGTATATTTCGATGGAATGCTATTTTACGCATAAATAATGATGTTATCATATGTATAGGGTATTAATGCTTTCATGTACGTCACCATGCAAAGTTGTGTTCACAATATTTGTGTTAGGTAGGGATTCTCCGAATATGCAGATTATGAACGTATTTTTCACAGATTTCACATAACCTTTAGTATTTTGATTATACGTTGAATGCCTCTTCTGTTACACCATTTCAATAATAAAGACCTTGGCTCACTTTATTCTTTTAAACTATTAGACATCGCACACCTTAACTGTGTGTTGCTTCACGCAGACTTGAGTGAGGCACGTTTCGCACCTGAAGCAGCCGATCCAAGTTCGATCCCCACACGCCGTATTTGCCTGATGAGGGATTTCCTTCCTCTGACTGGCTGGAGGCAGGCGAGCCCCTTTTTGGCAGTATCCAGCGGCGGCACGGCGGGTGCACGTGCGCCACACCGTGTTCTTCATAAGAACGCACAGTCAGTTTCGCGCTCACAACTGAGCCGGATGGCCAGCGACTAGGTAAGCGAGCGCCAACCCGCCCCCTCCTTTCAAGCACTGTGAGAATGTGAGTACTCGTTCATATCTCAGGGACGGGTTAGATTTCGGGAGCAGGGCTCCACATGCTGTAATGATTCTCAATTACCAGGTTTTTGTAGAGGCTTCCGTAATTTTTACTTTAATTACGATCAATTTGCCCTTTCCTCGAACGTTGAGTTATTTTTATCATACCATTAGTCATCATCACGAAACGACGTGAAAGCCATTGTGTGGCCCCCTAGAGTTTCAGTTTAGAGATGCTATTGTCTAACCAGACTTCACTCTTTCAGCCAGGGCGGAGGGGCCACTCAATCCTCTTTCCTTTTAATGTATGGGATAGATATGTTATTTTCCAAAGTCACCGATAACCAATGTATGCCTGCATAAGGTCTACACAGATGGACATTGTATCTCCTTTCTAGTAGGTTCTATGATTTCTGATCACTACTCATCGAGTGCACCCGGTCTGTTTTTCTGTTCATTGTAGATTGTTTGGATTAGTTCCCACTGCGAGAGATTGGATAACCTCAGTAGTGCGTCTGCATTCATTGTTGAATTAGTAAGTAGTACCATTCAGATCCTTCAGTAAGGCAGTACAGCCCCTGTTTTTAAGTCCTGTGACTTTGTTTCTTCTTACTTTTAGGACTCTTTAGGGAGCCTATTGTGTTTCTCCCAGTCTTTACGAGCTTTCCCGAGCCCTTCTGGGCCGAGTGAACAGCGGACAATTCCTGCTGTGTCCCTAAGTAGGTATACGTTACCTGATCTGTTTTTAGCTTTCACCTTGTATATAGACACTCGTATTTTCTTACACTCATTTCTGATTATTCATAGGTGCTCTTTTTAGCCCTGTCCTGATGAAGACCCCACCTTGAGGATCTAACTTGCCCTCCTTCTCAGGGGTCGAAACGTTGACAACATAAACGTCCTTCACAGGCTCTGATGCAGAATTGATCTAACAGTGGAGGTTTACTCAGAGTCATGTGTACATTTAGGAACAACTGACCTTTGTTAAGCTGAAGAGGTCTTATATTGAAATACGGCTGATGTATATATGTCACTATACCTTTTCCTTGTCCTTCACTCACATGTTCACTACCCATCCCTCAATCCTACACTTCTGTTCCCACACCAAGAGCACTGTAAATATGTATTGTACTATTATTTGATTGAGCAATTAGGTTGCCAACACTTAATGCTTTGACTAAAATTGCATTCAATGTCCAGAATTCATGAATAAAATGGATATATACGTTTAAAGAAAAATAAGAGTGGTGAATGCTATATTATATATTTTTTGTTGTGTTATAAGAGTTGCTACCGCGACCATTTATTTGATTGTACTGGTGTTATTCTAAGGCAGTCATGGGTTTGGTGTTATTCTAAGGCAGTCATGGGTTTGGTGTTATTCTAAGGCAGTCATGGGTTTGGTGTTATTCTAAGGCAGTCATGGGTTCGGTGTTCTAAGGCAGTCATGGGTTCTGTGTTATTCTAAGGCAGTCATGGGTTCGGTGTTCTTCTAAGGCAGTCATAGGCGCAGTGTTATCCAATCGTGGTTCAGAACAATGAGCTGGGAATTCACTGGCCTTGGTGCTGAAGTCTGCTGCTGTTATCGTCATATGGGGCAGACTCATGGTCAATGACAGTCAATGGCCTGTGGTTTGTGAGGTATGGGCAGGATAGAGGTGCTCTGAGTTGGCCTTTCACTGCTGACTACTTTGCAGACTGGGCTGTAGCAGGTCTCTAAGTCCAGGGGGTTAAGGGGACATCTGTCCTCTGTGTGAGAAGTGAGCGCTGTGCTGGGTTGATACTAGTAGTTCTAATTGAGCAACAAAGGTTTTGCTGCACTGTGCCCCATACTTTCAGTTCCAGAGTAATCCAGAACGCGCCTGCTTAGCTCATGGGTGCAAAACTTAGGGAATAGATTAGGGAAATCAATAGATTCAGACATACATTACTGAAGCGTGATGACAGTGTCGCAGGAAACGACGAGTACAAATTTAAACGATAAAAAAATAGCAATACTTTAAGATACTTTAAACGTGGAATCCCCTCTCTCAAATATTGCAAACCCTACATAAGGTGGAAGTGACAAGCCCCATATGACAACACTTTACGAGGTAGGCTGTTGCACTAGCAGAAATGCTGCACTCTGACTGGTCGGCTTGGCCTGGTCTACATGTACCTGTGAGAGGGATGCTGGTTTCGTCAAATGCCCACTGGGAGCATCGTGCAGCACAAGGCGTTCAGCACTGGCCCTCTCCATGGCTTCTGATTTATGCACACTCAGCATGAGTGCACTGCACATGCCCATTTGCATAAGAACAAAATCCATGTTGCCATGACATGGCGTCCTTGCACCCTGCATACTTCCAATTATCTCTACATGTATCCACACAAGCGGTAGATATTGATGCCACGGTATTAGCTGGGCCCACTCCGATCCCTGGGGGTGGACCATACTCTGTAATGAACTATTCAATTGTTTTTCCAGCCTCCATGTTTTATAATTAAGCAATAATCCCTAGCAAATCAGTCATTGCACCAGTAATAAGTGTTTTGCTCATTAGCAGCCCAAGGCAGGACCCAGGGCATGTAACAGTGCAAGAAAACAACTGTTAGGTCCAGTAATGACCCATTTCCAAGGACGCAGAGCTATTACCCACCATATTCTGCACATCACAAATGCATCAATTTATTTTGGGCCGCAGAATGCTCTCAGAATTAGTCACTCTAAGATACCAGACGGATATATCTGCCAGGCAGAAATGTGGAGCAGGCTTCATTACCGCAGCTTCACTTCAGCTTCCCCAGCTGCTGTTCGGCGGCAAACAAAGATGCTTTTATTTAGCATTTGCTCGTTATTATTTTTCAATAAAGGGCAGGGTATTTCGTCAGAATGGTGCTCTGCTGGACGTGCAGCTGGGGCGCGGGCGGGCTGGGTCGGTGCGCTCTGGTGCACACGGGGAGATGCACTGTGCAGGACGACGTGAACATTCACTTGTGCACATATTTTCTGTCCTGCAGCAGCCTCGGCAGTGCAGTCGGGGCTACACTGTAAACACCCCTACATATTGCATAGGCGATGTGAGCCGGAAGTCTCCATGGGTAGCTCAAGAGAAGCTTTGAAACATCAGTGTACCACGTTCGTCCTCTCGGCGCTATGGCCAGGACATGCATGCACCAGCACCACCCTGTCCTCTGTCGAACCTCTCCTCCGCCACTCCTTCCATCTGCTCAGCTATCCAGTGTCCACCCTTCCTACGCACTCCCGTGCTTCCTTTCCCTTCAACCACCCACCTATGACTCATGGACACGTGTGCATAGCTTGTGCTCCCTGATCCGCAGCCGTGTGTAGAGGCGCTATCCATGGTGCTCAGAGACAGACACGAACGTGCAGTCTACGGAGTACTCGTCTGTGGAATATGGACAGCCTAATGTGTAATGGACACAGAAGACTTTTTTTCTTGTTCCTGTCTCACATACAGCACCTAGCCCCCATCCCCTCCCCCGGTGAGCACTACACACAGCATAACGCACTATGCAATTTATGCGGAGCTCAGGTTGGCCTTTTCATTAACGTGGGTGTATGGCGGACTTCGGCGAAGAAGCCTTCTGTTTATTCCAGCGTTAATTTGATGCTATACCGCCGACATTTCGTGGTATTCGAGATGTATGTAAATTTACACGTAACTCAACTGCCTCCAGTTTACGTGGGAAGAAAAATATTTTTCTTTGCTCTCAATAAGCTGTTAGAATCTGGACGGGGGCAGGCAGTATGACATTCTGTTCTATTCCTTTGAATCTAATAGAGACAATGGCCCCCATCAAAGGATGTGCCAAAATGGACGTGACCAACTTCGTGACGTTTTGAAATAACATAATCAACGTCACAAAGCTGGTGAATTAAAAAATAAAAAGTGCCTGAAAAGTCACGCAGTAAGTATGTTCTGCCAAAAAAACATAGCGCCAAAATCTACTACATAAAGGGAATTGTATTGCTGGAAAAATATCATGAAAATGTTCTGGGAAATATTACTCACAGGCAAAGTTTTACGGAGCTGACAACTTTGAAAACCTAAAGTTTGGCACCCTCTCAAAACTTTGCTGGTGGAACTATACTTTTGCACGACAAATTTTTACAAGAATGTTGGCACACAATAAATGTATTAAGTGCTGAAGATGGTGCCCAAAATAAAGTAAACAATTAGAAAGGAATTGTGTATAAAGGTAAAGAAGCCGTTGAATTACAGGATCGGCTGCACCAGAGACTATGTCAGAAAAATCAATACTCATTTTTTACATGGATAGCCAATGTTGTAATCATGGTGGAGCAACTGATGTCACCTTTAACTCTATTTCTTGCACAAGACTTGTAGAATATTTGAGCAGTTTTACGTTGAGAATGCATGTGGTAACCTATGGTGTTGAACTGCTGAGTGACATGTATTGAATGGCGCCCTTGAGTAAGATGACTTGTAAGAAAAGATGGAGGCACACTGAATCATGCAAGGACTATCGTCAGCCTCGTGTGGGCCACTAGACTGTCACTGAACAGGGATTGGAAGGAAGACATGAGTACTTGCAAAGATCTTAGGAAGCAGGTCGAGTACGGAGACTAAGTTCAATGTAAACACGTGCAAATTAGTTAAGTTAGGATGCAGGTTGGGCAAGCAGTAGGAGAACAGGTGGTGAGGTTTCAAAAGTCCAAAAGAGGAGAAAGACCTTGGGTAAATTGACACATTGTCATATGCTTGTCTGTCATTGACAAGACTTACTTTGTGCATTTGTTAATGAGCATCAGTGTTATACTACCGAAGGGTGACAGTGTAACTGTCTGTGAAGTCGAGCCTAGTCTGAAAATTTGACCTCTAAGAAGGTGGGTAAAGATTCCAGATTTTCCAGCCCATCATCTTATGGTAAAGTTAAAGATGCCACGTCCATCTTGTGCATGGCTTTAGCTGAACCCTCGAAGGCCTCTTGCAGCCAGACATTCTGCCAAGGAAGGCCAGGACTTCCGGTCGCAGAGAATCCTTTGGTGAGTTGCTATTGCTGTCTATGGAGACTGGGGAATGGGGACTATTTACCCACTCCTTCTCAGTTGCAGCATGTAGACCTCTGCTGTTCTGCACATATGGACTGGTAATTCCCTGGTACCATCACTTCCACCCTTTAGAGGCTGGGACTTCAAGATGAGGGAGATTGCATAGGGCAGCTGCTGACAGCACTTATTTACTACTCTCACTTGTGTTCTGAACTTCAGCAGAAACATTTTCCCACCACTGTTCATGGCTCTGAAAGATGCTCCATTTTCTCTACTCCTTTTCTCTTAAACATTACAAGCTTCACACTTCAGAAAGTTTGCAAAGCTTGGGAAAGCAACAATGGTTAGAGGACTGTTCCTTGACACGATCTGCAAACCAACGGTATTATAAGGGGCATCTTTGTGTCGAAGAGCCTCCCTCAGCTGTTGGTCATGGCTGGTACAACTGGCATCTCCAGGCCGATACCTTGAAAGTGGCTGCTGAAGATTGGCTTTTAATGATGCGCCGGTGGCAATAGATAATCATGGGCCCATATCTTGCAACAGGCCAGTCAAATGTTTTACTGTTCCATTGATCTGGGGTCCCAGTAGGAAAGGTGGAAGCTTATGGGGGAACATTATATGATGAAGAGTGAGACACACCAGTTAGAGGTTCTATTACAGGTAGGTCCCAACAGGACTGGGGCTCATTTTGGGATAATAGAAGGAAGAAGACTTTGAATGCTCCTTGGTCAGACAGAGACTAACTTTGCCAAATGATGCCTTAGAACTGCTGCCAGAATGGACTACAATATAAAGACCAATAGGTAAAAATGTATCAACCTCGGTGGTTGGCAGCAAAAAGGGAAGGACAATAAGTTACATGGTGATTCATCTGCAACAAGAGAACCTTGACTGATTGCTTCACTTGAGAATTACTGGGAGTTTTATAAGAGACAATCCTAAAGCTGCGGGGTACAAATAAGTAGATCAGTTTACAACGTGCTGATGAACGTGTAGGTCTAAAGAGTGAATGAGAAGTGGGGCCGGGGAGGGCATTGAAAAAAGTCTTCTTCACAAGAGGGCCTCCCCACACTGGCGGGGGTTGAAATAAATAGCAGAATGAAAACAGACACTGGATAGGCTTGAAGGAATAATAGAGAAGCAATAGAAAAGACAGAGTTGGAGATTAAATAGGATTAACCCTGTTTACGCATGCAGGCAGGCCGTGAGCCATCTAGATAGACCCATTGGTCCATACTTGTCACCTTGCATCTATATGATTCTAATAATAGTTTGTTCAGCAAAAGGCTCAGTAGCAGACCCTGAGGGCTGAGAGCGAAGATGAGAGAAATTCAGTGAATGGCAGAGAGAAAGGATCTACAGTGAAGTAGATGTAGCAAATGACAGAGCGATAAATATATGAAAAATAACAACTATTTCCTAATAAAGAAGGAGATTCTGTTCCAAAAATGTGCGTTATGAGAGCAATGTGATCCTCCCTCTGCTAGGTGACAGAGTGTGGCACGCCCCTCTTTTACATTCTTCTTCACTCAGCTAGAGTTAGAATTTCAATGGCCAACTTCACCTAATGGCATTCAGCAGACTTGGTCCTTCATGAGATCTGGGGCCTATTGTCACCCATAGAGGGGCAGAGAGGGGAAAGGGGTGTGGCTCTGATGGCACAACGGGGGCAGACCGATAACTAAAGTGTTTTCATTGGTCCACTGTAGAGGTGTGTGGGCAATGGCATGATAAGCAGATAATTGTTTTAGGTGGTTCCTATTATTCCCTACTTACACAGCGGACCCTTATATGGAGGTTTTTGTTTGTTAGGATTTATTAGGATAAGCCCTGGTACCCTTTTATACAGTATTTTCTAACATGTTTTTTCCTGTACGCAGGTATTTTTAGCAATGCATTTTATCTTTTCAAAGGTTGCACTTTAAAAATGTGCTGTATTGTAATTTAGATATGTCTGCGAGTGAAATGAAGATACTAGATGATTTGTGGATGTTTCATTTCTTCATGTGCTTTTATGGCCAATTTAGGCCGAATAAAGAATTTATTGATTGATTGATAAGCAGATAATGAGACAGGGTGTGATGGGAGGGTCCCGCTTATATGTCAGAACCAGAAAAGGTGTGTAAAGACTGCAGGTGTGTTAAAGGAGCAGCAAATATCTACATTCCATGGGTAACCAAAGAGCCTGGCTCTCTCGGTAGCTATCCAGGATAAATGCTGAGGACCGGAGAGCTTCCTTCTGCCCTGAGCTGTAGAGTTAAGAAGGAATGGGGGTACTGCACCAGACCCCCGGTGCTGTTACACTGTTGCACCCTTGGCCCCGAAAGGATGTATATTAGTTCAGTAGTTGCAAAGTAATGTGAGTAGTGTGGAGGCTCTTTTTTTTGTTTACATTTCTTTATTAGTTTTATAGAGTGCCATGTATTACAGCAGTTACAGACAGTTGGAATAGTACATATTTCTCCTTTACGATTGCCAAGTGGCGCACATGTTAAACTTTGAACTGCAAGTCTGGTACTTGATATCGAGAACAAACAGTGCACAGCCCTCGCTATAGTGGCAGAATGTTTCGACAACAAACACGTGGCTAGAATGCACATAACACTACTTGTAATAACATGCTAACTCATGAGGGAAAGAACAATAGAATAGATGGGTAAGGGGTGGGGTGGGGAAATATCGCATCTCACTGGATGATTATATGAAACACAGATGGTGTTGGTCGTACTGTGCTCGTCGTAGTGCATGCAACTCTTCCTGCCGCCAACTTTTCGCGCACTTATGTCTCAATGCTAATGTCTGTTATCCTGAATATATGTCAGGAGTTGCTGCCTATGTATTATCGATGCTCCGCTTCTGAAGTGGTGTTCATTGAAAAAAGGGGGGAGAGGGGTCCCAAGCTACTGCTGGGTTCCCTCTGTGCCTTCCTGCATCCCATTTATCGCTTGGGAGGACCCCTGTACCTCCAACTGCTACTGCCACGCATTTCGGAGGTCTGTGAGGATTGTATCCCAGGCCGTAGCTAAGGGTGTCTTACGTATGCCTGTGGCATCTTCTCGCCGGAGCGCCACACTTTCCGCTTGTGCCCAGCATATCATGCAGTGATACCATGCCGCTACTGACGGGGGGTCAGGCGACTTCCAGCGCTTAGTGATGAGGCGCTCTGCTACTATAAGCCCCAAATCTATTAAGCGAGTTGTCACCTTATGTTTCTTATGCCTCCGGTACAGCCCTAGTAAGCACACCTCCCAGCTCCATTCCAGCGCGCGGTCCATGGCACGCGCCAAGTATGATGTGATGGCCTCCCAATAGGTAGTCAGCCTGCTGCATGCCCACAACATATGTATGAGATCTCCACCCACCATGTCGCAGCGAGGGCACCGCGCATCAGCGCGATTGAATATTTTGTTGATTGAGGCCGGGGTCGTGTATGCTCTTTGGGTTATATAATATTGTACGAGCCTAAACCTGGCATTCCTCGGTATGTGGGTGGGGCTTTCTAATATTGCTGCCCATTCCCGGTCCGTGCTTTGTCTCTGTAGGTCGGCATCCCAGTGTCCTCTCAGTTTGTCTAGTGGGGCTGCTGCATGTGTCCGGAGTGACTCTGCAAACCACCTGACTAGATGTCGGCCCGCCCCCATTATATGAAGATACTGAAGTGTTAAGTGTGTTTTCGGTTCCTCCATCATGTCACCCCAGATTAACCTCAATGTTCTAATAAGTGCCGCGTGTAGTAAAAATTGGCCTTGCGGTAAGTCATAGTCGTTCACAAGTGTATCAAACGGAATCAGCTGTCCGTCTTGAAATAGGTCCCCCACCGTCTGAAGTCCTGCATCATCCCATGCGCGTAATTCCATTGCCGTAGTTATTCGCTGCTGTCTCGGCGTGCCCAGTATCGGAATGGAGGGTGCGTATGTAATGACCGCTTTGGTGAGTTGTAAGATGCACCGGAAGCAGGCGAATGCTACTTACACCAGCTGTTGTGTAGGACCCGGTCCCTTCCTGCCTGGATGAAACAAGGACATCACCTGCATTAGGGTATAGCCCGGCTGCTGCGTGGCAGTGTCAGCAAGCTGTCTCTCGCTGAGCTAGCGGGCCACCCATTGCAGCTGTGCCGCCAGATAATAGTGTTCCATATTTGGGACTGCCACTCCACCACCGTCCACAGGCAGGTACATCTTGGCCAGTGCCACCTTATTGCGGCTGCCATGCCAAATAAATTGCCGCATGTCCCCTTCGAACGAGCGGAACACCGCAGGCTTAATATATACTGTTACAGCAAACAAATGATGGACGCACAGGCACAGGGTCAAGACTGATTTGCATATGGCTGGGTCCAAACTGGGGTGGCGTAGTGGGCAAAAGAACGATGGATTTAACCCAGATCTTTTGACTGAGGGAGAATGTTTGCATTGTCAGCATTCCGTCCATCTTTTGTTTGCTGTAACACTTTTCGCCCTAAGTGGGATGGGTATGCCCAGACATGGGTCCCTTGCTCACTGTGCCACTGGATTCAAGCTAGCCTGGCTGAAGAAGGGTGACATACCCTGAAACCGGTCCCAGGATGCTTGTTTCCGGTCCAAGGAGGACCTGGCCTGGCAGTTCGGTCTGGACTCTTCCCATGGGGCACAGGGTCAAGACTGATTTGCATATGGCTGGGTCCAAACTGGAGTGGCGTAGTGGGCAAAAGAACAATGGATTTAACCCAGATCTTTTGACTGGGGGGAATGTTTGCATTGTCAGCATTCCGTCCATCATTTGTTTGCTGTAACACTTTTCGCCCTAAGTGGGATGGGTATGCCCAGACGTGGGTCTCTTGCTCACTGTGCCACTGGATTCAAGCTAGCCTGGCTGAAGAAGGGTGACATACCCTGAAACCAGTCCCAGGATGCTTGTTTCCGGTCCAGGGAGGACCTGGCCTGGCAGTTCGGTCTGGACTGTTCCCATGGGGCACAGGGTCAAGACTGATTTGCATATGGCTGGGTCCAAACTGGGGTGGCGTAGTGGGCAAAAGAACGATGGATTTAACACAGATCGTTTGACTGGGGGAGAATGTTTGCATTGTCAGCATTCCGTCCATCATTTGTTTGCTGTAACGGCTTAATATATACTGGCAGACTTGCCGAGTGGTATAATAGCTGTGGGAGTGCCACCATCTTCAAGAGTGCTACCCTGCCCATAGTGGCAATAGGCAGTGTGCGCCAGAACACCATTTGTGATCTGAGTGCCGTTACTGCTCTGACGTAATTACCCTCAAATAAATCTAGCGGCTCGCGATATATCCGAATCCCCAGGTATCTAAATGCAGTCTGCTGCCAGCGTACCGGTGTGCCACTGACTGTTAGTGCAGGGTCCGGGGAGGTTTCATTAAAGGGATAGAGGCACGATTTGCCCCAGTTGACGCGTAGCCCGGACAGGGCGGCGAAGTCCGAGAGCGCCTTTGCTATTACGGCACATGGTTGCCGAAGATCTCGTAAATATATCAATAGATTATCGGCGTAGAGCGACACTGCGTGCACCCCAGCTCCTAGAGGGATTCCCCAGTCCGCCATCGTACTACGCAGGGCCACCGCCAGTGGTTCGATGGCCAGCGCGAACAATAGTGGAGAAAGGGGACAGCCTTGCCGCGTACCCCGACCAATTGAGATAGATTCGGAGACATACGGGCCTGTATTGACCTTTGCCGTGGGGCACGTGTAGAGCAACTTAACTAGGCCCATGTAGTTATCACCTAAATTATATTTGGCCAAGGTGGCAAATAAAAAGTCCCATTCGAGCGTGTCGGTAGTGTGGAGGCTCTTATAACAGAAACAACTCTCCAAACATCAACCCATTAGTCTTAAAGCATATTTATTCCTGGATCTTCATTGACATTGGTGTCATTAATTCCTGTTCTTTTGCTTAGCCAGATGTTTTATTCACAGTATTACAAACCAAAGGGTTAATAAAAAAAGCAACACGTGTTTCACAGAGTCAAGAGGTTCCCACTTTTTGAAGCTCATCTCATCACTGTATTTAATTCTGAAACTAGGAAAGAGGATGATTCATACGTCTCCTGTTCTGGTCTCTTGCACGATTGCTAAACTCTGTATTCAAAATGCAAGAGTAGTGATCCAAATAGGCCCTGATACAGCATCCCCGTCACGTGAAAACTGCCAGTAGATGGCCAATTTAATGTCCTGCCATTTAGAGTCTGAGCTACAGGTTGGCAGCTAAATGCAGATGCAGGTCATGGGGTCTATGTTAGGGTCTGTCGTGGCAGTGTGAGGATCTCTTGGGGATATGAGGATGGTGTCTGCTATAGATGCACGGTCTAACTCAGGCCGAGCCAGGAACAGGCTCTTAGAGAGCCTGGTTCTTCTGGAGAACACTTTGGACATCTGGCAGCCAATAGCAGAACAATGCAAAGCCACTGATGTGAGTTACATTAACAACCAAGGACCAGTGAGGTGATGGTCAATGAGATTTACGCTGAGTTCTGCGAGCGGGCAAAATCGCCATGCTGCGCTGATGTTTTGTGCCGGGAGCTTGTTCCGTGCTGCAAAATTAGCACAAGCGGCACCATGTGGCGCGCCAGAGGGCTCTGCTTCTTTGCTGCTGCTTATTTTCTACTCTAGCGGCAGCCTTCTCACCACGAATGGTCATGACCGCCCGGATTGAGAAAATCTCACTAGAGAACGCAAATTCTCTCTGACCAACTTACCACTGGTGAGCCGCATGACAGAAAAAACTCCGCCACACAGCAGCTGGTGAAGTTTTGCTGGAACTTCGTGTTATGAGCGTAACACAGAGGCGGCAGAACTCTGCGAACTCTGCCAGCAGAGAGGAATTTTCTGCCCACCCCTACTAATTAGCAGATCTAGTGAGAATTAGAGAAGGAGGTAGGGAGATGGCATCAGTCAGAGGCGCCTTAACCATTTTAGCAACCTCTCCTTCAGCCCCATTCACTTAGGAGCCCCCAGGACAATGTGTGGCCAAGCCGCGGGGGCCAGCATGTGGCATACTTGGCCACTCCCAGACTAAATACCCAAGCACTGCCTCCCTTTAGAAACCGCGCAGTGCAGCTCCCAGTATAACCACTGCAGGGTCCCCACATTCACAGAGGACATACTATGTCTTTTGAATGCCTTAGGTCTGAATCAACTCCTTATCATGGGTGTGATGTGTTCCTCAGTTAACACTTGGCTGCTAATACATAATTTGTGCTCCTAAATATTACAAGAGCAAATGCTGGTTTTGCGGCCTATTTTAACATATTAACATCATTCGGGCAAAACGAATTACCACACTAGAAAGGATGACTGGTGGGCAATTCTGGGTATAAACAAAGCTTTCTGTCGTCTCCTTCCACTAAGAAGCACATACCTATTATGTGTGTTGGTGAAGTCTGCACTACTGCTTCTTGTCCTTTAACAGTTGTGTCTGAAAGGGAAGCCCGCACAGCTGCCGAGCGTGCTGTGGCTATTTTCTGTGTGTTAGTGCAGCTCACACTGTTGCCTTCCACACATAACCATTTCTCTGCCTGGGATTCTTGATTTGCTGCTGTTTAGATATCCAGTTTTGCTTCCAGTGCTCTATGAAGCTTGTACAGAACCCCTGCACTGCTCCTGTGTTTGTACACTTTCTTTGTCGGGTGTTTGCAGTGACGTTTTCAGGCGGGGGCACAGTGGGCTCTGGCCCAGGGCCCCAGCCTTTCAGGGGGCCCCCTGATAGAACCAGCTCTTTTCTGCAGAGGCTCTTTCCATAGTGACCTTGACTAATTCTTAAACAGATTGTTTTAAACAACGATTCCCTTTAATTTATTTTTAATATCGGTGATGTGCGAGTCTACTACGAACATTTTCCAGAGAAACTTTTGTTTGTCTCACGCAAAATCCATTAGAAAAAGTTTCTTTGAGATCAAAACAGACCTTGCATTTGAGAAAGGGGTGGGGGTCGCAGAGATTATTTGCAGTAATATTAGTGAGCTGTTGCTGTGTTACAGTACAGAAAACACACGTCACTATCCCTGAATATTAGATGTAATCACATTAAGAATTTGGATGAGTGCGCCTGTGCACTCTCAGTGACCTGGTCAAAGAGGGCATGAAAGAGCTGAAACTAGATCATAAATTCAAAGCTGTTCCGAACAGGGGCCCCCAAAATACGTTTGGCCCATGGCCCCCAAAATCCTTAAGATGTCCCTGGGTGTTTGCTTCTGTTTGACTACTCCCTGCACATATTTATGAAAGAAGCTTGGATTTCTTCATACATGCTGCACCAGTAGGGTGACCAGGCGTCCCGGATTTGCCCGGACAGTCCCGGTTTTTCGCCAGCTGTCCCGGCAGATTTCAAGAAATAAACTTATGTCCTGGTTTTTAGAGAGGGTCGGCTGAAAACGGTGGGTGGTATCTTTTTATGTTTTGCAAAGCAGAGATAGTTAGCAGCTGTTATAAGAAAGCCAATTAATTAACAGGCATGCTACTGACTTTAAAATGGCATTTTATGTACGTTTTTACGGCCACTTCTGTAATTCTCTGTGCGCTGTGTTGAAGTAAAATTGTAGTCCTTCTTCTATTTTTGGGAAATGTCCCGGATTTTAGCTTTAAAATTCTGGTCACCCTATGCACCAGGTTTCTTTATGAGGTAGGTTTCCCCTCTGCGTGTGAGTGAAAGTTCCACTGTTGCAGCTCCTGTTCTGTGTGAGTAAGATTACGGTGTTCTGTTGTTGCCTGTAACGCGTCTGTTCTCTCTCAGGACACTGCTGTGGTGTATGCTGCCATGCCGTTTCCCATGTGGCATCTTGTGCTGTGTATCACGCTGCAGCTTAAAGACATCTATCTTTTCACCACACAAATTCCAAGATGTTTTTCACAATGCTTATTCGGGCTGTGCATACTTTGACATTACAGAGGCGCTCTTCTGTAAAAGCAAATGAGCCACGCTTCATGGCCACTAGCAATTACTTCATTATACAACACGTGCAGAAGGATGCGCAGCTTGGCCCTTCCTATGCGAAGGCGCGACACCACCATGAGGTGGCGCCAGATTGCAACGAGGACTCATACATTTGGCAGTGTTCACAGAAAAGGGGGCGGTGGGAACGGCCGCTGTGATTTTTTGTAGGCTCCAATAACATTTTCACCACAGGATGGGCTGAAACCCATGATTTGGTTGTACGAGATCAATCACAAGAGGCCTTCCCCGCTGATCGCAGTGCCGTTCTTGCAGCTGCTGAGGCAGTCAGCTGCATACAGAGCCTGATAGGCACAGTCTGCACTGCACAGGTCCGAGGACACTATTCCTGTTAATACAGGTTTCTGTAGAGGTGTCCTTACTGTACAGAACCAAGGACAGGTTTCTGTAGAGGTGTCCTTACTGTACAGAACTAAGGACAGGTTTCTGTAGAGGTGTCCTTACTGTACAGAACTAAGGACAGGTTTCTGCTAAGGACAGGTTTCTGCAGAGGTGTCCTTACTGTACAGAACTAAGGACAGGTTTCTGTAGAGGTGTCCTTACTGTACAGAAATAAGGACAGGTTTCTGTAGAGGTGTCATTACTGTACAGAACTAAGGACAGGTTTCTGCTAAGGACAGGTTTCTGCAGAGGTGTCCTTACTGTACAGAACTAAGGACAGTTTTCTGCTAAGGGCAGGTTTCTGTAGAGGTGTCCTTACTGTACAGAACTAAGGACAGGTTTCTGTAGAGGTGTCCTTACTGTACAGAACTAAGGACAGGTTTCTGCAGAGGTGTCCTTACTGTACAGAACTAAGGACAGGTTTCTGCTAAGGACAGGTTTCTGTAGAGGTGTCCTTACTGTACAGAACTAAGGACAGGTTTCTGCTAAGGACAGGTTTCTGCAGAGGTGTCCTTACTGTACAGAACTAAGGACAGGTTTCTGTAGAGGTGTCCTTACTGTACAGAACCAAGGACAGGTTTCTGTAGAGGTGTCCTTACTGTACAGAACTAAGGACAGGTTTCTGTAGAGGTGTCCTTACTGTACAGAACTAAGGACAGGTTTCTGTAGAGGTGTCCTTACTGTACAGAACTAAGGACAGGCTTCTGCTAAGGACAGGTTTCTGCAGAGGTGTCCTTACTGTACAGAACTAAGGACAGGTTTCTGTAGAGGTGTCCTTACTGTACAGAACTAAGGACAGGTTTCTGTAGAGGTGTCATTACTGTACAGAACTAAGGACAGGTTTCTGCTAAGGACAGGTTTCTGCAGAGGTGTCCTTACTGTACAGAACTAAGGACAGGTTTCTACTAAGGGCAGGTTTCTGTAGAGGTGTCCTTACTGTACAGAACTAAGGACAGGTTTCTGTAGAGGTGTCCTTACTGTACAGAACTAAGGACAGGTTTCTGTAGAGGTGTCCTTACTGTACAGAACTAAGGACAGGTTTCTGCTAAGGACAGGTTTCTGCAGAGGTGTCCTTACTGTACAGAACTAAGGACAGGTTTCTGCTAAGGACAGGTTTCTGTAGAGGTGTCCTTACTGTACAGAACTAAGGACAGGTTTCTGTAGAGGTGTCCTTACTGTACAGAACTAAGGACAGGTTTCTGTAGAGGTGTCCTTACTGTACAGAACTAAGGACAGGTTTCTGCAGAGGTGTCCTTACTGTACAGAACTAAGGACAGGTTTCTGCTAAGGACAGGTTTCTGTAGAGGTGTCCTTACTGTACAGAACTAAGGACAGGTTTCTGCTAAGGACAGGTTTCTGCAGAGGTGTCCTTACTGTACAGAACTAAGGACAGGTTTCTGTAGAGGTGTCCTTACTGTACAGAACCAAGGACAGGTTTCTGTAGAGGTGTCCTTACTGTACAGAACTAAGGACAGGTTTCTGTAGAGGTGTCCTTACTGTACAGAACTAAGGACAGGTTTCTGTAGAGGTGTCCTTACTGTACAGAACTAAGGACAGGCTTCTGCTAAGGACAGGTTTCTGCAGAGGTGTCCTTACTGTACAGAACTAAGGACAGGTTTCTGTAGAGGTGTCCTTACTGTACAGAACTAAGGACAGGTTTCTGTAGAGGTGTCATTACTGTACAGAACTAAGGACAGGTTTCTGCTAAGGACAGGTTTCTGCAGAGGTGTCCTTACTGTACAGAACTAAGGACAGTTTTCTGCTAAGGGCAGGTTTCTGTAGAGGTGTCCTTACTGTACAGAACTAAGGACAGGTTTCTGTAGAGGTGTCCTTACTGTACAGAACTAAGATCAGGTTTCTGCAGAGGTGTCCTTACTGTACAGAACTAAGGACAGGTTTCTGCTAAGGACAGGTTTCTGTAGAGGTGTCCTTACTGTACAGAACTAAGGACAGGTTTCTGTAGAGGTGTCCTTACTGTACAGAACTAAGGACAGGTTTCTGCTAAGGACAGGTTTCTGCAGAGGTGTCCTTACTGTACAGAACTAAGGACAGGTTTCTGCTAAGGACAGGTTTCTGTAGAGGTGTCCTTACTGTACAGAACTAAGGACAGGTTTCTGCTAAGGACAGGTTTCTGCAGAGGTGTCCTTACTGTACAGAACTAAGGACAGGTTTCTGCTAAGGACAGGTTTCTGTAGAGGTGTCCTTACTGTACAGAACTAAGGACAGGTTTCTGCAGAGGTGTCCTTACTGTACAGAACTAAGGACAGGTTTCTGTAGAGGTGTCCTTACTGTACAGAACTAAGGACAGGTTTCTGCTAAGGACAGGTTTCTGTAGAGGTGTCCTTACTGTACAGAACTAAGGACAGGTTTCTGCAGAGGTGTCCTTACTGTACAGAACTAAGGACAGGTTTCTGTAGAGGTGTCCTTACTGTACAGAACTAAGGACAGGTTTCTGCAGAGGTGTCCTTACTGTACAGAACTAAGGACAGGTTTCTGCTAAGGACAGGTTTCTGTAGAGGTGTCCTTACTGTACAGAACTAAGGACAGGTTTCTGCAGAGGTGTCCTTACTGTACAGAACTAAGGACAGGTTTCTGCAGAGGTGTCCTTACTGTACAGAACTAAGGACAGGTTTCTGCTAAGGACAGGTTTCTGTAGAGGTGTCCTTACTGTACAGAACTAAGGACAGGTTTCTGCAGAGGTGTCCTTACTGTACAGAACTAAGGACAGGTTTCTGTAGAGGTGTCCTTACTGTACAGAACTAAGGACAGGTTTCTGCTAAGGACAGGTTTCTGTAGAGGTGTCCTTACTGTACAGAACTAAGGACAGGTTTCTGTAGAGGTGTCCTTACTGTACAGAACTAAGGAGTTCGGACCAGTAGATGTCGGTTGAAATGAATGTACAATACGATACACGATCTGTTTGGCTGTAACTGATTAGCAGGTTCTTCATTTCACTTACCATGCATGTGTTTGCATTTTTTAGATATGTTTGGCTTTCCAATTTCCTGGCAAGAGCAATTAGAATGTGCGTTGGTGGAAATGCAGCAAAAAAAGACACACGATTAGAAACAAAAATGCCTCAATGAAGGCACATGTCTTCGTAATCCTATGGATCTATTGGATGTTGCCCAAGTGCGCATGCGCTGCTGAAAGTCTGTGCTATTCCATTGCATATGAAACTATGGAGTGGGGCTAGGCTTGGAATCCGCTTGATGCCGATTGCAGCCAGCTTTGGAGATGGCGTTTAAAGTCCAGTGGTGGAAGAGGCCATCTTGATCATGTGTCCAGGCTTCTAAAGGTCTACGGGTGGGTCAGAAAGGCTTGCCGACTCAACTCAAGCCCCTGTGAAGCTGTGAAATTGCACTATAAAGGAGGGCGGCTGACTTTCTATCTTCCCTACTGACTTGGGGAAATGCCAGTGTAGACAGAAGGACATACACAGATCAATTCACCCAAAACTTCAAACAGACAGCGAAGATGAGGAAGCCAGCCAATACCACATTAGACTGTACCATGGAAAGAGCAGGGTGGTGGTGGTAAGGTGACTGTCCATTCCTACGGTGAGCAACTAGTTAGCAGCATGGTACCTACCCTGAGCTGCACTCACCCACATTCTGGACTGCTCATTGAGTGTTCAGTGTCCTAGTACTACCTGCAACTCTCCTGCGAAACAGGAGGAGGGGGAAGCACCACTGAACAGAAATGGCAAGAGCAGTTAATGCTGCATGTGTGTGCATGTGTATGGGTGCAGGTTTGTGTGCTTCTTTCCGTGACTGAGGGGAATATGTATGAAAAAATCATGGAGTCCAGCAAGTCACCTTGCTGCGCGATAGGAAAAGGGCTGGAATGCGCTGTAATTAATATTATATGGCACATTCCAGTCTTTTCTCTGCACCAGCACACAATGTGCTGCCTGGCACAAACGCAGGCACCCTTGCACCGAGGTGCAAGGGTGCCTGCATTTTAAGCAGGTTTGTTTTTGTGCGGGAAGACATTTTCCTGCACAAAAACAATCCTGAGAGGCATTTTCATTCTGCAGCACACATAGAGAGAGAGAAAAAATGAGATGAAATAAAGATAATTCTCCTTGTTACGCCTCTCCTGGGGATGCGTAGCAGTTTGACGCATTCCCAGGTCTACCAGTAATGGTAAATCTGGGAATGCTCCAAAATCCATGGGTGGATGCGTGGGAACAACCACGCCACACCCATGGAACACCTCCCTGGAGCAGAGTAATGCAGCGCATCGATTTGTTCTACATTGAGTAACTAGATTTATCAAGCCACGCAAGGCCGCACAAGGTGGCTTGATAAATCAAACTTAAGAGTTGCATTGCTTTTGCACCCCGTTGTGTGGCACAACGGTGACACAACTCTTTCATAAATAAGCCCATGAGTGTTGTTTTTTTTTTATGGCAGTACCTGAGCCTATGATGGCCAACCTTATGATGTGGGCACATGAGGGCAATGGCAGGCATGTGGTAGCATATTTGCATAAATGTAAAGAGTACCTTGTGCTACGATGGCAAATCTTGGCACCTTGTGAGAATACCAGGCAAGAGTGGATAGTGACATGTGCTGAAAATACATGTGCAAATACCTGGCATATTAAGTGCGTGTTTGTCTGTGAACGATGTTGCTGATACTATTTGACATTGTATCATTATGAATAGAGCTTGGGCCACGATTTTGATTTACTGGGGCAATGCAGAAATTGACAAAGCAATGAGGAAGGTGAATCAACAAAGCATGTTGCATTGGAAAGGTTAGAAACTGGTATGTTGCAATGCAGGTCTTAAGTTGTTTCTACCAGATTAACCATCTTGTTTTCTTTTTCTAATTTAAAGTTCCCCTGTTTCTGGGCATCTGGTGAGCCCTACTTTCAACGACCACTCAGAAACCTACTCCAGTGCTTCGCAGCAGTGCCCTAGGAAGCAGCTTGGAAGAAAAGGAGAATACACGAGTTCCTCTGCAAATAGTCCTCCAGGGGTACCCCCTGGTCTCACATCGAAATTACGAGATCCACAGGCTCCCATGCCAGCTTCCAGCAGTTCCTTACAGATTGAATCCTCTTCTCCCTCATTATGTGCATCAGGTTATGGTTCTGTGATCCGGCGGGAATAGGGCTCTTTGCCTGAAGAGGGTAGGTGTGCACTTGGCACCACAAAGGGGGCGTGACCATTCAACATGCCCAATTCCTTTTTCATCCTGCACTTCTGTTTGGGGGCAATCAAAAAACTTTGCTACCGAGGCAACTTCTATGGGAAGGTGTGAGAATTCGCTTGCAAACCCGCCGACTAACAACTACATTAATTTCCATAAAATAAGTTATTTTTGATTTGTCTCTGTTAGGCCTAGAATCAGTGGCGGCTGCTAGCTACAGTGAGTAGTGGGACGGGCAAATGGGAGGTGGGTGCCAGTGCAACATTACATCAACAAAATTGCAGGCATGCATTACATCATTGTAACTTTAAACGGTAATGTAATACAGGGTGGCGAGTTTGTGCACATACAATATGATACATTAAAATACATTACATACATTTAAAAAAAGAAAAGAAAACCCACGTACCTTGTGGCACGTCTGCACTCCCATCCAGTGTCACTCCTCCAAGGCTGGGCTCAGACAACTCCCCTAACAAATCCTAGCGCTGCTCTCAACCAACATAAGAGCAGCCAGTACTGGATGGAGCAGGCTCTCTCAGTGCTCCAAAGAGCACTGGAGGCCTTTGTTCAGTCTCAACTCAACTGTCCAGGACAGCTGGGATGAAAGGTTTAAAGTGCGAATGTCTGAATGGCTGTCGCAAGATGGCTGGCCAAAGGGACATGCACACTTTGAATCTAAGTGCCCTGCCCATAACATCTTTCAGCTGCTGCTAGTCAGCAGCTGTCCAGACCCCGTCCTGACGCTCGGCTCGGGGTTATTTAAAAATAAAATGGTAATACATTAACTGTATTACCATTTTATTTTTCATCTCTGGGGCATGGGGGGGGGGGCATTTCAATAGGTGGGGAGCTTCTCCTACACGTTAATGGAGGAGCCACCCCTGCCTGGAATGCACTTCTGATCAAGCCAAAGTCAAAGTAGCTGAGACACTCAAGGAGTCTGGAAAATCCATGGGAAATACATTGTGACCTGACTGTCTGACCCAAAAATGTAAATGTAGCCATCCCTTTGATTGGTCCTGGACATCTACCCAACCGAGCAGAACTTGAACCTACAATCCTGCTATCTGAAGTCTCCTATTGACTTGAGCTGCATTGGTTCTTGGATAGCAGCGTGCACGCTGGGAGTCTCCCAGAGACTGCGTCTGCATTGATATGAGCCTATGACCTTGCTGTTCTGTCTGCAGTCTCCATACACTGAATCCCATCCAATGAAGGGAGACTTTGAGAAAGCCACACAGATTGTCATGTAGCACTTCAGTAACCATCTTCCATGAGACAAGGGAGCACAGACCTGTCTGATTAATTTTGGGGTCAGCTGAAAAGAAACATGCTGCCAATCTAAGAGCTGTGGAGTAATGTCGCCCAGGCAGACCTCTCTCCCCTCTACTCTGCCACTCACCCTCCAGAAGCCATTCCCAGGGATGGCGAAGATTGCCACAAAATAGGGACACCGTATCTAAGAGCAGGAGTGGTCTTGCAGATGATGCCTCGACTAATAAGGCTCCCAAATTCGACGCTTTCATGATCCTATTAGAACGTGTTTACCCTGCTCTCCAGGCTAAGCCGCTGTGTCTACACAGCTAATTGTGACTTCCATTCTGCAATTTGTTGCTCATTTGGATTTCACTGGGAGTAAATATTTGTGCATCGCCTCCTCCAGCCCTTACTGAAGAAGCATTCATGTCTGGAGTCCAGCATAGGTAATCGGGTGCGACCCATGTACCTTTACTGGGTGATAGTGGGTCTTTGCACAACAAGTGCCATGGAATTCATTGCATCTCTTTTGTAGTTATTCCTGCTGAACATCGGAACTACTGTCATCGCAGCTCCTTACCACATAAAAGTCAACCCTAGATTTTGATCCAACGCTACAGGAAGGTCGTTAATGGAGTGTCACTTCTAACTACAATTTATCTCTTCATAGTACATCGAAAGTTAAAATGCAATGCGCCATTAGATAAGCATCTCACCTTACTTCCCACTTTTACTGAAGCAGTGCTTGGTCAAGGAAAGACCGATAGCTTTAGGCCTGGCCAATGAAAGCTAAAGGCTACTGCTGTGATACCCCATGACTAGGGCTATATGTGAGTGAAGTGTCATGTAGATCCCACATATCATCTTACCTGTAGTTTGAGGACCTTCCTCCTTTCCTTAATTTATGCCCTGGGGTAGTGTTACCTCGCAAAATAGAAATGGTCCTCGCAAGCGCTATTTGGAACCGAAAACAAATATGCCATTTTCACGTGAGTCAAATTTAAACTGGTTTCCTCGGGACTTTAAATCTGGATGGATGTTGGAGATCTTTTTTAATCTCAAAACGACTTAAAAGGGTTGCAAAAATCCAGGTTCTTGCTGGTAAACCCACATGCAGAAAACATACCACACAGGCAGTTATCATAATATTTGTGAGAGTTATGGAAGATCTGAGTAAAATACTTCGCCTATTCACACACGCAGGGGACAGTTTTCTAAATGGAACAAAAAGCAGGTGAGTAGCTTGAAAAACAATGGCCGCACTTGGAGGGGGGGGAGGGATACTTTCTAACATTGCCCACCCCCTCTCTGAAATATTAAGGCATCATAGGCACTTGAAGAATGAGGAATAGGTCTAGGTTATGCTGCGTGGATTGTCCTCCTATGCTCCGCAGCATCACCTTTTCCCGCTCTCAGTGTGCCACAGTTAATTGCATGTTCCGTGGCTGCGGTCCTTTGTAGACGTGAAGCTGCTGTGTCAGCCCGCCCACGCTGCCCGAAACACTAAAGTATCATATGAACTCAAGGAATGCAATATACTACTCAGACAACTTAACCAATGAGCCGAATAAAAGCTCTGCATGCTCCATAAGTGTGTGCTGAGACAGGTGGGCAGGGATACTCTTCAAGAGCTGGACTTGACCCAAATAGTTGGTAGTTTTACCAGTGGCGGTTGCGGAAGTTTGAAAGTGGTGAGGCGTAGATGAAGCCATCCATTTTCCATTAGTAGGCAAGCACCAATTTTTCAGAGTGAGGAAGGGCTAAAGATGCATATGCAGGTTGCAGCCTTTGTAAAGCAAAAGGGAAGGACTTTTAGGGAAACATGGTGACTTCACAGGGCTCGTCTGGTAACAATTAGGGGTGTGTAAAATTTGCTTTTGTATAATTACACAAAACGTATAGGAAAATCATGTGAAATTAGGCAGAACTACAGCATTTAGCACAAAAAACGTCCTCACTTAAATTTTGGATACAACTACATGCTCACAAAAAGAATCAGAAATAGAAGTGCTGCAGCAACAGCAGGTTGCGCTCATGTTGTTGCCACAAATGCAGCATAATTACGTAACCTAGCTTAATGATGTAACTTTGGGAATTTCACATGACAAGCGTAGCGTGAAATTCTCAAAATTATACCACAATTGAAATTTCACCCAAGCCTAGTAACATTGGTGCAGACTACAAACATTAGTTTTAATAATCAGAAGAGAGAAAGCTAAAGAAGTTACCTAGTGCTAACATCCCAAGTGTATGTGGTGCATTTTTGTGTATGTTGCTAGTGTGGTAGATGCATAAGTATAAGTGGAACAGAGTAATAGGGTTCTAGTTCTGAAGTCCCTGGCTATCCATGTGTGCAAGATGGGTGAAAGGTTGCTTTCCCAGAGGTTGAAATGTATTTCTGACATTCCTGGTGCATGATGGAGGAGATCTAGACAGGGAAGCGGGAAGAGAGGAGACAGGTGCCTTTAGAATTTCAATTTGGTCCTTTTGCTGAGCAGGACTGCTGGTATGTCTTCTTGAAGCACAGACACATAGTAGATGGCTTGGGAGGGGCGGTGTAAATTGTGGGGCTGCAATCTGTTGTTCAGGGTGATAATTGTCCTTTACTTGAAGCCAGCCTTTTGTTTCTTTCCTGATCACTTAAGTGTGGCTGCTAATAGGCAGGGGATGAACGTTCACACCTCTTTGTGCCTCTGTTGTGGGTAACTCCAAGGTGCAGACTACCTTGCAGGGAATAGCAAAGGAACTTCCTGAGCTGAGCCTTATCTGAGCCCTGACAGCTCTCCATGCAGATGATGACTTGATTACCAAACAATGTTTCTTACCAACGTGTCACTGCGTCGCCTGCAAGACCTTACTGGTCTCGACCAAGTTTGGATTGAAAAAGAAATAAATGAGCACACAGTCTGCATTTGGAGGTGGGTATACAATTACTTTGCAATTTGTTAGCCACCTATTCCAGTGACTTGAACCATCTAATAAACAATGAAATTGAACCCTACCTAGAGGAATCCCTGGTTATTAACCTTGAAGCACGTGTTGCCCATATCATTTAATTTTTTTTATTTTTAAGAATATATATTTAGGTAGACTTGTGATCTGTGTCTTTCCTACGATCTTCCTCTTCCTCCACAGCAAGTAGACACACAATTAAGTTTTACTGTTCAAAATCTCCCCAGGGAGAGAGCAGGATGTTGGAAACTATGGATGCACATTGCAGGCCATAGCTCGATATGGGTGAGGCACTCTGAAAACATATACAGCACAGACACATACATTGAACACAAAACAACACAACTCAAACTCACAAAAGCACAATAACAACAGACTGGTTAACCCCTTCCATGCGTCGGACGGCCCCCGGCCGTCCGACGTCACGGTGGGCGTGTGCGTCGGACGGCCGGGAGCCGTCCGATCTGCGCACGCGTGGAATTTTCCCGCACCGCTGGGAAATTCCGGCAGCGCCCTTAAACATAAAACCTACTACGCACACAATAAACAGACACGACACAAAACAATCACACAAGTGAAAAACAAGCACAGTGACATGTTCTCTATCATCACAAGCACAGTACGGGTAACCCCCCTCACTTTCTCATTCAGGCCAGCACTCCCTATTTCGTCACAAACACAACTGCCAATTGCCACACCAAACACACCAACAGCCCACTCACAAACATACAAGACTGAGTCACACACAGCTCCACTTGTTTTCACACATAACCTCGGTCTCTCAGATACAGGCACCCAACAACTCTAAAGAATACACAACCTGGGACACGTCAAAAACGGTTATAATCTAAAAACCCCTTATCACAGCCACGTTCATATCATCCACACCCTTCCTCGTCCCCAACCTGCCCGCACCTATGCCATCTGAAGCTAAAACACAGAATTCCTGCTGACAGAAAAAACCAAGGTCAATCTTGAAGCTCACAAAAGTATGCCGGGGCAAAGAAAAGACATTATTTTGTAGCAGGTCTGTGTCAGATGAGAAAAAATGACAGTCAAAATAGAAGTTGCCAAGAAACAACCTGTAAGGAGTGCTGCTTGCAGAAAACATCGGCCATATAGACAGGTACCAACACAGACCAGAATACCCTCCAAAGCAAAAGGACAAATAATAATAATAATAATAATGACATTTATAGAGCGCTTGGTTACACTAGGCTAGTGTGTCCCCGCGCTACGGTACAGACTAAAAAAAAGACATTGCTTCCAGGCCCCTCCCCCCCCATATACGGTCTAGCAACCAGGAAGCTACTCAGTGGGGAAAAGAAAAGTTTTCAGCTTTTTGCGAAAAGTCACCTCCGAGGCCTCCATCCGAAGCCCCCACGGGAGTTTGTTCCATTGCTGAGCTGCCATGAAACTAAAGGAGCGCCCACCCATCCTTGCCCTCCTGACTCTGGGAATAATAACCTGTCCCGTCCCGCTAGACCTTAATTGGCGGGAGGGGACATACGGAGTCAGAAGGTGATGAAGGTATGTGGGCCCCTTCCTTTGTAGAATCCGATGGCTCACACAAAGAGCTTTAAACAGGATTCGCTCCTTGATCGGAAGCCAATGAAGGGCAACCAGAGCCTTTCTGGAAGAGGCTCGCCTAGGTAGCATCAGAACCAGGCGAGCTGCTGCGTTCTGGATACATTGAAGCCTCTGTACACAGTTGACATTAGCCCCCAGGTAAAGCACATTTCCATAGTCCAGCCTCGATGTTACCAAAGCATGGACCATGGTCTTCCTAGCTACGGTAGGCAAGAGGTCCAGGGTCTTGCGGAGTCCACGCAAGATTCCAAAACAGGTTCCTGCCACCCGCCTTGTATGATGCTCAAACGAGAGCTTAGGGTCAAGCCACACCCCTAGGTTCTTAACCTGTTCACTAGGGCCAGGGATAGGACCCAGGGTCTGTGGCCACCACGCCGACGTCCACACAGAAGGTGCCTTGCCAATAACCAGCACTTCTGTCTTGCTCCCGTTCAGTTTAAGGCAGTTGCTAGCCATCCATACCGCTAGTTCTTGCAGGCAGGAGTTAAAATTAGTGGCTGCCTTCTCGTCCGACTGTGTTAGGGACACCACCAGTTGTGTGTCGTCGGCGTAGGACACAACTTTGACCCCAAACTTCCAGTGATGTCTGCCACTGGGGCAACATATAGGTTAAACAGGGTCGGGCTAAGGGTGGACCCCTGTGGCACCCCCTGTTTAAGCCTAATGCTCTTGGATAAATAAGGTCCCTGCGCTACCTGAAAACTGCGGTCCTGCAGAAAGGATTCCATCCATTCCAATGCCTTCCCCCCCACCCCACCCCTTCTGAGACATTGAAGCAGCGTATGATGAGAAACAGTGTCAAAGGCGGCACTCAGATCTAATAGAATTAAGGCCGCCGTCTGACCCTCATCAGCGTACTTCCGGATGGTCTCAGTGGAGAGGAGCAGAGGCGATTCAGTTGAGTACGACGCTCGGAAACCGGATTGAGTAGGATGGAGCAGACTATGTGTGTTGGCATGGGCCATCAGCTGGATATTCACAACCTTCTCTGCAATTTTCGCAAAGTAAGGGAGTAGCGAGATGGGACGCAAATTGTCTAGCTGGTCCATGCTGACATTCGGCTTCTTCCTCAGCGGTAAGACCACAGCCTCCTTCCATTTTTTTGGCACAGTGCCTGAGCTAAAAGAGAGCTCTAACAGATGTCTAATGTAAGGTTCAAGGCATTCCATACTCCCTCTCAGCACCCTTGGCCTTGCAGGGTCACTGGGAGAGCCGGACTTGATGCTACTAGCTATCTTCATTAGGGTCTCATGATTAGGGGTACTAAAGGTATCCAGATAGTCCTCTCCCTTTATGTTAGTAGGAGCAGCAGCCTCAGTGCGCCCCTCCCTTGCAGAGACCGGGAAGGTGGAATAGATTTTCTCTACCTTCTCTACAAAAAACTCTGCTATCCGATTACAGGATTCCACTGAACTCATACTCGGTGCTGCGACCTTGTCCAGGGATGAGATCTCTTTGTAGACGGTGAACAGCTCTTTGACTGAATTTTCCGCTCTCACAATTCTTTCCTTATAATAGGACGCCCGCGTTTTTCTGATAAGGGTATGATAGAGCTTAAGACTAACTTTATATTCCGTCTTCAACTGGGCCGAGAAATCCCTTCTCCATCGTCTTTCAAGACGTTTACAGGCCGCTCTTGCCAGTCTCAATTCGTCTCCGAACCAGGGGGCAGATTTTGCTTGCCTTATGGGTGCCTTTGTGGCCCAGGGTGCACAGCTGTCAAGTGCTTCCAAAATGCGCCCATCTAAGGCCTCACATGCCGAGTCAATCTCCCGACCACCCGGGGGCCCCCCCTGTGAGAGGACCTTGCTAAAATTGTCTTGCGAGAAGCTCGCCCACCTCCTGTATTTCAGCTTAAGTTCAACTTTCGCTGGAGTCTTTTGAACCGACATCCGCACCTTAAAAGGGATCACAAAATGATCCGACCAGGGAACTGGAAGCGGCTGCTCCATTTCTAGAGCATCCCAATTAGCAAAAATTGGGTCAAGTAGATGACCTCGTAGATGCGTAGGGCACTCCGATTTAAGTGTCATCTGTAATGCTGCCTATTCCTGGCAGATCCCTTGCGCCCCAGAATCGGAGGCATCATCAAAGTGCAGATTCAGATCTCCTAATAATAGTAGTTTCTAATACCGTAATGCTGGCTGGACTAGGCACTCAATCAGCCTAGACGCGAACCGTGTGGAGGGACCTGGAGGTCTATATACCAGAATTCCCTTTATAATATAATTATTAGATACAGTTATGGAAAGAAATCCCGCTTCACTGTCCACAATGTTAGTGGGCTCGATGGTGCACTGTATAGAATGTTTAAAAATTATTGCAATCCCCCCACCTTTCCCCGTGGGTCTGTCCACCCTAGTGATGCCGTAACCATTAGGAAGGGCCTCCAAGATATCAGGGGCTGCATCCTCACTAAGCCACGTTTCCGTGAGGAACAGGACATCTATCTGACCTTCTAAAAGATGGTCATGAATGTTCAGTCTGTGCTTCCTCATGGAACGGCAGTTAATCAAGGAGAGGCTCAGTCTCTGGCCAAACTCTCTAGGCTTCAACTGCGGGCTAACCGTGTAAGAGCAGTGATTGCATTTCCTCCTACTACCATCTACGTTTAAGCTATGCTTGCACTCCTCTCCCAACATGGGGCACATGGCATAGAGCTGTTGAAGACTATACTGCACACCTAGGACCGAACCGGCAGGGGTTCTGGCCCCAGACCCCTGCAGGCCGCGGACGGGCGCAGACGGGCTTGCCTTTAGCGCGCCTTTGGCGCGCAGGTGGCGCGCCCGCTGCGCGGACGCTGGGGCATAGGACCTAAATAGTCGCGCTCTGCCTCCAACTAGAGCGCTAACCGCTCCGATGCGGAAGTGCTTGGCTCTCCCTGCCCCGCCTTCCGCGCAACGGTACTGGCTACCGCGTCGGACCGGGGCGGGCAGGAGAAAACACTGAGCCCAGGCCTCCACTCACCCAGTAAGTGCAGCAGCCCCCCTTGCAATTCCCCAAATTAAAAGCACAATAAAAATATAAAACCAACTCGGGCAAAAGAGAGACCAGAAAAAATTGCCTAATTCGGCCGTACCGCAGAACGGATCGGGGGGACACTGCCACCGTCCTCCCTACCACAGCGCGGCCGCAGGAACAGTCGACCTAAATAGTCGCACTCTGCCTCCAACTAGAGCGCTAACCGCTCCGATGCGGAAGTGCCTGGCTCTCCCTGCCCCACCCTCCGCGCAACGGTACTGGCTACCGCATCGGACCGGGGAGGGCAGGAGAAAACACTGAGCCCAGGCCTCCACTTACCCAGTAAGTGCAGCAGCCCCCCTTGCAATTCCCCAAATTAAAAGCACAATAAAAATATAAAACCAACTCGGGCAAAGAGAGACCAGAAAAAATTGCCTAATTCGGCCGTACCGCAGAACGGATCGGGGGGACACTGCCACCGTCCTCCCTACCGCAGCGCGGCCGCAGGAACAGTCGACCTAAATAGTCGCGCTCTGCCTCCAACTAGAGCGCTAACCGCTCCGATGCGGAAATGCCTGGCTCTCCCTGCCCCGCCCTCCGCGCAACGGTACTGGCTACCGCGTCGGACCGGGGCGGGCAGGAGAAAACACTGAGCCCAGGCCTCCACTCACCCAGTAAGTGCAGCAGCCCCCCTTGCA
Source organism: Calotriton arnoldi (assembly GCA_963921515.1). Taxonomy (NCBI): domain Eukaryota; kingdom Metazoa; phylum Chordata; class Amphibia; order Caudata; family Salamandridae; genus Calotriton; species Calotriton arnoldi. The sequence continues at coordinate 2,188,901 of CAWUFW010000447.1, read as the reverse complement.
ATTCCCCAAATTAAAAGCACAATAAAAATATAAAACCAACTCGGGCAAAAGAGAGACCAGAAAAAATTGCCTAATTCGGCCGTACCGCAGAACGGATCGGGGGGACACTGCCACCGTCCTCCCTACCGCAGCGCGGCCGCAGGAACAGTCGACCTAAATAGTCGCGCTCTGCCTCCAACTAGAGCGCTAACCGCTCCGATGCGGAAATGCCTGGCTCTCCCTGCCCCGCCCTCTGCGCAACGGTACTGGCTACCGCATCGGACCGGGGCGGGCAGGAGAAAACACTGAGCCCAGGCCTCCACTCACCCAGTAAGTGCAGCAGCCCCCATTGCAATTCCCCAAATTAAAAGCACAATAAAAATATAAAACCAACTCGGGCAAAAGAGAGACCAGAAAAAATTGCCTAATTCGGCCGTACCGCAGAACGGATCGGGGGGACACTGCCACCGTCCTCCCTACCCTACAGGAATAAGAAAGCACTAAAAGTGTAATCTGCAAAGTTTATTCGGTAGTGTGCTTACTTTGGCACTGCATGTCCGTCTTTTATGCCAGTAAAGCGCTCTGCAACATGATGCATTCTGGGAGCTGTAGTCTTTGTGCACTTCATATGAAAATGGTTTATAAACGCCCAGCATTGAAAACTCTATATTTCCAATAGTATGGAGTCACCTGCTAATTCTTTGCGTCTCCAGACACCAACGAATACCCTACAGCTTGGCTTCTTGCACTCCCCGCTTTCCCAGCCTGCTGCCTCTGTAGCTTGGAGGCGCTGCTTCTCACTTCCTCTCCGCCTTTCATGCCTTACTTCCCAGCCCTGATGCCCAGTCTATGCAACCCTCCCTGGCCTTGCGTCGTTTCTACATCCTCGAAGCCCATGATCTCGCTTTTCCACTAGGAGAGGAAGGCTGCAGAGGGGTTTGGTAGGGTCAAGTGCCACCAGTATTTGAATCATGCGGATGCGAAAGCGCGCGGGCCTGCAGTTGGGAGGCACTCACCGGGAAGCAGGCTTGAGGAGAGCACAGTGAGAGTGGCTGGGAAGTAAGATGACTGAGAGTGTTTGTAAGCCGAGAGAGTGATGGAGTTTAGATAGTGCATGCCATAGAGACATATTCTCAGTGCTTTTGTCGCCGGTCACACACCAACATCAGCAGCGCTCACTTTAACTATCTGATTTTGCATTGGTAAAAGACTGTATTTCCCAATTTAACTGCAATTATTTTTACGTTGAATACGCGTGTATTTTATGTGCGGTTACTCAGAAGGTGGCAGGCCAATAAAGTTTTGACACACCCCTCCTCCACCCACCCTACACCCTGCACATATTGGGCTAAGCACAGAGTCACTCTGGTTTGCCAGGCTCTTCTCTTGTACCTACAGTAAACTCAAGTCACACTGGCTGAATTTCCCTCTCTAGCACAGCGACACAGTAGAAAGCTAGTGCGGAAAGCAGGAAACTGCAACCAGCACATTCAATGATCCATGCTCGCGATGGCAAGCTGCGCAAACTGCAATGCCCAGCTTACTCCTGTCACTCTGTGACAAACCACAACCAGAAGATTGAGATGAGGGCATTGAATGCCGAAGTGGGAAATGGCAATAAGAACCATGACAGAGGCATGGGAAAGGAAAGTTGTGGAACAATGAACGACAATAGAGAAAGAATGTTGGATATTTCTGCCTCAAGGGATCTGCTCGTAGGAGGGACTCCGTTCCCCCACAGTGATATTCACAAACTAACTTAGTGTTCACTCAATGTCAGAGACAAAACCAGAATGACCACCTAATGATAAGCAGCACCTGGAGAAGCTCACTGCAAAATGCCAGAGTAAGGAAGAGAGCGGACATTGGCAGTGATCACCAGCTAGTAACCACTCGTGAAGCTGAAGATGAGAAAACAGAATGCAAAACATCAGGAAAACAGCACTTTGATGTGGCAAAATAGCAGAATCCCAAGACCAAAAAGGCATTCATCTTACAGATCTAAAAACCAAAAACAGGTTCCAACTCCTGGCAGACACAAAAGATCAGTCTGAGACAGCTGCAGAGGCAATCGATAAGAAATGGGAACAGGTCTTTACAATATATGAGAAGAGCAGTGAAACATGCCTGTGGACTGTTGGACATGGCCCTCTCTGCTGGGTCATGACCAAACTTTTTACCTTCACCCCTCCTGCTTTCTCAATTTTTTTGGTGGCCTTAGGACTCTGTGCACTTTAGCACTGCTAACCAGTGCTAAAGTGCTTATGCTCTCTTCTTTAAACATGGCAAAATTGGCTTTCACCCAATTAATTTACTTATACGTCCCTAGTAAAGTGACACCCGCAATTCAGTCACGTCACTGTTTAACCTTACAGTGGAAACTGAAACAATTCCCTCAGCGTGGAAGTCAGCACAGGTGTAACCAATTTAAAAGAAACCAAATATGGATCTCAAAAACATATCCAACTATCGACCTATTTCATTGCTCCCGCTCTTAGGAAAGCAATTAAAAGGCTTAATAAATAAACAACTTCCAGCCTGCCTTGAGGTGAACAAAATCCTAGACCCTTTCCAATCAGGTTTGAGGTCTTCCCACAGCACTGAGACTGAGCTGTTGGCAGTCACCGATTCATTAAGACATTCTCTTGATGCAGGATTGTCAGCTATGTGAATGCTGCTGGGCTTGTCCGCAGCTTTCTATACTGTGTTGCATACTAGGCTGCTACAGAGACTATATGAGATAGGCATTTACGGCACAGCGCTCAAATGGTTCCAAGACATTTTGGGAAATAGAACCCAAACCATCTCTCTAGGCCCATTTAAGTCCAGCACCATGAGGATTGATAAGGGTGTACCACAGGGCTCCTGTCTGAGCCCTACCTTATTTAATATATATATATGCCTCCCCCCCCCACCAAGATCGTTGGATCTTTCGGCTTTGAAATAATATCATATGCAGATGACACGCAGTTGGTCGTCTCGTTTGATAAAGATCTGGATAAAGCTAAAGACCACTTTGCCAAGGGAATGACAGCGATCTCGGGATGTAGGAGAACAAATTATCTACATCTGAATGTGGAAAAATAGAGATCATAGTGTTTGGTAAGGCCAAGCAACTCTGGTCGGATGATTGGTGGCTGCCAGAATTAGGTGCTGTCCCTACCACGAGGCAGGTAGTCAAAAATCTGGGAGTGAAAATAGAGCAAAATCTAACCATGAAAGAACAAGCCCTATCTATCATGGGCACTTGTTTTAATACTATGCGCCTACTGAGGCGAGCTTTCCCATATCTCCCAATTACAGCCTGAAGCAGATTAGTCCAGGAACTGATAATTAGCAGACTGGAATATTGCAATGCTCTGTTGGTTTCAGCAAATGAGTTACTTATGTCCAAATTACAAGTGGCACAAAAAACAGCAGCTAGGCTGGTCTGTAACATCCCATCGGGCTCTGCTTCTACACCAATGCTAAAATCACTATACTGGTTGCCAGTGAGGCAAAGAAGCATCTTTAAGATTTGCTGCGTGACACATAATACCTTGGAGGGCTCAGGTCTGACCTACCTGAAGCAGAAACTTAGATGCTACTCTCTAGCAAGGAACTTAAGATCTATGGACAAAGCTATGCTGACTGTACCTCATATTTGATTAACAAGATGTGGAGGCAGAGCCATTTCCTATCTGGCCACTGTATACTTTAATAATTTCCCTCTTTATCTACATCATTGCACGGATCATAATCATTTCAGAAAAATGCTTAAGACGTTTTTGTTTTGATGGTGCTCTTGTTTTAGGCCTTAGACTGCACTAGCACCAAGATACCCCTATGGGGATGATTTGCGCTCTATATCAAATAAAATAAATAATAATAACAATAGTACTACACCTACCCAGGACCTGTAAATGAAATGCTACTAGTGGGCCTGTAGCACTTATTGTGCAACCAACCTAGGTAGCCCGTTTTGACATCAATCAATTAATCAGGGAGATTATAAGCGCGCTACTCACCCGTGAGGGTCTCAAGGCGCTGGGGGGGGTGGAGGCGTTGGTCCGCAGTTCCGATCAGTCGAAAAGCCAGGTCTTGAGCGCCTTCCTGAAGGTGTTCAGGGAGGGGGCGCGTCTGATGTCGATCGGGAGCTCATTCCAGGTCTTGGCCGCGATGTAGGAGAAGGCTCGTCCCCCTGGCAATGGGAGGCCTGAGACGTGTCTCAGGCCTCCCATTGCAGCCTGTGTGCAGTTTAAAAACTGCAAATTCGACATGGCAAATTAACCTTTTGCCAATCCTAAAACTCCCTTTTCAGTACATTGCAAGTCATCCCTAGGGTAGGCCCTAAACAGCTCATCTGGCAGGGTGCATTGCATTTAAAAATTTCAAAAACTCACAAATTTGTTTTTTTACTACTATGAGGCCTACTTCTCCCATAGGATAACATTGGGTTACCCTATTACATTTAATATGTTCTATAAGTTCTAACTTTTGTTTGGGAGCAGGTAGAAATGTCATGTTTGGTGTCTAAGGAATTGAAATGTAAAATCCTCTTTAATTGTAATGTCAGCATTTAAGTCACATTTCTGAAATTGCCACTTTTTTTATATTTTATTGATTGGCATTTATCAATACAAAAACACAACATATAGGAAGCACAGTCATCGTTATCCTTTTGGCATTTGAGTTCCACAATTCCATTTGACAATGTACAGATTACATATGCTATTTAGCCAGAGCAATCAAATCGACATAAATTTTATTGTAATTGCATTTATATAGCGCTTACTACCCCTGACGAGGTGTTGAAGCAGTGCCTTTACATTATTTCCGCTTAGAATCTAAGGGAGAGGCTGTTCTTCACCCTGTTCACTGTGGGACCCCGGATCTGAATCATCAGCTGCCAAAAAAGAGGAGTCATGTTGACGAAGAAAAGAGAGGAAGGGTTCCCAAATGTCTTTGTGTCGGGAGCACAAGGGCATCAGTTCCCAGTAATTTGTTAACTGCTCTTGACAATATGTAACATCTTGCAACCGCGCCCTATATGTTGGCCTCAGTCTCCTCCCCCAATGTATGGCCACCCTGCATTTTGCTAGTAATAGCAGCATGGCATTGAGTCGACGACAAGAAACTGGTGTGTCTGAAACATACCGAAGGAGCTCCACCAAGGGGGAGAAGGGTGGCAGGTGTCCGGTAATATTGTGTATAGCTGTATATACTTCCTCCCTGAACGATGTCCCCCTCAGACATAGCCATGCTAGATGCATATAAGTAGCCTGAGGGAAATCTCAGCGAAGGCATTGTGGATCAGAGAACAACCCTATCTTAAATATCTGTAATGAAGTGCGATATAATCAATGAAGAAATTTCAAGTGAATGAGTCTTAGTTTGTAGTTGGGGGATAGAGAGCTTAGCTGCCGACAGTAAAAATCCCATTGTTTATCCATAAGAGGGGGTTCTATGTCCACGTTCCATGCCCTGCGTGCACTTGGGTAAAGGATCGGTGAAGTGGTTTGCATACTATTGTACAGGTGGGTAATTAGTTTACGTGATGAAGGGTAAGTTGGATAAGTTCCAGTGCTGGGAGCGGAGGCAGGGGGCGCTTTGGGAAATGTGCCATGAATAGCGCGGCAAGCGGCCCCAAGTTGGTAATATAAAAGTGTATCCAAAAAGGTAGGGGTGGATGTAGCCTCAAAGTGGGAATTAAGCGATCCTCAGGGTATAAGTCTGAGAAGGTTCTTAGTTGAGAACCCCGCGCCTGCAGCACCACACCCCTATCCTGGAGTGGCAAAATCAGGGGAGGATTGGCTGTAGATATAGAGGGGGCGTACAGACATGGCAGTCTTGCACACCTTCGCATTCCCATCCATGCCCAGCGCACACATGCAACAGTGCCTATTTCAGCTCCAGGTGTTCTATAAGGTACATATAGAGCCATTGTCAGTGGGCACTGGGAAGCTCGATACAGCTCTTTGGCTGTGTGCGGTTTGAATGGAGTCGGTGCAGCCAATAGTGGAGGAATTGTGCCTGGGCGCACAGGGCATATAGCCTCATTCTGGATGCCCCCAGCCTGCCCTGTGTTAGCGGCAGAGTGAGGAGGTCCCAAATGCACGCGGTTGTTTATTCACCCATATCAATGATGTGAGAATAGATTTGATGCGTTTAAAAAATTGTGCCATCAAGGGGATGGGCACGTTAAGAAACAGATATACATATTTAGGGAGTACTATCATCTTGGTGATCGCAATTAGGGGTGGGCGGAGCTCGCGGAGTTCTACTACGCGGAATTCCGTGGAGTTACCTAAGAACTCTGTGAAATTCCGCATGCTGCGGAATGCTGCCGCCCGGTCCAAATAAAGGGCATGGGGAGCAATGTGACAAATTGGTACACTATTGGGGTGCAGGGAAGGAACCATTAGCACAACACAGCAGCGCCTCTTGCAGAGTCATAGCCCAGCGCTGCATTGTAGCGGTCAACACAGTAGTGACAAACATTTTAGACAAGTGGGCATACTCTTACCTCATTTAGCTTTTGCTGGCCATCAAAGCTTCCCCACAGCAAGTCGCACCCACACTTGACAGTCCAGATAGACCAACAGCAGGCCAAGGCATGGGTGAGCGACGGGGCGGGTGTCCAATGATCACAGTACCAGCTGTGCAGGATTTCATCCACTCAACGTTTGGGAGGGGGGTGCTTGATCCATGTTTCTTTTATTTCCCCATGGCCTCGCAAACTCCACGTGCCTGGAAGCAGCCGTCTCTGCTGTGCGCGCGCATGACACACACCTGCTTGCTTGTAACCAATTTCGCTTGCGATTGCGCAGCGTCAGTAAGCATGAGGGGCCAGGTTAGGCTGTTTATTGTTTTACCCAATAAGAGAGGAGAGGAAGGCGGATAAGGCGATCAAAGAGGATCAACATAGCAGAGAGACCACAGCATTTGGGCTGCGATAAGGACCTAGAACGCTAACCTCCATTCGCAGTGCTGTCACGTCACCTTTGTGGCAGTGTGTGTCCCATAGTGTTCTTCTTTCCCCTTATCTTTGCCCCCCAGGGAGCAGGTTTTACGTTCATGCACAGAGAGCCCCTATAATTTGAAGCCAGAGATGATGTAAGGATCCTTGTGGGGTGTCCTGTAAGTGGCACAAGTAAGGTAGGACCCAGTATCCTCTTTGGGGGGGGGAGGAAATAGGTGCCTTTCATGAATGAAAGTTGCAGGGCTATGAATTGGGGTTGAGTGAGTGCCGGTGAACCCCACTCTTCCTGCGGCCGGATTTTTTGCCCCAACTTCGCGCTCCAAGCAGAGCACGGAGTGACAAAGCTCTGTGAACTCCGCCGGCGGAGCGGAGTTCACCGCCCACCCTTAATCGCAATGCTTCCTACTAAGGACAGCGGCAATTTGGACCAAACAGGAACTCTGTCCTGAAATTGCCACTTTTAGAAAGTTGGCATTTTCTTGTCCTAACCATTTGATGCCCGCACCCTGCTTCCTAGGTCACATGACTAAGTGTAGTAGGAAGTTGGGTTTTGTGCATCCCTTCCGGACAGACACACAATAGAGGGACTTGGAGTTGGCAGGATGGGCCATTTAGAGCAGGGTGAGCGACGGAGCTGTGTACAGCTCCACTTGCACTTCAAAGACCATGCCTCAGCTCACACACAAAGAACTTCACGCTAGCCTATTGTGAATGGAGACAGACTGGGACCAGGGCAGGGAGGCAGAAATTCCAGACACTTCTCTGGAGGGAAAACTCCAGAAGTTTCTTCCACTTCAAAACTGGCATCAGGTATAAAAACAGGACCCTCAGAGCTACTCTTCAGTTCATTTTGGGACCTTCGGAAGGACTCTAAGAGGACTACCCTTTTGCCTGCTGTGTACTTCAGAGGACTGAACTGCTGCATCAAGAAGACTGCTCTGCTGCTTGAAGCCTGCCCTGCTGCCCGAAGCCTGCCCTGCTGCACTCAGAGGACTACCCTGCTGTTTGAGACCTGCTTTTCTGCTTGAACCCAGGACTTCCAGAGTGACTGCCGGGGTTGGTTTGCTGGCCTCCTGATCAAAGCCGGGGGACAGAACAGGCTCCAACCATCTTGAACAAGCACCTGGACCCAGCCTCAGTGGTCCCTGACTCACCATGTAGTGTCCCCTCCAGGCCTGTAGCCCTGGAAGTAGTGCTGAAGGGACCCATATAGCCCAAATCCAAAACTTTAGACAAAAAGTGCTCTGAGAACAGATAGGAGACCGAGACCTACCTGCTCGCCTATCTGCTCAAAGTGCATCGCTGGTCAGCCTGACTTTGCGCAGCTCTTGCTATGTTCTTCTCCAAAGCAGCCAATACTGTTCAAAGACTCCTCACAGAAACAGCATCTGACCTTGTGGAGCCCTTGTCGGCTACAGACTGCAGCTTCGTCCCGCTAGAGATTTTTTACTTCTAAAAAGTCCTCATACAGAAATCTTTACCGCAACTTCGTCCAGTGACTCCCCCTCCTTGGACGCCACCGGCTGCCTTGCCCCACTGAACTTTACCCTCTCAGACATTTTTCTGTAAAAATTATTTTAAGTCCAAAGGCAGGTAAAGACCGGGCCCAATTCCCTTCATGTATACAGACTGCAGTCCATCGCATTCGGCCATAACTTTCAACTTTGACCTTATCTTGCGCAACTAGATGTCCACCGTTGGCGCTTTGATCTTTATTTTTCACTTTAAGCTTTAAAAATTCATCATAACTCTAGTTCTACTGATTGGATTTTTGCCGTGTTGGAGTCAAATACTTTATTAAAATTCACTCAATTTTTCATGGCAGGCAAACCTGATGGACTAGGCGGTAGCTGACAAGCAACACATTAAGCAGACTCGGAAGGATGAAAGGGTGGGAAAGGATTTGGCCGCGTAGGAGGAATGCATGGCAGGATCATAGACCCACTGCCAGAGGGAATAGGGTAAGGGAGATGCTTGACTCAACCTCGGGGAGTCTGGCTAGGCTAATGGAATGGGGAAATGGGACCTTGTGAGAGAGGGGGACTCACATGTTGAGAGGCTTCAAAGGCAATGTAAGACACAGATACTACTGAAACATATGCTGGTTGAAGATGCAATGCTGCTTAAAATCTTTAATAAAACATATTTTAAAAAATTGCTCTATTTTTCTAAATTAGTGTGGGATTTTTCTTGGGTTGTGTTTTCGCTTTATTACTGTTTGAGCGCTGCATAAATACTTTCCACATTGCCTCTATGTTAAGTCTGACTGCTTTTGTGCCAAGCTACCACAGGGTTGAGCACAGGTTAATTTAGTGACTTTTTGTGGTTCACCCAGACAAGGATTGTGGCTGTTGCTCGAGTTGGGCTTCGCCCCCCTCAACCAGCAACTCAATTTCTCACAGGGTCCAAGAAAAAGAAGAGGAAAGAACGGGTAAGACAAGACACATGGCAAGCTGTTGAAGACAGGAGGGCAACCAAAACTCCTAAAGGCCAAAACTGAAAGGCTGTAGGAGAAGTTCAAGCAACACTACATAGAAGCAAACAGAACAGTCAAAAGAATGACAAGAGCAATGTGTGGTAATTAACTTTCGTAACCCTCGTCTTGTAGGTCAACTTTTGTCTAGACTGGACCAGCGTGTAAAAGACATGATGAGTAAGATTTGTGCCTTGCAGCTGGGTTTTTTCTTCCAACCTGCATTTACTAGATTGTTGCCAAGTAAGCCCATTGACTATTGCCTAGATTTGTTCTGCATACCTACTTTTTCCTTTGCCCATGTGAACCGTTTTGAGACCCTGGCATTAATGTAAGATGTTGAGTGACTTTCCAACCGCATAGATATCCCCTTTGATGATATGGGCCCAGATACTAACAAGGCGATCCCTCAAATTACCTCTCTTCAACCAATTTTGAGTAACCCTCCAGCCCTGCCCAACAATGATTCAGTCGTTATAAAATTGATGTTGTGGAACATTGCAGGCATCAGTAACCAACTGGATAATAGTGATTGGTTAGAGTTGATCAATGGGTTTGATATGATATGCTGCCAGGACACTTGGGCACTTGAGAATTTTTATATTGATGGTTTTCAATCATTTTGTTCAACCGGTATTCCTTAACCCTCAGGTAGAGCTATGGGGGGCCTTGGAGTACTTATTTCCTTAAGAATTGGGAATGTATCAAATGAAAGTTTATTGTGTAACATGAATCTTAGGCTTAACATTCCCAGGCCACTTGGATATCCTTTTAATTAATTTTGCTTTCATTATTTTACCAACCTGCCAATTGAGTAGATTGATTAAATAAATCATTTTATTGTGGATTATTGTTTGAAATACCAACATAGAGTGCCCATTTTATGGGTTGTCGATTTCAATATTCTACTTGCCCTTTAAGTGATGATAAAGCCTGTGGGATTACTGATTGGCAGTAGGAAAATCTCACACATTTTATGCATACTGCATATGAGGCTGCTCTGAATCGGAGCATCATGAAACAATCTGTTTTTAATACTGATTATTTTAAGGATAGTGACCCCATTGTTCAAACTTTTGTGGGCAGAGGTAATGGATCTTCTATTGATATTATTCTTTTCTCCCCTCATTTTAGACCTTACACACGATTCATGTATTTTGCCATCCGTTTTCAGTGACCATAACCCAGTAGTACTTAATTTTATGAGTCCTTCTGATTGTTTTCAAACATATACAATCATTTCAACTACACATCAACTTCATTGATTTTGAGAAAGCTTTTGACAGTATTCACCATGACAGCCTCTGGCGTATACATATGACCTATGTCATATCATAGCGGGTAGTTCTTCTATGGTAATTTTACTTGCAAGGTGGAAGTTAGTGAGAATGGGTCACCGGTGTGAGACAGGGATGCATGATGTCAGCATTGCTCTTCAACCTGGGTGATACGAGGTACAACAGAGGACCAACCCAGAGATATCAGATTCTCTACACTGGGGGACCGTGACTATGCGGATGACCTTGCCTTGCTCTCTCACACGCACCAGCATTTGCAGGGAAATAGATCTCGCCTCAATATCTATGCAGAGAAAGTGATCCTGAAGATCAACACAAGTAAATCAAAAGTCATACCACTCAACATCCCAAAAGCTTCACCAATCAAAGTGGATGGAGAGGATCAAGCCATGACTGAAGGGTTCACCTACCTAGGCAGTACTATCAGACATGATGGAGAGACAGTAAGCAGACTGAACAAGACCAAGAATGCCTTCAGAATTATGAACAATGTGTGAAGGTCATCTCAGTACAGCAACAACACCAAGCTGAGTCTTTAGCAGAGCTGTGTTCTGTCCACACTCTTGCACAGATCAGAATGCTTGCGGATGCAAAAATGTGACATCACTAAACTGTCAATGTTCCACAGCAATACCCTGAGAAGAATCTGGCACGTGTTTTGGCCACAAACCATCTCCAACCAGGAACTGCTCACAAGATGCAAGCAAGAGAGCATGGACACCATAATTATAAGAAGATGGAGATGGATAGGACACATCATCAGAAGAGAGCAAGACTCCATCACAAGAACAGCTTTCCACTGGACCCCAGAAGACAAACGAAAGAGAGGCAGGTAAAGAACACCAGGAGGTAAACTGTGGAAACAGAAATGAAGACTCTGAATTACAACAGAGGCAGTGTACAAAGATTTGCCCAAGACGGGCAGAAATTAAGGTCCCTCGTTGCTGTCCTATGTGCCAGTGGGCATAACAGGCAGTAAGCAATAGGACAGATAAGAAAGACTCAACATTCAGTAACAAAGAAAAGTCCCTGTAATGACACTCTGATGTCCCACAATCGAATGCACCTCTCTGCAGCCTGGATTACTTGCTACAGTAGTATCATATTTCTCTTGGACTTGTACCACAGGGCAAGCCACCTGGGTGGGCTGAAAAAGGTACATCAAAGGGAGGGTTAAGTGGTGCAGCAGCACTCTTCAAAAAATATTCCTACCTACACCGTCTGTGCAGGTCATGAGATAAAAAGAGGCCAATGGAAAAGCAACTTTTTAATATGAGAACATATTTACCCATTTAAAAATGACGTGTATTTTGCTAAACGAAATTTGTCAGGACTCGGAGACTGAAGTAAACAAATTGGTACGGTCCCAGCAAATCTGGGACAGGTTAGAAAACAGGCAGAAAGGCAAGCAGATGGACCATTGGAAAGGCAAACCAATACGGTAGATATGCATGGTACACAACTAGGCGCACAGACAGAAAACGAGACAGTCAACTAATTAGTATTGATATACACACTCTCCTGTATGTAAAGTGTTAGATAAATGACATAAATATATGATGAGGATCGATGCATTGACTTGATAGATAGATAGATAGAGAGAGAGAGAGAGAGAGAGAGAGAGAGAGAGAGAGATAGATAGATAGATAGATAGATAGATATGGTTGCTAAGCTAGAGTGTTATAGACAAGCAGACACTGAGCACATATTGGAATAAACAAAGGATAGAGATATACACAGTGACAAATACATTCAGAACTAAATATAAATCACCGTATTAGAACGTTCTATGTGCGTCATTGTTTAATACAATTTTTGCATTGCATTGCATGAAAAAAGTTGAGGAATGACAATTGTGACACACGTTCATGGATATTGGAATGAGATATGTACTTTGATACTCCTACATCAATATATGCATGCAGAGAGCCAGAGAAAGAGATGAAGGCAGTATAAGGGGAAAAGAGGGAGGGAGTGAGGAAGAAGATGAGAAAAGATTCAGTGAGCGACAGTGAGAAAGATCTCCCATGAGTTCTGGGTGCAATAAATTAGATGTGACATTAGAAAACCTTCCATTAAAAGGGCATTGAGAAATCATTCTTCCTAAAATGTGGTCTTCAGTATGAATGGGAATCAATCAGAATGAGTGAAGCGTGGCATTGGTGCACTTGTTGGAGTCACCATGATACATATTGTATGAGACACGGCCATGTGAAAGCCATTCACGGCACTTAAGATACAATGGGAGATTAGATCTGGTTTAGTTTTCTCGAGAAACCCACAATTATTGGCAGTTTCACCCTTTCCTATTTTTTCGTACTTCTTCCACCACTCTGGACATGTGCTGGGTTAACCCCCTTGCTCTCAAAGATCTCTCTGGGGCTCATTAATGGTAGTCTAGCTGAACAACCATCTGATATATAAAATTTGAAAAGATTTGCAAGAAACAATGCTTTTTACGTCAGTACTCTCCTTTAACTTCCACCCCCAAACTTTAATTACTGTTACAATAACAGCTATCACGTAAACTAGAGTATTACTTTGATCAATTACCTATCTCACCATTATCTTGACTTGGCCATCACTTCGACCTAGTTTTTACCAATCCGACTATTAGCTTGACTTGACAATTATTTCAGTCATACCATTACGTTAGACTTCCTCTATTACTTGGACATGGTTCCTGTTTGCAATGGTTGAAGTTATAAACTAAATCTACAATGTTGCAGTAATGCTGAGGTTGATATAACTGCCCAAGCGAGGGAGCCAAGGTACTGACATGCCTCCATGTGCTCAAAATCACACACTGCATTGGCAAGGGCTTGAGTAACGAAAGTAATTGTCTCAGTTTGGTGTACCCTCTTCATATTGAGCATGTTTCTAGAAAACCTTGTGACTCCCCACACATCCCCCCCACACACACACTACGCCAATCGTATTAGGCGCATGAAGGGCACAAGGATCAACACAGCAAAAGAAACCAATGAAAAGGACAGCCGCCAAAAAGAAAACAAGGAAGAAAATCCAACATCAGATAGCTTGATAAGGTGAAACGAGGGACGTGAGATGAAGACAATACATAAATATAGTTGATTAGCACATCTGGGTACGATTGGAGAGGAGAGATGATGATGATGGTGGAAAAGAGGAAAGAGTCACTCAAACTAAACTACAAGCACCTCATGGAAAATGTGATAAAAGGAAGGCAAAGGAAATACTAGGACAAAGCACAATATAAAATCCAACACCAGCAATATAATAAAATCGGGGCAGCAAACAGGAGTCGGTTTCGGTAAGCACACGAAACAGTGGATGCATTGCTGGATGCCAAGGGTGAATTTGACAGCAAACCTATATGTAGTCTTTAAACTGGCCCACATGACCAGGGCTAATATATGTTCTTGGTTGTTGGACTTGGAGTCCTAAAGGAATACACGTATTTCATTGGCCTGCAGGGAAGCACATGTAGCAAATGTACTAAAAGCTGCACATACACTTTCTGATTAGGGGAAAGGGGCTTCTTGCCTGAAACAACAATTAACATGGGGAAGAAATTACACAGGATGGGTCTTTTATAAATGCCATGCTATATTTCCTCTTTGCACCACCAAAAACTCGCATATCATTTGCATAGTTTAAAGAGTGATGGTCATTTTTGGGGGTTTTGATGGAACATGCCTGGCCCAGTAAGACAGTACTTTTCTCCACATTGGTATTTTTGCCCAGTAATCACGCCTCCATGGGCATTCCTTTACCTGCTGCTCAAGTCCCCAGCCCCTGCTCCTCCTTATCCTGCCCTCATAGTGGAAGCTTAACCCTACCCTTCCCTTACCTCATAAGCAATAGTGTCCTCCACATAATCGCCTGTCCTATCCTTTCCAAAGTGGGTCATAAGTGTTTGACTGCCTCACTCTGCCTCGAATAAATAAGAGCGGGAGGCTGCATTAATAAGTGCATGAATTCAATAGAACAGGATAGTATGCTATGCATTTGTTAACATAAGCGATACATGCATGCAGCAGCAATGAAAGTAGAGTTTTTACCAATGGTATTGCTGATAATCGACCAAGACCATAATCTATGTATCTAAAGGGTAGTAAGTAGAATTGCGTAAGTAGAGACGGCCAAGATAAAGGCCCACCTGGTAGATTCGCAGATCTCCACCTCTAAATCCTGCCTCTGGAGGGTGATTAGGACACAGCAGGAGCAATTGATTTATCCTTTGCTCTTGTGGTCTGGCGCACATCCGCACACAGACTAGATGGTTCTGGATGCCTCAGGGGATGGATCCAGGGCTTTAAGTGGGAAAAGAAAACTGGGGTTGCTCTAAAAGGGGCGGGGCAAACCTCAAAGGGGTGTGGCCTATCTAAGTAGGGGCGTGGTCTAAATAAAGATAACTAGTGTAGCAGTACCCCCTGCTCTGACAAACCGTCAGCTCTAGGACTCCTCAGAGTGTCATCAGATTTGGAATTCCCCGCTCAGGCTCGCTCTCTCCCCTCCTTATTACAGCAAGGCTATGTATGGATAACGCCATACACCCTCCCCAGTACCCCAAGACCAGTGTCGTCATCCCGGGAAATGCCCAGGCAGACACCTGCCGTATAGGGTGGCTTCACGTGAGGCTGAGTGTACTAGAAGCACTGCTCCCAGAAGCCAACGCGGCTTCACAGGGGTGAGTTTTAACGAAGCCACCACCCCTGTCAAAACATGCCACAGAGTCCTCCTACAACGCGGCTCACCTGGCATGACGTCATGCCTTGACCTCCACTACTCAGTAGTGAGCAAAATGAGCATGCGCACATCGATGTGCATGCTCTCACTGCACTCCAAGAAATAAAAAAAGAAAACGGACTACCTCTGCGAGGCCCGAAAATAGAGCCTGATAGAGACCCGTTTCGAGGCCCCCTGAAAATAACTGCCGCTGCTCAGACCCAGACAGACACGGCCCACTTAAAGCCCTGCCACCGCCAGTTACTGCCCCCACCTCAAGCGTTACTATCAACGGGTATTTGTCAACGCCACCCTAAAGTCATACTATCCCTGTTACTGAGTCCTCCTGAAACACTACTTCAGGCACTGATGGCTCTCCATAGGTACTCACCCACTTCTTCCCGAACCTTTACTGCCCTCATGTACTTAGCCCCCCCTCCCCCCCAACAACCGCTATCGCCCCCACGAGCATCTATCACCTGGTCCCTTTCCAGAATATCGCCTTTAACGCATTCTTCATCTGCCATTATCCCACCCGATCCCCAGTTACTGTGGGTTTTCCCACCTCTTCGTTTAACTTCGAGCATTTATCAAACCCTTGGACCTTTCTTGATGCTCAGTTACTTTTTGCCATAATGGATGTTGAATCCTTGCAGGGAGCGACCTTCTAAAGTAAACGACGAGTTAATTTATCATGGTGGCGGTAACGCCCCCTGGCTCCAGTTTGGGGCGGTCAGTGCCTGATACAGTGTGTTGGCAACAAGAATTGCAGCAGAGAAATGGTTGAATGTACAGTACTGAGATCCATTGGAGAATGCCCGACGCAAACTTGGGCTCTTTGATAGAGCATCCCTTTACACTGGCAGATAACTGGGCCAAGTATGTTTTTGTCACCTCGACGTATGTCATGGCTTGTTTATTAAAGCCAGCGGGTGGTGTGGACCCGTTGCGCTATTTTTACCCTTAGCACAGCGTCTATATTTAGTATGACTCGGTAGAGTAAGGAATCTTGTAGATCCTGAAGCGGGGAGCCTCAAGCGTTGTACTGTTTTCAGCTCCTTGTTTGGCCTTCAGGCGCTTTCGAACATGTCTTCTCACATATATTTTCTCTAACACATTTTATCTGCGGCCTATTGCTGCCGTTGGCTGAGGTTCTGGGTGAGCTCACCAGGGCAGTGCAATCGAGCGCTGTATCCCAAACTGAAGTACCTGTGATGCAGGGCTGTATTTTTATCGGTATTAACCTTTTTGCTTGCTGGTTTGTCTGTTCTTTGTTACACCTTGGTGCATTGGCGTGGTGCTTTTCACACAAAGGAGTCATTCAGTGTAGATTGCATGGCACCTGGGGGCCCCTTGAGGACACAATATTGTGGTGGACACATTGCTCTTCTAAATGAGATGTAAAGAATCTTTATTAATTGTATTTAACAACGAGAAGCAAAGGGTTGTCTCGCTCTTGTCGTCTGAAAGCCACAATTATTCCTTAGCACCGTGTAAAATTGCCTGAAAGGGCTCCATATTCCACTTGTAACTTGCCCGGATTATCCATGTTCACCATTACCTAGTACCGGCTGAGCTGCCATACTCGCTTGGATGGTTTGAATAATTCATGGCATTAAGTCAGCGGGGCTCGGAGAAGTCATGAGACAGACAATCATAATGGCAGCTTGTACACATGACTACCAGTATTAATTTCGGGCCACTTCTTCTGTGTGTATACTTCCAAAGCCGAGCCTTTTCGCTTTTTAGTGTCATTTCTTCTAGTAATCCTGTGGTTAAGCATTACAAAAATCAAGACATAAAGTGTTGAACAATACCTCATTGTGTGCCATAAAGTGAGCAAAATGAGCATGCGCACATCGATGTGCATGCTCTCACTGCACTCCAAGAAAAAAAAAAGGAAAACGGACTAACTCTGCGAGGCCCAAAAATAGAGCCCGATAGAGACCCGTTTCGAGGCCCCCTGAAAATAACTGCCGGTGCTCCGACCCGGACAGACCCGGCCCACTTAAAGCCCTGGATGGATCTCATCTGTATAGCTAGGGCCTTATTCCTTCTCCTGCGGTAAACTGACATGGTAATATCGCACACGGAGTTACTGATATGCTGAGGTACAGTTTTTCGGTGCTTGAAATGGGAAAATAGAAGTACAGGTACTCTGTACCAGCGTACCTGCTTGTTTCTGAGAAGTGCCGGTACTCTCTAATTACAAGTATTACGTCTGTCTTGAGACGTGCCGGTACTCTCCCTCTCAAAGTAAAAAAGTGCCGGTACTCCGTACCGGACAGTACCGGCCCATTTAAAGCACTGCAGTTTTCAGCAGAAACAATATTTCTGCATCATTTCCAGTTCCACACCCTGAAATGGGGAATAATGCTGTGTTATGGTATTTTTCCCTGCTCTGTGGTGCAAAATGAGAAATAGTTTCATTTATTTCCTGCAAGAATACGGCATATTTTTAACTGGAAAAAATCATGAGGGGAATAATTGGCAGCTGTGGTAATGTCTGTACGTCTAGCTAATCTTTATGTAACTGAGACTTAAAAAAATGAATGCTAGCATGTAGTGCCCACACAGGTGTGCCTTAGTGTCATCCTGTACCTCAAGAATCCCATTTGAGAGTATGCAAATGTATCAGGGCTGTGTATTTAGTTCATACCTTCTTAAGACCTGTTTGGATGAGCTTGCATCAGAAGCCAAACACTGATGAATCCACAAGAGAAGGCCTGGCGGGCATCAAAACCAGAGCCGACACTGGCGCGAGATCCACACCGTGGGCAGATAACAAGAATACAAAATCCCAGATCGAAATAATCAGGTTTAATGATGCAGCATTTTCGGCATCCTCTCTAAAATAAAAGCACAATCTTGTGGCGAGCCATGCTAATGCCGTTGTTTGGGCTCCTTTCCAGTAAATCTGTAGCAGAGAGATAGAAAAATAAATGTGTGTGTATGTGTGCGAGCGCGTGGGCGGATAGAGGAAAGGAAATTATATTTAATGGAGTCATAAAATTCCGCCTGACTTGGATCAAACGCGCCTGTCATTGCTGTCAGGCGAAATTATGGCAAATCAGTATTAAAGGTGCATTCTCTTCAATCTATAACACCGCAGCTTATATTGATTGGCGAAGGACATGATTCTCATTTTATATATCATCCCCGGTGAATGCGCCGCCTGCTAGATCCGGGCGAGCGTGCGCGCGCGCGCATGTATTGTGTGCCTGTGCATTATATATTCATTTCTCTCCTATTTGCTTATTTGTAACGCAAACGCTTTTCCTAAACGATTCATTATTGTGACAACAGGTTGCAGCTGCTGCGCGCCGCTCGCCGAAATTGCATTAACCTTCACGCAACCCCCGCCGATCCAGGTTGTTTAATTTATTTTTTATTCTGAAAGGAAGGGGGCAAACAAGGGCTTTGTCTAAAATGCAAAGTTCCTATTAATATTCGAAGCTAGACCTGAAAACAAACAGGCAGGCTTGATGCTTCTACGCCGGAATCTCATGACTAGCTAGTCCATGATCCGGAAGTGAAGAGCTGCTCTGTCTGCTGCATCCTCTGCCAGGCAGAGAGCATGCTGGGATACAGGTGTGTGTGTGGTGTATGAACCATTGGCGCATCTCAGTGAAAAGTTGCCCTCTTTATGTTGAGGTTGCTTGATATCAACTGACAGTCAAGACAGTTTCAAAGACATCACAACTTCTTCGAGCCGGCCTACCACAACTACTCTGAAAGTGCTTCTACCTTCAGATTTTTGTACTTTTATGCTTCTTAGGTTTGTGTATATTCGAGTCTTACAATTGAGCGGTGAGAACTACGGTTAAAATGTTAAAAGGTAGCCAAGGAGTGAATATTTGGAGTAGCCATGTACCCCTTATTCTAAGACATCTGCTTGCTCATTAAACATACAAGCTCATCTGGTCTACTGGTGTGCAGATTTAATTTTTTTTAATGTTTCAAAACTTTATCCTTGAATGAAAATTTGCACAAGAAATCTGCAGACGACTTTCCTACAGAATAATTATGAGGGTGATGGAGCACGGACTCACAAATGAGACTTGCTCGGAGGCAATCTCCTCACAGTATTAATTTATTAAACTTTGTATTGTTCATACTAATTCTTGCATACACGACATAAGTAGTAAGGAAGCTTGCCTATGTGTTTTTACTAACAAGTAACGCTTGTCTGTTCTAAAATGGCCGCTAAAACGCGGGAACTCTACTGCGCATGTCTCAACCATATCACGTGGTGTGACGTCTTTCTTTGCTTGGTGGGAAAATTCTGCTTCTGCGCAGTGTGTTCTAAAATGGCTGCTTAATGTTTTCACATGCTACAGCTTGCTCTCATGTTATAATTAAATTGTCGTTTTCTTAACGCTATTAATGCGGGATAGAATTTATAATTAAATGGGAATAGAGTAGAGAGAGTGGGTATACAGTGAAACATTTTATTTGTGATTTTAATATTTTCTTCTTTGACTTTTACTAGTTCGTAAACTTGGGCCTGGGGTTGATGAACTGAAACTAGAGAGACAATGATTCTGCGCATGCGTCCTGCTTGGCTGCCAAGAGAAAAGGATGAAGTCAACCTGGACGTCGTCCAAGGCCACGACCTGATGGCCGACACTGCTGTACCCATGTTGTTCCTGTTAAATATGCAACAATGTACATGAAGAATGTATAAACTTTGTCGTGAGACGGGTGGGAAATAAAGCAAATGTATTAAAATTGATGGGCGGTATTTTAAAAAACAATGGTCTTCAGAAAATTGAACTAAAATGATATGGTGTGAGGATCAACCCCCTGTCCCTGGCCAATCAGAAGTAGTGGTCCCATATTTTTGCAACATTAATGGGAGGTACATGGGCGTAGAAGGGTATAATAGATATAGAATTAGCTAATTAGATAGCCATTAGCTCCGGACCAAGCTTCTAGCTCCAGACTGACAAGCTGATCGATTGCAGACAGAACCGCTGTCCAGAGAGGTCCTGAGGAGGGGGCGGCGGAGTCCATTAGAAGGAAGGCACGGGAGAATCGAGGAGAAGCGGAGTATCAGAGAGGGGAACGACGCAGGCGTCGTAGGTAGAGAGGTCACCGGTCCTGTCCTGAACCTGGAGGAGGTCTTACTCTTCATCCTTCCTGGGTCCTATCTTTTCCAACTCCTTGGCCAAGGGGTTTGGTTCTCGCACTTTAGGTAAATATATGCAACCTTTAGTTGCGCTGCTGTCTCTATCTTCTCCTTTCTGAGAGAACGTCATTTAATCAATAATTGATTTCTTGTGCTTCATCCTTGATATGCGATTAAGTATCATGCAGCTCTGTAATTTACTCTGCAAAATCTTTAGATAAACATCTTAAAACTTCCTGACTCTGTGATTATTTCAGGATTTTTGAATTGTAATGAATGTCACTCATTTTGAACTTCCCAATTAGCAAAGGATTCATTGGTAAGTCATTACTCTTCAATCAGAAGGTAATTGGTAGCAGGGATTTTGATAAAGAGTACAACTGACCCACCAGCGTAAGTACTAGCGTGGTATGAATGTATGGGCCCAAGTGAGTATCTGATGTATGAATGCTCGTTGTTAGTATTGCGCTGGATCAGTTTTCTGGTTATCAGAGGATGGTTGTGCTTTGTTAATTGGGTAATGAGAATTATATTTTTATGAATTAACACCTGTTATTGTTTAAAAGTTTTGTTTTTAATGTTGTCCAGAATTCCCCGGGGAGGAAAATTGAATAGCAGATGGTAAGTGGAAGCCATACTGCAGTGAGGTTATCTGTCAGGCAGAAATAGTACTTGTTAGATTTGGGGGTCTATAGTTGGCATAGGTAGGTACCTGTGACAAATAGGGACCCTTGCGTCTAGTCAGGGTGAGGGGCTACACTCCTAAAATAACCCCTGCTCACCCCCTTGGTAGCTTGGCACGAGCAGGCAGGCTTATCTCAGAGGCAGTGTGTAAAGCATTTGTGAACACATACAGTAATACAGTGACAACACTACAGATAGACACCACACAGGTTGTATTATAAAAATAGTATTTTTATATAGACTTAACACAAGACCAAACGACAAAAATCCACAATACTGTACTCAAAAATAGACTTTAGAATGTTATAAAATAGTTCAGTTCTCTCAAGTTGTAGATGCGACACTTTACTCTCAATGTACCTTGAATGCGTAACGCAAAGAAAACAAAAGGGTCGCAGGGAAGGTGATGCGTCGGTTCCGTACATTCAGGGGAGTGGATGCGTCGGTTCCTTACTGCTGCGCAGGGGAGTTGATGCTCGCTTCCTTACTGTGTGGGGAGTTGATGCGTTGGTTTCTTACTGCTCTCCGGTGCGATGCGACAGATGGCACCTCGATGCGATACTCTTCTCCGGTGCGATGCGATAAAAATGGCGTCTTGGCTGCGATGCGACAACGTTGGTGCGATGCGTGCACGCCCGACGGCCGTGCGGCGACTCGATGATCTTGGGAGCCGCGACAGGCCCTGCGACGCGCTTCTCCGGTGATGCGACGATGTCCTCTGTGGCAGCGTCCCGCTTCTCCGGCGATGCGCCACGCTTCGGCGATGCGATGATGACAGCGGCAGCGGCGTCTCGCTTCCTCGGCGATGCGATGACAGCGGCTGCAGCGGCGACACGCTCTCGTTGTTGCGTCGCGCTTCCAGCTCCCAGCGACACGCAGTCTCTCAGAAGGCCCAGCACAGCAGCAGGCACTTCAATTCCCAGCAAGGGAATTCAGGGGGAGCTGGTTGGTGAAGTCTTGTATCCCTGAGACTTCAGGCAGGAGGCAAGCTCTAGTTCAAGCCCTTGGAGATTCTTCTTCAAGTTGATAGAAAGCACACTCAGTCCTTTTCTCCTTTCTTTGGCAATGAAGCAACCACAGCAGGCCAACCCCCAAACACACAGCACAGGGGTAGTCTCCTCCTTCAGCTTCCTGGTTCTTCTCCCCAGCAAAGGTTCGTCTTGATTCCCAGAAGTGATCTAATTTCCTAGGGGTCTGGGTCCCCTTTTTATACACAGTTTCTCTTTGTTCTCTGAAGGCAGAGAGGCCTCTGCCTAGTCCAAAACCAGTTCTGGTCAGTCCTGGAGCACTTTGTTTTTCTGACTCCTTCTTTCCTTTCAGAATGTGGGGCAGAGTGCTCAGCCGCCCGGCAGGAGGTGGAGCCAGCATTGTGGAAGGCAGGCACAGCCCTATTCAGACCCAGGTGCAACTCCTCCCTACACTCTGGATGCAGATCTTTCTATTCAGCCCTGCGCTGACTCACCCTGCCTCCTGTAGCCACCCCCAGCCCCTGTCACTCAATCTCCAGACAAGGAATATACAACCTAGCAGAGGCAGGCTTGGATAGTTAGGCAAGAAAATACCTACTTTCTAAAAGTGGTATTTTCAAACACAGAATGTTAAAACCAACTTCACTAAAAGATGTATTTTATCATTCTGAGTTCAGGCGTACTAAACTCGAATTTCTACCTGGTTCCCTGAGTCAGTTAGGATTATAAGATGTAATAATCTAACTGCCCATTCTGGCCTATGGGGAACAGGTAGCCTTGCAATAGTGAAAAACGAAAATGGCTGTAATTCACTATTAGGACATGCCACACACACCAGGGCATGTCCTACCTTTTACCTACAATGCACCCTGCCCTTGGGCCTACCTTAGGGGTGACTAATATGTATAAAAGGGAAGGTTTAGGGACTGGCAAGTGGGTACACTTGCCCAGTCAACATGGCAGTACCAGACTGCACACAGGCTCTGCAATGGCAGGCCTGAGACACACTTTACAAGCTGCTCCGGTGGGTGGCACAACCAGTGCTGCAAGCCCACCAGCAGCATTTGATTTACAAGCCCTGGGCACACGCAGTGCACTGTACTAGGGTCTGACAGTAAGCCAAATAAGCCAATCATGGAGTCACTAATCCATACATCAATTTACCATAGGGAGCACTTGCACTGTGGCACTGAACAGCAGTGGCACAGTGCCCAAAAGCATCTAAAACCAGCAAAAACATAAGAGGCAACAGCAAAAAATGGAAGGGATACCCACGCCAATGGTGCCAGGTCTAACAGTACTGAAAAGTTAAGTAGGACTATCAGTACTTGTTAGGGACTCTATGCGTGTGAGTAATAGCAAAAAGGAATATGCTGGTGAAAATTTGATGTTATATCACCTAGAAAGGGTAACATTGAAGAAGTAACAGGTATTTTTTTTGATGCTCGAGTGAAGAGTAAACGGAAGGGTTTTACTCGTAGTGTATGTTTAGTGAACGGAAAGGGTTTACTAAGTGTGGACGAAACTATCTTTTTCAATTTAGAGAAACTGGCACGATAGCGAATGTTTTATGTTGTTACTGAATTTTAATTAAAGTCATAAAGAAAATAAGGTTTTACGCACGTATTTGTAAAGGGAGGGTCAGCTGCCGGAGAGGGAGCTGACGTCACAAAGCGCCACGCTGGGATTGGTTGAAACCGCGGGCGTGGAAGACTCTTGTAAAGGAGGGGTCAGTAGTTAGGACTAATACTGACGTCACAGGTACTGCGCTGGGATTGGTCGAAATAGCGAGGGACAGAAAAGCGCAGATTGTAAAGGAGGGGTTGGCAGACCAACGTCACAAAAAGGCCGCGCTAGTATTGGTTCAGGGACAAAAGTAAACTTGAATTTGACTGGTTGTTACTATAGAAGCAGAGATCTTAGTGGATAAGTGGAAATTGTATGTTAAAACGCGATCCAACTTTAATAGGAACTCGTCCGGATAGGAGATTCCTAGGTTTTGCAGAATATAACTTTATACACCGAAGTTTACCCAAAATGTACGGAGAGAAGAGGAAAATGTCATTCCTACAAAAGATTAAGAATTATTTTAAAAAGGATAAGCCAATCAAAACTAGAGAAGGAATTATTATTCCACCAGCTAAAACGCCGGCTTCATTCATGATGATGGAGAGAGGTTATCATACTTGCGTATGGTTAGAGAATTAGATAGAATATACCAAAAATGATGGAATATTAAAATTTCCCGAGAATGGTACTTTTAATGGGAGAATTCTTCAAAATTTGAGATTTAGGATGAATGATTTAGAACCCAGACCTAGATTAACACAATATGAAGCCTTAGAGGAGTGGGAAACTGAGGCATTTGAACGCGACCGATACAGAAGTAATAGGGGTTATCGGGGATTTTTCCCGAGATACCACAATGAGTCAAGGGACGGTCAGATGAAACAGTAGAGAAGAGCGATGCTTACAGAGGGACTATATCCAATATTGACAGCAGAAGAACTGTTAGGGAGCAAATGCACAGAAAAGACAAAACATTTGACAGGATTTGGAGATTCCGAAGATGAATTTATGGAAGAGATATTAAAGAACCCCCCACCTTATCAAGAAGGGACAAGTGGATGCACCCCAAGTGCACCACTGTTAAAGACCCCATTGGTACCGCAAGTATTGCATGATTCCACACCTAGTAGGGCACTTCATGATAAAGAAGCCCTAGATAAAACCAGAGCAGAATTAATACAGAAAATAACACAGTTAAAAGTGCATCCTGATTCCTTGACCATACCTGTAACAATTGGTCCAGTAGTTCCATTATATAGTGACAAGGTAAACTATCCCCCACCGCTAGTTACGCCTACTCCTGTGAACGTCCCAAAACCTGAAGCAGTAGTAATGGTTGAGGATCATTTCAGTCATTGTGAATCTATGATTTCATTAATGGACTTGCCCATTCGAGAATCTGCAAATAGTACCCCCAGAAGAGCTACACCTGGTTGCTCGAAAGATGTAAACATAATAACCTCATCAGGAACCAAAAGTGCCACAGTAGTTACTCCAGAAGACTTAGAAAGGTGGGCACAAGGATCAGACAAACAGTGTACACCCCCAAAGATCACGGACATTCATAAATTAAAGATCGAATTAGAAGAAATAATAGCAGGAAATGTAGGGATAGACCGTCTAAATACTTACGATGAAGAAGAACTGTTGTTCGTGTGCAGAAGTATCACAAGAAATCTAAAGATATTCCATGAAAAATTATCAAATTTAGCTCTGCAGATGGGAATTGAAATAGGGAAGTCAAAGGTGTTACAGAAACCCTATAGAGCAGATTTTTCAGACAAAGATTTAGAAAACATGAATGCTTCTGGAAGAAAATTGCAAATAAAAGAATTAATGACAGTCTTACAGAAATGGGGAGACCTAGATAAATGGAAAGTTAGATGGGCAAAGAAAAAGGAAGAAGCACAATATAGTAGAACAG
Organism: Calotriton arnoldi; assembly: GCA_963921515.1. Taxonomy (NCBI): domain Eukaryota; kingdom Metazoa; phylum Chordata; class Amphibia; order Caudata; family Salamandridae; genus Calotriton; species Calotriton arnoldi. The sequence goes on along the minus strand of CAWUFW010000447.1, from coordinate 2,163,204 downwards.
CTTCTGAATATCTGATGAAGGAAACAGGGAAAGCAGATCAAATGTACCCGATGCGAGAAGTTCCAGGAGGGGGATATGTACATGTCCCATGGAGCAGACAGGATATTTTATCCTTTACAAATGATTTCCCAAAGTTAAGAGAAAAACCAATTGAATGGTACAAGCAGATTGAGAGGTTTGTGAAGGAGTCAAAGGTTTTGTTGAAAGATTTGGATGGTTTGTTCGACATAGTGGTACCTGCCGATTTATGGACAGACTGTAAAATCACAGTTGATTGGCCAAGTGAAGAGTATCGAAGAGATCCAAAGACAGGTGCCCCGTCAAGTGATGTAATGAAAAAGTATCAGCAGGTAATAGCTTACCTAAAAGGGAAAATACCACCAAAAGAGACAGATTGGGTGAAAATAGACAGAACTACCCAAGAAGCCAGTGAATCGGTACACGCCTACTATGAACGTTTATTGCAGGTATTCAAACAGTATAGTGGCTTTGAGGATATTGGAGACAAAAACATGAGTCAGTTTGTTTACCGATTCGTTTATAGTCTAAAGCCAGAGATTTGTCAGATGATTAAGCAGCACATGTTGTGTTGGCAAGGGAAGCCCATAGATGAAATTCTGAAATATGCAAAATATTATGGAGATGACATTGAGGACAGGCACAAGAAATTGCAGGAGAAAGTAATGTGGGCTCAGGTAAAAATGGCCGAAAAACAGGGAATTAATTTGGATAATCCAAGTGAAAATCAGGGAAAGGATTCTGGAACGAATGGTGACACTGGGAATGGTGGAAAAGTGAGAGGACGAATGAGCAGAGAAGAGGCTAAAAAGAAATTTCCTTGTCATGGATGCGGAAAATTGGGGCATTGGAAGGATGAATGTAAAAAGATACGGAATAATAATGGCCCAAATCAAAATTTAAATCCACAGACGCAGAATGACTCACAGCAGGGTGTAAATCCTCAGAGTCAGTTGCCACCTGCACCTATACAGGGTAATGTAAGCAGAGCAAAGCACGGTACAGACGTCGGATATCAAGGAGGAAGTGGTAAGAATGATTATGTAACTTCACAGTTTCTTTTACAGGACGATTTTTGTCAGTACAGTTCATGACGGTGCCTAGGAGAGGGGAAGAAGGAGTGCGTACTTGGCGCATCCTTACCGGTAGATCAGTCAGGTCCATATGTTGAAGGAAATGTGAAGGTTAATGATATTACTTTTCTTTTGGACACTGGTGCTACCCGGTCTACTGTGAGAACAGCAGACATCCCAGACCTTCCTCTCTCTGGAGAAGCTATCCAAGTAGTGGGAGTAGCTAATCGAAAGATTAGAACACCTCTTACCGAACCAATGGAAGTTCAAATTGGAAATTTCAGAGAAATGCATCAATTTGTAGTGTGTGATTCTAGTCCAGTAAATTTATTGGGCCGAGATTTGTTATGTAAAATGAACTGCACAATATTCTGCACACCGGATGGTGTGGCAATTCAGACTCCAGATGAAGATCATGTATATAAATTTATGATTGCAAAACAAGGTACAAAAGTAGATGAGATGTTCTCTTTGATAACAAAAGACGAGTTGCCAGAAGAATTAAAAACTACAGTAAATCCTATAGTATGGGATTTCACGGGAAAAGAAGTAGGACTTATGGCTAAAATAGACCCAGTTAAAATTACTGTAAAAGAAGGTGCCATTTTCCCAAATACCAGACAGTACAAAATGAGTGCAGAAGTAAAAGCAGGAGTCATTGAAAAAATCGACCGAATGGTAAAACAAAACATACTAAAAGAAGTAATGAGTAGCCCATGTAATTCACCAATAATGGGTATGAAGAAACCTAGTGGGAAATATAGGATTGTTCAAGACCTGCGAAAAATAAATAAAATTGTGGAACCGTGTTGTCCTATAGTGCCAAATCCTGCAGTAATTCTATACCAGATTCCTTGGAATGCAGGATGGTTTACTGTGATTGATTTATGCCAAGCATTCTTCTCAATACCCTTGCATCCAGACAGCCAGTATCTTTTCTCATTTAAATTTGAAAATAAGGTCTATGTGTGGAATCGTGTTCCTCAGGGGTACACGGAAAGTCCTTCCATTTTCAATCAGATATTGAAAAAGTGCTTTGAAAAACTAGCAATGCCAGGAAGCTCAGTCTTAGTACAGTATATAGACGACTTATTAGTGGCATCTAACAACAGAGAAGACTGTGTTGTTGACTCCATTGCACTATTGAATCATTTAGCTGAAGAAGGGCATAAGGTCTCACCTGAAATGTTGCAGTTTTGTACAATAACAGTTAAGTATCTAGGACACCAAATTGAGAGGGGAAAAAGAAGAATAACCTCTGAAAGAGTAAAATTGATCAAGAAAATGCAAATGCCTAACACCCAACGGGAAGTGAGAATGTTCCTTGGAGTAGTGGGTTATTGTCGACAGTGGATACTAGGATTTTCCCTGTTAGCAAAGCCCCTAATTCAAATGACGAAAAAGAAGGCAAAGGACCCAGTTGAGTGGGATGATGAAAGCGTAGGAGCTTTTGTAAAATTGAGAAACGCTTTGTGTGCAGCGCCTTCCTTAGGAATGCCTGATTATAAGAAAGAATTCGCATTATTCTGTTACGAGAGAGAAAATTGTGCACTCTCAGTCCTGACTCAGAGACATGGTCTGGATAGACGTCCTATACCATATTTTTCTGCTACATTGGACCCAGTGGCGGCCGCATTGCCAGGCTGCTTGAAAGCAGTGGCGGCTACCTGTTTGAGCATTGAACAAAGTGAGTCAATTGTAATGGGACACCCTGTGAAAGTGTTTGTTCCCCACGCGGTTGTGATTCTATTGACAAGAACCCAAACTCAGCATCTTACTCCTAGTCGGATGACTAAGTATGAGAGGATAATTTTAGGTGCTGAAAATGTGACTATGGTAAGATGCACAATAGTAAATCCTGCTACCTTACTACCAGACCCATACCATGAAGAAGTTAAAGATGACGAGGAAGAACATGATTGTTTACAAGTCACAGAATTATGCACGAAACCACGTCCTGATATTCAGGAATTGCCCCTTAGGAAGCCAGACAGGGAACTGTTTGTTGATGGTTCATGCCAAAGGCATGAAGATGGTAAACTGACTGCAGCATATGCTGTATGTGTATTAACTGGAATAGTCGAAGCATCCTATTTACCAGGAGTAAAATCTGCACAAGTAGCTGAATTGATTGCTTTAATAAAGGCTTGCAAAATTGGGAGGAATCAAAAAGTAACTATATTTACAGATAGCCAATATGGTTACGGGGTTGTGCATGATTTTGGCCAACTATGGATGCAGAGGGATTTCATGACTTCTTCAGGATCCCCCATTAAAAATGGACAGTTTGTAAGGGAGTTGCTGGAAGCAATACAATCACCAAAAGAATTGGCTGTGGTGAAATGTGCCGCACACCAGTCAGGAGATGACTGGGTGGTAGTCGGCAACAGATATGCAGACCTTGTGGCTCAACATTGTGCCAAAAACAGAATGGCTGTGAATAAAAGGGTGGAAAGAATGGGAATCAGCTGCCAACTTTTGCTGTGTGCACCTCCTGAAACATGGAATGATGTAAAACGATTACAAGATGATGCTGATGAGAGTGAAAAGAATATATGGATTAAAGTGGGATGTTCTCAAAGGGAGGATGACGAGGTGTGGATTTGTGCCGATGGCAGACCAGTCATGCCTGACTGTCTGCTCTCACAAATGGCCAGGATGTATCATGGAGACACACACATATGGAGAGATGCAATGATTAGGCTCTTCAGACAAAATTGGTACAATCCCAAATTCAGGGCTGTAGCAGAGAGTCTTTGCCAGAGATGTTTGACCTGCCAAATGCATAATCCAGGAAGAAAGACAATAATTGGGTTTGGAAAGATTGGAAAGGCAGAGGGTCCATTTATAAGACTCCAATTTGATTTCATTCAGTTGCCACCATGCAGAGGGCTGAAATATGTACTTGTCATAGTGTGTCTGTTTTCAAAGTGGGTGGAGGCTTACCCTACCAGGAGGAATGACAGTATTACAGTCGCAAAGCTGTTGCTACGAGAACTTATTCCTAGATTTGGTTTTCCAGTAACTTTGGAATCGGATAGAGGAAAGCACTTTAACAGTGAAGTGATTAAGATAATCTGTGAAGCATTCCAAATTGAGCAAAAATTGCACTGTGCATATCGTCCAGAGGCTTCTGGAGTGGTTGAACAATTGAATGACACAATAAAATCCAGACTCTGAAAAATGTGGGCATCAACATCATTAAGTTGGCCGGATGCATTGCCACTTGTCTTAATGGGACTCAGAAGCATTCCTGATAGAAATACCGGATTGAGTCCCCACGAGATAATGATGGGAAGAGCAATGAGACAAGCACATGTTCCCATAAACAAACTGCTGAATATATCTGATGATATGGCTCTGGATTATTGCAAAGGATTGGCTGACCTAGTGCGTTCTGTCTCTCACCAGGTTGGAGAAGACGCAGTTTCCAGGCAGCCTAAACAAGAACATGATCTGAATCCTGGTGACTGGGTGGTAGTGAAGAATCACACCAGAGAAACGTGTCTATCACCTAGGTGGAGCGAACCTTGTCAGATCATATTGGTTACAAACACAGCTGTGAAGTATGCAGGATTTCCTCATTGGATTCACGTAAGCCACACTCAAAGAGTACCAGACCCTGAAGAAGAAAGACCTCAGACAGTAACGATCACTGAGGAAGCTGAAGGTTGCTCAGCTGAAGAATCTCAGGAGCAAGATTCGAGGGAAGCGGACGAAGAACAACCGAGCACAAGTCAGGACTGGATACCAGTGGTGGAAATTCCTGAAATTTACCACAGAACAAGAAGTCAAACCAACTTAGAAGAAATTGAAGAAGATCAGATAGGTGAAGAAGAAGTAGCTCAGGAACAAGAAGAAGAAGATACAATAAGAGAACCTGAGCAGGACCAGATAGGGAGAGAAAACTGGGCTCAAAATAGTGAAGAACGAAGAAATTCTGAGCAGGGACAGACAGGTCTAGAAGAACGTGGTCAGGCTGCAGAAGTACAAAGTGCAATAAGCCCTGATCAGGACCAGTTAGATCGAGGAAAACAGATTCAATCAGAAGATCTCGAAAATCATGAACATGAAGATGAAAATCCTGAGCAAAGTCAGCCATTAGAAATTCACAGTGGAGCTGCTGAAGAGAAACCAATCAGACCTGAAAAACAACAGATATAAGAAACTGTAATTGTCGAAAACAAGATTGTGACACAACCTGGAAATAAAAGTACTTCTGAAGAAGAAAGCGAAAAGACAGTGCAAACACAGAAAACAAGAAAAGGTGATCATTGGCCTAGTGTCATTAAAAGAGTTAAATACCACGTAAGAACCAGAAGTGAAAATCCTGAACAAGTAAACGAAGTGACAAGCCAAACAGGACAAGAAAGCAAAACTGAGAAACGGAGAAGTAAAAGACTGAAACTTATTAACAATAAGTTTAAAGGTCCTGACTGGACTTACATTATTCTTGAAGACTACGAGAGCTCAGAATCAAGTGAAAGTGGTGACGAAGGACCAAGCACAGAACTGATCTATGAAAAAGAAACAAGACCACCTTGATAAAGTGAAATAGTGGTATAAAGAAAACTGAAAATAGATAAGAAGAGCAATCTTCCTTGTCAAAATGTCCGACGATAAAGTTACTGGGAGATCAAAACAGAAATGTTGTAAAAGATGCTGTGCTATATGCATATGCAGTTTAGTAGTAGTACTCGTAGTATGGTTAGTACTGATTGTAGCAATTCCTTACCTTATGATAATGGACAAAAAGATTAACAATGAAACGAAGGGAAGGATAGATAACTTGAGAGGTAATAGAGTAGAACTATTGGCAGAAGATGATTCAGAATTTCATCATGAAGTAACAGATAATGATACTAGTTTAAATGTTTTCACAAAGTTACTGTTCCAATATGTAGATACCATAGAAGTTAGCAACTGTTATGTTTGTATGAAGTTACCCGAATCAGTAGCAGAAGGATTAACGTATCATCACTTGCCATTAACCTACGGCATATCATGTAGTGTATTAACAAGTTTATTCTATAGAACAGGGAGACTTCAGTATTATTATTCAAACCTAGATGTGATATTTTCTGAGGTTCCGATTCGCAAGAGTATGAACCCAGTGCTTAGTAGTTAAGATGCACAGTTTATGGGAGAATTTTTCTTAACAATGAAATCGATAGATATAACACATGCACATAGAAACAATCTAACATGTTCTTTACATGAAGAAGAAAAGATATTTTTGAATTTAGTAGAAGATAGAAGACAAGATTTTCAAAAGAAAGCTTCTGAGCATAAGGCTCATTTGCCACCTTGGGCTGAGAAAGAAGGTAGTTACACACCTGGCAAGGCTCAAGCTGCTATGGCTCTGGATTTTGTAAAGACAGGGAAAATTTGTCTACATAGATTAAGGACTGAGTATAACAATGTTTTCATCGGTACCAGTGAATGTGAACATAATTTCTTAATTCTTGGAGGTTGGGGACTCAAAGGAGGAACAGATTCAGTTTTTCCTGGAATCTATTATGTGTGTGGGAATAAGGCTTACTTTAGGCTTCCTGCACGGTGGTATGGAAGTTGTTATTTTGGAATAGTGTTTCCAAAAATATACCACGTAAAAAGAAACACTGGGAGCAATGAAAGCAATGGCGAATTAACACGTAGTAAAAGAGCTAGTTTTTCTGAGATTGTAGGTGATATATTTGGTGCATTGATACCTTCAGTGGGAGTAATTCTGAACTCAAGAAGAATATGTAAATTATCTACAGTGGTGGATCGTTTATCAACGGATACTGCTGGAGGCTTTTTAATGATTAATGCGGAAATGGTTGCGATTAGATCTATGGTTATGCAAAATCGACTTGCTCTTGACATTATTTTGGCAAAAGAGGGCGGAGTCTGTAAATTATTGAAGACGAAACACTATTGCACTTACATACCTGATAAAAGTGCAGAAATTGGAACGTATATACAGAACATTACAAAACTTGAGAAGGAACTGAAACCACTGGAAGTTGATAGTGTATGGGAAAGATTGACAAATAGTATTGCGTCAATTGGTACCTGGTTTTCTAATATAGGGAAAGGATTTATAGGTAAAATACTAGTACCCTTAGCAGGGATAGCAATATTAGTATTAGCAATAATAATATGGTGCAAATGTTGTAGAAAGAATGAATCGTATAATGTGACAGGAAAAGGAAAAAAAAGAAAATTCGATGAAATAGAACTTGAGATTTAAGAAGTGAATTATACAAGAAGCTGAAAGGGGATGTGAAAAATAGAAAGTGTAAAGATGAAAATGAAATTATTTCATGCTAAAAGTTAGCATCTGGTTTATGGGTAGTATTTGATGGCTCAGAAACGCCATCAGAGAGGGGATTGATGGAGCAAGGACTCACAAATGAGACTTGCTCGGAGGCAATCTCCTCACAGTATTAATTTATTAAACTTTGTATTGTTCATACTAATTCTTGCATACACGACATAGTAAGGAAGCTTGCTTATGTGTTTTTACTAACAAGTAACGCTTGTCTGTTCTAAAATGGCCGCTAAAACGCGGGAACTCTACTGCGCATGTCTCAACCATATCACGTGGTGTGACGTCTTTCTTTGCTTGGTGGGAAAATTCTGCTTCTGCGCAGTGTGTTCTAAAATGGCTGCTTAATGTTTTCACATGCTACAGCTTGCTCTCATGTTATAATTAAATTGTCGTTTTCTTAACGCTATTAATGCGGGATAGAATTTATAATTAAATGGGAATAGAGTAGAGAGAGTGGGTATACAGTGAAACATTTTATTTGTGATTTTAATATTTTCTTCTTTGACTTTTACTAGTTCGTAAACTTGGGCCTGGGGTTGGTGAACTGAAACTAGAGAGACAATGATTCTGCGCATGCGTCCTGCATGGCTGCCAAGAGAAAAGGATGAAGTCAACCTGGACGTCGTCCAAGGCCACGACCTGATGGCCGACACTGCTGTACCCATGTTGTTCCTGTTAAATATGCAACAATGTACATGAAGAATGTATAAACTTTGTCGTGAGACGGGTGGGAAATAAAGCAAATGTATTAAAATTGATGGGCGGTATTTTAAAAAACAATGGTCTTCAGAAAATTGAACTAAAATCATATGGTGTGAGGATCAACCCCTGTCCCTGGCCAATCAGAAGTAGTGGTCCCATATTTTTGCAACATTAATGGGAGGTACATGGGCGTAAAAGGGTATAATAGATATAGAATTAGCTAATTAGTTAGCCATTAGCTCCGGACCAAGCTTCTAGCTCCAGACTGACAAGCTGATCGATTGCAGACAGAACCGCTGTCCATAGAGGTCCTGAGGAGGGGGCGGCGGAGTCCATTAGAAGGAAGGCACGGGAGAATCGAGGAGAAGCGGAGTATCGGAGAGGGGAACGACGCAGGCGTCGTAGGTAGAGAGGTCACCGGTCCTGTCCTGAACCTGGAGGAGGTCTTACTCTTCATCCTTCCTGGGCCCTATCTTTTCCAACTCCTTGGCCAAGGGGTTTGGTTCTCGCACTTTAGGTAAATATATGCAACCTTTAGTTGCGCTGCTGTCTCTATCTTCTCCTTTCTGAGAGAACGTCATTTAATCAATAATTGATTTCTTGTGCTTCATCCTTGATATGCGATTAAGTATCATGCAGCTCTGTAATTTACTCTGCAAAATCTTTAGATAAACATCTTAAAACTTCCTGACTCTGTGATTATTTCAGGATTTTTGAATTGTAATGAATGTCACTCATTTTAAACTTCCCAATTAGCAAAGGATTCATTGGTAAGTCATTACTCTTCAATCAGAAGGTAATTGGTAGCAGGGATTTTGATAAAGAGTACAACTGACCCACCAGCGTAAGTACTAGCGTAGTATGAATGTATGGGCCCAAGTGAGTATCTGATGTATGAATGCTCGTTGTTAGTATCGCGCTGGATCAAGGGAATTTCATCTTAAAATTGTTTTTTTGCAAAGATTTCCCCCCACAAAACAGTTTTGCCCACAAAAATTTTGAAATTTTCACAAAACTTCACAAAAGTTGCAAAGGTTTGGCAGAGAGTTTGCAAAGAGGAATCTTTGTGGCGTAATATACCCCTAACATGAATTGAAATTATGGTGGTAGATTTCAGATATGCTAATTTCTTATCCTGAAGCAAAGGATCTCATTAAAGGTTGCATATTCATGGAGTTCATACAGTTAGCTTTGTACGGGCTCACACTGCCTTCTTGCAAAGTTCCTCATCTTCTTCATGTCTGCCTGGCAGACACAATTAGGGAGCCCACACGACAGGCAGAGACTACTGAGCCCAACCATGGTAACTGAGATCGTTTGCCACTGATGTCCAAGGGTCATACGACTATGACTCTGCAAACTCAGCTACTTACAACTCTTTCTATGCTTGACTCTCAGGGTAGCGAGATCGAGTATTCACAGGCCTCTCCGGGAGGTAGTGTGGTGGCAAGAGCTCAGAACTCAACAATCAACCAACAAACATAATAAGGTAATGTCCATCCCAATGCTTATCTTTATGAAAAAGAAAGTACTTTTAATTTCACAGCATAAGTAAATGCTGCGTAATTCAATTAATACATCATACATTAACCACGATGCTACACTTCCCTGGTAACTGCCTTCCCACCTGCTATGGTTGAGATCCTGCTGTTATTGTACCAACTATACTATGACGTAGGATTAGTCTCAATTGCATGTCATTAAAATTTTTCAAAGGTATGTGTGCAACCTGGTTCAGTGTCTTTAGTAGATTTTATACCAAAAAGCCTAAAATAGTCGCTGGATATTTGCTCACGAGTCCAAGTATCTCTTGACACCAGATGCAGCTAAGCACCATGGTTACCTGTTGAAGATCAGCAGCACTCTGGGATGTATGATGGGCGTGGGTAAAGTTTCAGCCTTCATGGTGTAGCCTTCTCCTTTGTAGATCACTACAGTTAGCATGACAATCTTCACAGGACTTGCTATAGCGGCTAGCTTCCACAGCAACATCAGTCTTCAGCAGCAGTGGCCTTTGGTGGGTATCTGCAGATCAGTATTTCAGCTCGTAAAGGCTGCAACCTGCAGGCTAAGTCATATTCTTGGAGTCAGTGGGTAGTTGTGGCCTCAGAGCCAGACGGGGGCTCCCCACTTCAGCGCGATTCAATCACCACCTCCTCCTCAGTGCCAGCACCAATAACAGAGCCCTTAGCAGGATCACAGGAGACACAGAAAGACCAGCTTTGGCACAGTCTTATTTACAGCTCCCCAATAACTGCATTGGGAGACCGGGGACCCCTTCGCAGCATGTGTAGCTCCTGGACCACTCACTTGGGATCCTCAGCTTCCTCTGGATACTCTCCTCCTGGACAGTCATTCCTCCTCCAGTACCAAGCACACTCCTCTTTTCAACAGGAAGGCAGGCAGACAGGCAGTCTTCTAGGCTTATCAAGCAGATCCTCAACTCTTCCAGCAAAAACTATTGACTTAGGTGGTGCCCCCTCGCCTCTAGGAGACTGGTGGTCAGACATACACCAGCCATAGTTACACAGCAGCTCGTTGAGTACTCTGTGGAGCACTCCCTTCCTTGGTCAAGAAGAACTTTGGACTGGAACAAATTGGAGTGGTGTGAATGCCACTCAAAGATTTTTCAGGCAGAGATGGGCATCTACTATCTCATGCTTCAGAGCTGATTTGGGTTGGTTACTTTTCAAATGTCATTTTAAGGCTGCCCTTCAGACACAGCCATTGTGCAAAGTGATAGCTCACACAGCAGGTGGCCATGAGGCTGGCTCCAAGCAGGGCTATATACAACAGGGACACAGTGAAACGTCAGGTATCAGCAACTGGCTTCCTCCAGCCTTACTGAAATAGTAATCAGAGACAAACAATAGGGCAGAACTTTCTGAACTTCCTCACCTTGAACAACAGAATATGTTGACTTGTCCCTCTCTCCACCTACCATTCAGCACTTGAAAGTGCTCATGAAGAACTAATCGGGAACCCCTAGCTGACAGAATCTTCATGGAATTTCTACTGGTAGCCCAGTCTCTATCCTCCTGACTGCAGTGTCTGTGTCTCCATCCTCCAGCAACAGAAATGCAGGCAATACACCTCTGCTCTCTAGGGGAGCTATTGTCACCCTCCATCCTGTGCCATTCTACATTCAGAGGCGTCAAAAATGGATCACCTAGTTTCAGGCACACACATACAGAGTCCTACTCCCACACACTGTGCGTGTATACCCACTCAACATGCCCACAGAATGTAAATAGTGCTAAGGTCTGGGTATCATATAACAGTGGAATTTTACAATGGAGGGGTCAGTTGAACACATTCTAATTCACAGAGAAAATGGTCTGGTCACACTACAAATCACAAAACATGGTATACTGCTGCCACTACCACTTTCACTCAATACCCAAGACAGGGGCAATAATCCACGGTCTATTTGGAGGGTATGCTGACGCTCCCTTCCAGATAACAGGACAGGTACTAGACTTTGCATTATCAGAGGCAGGCTAGGACTCTGCGCTTACGCTAGGTAAGTGTGACACCAGAGCCAAAATGAAAATCAGGATACCAGTTTCACATGCAATCGGACACTAATTGCTGGGGTAGAAAGAGATTTTATACTTGTAGGAATTCTAGCACAATTTCACGCCATATTTGCCCCTTATCCTCCCTCATAATGTGAGAGGGCTGTTTTGGAAATCATTAAGATAGCTCAGCTTATTCCACTGGCAAAAACAAACCCTTTTTTGATAGTTCAGGCCTCAGAAATAAAAGCCGTACTGCTGAGCTTTCTGCGATTGTGATGTTGTTGGGGAAGGAAGTATCTAGCCAAATTATCTAGCCAATAAACTGGAATTATCAGGCGCTATCAGAACTACGAGAAGCACCAGCACCTTGCTATTGAAACCTCAAAAATTTCAGAAAAAGAAAACCTACAACTGCACCTTCTACGGCCTAGCACCTTGGATCTGGAACGCCCTGCTCCCGGCAATTAGAATGAACCCTTCAATCACTTCCTTCAAAAAAGAAGTCAAACTACTTCTAATGAACAAAATTCTACCCTGATCCCAGTTCTGGAGCGAGTTGGGTACTAACCAGACGCAGCTCACCTACCAGGATCTGCGCTGAACTCTAAGCGAGAATGGCTACCGCACTCTTGAATACCTCCGGACCTACAACGAGTACTGACAACATTTACGTTCTCCTGTTAGCTACTCATATTTATGTTCTTAGTTCTCACTCTTTTTTTTTTTTTTTTTGATGTAACATTTATAAGGGGCTCTGATACCCTCCTAGGGTCTAGTTCGCATTATATACAACGTTATAAATAAAAATAAATAAAATTAAAATAAAGTTACCACCACATTTTGCTACAAGGGGATCTTGTATCACAGTCAATCTGAGTTCTGGCTACTTCAGAGTATGGAGATGCCCCCCTATGTCCTACTTGATAACCTGCTGGAAATTGTATAGTAGATGAGGTGAACCTATCATTTCTCAGGTTGCTTCCCTTCTCCTTAGTAGTAGTCGAGAAGGTGTACTCACGATTACTTGAAGACCTCTACAGGGCTATAAGCAACTGATTTGTCTCCTCCTTAGAGGAATGGGTAGAAATTGTACATTTTTGCCCATTCTGATGACCTCTGGTTTTCCCTACATATGTGGTTCCACAAGGTTCAAATCCTTTAAAATATCTTATTCAGCATCAAGCCATGCTAGAAGTTAGAGACAGTATCCCACAGATACACATCACATACTCCACAGGGCAGGAAAGGCACTCCTACATCCACTACCATCCTATACCAACTGATAAGGATGGGCTAACCACTCCATGAATGCCTTGGCAGGTGTGGATTGAAACTCTTACATACAGAGTTCAACAACCTGACACGGCAGGAAACAGATAATGTGTGCCCGATTCCAAATAGCTTGGAACCACTAGAAAAGACAACATCACCCACCAAACTCACAACTCTGCCTTTTCATTGACAGTGCTAATTGTGAGCAACTTCAGAGCATCCCTCTACCAACCACACAGATTGTAATCAATTACTTCAAAACATACATAGCCTCAACTCACTTCCCCTAGGAACTCACAGCAACAACTACTCTATCAACAAAAAACCTGGAACAACCCACACAAGAACAAATCCCAAAAAGGAAAAACAGCTAAGCCTGTACTTATACTGAGTTGCTCACCACGAGGAAGTTATAAACCATAGCTAGGAAGGAACGACTGGCCATCAAGTTCCCGGACCACACCTTTTCCCATGCAACCTTCCACTTCCCCCTCTTGTAAACCTGCAATCTCGGGGCTCAAGAATGTACCCAACAAATGCCCTCCAATTGAATCATTAGAACCATAACCCTTAATCCCAATCCTATGGCCACATCCAACCTTAATCCCTCCTGTCCCTTCCCAACTACTCATGTCAAAACCCATGCCCATCACAACTCTACCATTACAAGAAGACAGAAGCTAAGCAATTAAACTGCCTGCTTTTCAATACAAGGACCATGAACAAGAACCAGTTCAACATATTTAATCTACTCTCAGACAGAGCACCGGGCCTCAGCTTCATCCGAGAAACGTGGGTCAGCAATGATTCCACATTCACATGCTATGAAGCCATCCTACCAGAGTAAGGCATCATCAACAAAAACAGTGAGGGTAAAGCTGGCGGAGAAATAGCAGGCATTCTTAAGAAAACACTAGAAATGTACAAAATTGAAGACCACATGTGCCTGAATTCAAAACTTTACTAGTCAGATGTCACCTTCCCCACCTTTCACAAGTGCCTTCCTCTTGATCAACAGACCACTGCCTAACAACATAACATTCAAAGAAGTTTTACTAGACACTGTGATCAAGGACATGCAAAAACATCCCAACACGTATATTGTTGGGAGATACCAACGTGGTTTAACAAAGAAGGAGTTATGAACAGACAAAGAATTTGCATTCCACCTTGAAGCGCTCAACCTCCATCAAATAATTTTGAGACCCCCACACACTGAGTCACATACTCATACAGCATATCTGTGTCTCAGCAGGACATGCATCATTAACTGACAAATATGAATCATCTGGAGCGATCACCACATATCTCCAATAAAATCAACATGTCATCACATAGGAACAGCCCAAAGCCAGCAACACCCCCTGACATCACCTCTCATGCAGTGGAATTCATCTAAAAAATTGAAAAGTTAGAATTGTACTTTTACGGATAAAATAACCAATGCACAGCCTACAATTAACAGTTTCCCTCTCTCTGAAAAAAAGAATACATTGACGGTGACATGTGGAGGTTACGTAGACAGAAACCTAATGAACAACTCTCTAGAAGTGAGGTCCTTTCTAACAGAATTAAAATCATTGTACATCAAAGCACTCCTCAAAAATAATCTCAAACCATCCAACCCTGCAAACCACAGGCCTATTTCCAATTGACATTTCTGGGGTAAAATATTTGAAAGTTTTCACACAGCTCTCAAAATATACCAAGATTATTAACATAGGGCAGATCAACAATGTGGCTTAGACCTAGGAGAGACTTTTAATCAGCCATCATATATGTGTGGGATGACCTCAAACTTACAGTGGATACTAACGGGGTATCTACCCTGCTACTTCTAAATCTTTTGCCAGTCTTTGACACAGTCCACACCATAAGCTACTTAACAGGCTCTTCCACCTCAGTGTGGGAGAAAAGGCCTTGAAATGGATCGCCTCCTATTGTAACGAAAGGAAAATCGAAGTAATTCTACTGCTTTTCAGATCTACCCCTCATGCCATAAATTGTGGCATTTCGCAATGATCCATTATCTTTCCTCCTATTCACCATCTACTTGACACCATTACTGGACTTATTCACATAATTGAAATGTATGTGTTAAAATTATACAGACAAATTAGCATCAAACTGTATATACCAGAAGCCCTCTACAAATGCAAACTGTATGACTGCCGCTGCGCCATATATGCTTGGATGATGAGCAACCACTTATAAAAGAGATCAAGACTGAAGAGAATGGTACAAACACCAACCCACGGTCATGTGACCCATGGAACTCGATGCTTCACCTGGTATGAATAAAGAGGTGAAGAACCTAGGAGCGATAATTGATTCCCTAACTCCACTTGTCAATTAAGTCACTAGAAATACTTTCTACACAATGGAAAAGCTCCTTGGCTTCTTTCCATATCTTGCTATACACAAAAAACTGCAAGTCATGCTCACATTGGTGATCTCTGTTGTCGAATAGGACAGCAACCTATATCTGTGGGCACCCTCCTTTATCTTAAGTTACCTGCAACACATCCACAATGGTTCAGCATGATTTGTACTACACATCAATCCCAAAGAACACAAAACGCCCATCTTGCAAGCACTTGTCTACCTATAGCCTGATGGTCGATGTGCAAGGCAAGCCACATAATCCAGAAAGCCTCCCAGGGAAAGCCTCCCACTGAACCTATAAGTAAAAAATTCAAACAATGCGAACAATATGCCCCAGATTCACACCTCAGATCATTATACCACAATACAAGAAGAAATCAATTAGACAATCCGCCTTCTCTGCTAAAGAAGCTAAACTTTAGAATTCCATACCAGCAAAAATGCAATGCATTCAGGAACACTTAAAGTTCAGAACAGAAAATAAGATCTGGGTAGCCTCAAGAAAACATTTGTTAACTCTGAACATTGGACTATCAAACAAGGATTCCTAGTAAAACCCATCTTCTCAGATGAAGCAGCCACATTTGGGAAACAATTGCTAGATAAAAAAACAAATGTATGGGAATATCGATACTAGCAATCCCCCAGGATCATGACCTTTCCTTTCCTTCCCCAACTAACACTGCAACACTCTGTGGTCACGCAGCTAATGGTAATCCAGTGGAAACTGCTTACTTAGACACGTATACCAGTGTTGTTCAATTACTTTTGGTGGCAGACCCGTTGCAGGTCATGCCTATAATCTAGTACCCACAATCAATTAATCTAGCCACTTTGCCCTCCATCTAAACAAGCATGAAAAGAGTGAAGAGATCTGCTACTCACTGCTGGCCACTAACGACCACTAACATAGTCCATCCTTTAGGGCCCAAGTAACTACCTACGATGTCCACGGCTTGGTTTCTTATTTTATACGTGATCGAAACTGCTTGCACAATTCAAGAAAAGAAGGCAAAACAGAAGAAGTAGCAATGCAGTTCGTTAACCTCCAATACCTGAAACATATAGAAATCTTACAATTCCAAAGCTGCTGGAGTCAGCTGAAGAATCACTGCAAGTAAGAGAGGCCGGAAGTCTGCTATCTGAAGAAAAGAGAGAACAATGACTAAAGATGGGTCCCTGCCTGCATCACAATCGCAAATGGCATCTCATTGCCAAGTAGTCAACATGTTCTCTATCCAGGGAAATGTCATCATTCCCCTTTAGAGAACAGGGAAGAGATGAGGGACAAAAGATCTTCTCTGACACAAGTACACCATGCCCCTATTTCCTCTGTTTTCATAATCCTACATGGCGCCTCAAAGTTCAAAGATTCAACAGTTCACTCCGAGACTTGGTAGTCTGGGAGTATTGTGCACTTATGTGGATATGGAATAGGCCCAAGAGCGTCAAGTTCCACTAGTAAAAAAATAATACATTGAAGTTGTAGCAGTCTACGGGACCTCTGTCTCCTCTGGTCCAGTTATGAAGCAAACAGATACATCTCAATATCTCTAAACACCTTCAATTGTTGGTGTTTGATTTGATCGCTTCTAGTCGATCGAGAGCAAATTTAAAGGATTTGTAGAGATAGCATAGGCATTCCAAAAATGTCTGGCCTTATGACGGTCTGAATAGACTTACAACATAACAGCACCTTAACCTTTGGTAAGATATCCTTTTTGTCACTGCATTAAAGCAGAAATGCAAAAACCTGCATGGGTCAGATAGAGACAAAAAGTGTAGAGTGGTGAAGAAAGACGCATGAGGTGCAATCAAGACTTGACAAACTTGGTATTCAGCTACCCGGGCAGCAGGCTCCTAAGAAAAACTTTGTGCCCCTGCACTTATTATTTATTTATTTTACAAATTAACAACTTTTTGTAATGACTTTGCATTCATTATATTCAGGAGTATAAAGCCTGCAAACATGGGGAGCCAACATTTCTTCCTGTGCCATGTTAGAGAACAAGCATCATGACTTTAGGTGTTTTGTGCTAACCACATGGGGGGAGGGGGGTTTGCTCATCTCTATATCAGGCACTACTGAGCGAGCAAACAAGTTCAAAAGCGAGCAAACAAGTTCAAAAGCTTCCTTGAGTAACAATCATTGTCCGTTCATGTTTCAAACAAGCATTGGGAAAGCGAATAGATCGGTGTTATATCAGATGTATGCATTTTTTGTTCGGGGGATGGGGGTGGGCGGGTGCAGGTATCATCATGAAAGGCCCGAAGGATGCAATGGTAGGGCCTGAAAGAGTGGTGCTAGCTGAAGACTGGGCATAGAGTTTGACGTAATGCTCAGAAAGTTTGTGATCAGTAGAGACTTAGGGCTACATGCATCCAGTTTTGAAATTGCAATTACCTAATTGCAATTTTCTGAGAATCTCAAATAGGTAATCACAATCACAATATATGAAACTCCATGAGTTTCATATACCGATTCCTAGTGGGTCGCAAATTGACCTACCTCATTAATATTTAGGAGGTAGATCGCAATTTGCGACCCCCTAGGAATTGCTAAAATCACGGGGATGGTGGCCTACTGGGGTCAGCAGACCACCATGTCCGTGATTGCTTTTAAATAAAGCAATCTATTTTTTTTAATGCAGCTTGTTTTCCTTAAAGGAAAATGGGTTGCATTTAAAAAAGAAAAGTTTTCTTTTCATTTTTTAAGAGCAGGCAGTGGTCCATTCTGTAGTGTCCTGCTGGACACATTCTAGTGTTCAGCCTGTGCATTACAACCACACTAACACCCACCCATCACAGGCGTCACCGGTCAGGTGACCCTGCTAATTAAAGGGGCCAGGCGCACGTGCCCTGGGCCAGTTCCAGTAACATGCTATCATGTCTGTGTGGTCCTTATCCCAGCATGTGGGCCTAGGGCCCAGGACACCACAATGGCGACGAGCGGTTCGATCCCCACGTGTTTGCTGTTGGCCGTTCTGTGGTTCGTCGTGGGGGGTGTAATGGCCTGATTCTGTGGCACCCCCGAACCTACTGCCGGCACGAAGTACTGGCACCCAACAGCAGTGCCCTGCAGCACCTGCCTGCATGCCCCGCAGACCCTGCTGTAGTGACCAGGTGGCGGAACAATGGAGTCTATGCTGTGCTTGTGGCGCGTGACCCGGCAGACAGAGACCACGAGAGACAGACCCCCGACCCAAAGCGCGTGGGCAAATTGCGGCGCCGACACTGAAGCGCCCGCCGTACCTGGAGGTGAGAGGAGGAGAGCATTGGCCCTGCAGCGGCGCCCACCCCTCCCGCAAGCAAACTGCGCACCAGCACAACACAGAACCCTGTTCTGGCATCCCAAATGAGGCCGGCAATCACACGAAACAGCCCAGTGAGGTTGAGAGCAACCCCTGTCCGCAAATTGCCTGAGAGGAGGCGGCAAGCGTAACCAGAGGGGTACAGGCCAAAGCAGTGCTGCAGCAGGAGAAGCCCGAAAGCAAAAGGGTCGTCGATCCGGCTCCAAGCATCCAGAAAAGCCGGCAGTGCCCCGCGACCATGCCCAAGCAGTAGCACCAAGGGAAAAAGGGGAACACTTACCTTCACAACCACAGCTCACCCTGCAGGAAATGCCCTGACATCTGTCTCCACAACACCACGGGACAACACGACCTGCAGCATGAGGAAGGCTGCCACGGCCGCGTGAGAAGCGTCTACGCCCCTTAGCGGTCAATTAGAGCGCCGCATCATGAGCTGCGAAAGAAAGTAACTGGCGAGTGCGACCCCTACACCGGCATTCCCTGGACCCGCAGCACCGCCGTTGGGCACTCCCTTGCACACAGGGCAAACCCAGGCGGGACACCAGTAGCACTGCACCAGCCAATGTTCCCCCGCAAGAGCTTCCAGTTCCAGGAGAAAGTGAAACTGCCCACGGTGAGGAGCTTGCAGCGCCACCTAGCAGTGGTTTGCAGTTCCGCATGTCAGCGCTGACCCAGGAGACGAGGGCAAAGATGAAAGTACCGCACTGAAGGCACGACCCAGCAAAGAGCTTTGCCTACCCCAACCACAGCACTTAGTAGTCGCGTGAAGGACCAGCAGCTGGCCTGACACGAGCGGTGGCTGCAGCGCCACCTAGCGGTTTTTTGATTGCACCGCACCCAGCTCACAAGGCCCTGCAGCCACATAGAAACGGCCCCAGAGTACGAGGCGCACTGCCAGAGCCTCCAGTTTCGAAGAGGCAGCACCACTGACTGAAGGATTTGAATGCCCCCAGTGCCTCCCTACATGCAGAGAGTACAGGAAAATCTTTGCACCCGCAGCGTCAGGGAAGCTGCTAGGACTCATGAATAATGCTGCAGTGCCACCTGGTGGACTTTTCCGTTTACCACACCAGCAGGAAAGCAAACACCGACACTATTTCCCCAGCTCAGAATTTCAGGGTAGGGGCTACACCCCCGGTGGTCAGACTGTCATTTGCAAGGGGGACAGACTAAGGGGGACCCAGCTGCGGGAAACACACCATCAGCAGTGGCAGAATTCAAAGAAAGGCACAGGAAAGCCAAGTAGTGTCCCTAGTCAGCAGGCACCAGGACAGTACCCCTTAATCCCAAGACAAGGGAGGTGAAACTAGCCAAGTGAGCACCACATGCCCCACGGTGGCTGCCTTTCACTCGCGGCAAGACGGAGCAAGGGAACTGCAGCACCACGCGTCCCTACCGCCATAGGAGGGATGTAGAGACCGTCCCGAGCCCGCATAGCCTGTAAGGCTCACGTAACGAGGAAGATGGCCGAGACCAGAGTGCAGCGCCACCTAGCGGTCGTATGCCTGCACCGGGCCCTGAGAAGCAAAATAGCAACGAGGACATGGAGGCCCACGTGAACTGCCGCAGGCTGTGCGTGAAGGAGCTCCCAGAACCCACAGCTAACTGCACCGCTGCTTCTCTGAGAAGGCCCACGAGAGACCACTTTACACCCCAGACAAAGGCCACAGCTCCAAGGGTAGAGACGGATAACCCTGTCAAGGAGCCCCCAAGAACCCGCAAAGCTGCACCAGGGTCAAGCAGACAAGAGCAGCAAAGCCCAAGAAGGAAAGCAAGCCCCACATGGGAGTACGTGGAGGACGGGCACCGTGCGTGCAACTCCCAGTGGCTGTCCAATGCCACCGCAAGCAAGGGTATGCCCCAGTGGTGAACGCACGTCACAGCAAGCCAGGAAAGTAGGAACACTAAGCTCACGAAGAGGACGAAGTGCACGAAGTCCGAGGTGCGCAACGCATGCACCCAGAAGAGTGTCAGCACGGGCAAACGCCCAGGAGAGATAGACCTCTCCAAAGAGAAGAAGCAATGCCGAGGACAGCAGAGTGTCCTCCCTCACACTGCCTCAAGACGGAGTCCCCAATGACCCAAGACAGGAAAGAGGAGAGTCGCAAACTCCACATGACAAGCCGCCACCACATGTGCTTCAACGACAGGCGACACGTGGCCGGACGCCACATTTGCACCGCAAGCACGACACCCTCAAGAGAAGAGATAACCTGCCATCCTGGCAGAGGACCACCGCGGAAATCCCTGAGGAGGGAATGGTGCCCACGAAAGGTCCTCAAGAGGAAGAAGCAAGTCCTACCGACAGGACCGACCTGTGACAGGTCCGCAGCAAGTAAGCACAGTCCTAAGAACTGGACACGACCAGTAAGATGTCCATGTGGCGCAAACATGAGACATGCGGCAGGATGCCACGCCCGAGCGAGGAACCTGGTCGAAGAAGGAGAAGGGCGTGGCAGGACGCCACTCCACGAAGGAAGCAAGGAGAGTGGCGTGACGCCACAGGGCAAACAACCTCCACAGGCGTACAAGAGTGAGGAGGAGAAGATCGACAGGACAGAGGACTCGTACCACCACAAGACGAGCGCACCCAAAGACACCAGACAGCCACCAAGCCGGACCGACGTCCCTAGAGACAGCCCAATGGGAGAACCAAGTGTAAGCCGCAGCTAGCGCGAACCGCGTCTCTCTCCAACGCTTCCCAGTGCGACCGTCCAGTCCCAAGCTTCGGCAGTCTAAGTCGGACGGCATCCCTGCTCCTGACCGCAGATGCCACGGGTGAAGAATGGCCTCAGCAAGGCGAAGATATGGGCTGCGAAGTCCCTCCAGTCCTCCTCAATCCATGAGTTCACCGAAAGCAAGAGATCACCGCCTGTTTGCCCAACTGAAGGAAAATTACCATGTTCATCATACAAAGTGCATCATCACCAAGAACATCAAAGGAGCATCGTACCACCAGAGTGGATCCTACCACTCGAGACAGCCGGAATTCAACGAGGCATTCCTGAAGCGGTGGGACGTTTGCCACCCAGGAACATTCTGTGTGTCCCCGTGAACCGGAAGCCTGCCGAAGAAGAGCGTTCCCGACCATTGGACCATCCACCCTTGGGGTTACACGAGGCTTGGCCGTGGCCCTGTTGGGAGTTCCGCAGCGACCCCTCGGCGCGGCCTACGAAAGGCCCACACAGCCCACGCGGTCAAGTGGCAATCCAGGGGCAAGGTCCTCAACGGAATTCCTGTGAGAGGGGAATCCGGATCGGAGAGATGCATCGGCGGCAGCTCCACGACAGGCAGCAGGAAGCACGGAGGTCACTGGTCACCCAAAGACCACGTGAGGAAGGCTTAGAACTTGAGCCCTGATGGTGAGAACACCCAGACTGAGACACTACCCTCTGCGGCTACATGAGCGACTTGGCTGTGGTCCTGTTGGCAGTTCCTCAGCGACGCCTTCGTGCTGCCTATACGAAGCCCGTACAGTCCAAGCGGTCCCATGGCAGCCCGGCAGGAAGGCCCTCCAGGAAACACCTGTGAGAGGGGAGTCCAGGCAGGAGAGGCAAGTCTGAAGCTGCTCGGCTATCGGGAACTGGAAAGATCAGCAAGTATGTCGCCTCCAAGGAAGGGCCTCAGCCACCAAGGTCATCCTCTATAGCTGTAAGTTTGTCGTCCACTGGAACCTGAGCGCCTGCAAGATCTCCAAAGTGGACTCCACCACCGCTCCAGATGCACCGCTATTTGAACTTTGTAAATAGACTCCAGAACCGTGAGACCAGGTCGGTCTGAACTTCATCGCCGAGGCGGACCAAAGCTTCCTGACCGGGTGGTCTAGAGCTCCAGCTTGAACGTTTGCTTCTTTTCATTAAAGTTTGGGAGGGATGTAGTGTCCTGCTGGACACGTTCTAGTGTTCTGCCTGTGCAATACACCCACACTAACACCCACCCATCACAGCCATTACCGGTCAGGTGACCCTGCTAATAAAAGGGGCCGGGCGCACGTGCCCTGGGCCAGTTCCAGTAACATACTATTGTGTCTGTGTGGTCCTTATCCCGGCATGTGGGCCTAGGGCCAAAGACACCACACACATGGGACCACTGCCTGCTCTTAAAAAACGTTTTTACAACATTCCCAAAGGGGAATTTGTCCCTTTGGGGCCCCTTCCCATTTGCGAATGGGTTACCACCAACTTGAAGTTGGTGGTAAACTGGGAATGTTTTTGCGACCGCATTCATGGTCACAAAACATTCACACATGCCGTTACGATTTGGTATTTGGAAGGGACGCCCTAAACACGCCCCTTCCAAATACAGAATCGCAAACCCATTTTGCTATTCGGTAACAAGTTACCGAATCGCAAAATAGGGTTTGATACATGTAAAAAGCCTTTTTTGCGTTCGCAAACGGGCCGATTCTGCGAATCGGCCTATTTGCGAACGCAAAATTGGTTGATACATGTGGCCCTTAGGGATTACCTTTTACAGACATTAACATGGAGAGTAAACTGGTATAAGGACAAACTGCTGAGAAGTGGAAAGCGATCACTGGACCATATAGTGTTAATCATAGGCTTCAATATGATGGTGCCTATGTCTCTGCCACCCCGGATGTGGCTTTAGCTATACTGTCAGTCAGTAGCGGTCCGTGGTAGGAGTGCCGGCCGGGCGGTGACGTGGGGCGGGGGAGGGGCAGGGTGGGGGATAGTAAACCACGGATTACGGCCGAATACAGGTAAGTAAACATTTAAATAAATAAAACGAATTTCGTTGTGAGCGCTGCATCGCCAAATGCGCTCACAACGAAATTCGTTTTATTTATTTAAATGTTTACTTACCTGTATTCGGCCGTAATCCGTGGTTTACTACCCCCCACCCTGCCCCTCCCCCGCCCCGCGTCACCGCCCGGCCGGCACTCCTACCACGGACCGCTACTGCTGTCACACCCCCCATCCACTCATGAGGATGGGCTTTAAACATATGACGCGAGAAAGAATACCTGACAACGAAACACTGCCGTTCACATTGTGGCCATGAGAGGATGGCAAAAGCGGAACAAATCAGCAGGAAGAAAGACGAGCAGACCTGCTGCACAGACACGGGGCCGTTTGGGGACTGCTCCTCGAAGCTTCCTTGCGGCACTGTCTGCTATACCAACCCGGATGAGCGTGAGACTAATAAGTAAAGCGTGAGTCCTACACGGAGCACATACGCAAACCACTTGTATGTTCTGCTGCCGGTCTGTCAACCTTGATGAGGGAAGTTGGCAGTTGCTGTCGAGATGGGAGGTCTAACAGGCACATGCATCAAGGAAGGCTTTTGCGATTCCTTAATTGCGATTAATAAGGAATCGCAATTAAGGAATCGCAAAAGCCTATACATGTAGGAATCGCTATAAAAATAGCGATTCCTAAACATTCCTTAATTGCGACTCGCAAATTGCGAGTCGCAATTAAGGAATGCCTTCCTATTCATTCCTATGGGCCTACAGGCCCATAGAAATGAATGGGAGATTGCATGCGCAATTTGCGAGTACCAGTAGGTACTCGCAAATTGCTCATGCAATTTCAAGGGTGCAAGGGTGTCAAAATGACACCCTGTTGCACCCCTGAAATTGTGATGTGCACCCATGTTAACGCACACACATGCCCCAAGGGCATGTGTGTGTGTAACCTAAAACTTAAAAAATGCATTTTAGAGCATTTTTCGATGTTTTTGCAAATTACAGACAAGTTTTATTTGTCTGTAATTTGCGGTCCCAAATAGTGAAATCGCTATTTGAAAGTGCTTCTAGCATTGCATTTAAGGAATCGCAAATTGCGATTCCTTAAATGCAATCGCAATTTAGGAATTCGCAATTAATTGCGAATTCTTAAATTGCGCATAGGAAACACTTTCATGCATCTCCAAAGGCCAATTTGCGATCGCAAACGGCTGATTTTTGCGAATCGCACCGTTTGCGATCGCAAAAACCTTTGATGCATGTGCCCCTAAGAGTTTCTTCTACCCTATGCACATTAAGGATGCGTTGTTCCATCTAGCTGCTTTACACCACCCTTTGTCTCTCATTGCTCAAAATTTCCAAACGCAGCTAAAGTTCTTCCACGTACTTCCGGAGCTGCAGAACACCAATGGCTGTCATGGGGACAGACACAAAAAGTGAAGGGCGCTCGCAACAAAGTCTGGGCCTGAAGAAGTCTGGGCTTGAAGAAGGCTGGCCCGTTGAAACATTAATGTGAATGACCCTCCAACAGAACCCTAGCGGGCCCAACCTCCATTTCTATGTAAGTGATCCTTCTGTGTATTAGTGCTTATTAGATCTTCATTACACGCGTCGAGCTTGTCTGTAGCCAAGACTTTAAAAGATTCTACAAGGGAAAAATTACCCATTAGAATCCATCTTGCGCGTGTCTTACTGACATGAGCCTGGCCGTCCCAGAGAAACGCGAAAACAAACGAGCAATATACATGATTAAATTACAGTTGTGATTAAGAAAAATAAATTAACAGCACATCCCTTCATAATTGCAGGATATTAGGCTACATATTACCATAATAAATCTTATTACTGTGAGTAATTTGCCGCATTTTGAAGCATCGGCTGGGGATGTGGTCACCGGTGTCTGCTAGGTGATATTACCTAGCCAAGGCAGGCTGCGCGGAGAACAGCCACCAGCGTAAGTCGAGAAACGCGCTCGCACTCACAGGACTCGGCGGGTTGTGATTGAAAGACTAATCATGTTTGTTTTCGGAGAAGCTTTCAAAAACTATAACGTGATTCCCGGAAAATATGCGCCTGCAGACGTAGGTAGATGCAGTTTGCCAGAAGAAAGTGTTTCGTTTTCAGTCTTTCCTTTATAACTGGCTCATGTCCTGTTTGGGGGATTGTGGTGCGTGGTCAGTTAATGCGCCGCTAGTAAAAGGAGAGTAAAACAACATCGAACATTAAACCCCTTCAGACTTCCAGATGATAACTAGAAAAGTAACCCTAATGTAATGTCCAACGCATGCAGCACTTTGGAAGACAAGCCTCGCTGTTGTCAAGCAGGTGCCTAAGATGGGCCGCCGTTCAGGCACCACCGGCCCCAAGCCAGTGAGGTACAAGTGTTTTGGGGAATGTCATTCTATTCACAAGCCTCTTGTACCAACCACTTACCCCCAATTCCCTGTTTCCTCTTCCCTTCTCAGCGCTCTGGCGAAACCCCAGCCCTACTGTGAGTGGCATACTAACAACCAACATATCACATACAAAGCATAGCATAAGATAACATAACATAAGAACGTAAGCACTGAAAACAGAGAAGGAAAACACATGCAGCAAACATGGCAAGTGCCTTTCATAAAAACACTGCACTTGCAGCCAGGGCCGGTCCTAGAACTTCTGGGGCCCCGGGCGAAAGGGAAGATGTGAGGCCCCTCTAATTTGCATGTAACATCACAAGAAGTGACATCACAGAAAGTGACATTGCAGGACTATTGATCTTATTTGGCATCACTGAAGAGACCTAACATGGATATCAGTAACAAGGACAAAAAGATAAATATACAAATGAAATAAGTCCATATATTTTAAAACTGTATTAAATGGATTACATGTGTCACATTGGATGGAAAAGATAGGTGCAGGTCTCACAAAGATGGATGTTTTTTACTCCATGTTAACTGATTGTTTCCAGATGGGTGCATGATAAAAATTCCAGTTCTGTCTCATAAAGGGAGAGATCCTGTTGAGGTAATGAGGAGCGGGATCATTCAAAATATAAAATTGCACAAGAGAAAACCTCTCACACCATGGATATAATTGCAAATTTCAAAAGGCTCCCTTATCATTCTGTGTCATTATTGTGTCACCTTCGGATGACATTAATACTTAGTCATTTGTTTTAACGTAAATCCTCTCACCAGTATCCCACTCGCACATGCTACGAGTCATAGGACAATCTTTTTTGTGTGTGGGCTCTTTACTCTCCAGAATTATGTTAAGTGCAAAAACACAACACATATAATACAAAAATACAAGACACAGGCGGGGGTTCTCTTTAATAACCAGAATTGATTTCTATCCAAATTAACCCTTTTTGCAACATTAGGATAATCAAAGACTGGGGAAAACCCATAACGCTCTAATTTATACCTTGCAATTTGCATGCAGCTCTTATATGGCAGTTAATAGCTCATTGTTCTATGTTAGGATTTTGACTTATAAACTGCAGGTAACAAAAGGATCTCAATGACAAAAGCAGGAACCCACTGATCTATTTACATTATTTGCACTTTGTGATCTTCATGGTACATGTTCTTTGCAGCAGGCACATTAACCCTCTGCGCTACCTTCCCACGAGTCAAACCTTCCACTTGACAAAACTCCATCTCTCTCTAGGAAGAACATTAATCACTGGAGTTATCATGACATTTTTATTGTTGCCGAAAATTACTGGAGGCCAAGAAGGAGGCAGCAAACGCTTTTAAAAACATAATATACTTGCAAACATGACGCTCCCACCCGAAGTGAGTGCTCAGTGCGATTTCACCGGTCGCACCACCCTAGAGCTGGCCCTGCTCAAGGGTCCTGTGACCTCAGTGACAGTCACTGTTGCTCTACGGCAGAGGTCTTCAAACTTTTTTACTCTGAGCCCCCCCTAAGCAAAATGTTTTGAGGTCGGGCCCCCCTCCAAAACTTTATGGCAGGATTGGGGGAGTGGGAGGGACATGGCTGCGTGCAGGGAGCGGTGCTTATGAGAGGATTTCAGGAATACGTTTTCTATAGCTTATGAACCGCACTAAATATGAGACTTATAAAACAGAAAATGCATCAAACAAAAACAGATATCCCAAACAAACTGCTCCCCATAATTGGGGTGTTGTGAGCCCCTCACACTCTTTGACCCCAATGCAACTATACCTGCTGCACTAATGATAACTGCAGTCCTGAGTAGCAGGCTATCTCCTCTGCATCTTTTACCTCTTCCCCACCATGACGGATCTTCAACTCTGTCCTAATGCTTGAAAGGAAAATAAGCTTCGATGCCCCTTTTTAAAGGTAGAAAGTCATAACTGTGATGCAGTGGGCCCCTCAAATCCCTGGGCCCCAGTCCTGCTGCATCTGCTCCTTAATGATAACCAGCAGTGGCCACTTACACACTTGGCAGCAGTACCAGCTTCACTAATGAATGCCCCGTTAAAAAAAAAGAAAACTTATATTGTCCCCTTCTTTGGGGTATCTCTCTGAAGAAGCTGCCTCTGGCCATTTGTAAACACAAAAATGAGTCCGCATACAGTGCTCCCTATTCTGGGCCTACTCTTTGACAATATCTATGAATCTCGCTCCTTTCCTCTGTCTCTTGGACCATTACTGTGAGGCCCCAGGGATCGAGAGGATTAGAGCGCTGGATCTGAATGCAACCCTTCTGGCTTGCTACCTGCCACCCCATGGACTCAGCTTTCACAATGCCCCTGAATGGTTAATACTGACTTTGAGATGCCTCTGCCTGAAATCGAAAGGTGTGGTGGTAGTGCATAAAGTTAAAAAAGAAACCAGCCTTCTTACCAGCCAATAATTGATTGAGTCACTAAAAGCCAGGGCCACTGGAATTATGAGTTTCTGCAGCAGCAGCGTTTTCCACATAATTATCAGTTTACTGCATTTGCTCCATAATCTGCAGATTTTCAACAAAAGAAAACTAGATTCTAGCTCAAACGGAACAAAAGTTACTTAACGCGTGACGAAGTGTTCCAGAGCAGTGAAAGGCCCTTTGGCAAAGATTGACTGGTAATCTTGTAGTTGCTTACTGCTGTATTTGGGTGTTAAACTGGTACTAATGGGGTGAAATATTTCCCCTGACAGGGTTACCTTGAGTTAAAATGACAAAATAATGAAGTAATGCTAACCACAAAATGTGGCGCATTATGCCGCATAATTTACCTTTTCTTGCTGCATAATTTAGTCAAACCTGCCGCATAATATTGTCCTCTTCTGCTGAATAATTCCAGTGGCTCTGCTTAAAGCTTCATGGTGGCAAAGATCTATTCTTTTTGAGATGTAATGTAAGGGTGTTATCAGCTGAGATCTGGAATAGTGGAGACACTTACAAAAATGTCTGCATTAGATACAGTTTGATTAATTATTACTAAAAAGTATATTTTGTAAGAACTTGTTTTATCTCAATCACTGCATCATTTTGCAGCAGCCTAGCTTAGAGTATGTAAATACTGTTTTAAAATAATGACTTACATATTCACAGTGCTTTCTGCCACAGGCTGGGACCTCATAGCACTATAAACAGTGCCATTGGAATTATGCGGCGGAGAAGGCCATATTATGCAGCATGGTTGACTAAATTCAGCAGCAAGCAAAGGTGAATTATGCTGCATATTTTGTGATAGCATTGCTGCATTATTTTGCTATTTTTACACTTGTTAACACTGTCCTGGCCTTTATTGCCCCTCATAAGTATCACATTAACACCCACATATAGCAATAAGCAACAGAAAGGTGACCATTCAACCTTTAGAAAGGGCCTTCCACTGTGAGGTAACATGTGTTGCTGCATTTTTTTTTATCTGCAAATTATGCAGCAGATGATGGATTATATGGCAAATGCGGTAAATCCATAACTATGCGCTGTGAGTGCAGGGTGAGCGTGAACGTGAAGGGTGAGAATGAGTGAGTTGTCTGAATGCAGAGTGCATTCCCAGACATTTGAAGTAAATCAGCATGTTATTGACGGGGTGTAGGGTTTCAGATATAAGTTAAACTATTGCTATTATGGTATTAATCTGGGTTCGAGGGTGGAGGAAATAAATAATGTGCTGATCGTGCAACAAACTTCCAGTCTTATGATTAGGATTGCCAGCTCATTATTTTGATGTCGCAGACGGTACAAAAATACACAGTCACCTAAAGACCTATTTTCAGCACTTATCTGTGCGTACTTCGAAAAGCAAATATAAATAGAAAGCACTTTTAAATGTGTTCTAGGGCTGCCTGAATGATTCATGAATGAAAATAAAGGGAACAGACAAAGTCAGATTACAAATGAATACATACTTTTTTATTTAAAACCCTGTTTATTGTCAAAACAAGGTCTTTGCAGGCTCTTTAAACATACATGGTGGGCATTTTTCTATTGGCAACCCTTTTTTATATTCCTTTTCATGAAATGCATTTTCACACTACAGCAGTAAATTTAAAATACAAATGTAAGGAATAGGCAGAGTCGGGGCCCAGGGGTACTGGAAATAGAAATAAAAACTAAGCCTCGGTAACTAGTTTCTAAAGGTATGCAAATGGTCCTTAAAGACCTGTGAAAAACTCGGGCATGCCGGAGTCTTAATAAGACTCCAGACACTGCCCAGCGGAGCCCCCAGCAGCACACTCACTGACCTCCGGCCCCAGGGCACTCTGAGGGCTTCGGAGTAAATGAAGACAGCCTGGAAATGCAGCAAATAAACATCGCCGCACTTCCAGGCGTCTTCATTTACATGTGTTTACAGAGGCCTTTGCGCCCCCCTGGGAACCCATCCACGCCCCCCCAAGGGGGCGCGCCCCACACTTTGAAGACCTCTGCTCTACGGTGTGCCGCTTCATAGGCCTGCCCAAAAGACTTGAGGTGAGCTTCAATAGGGGTTGTAGTGGACAGGCCTTCAAGGTTAACCCACACTTGCCACCGCTAGGGTCCACCTGCTGCTTCTAGGACACCATGGCTTCTAATGTCTAGCGGGGCCTTCTAAGGTCTAGCAGGGGAATGTGCTCCCTCAGGAGAGTGGGCTGGTGGACTGGTCATGAAGGCTGAACCTGGTTCCCCAGTTCCCAAGTCGGCAGCTCTGGCCATTGTGCCACATCCTCCCCTCCACTAAACACCATACTGCCCCACTGAGAGAAACTTGCACTGCCTTCAATTACAACCCAATTGCGCCCCGCTAGAAACACCTGGATGCGACTCAATTCAAATTACGCACTAGACTAGAGTAATATGCTGCCTAAAAGAAAAAAAGTGACAACATCCTGGAAAGAGCAAACACTCATAGGGAATGCAAGATTAAGTAAAGCATGTGAAATGTAAGAAGGAACAAATTGGTTACCTTAACACTTCTGCACTTATTATTCAGAAATCAATGAGTGCTTTTGCATGAAAAGTTAAGGACATAACTACAGAGCCGGAAGGGACCCGTTTCAATGTCCATTGCTTATATCCTTACAAAACGTAAGCAATATGGTTTAAAAAGACAAGACCACATTTGTGAATTCAGAGCCGCGGTATGCGTTTTGTTTTCCAATCCACCCATCAAGCAGGTATTGCAGTACCTCCATGAATGGTGCACTTCCCCACCTGGGGAAAACAGTGCTGTTCAGAGAAAGACAAGAAAACAAAAGTAGCACTCACTGGCAAACTCTGTAAAGTAGCGCTACTGTCTTTTGGGTGTGAATAAAATCAATCTGCCCCCTTTTCGCCCACTCTGTCTTGCTTTAGTATTTTTTCACATTTTTAGCCTTTTATTTCTCTCCGTCCCGAGGGTGCACAATGGAAGTGAAAAATGTCTGAAAAAGACGACCTTTCCAGCAAAAGTGTTTTTCTTTTTTGGGGAACAAATAAAGGAAAGAGGGAGTAATGGCTACAAGGCTGAGGGAAGGGGGCCCCCACACCTGGACCTTGCAGCTTGCTCTAGTGCTTAGAGGCCCAGGGAAAGGGGGCCCCCTCCCTTGGGCTTCGAAGCAGTAACAAGGCATTTCGTTAAAAAAAACACTTACCCTACCACGGCAGTTCCACATACATTTTAAATGCACATTCCCATTAAAAAAAAAAAAACGGGTGAAGCAAAAGTTAAAAGCCAGTTGATCTGGCTGCTCCCTCCTCCCCTCACCCACCTCTCATTATCTGTGTCTGGCTGGTCCTGGAAACAAAGGGGCCTTCTGTCACCTAGCAACAAAATGCAGAAAGGGAATGGCCCTACTTAACAGAGGTGTTGCCTCGCCCCTGACACTGTGAGCCTGGCTGCTGTGAGCCTGGCTGCTGTGCCATCCCCACTCTGTTTGTCCCTGCCCCCCACACCCCCAGGAATGCCACCACGCCCTGACCAGCAAGGTCAAGACATCTTGCATTTGTAGGGCGATTGTGCGGGACAAGGGCCCTGGAGGAGCAGGTGGCCTAACTGTGAAAGTGTGGCCTTTCACACGGAAGCGGGGCCCCTTGTTTTTTAGCTGAGCGCGAGGCCCTGGGCAGCTGCCCACACTGCCCATGCCTAGCGCCGGCCCTGCTTGCAGCAGTACAGCAGGCTCTCTTTGTACACACAAACGACCAGACAAAGCAGTGGCAGTCACACCTTCCAAAGACTACAGAGCAGGCACCACGTGGATGTTGCAGGTCAAACTTTTCTCCAGTGCTTAATTTGAAAAATAAAGAAAGAAAAAATAAGCGCCAGGGCAGCCAGTACAGCTTGCAACACCTTCTGCCGAATGCCAGTGTCACGGTTACCTACCAGCCATCACACTCCATCCATCCATTGTGTCAATTTGCCTTACTCTGTCATCACACAGAGCCGTAACAATGGCGTTGACACGCTATTATTTAAACCTTAATGCATATTGAATGTTGAAACATTCTTTGGATGTACTCCGCTTAAAAATAGACAGACAGTGCCACCGTGTGGTTGACTGTTAGAAATAAGAGCTGGTATAGAGAGAGAACTGCTGATGCAGAGCGCCGGCAAACACAGTCACAAATTAAGCACTGTTTTTCACATACATAGAGTTCAGATATAACACAAGCAGCAATAGAGCTAGTTTCCTAGCAATTAGAACAGATATACAAAGAACAGCAGTGAAGGCCAAAGCACACTCCCAATGAGTCCAGCAGAGACAAGAGCAATCAATGCTTACTTGATTAAAGCACCACAAGTGCAACAAATTCAGCAGTCGTGCAAGATGTCTCCATTTATTCAGTGCAAATAGAGAACAGGTAACGAAATTCACCTACTTTTGATGGTGCAGCGTGCCTGTTTTTAACACACCGGAGACTGGGTGCAGTAAAAATTAGTATCTTGTAATCCTTTTTTCAGTCGGAGATGATTGTGATTGTGACAATGTAGTCAATTTATCACAAGACTGGGGCACCAGATATTATATGTTTGAACCTTTCATTTTCAAACTAACAGCCACGCTATGACAATTTTACCTCAGTGAAAATACGGTTATTGTAATCATGCAGTTTACATGAAATCACTAAAAATGGCCTAGGAAGAGGTTCACTGCATTCTGTCTTCAACACCTAAGCCATCACTTCCCCACAAAATAGTCAAACCGCTCAGTTCTCATTAGGGTTTAACAAAGTTCATAAAATATTAACAAATTCCAAGATGGATATAGCAAATTTGAGGATGGCAATTTATGTGCTTGCCAATAGTGACTATTTGACGTGGGTGAATTATGTGCACTTTGCAGGTGTTTAGTGTCATTTAGACTAAGCTGGGCTCAATGAGGTCTTTATTCTGTTTACTGAGTGAGAGCTGCATTACCGTAAGGGTTTTCCATGTTTTCTCTGTGTGATAAGTGTACATACCTGTGCTGTGTTGCATAATATTTCAATGCCAGTCGAGCTGAAGCACCTGCGATGCCATCAAGGGAATGTTGGAGCTAATGCTGAGGTGAGGGACAGTGTGTGAGAGGAGAGAGGTGGAGGCACAAAAATTTGGTTTGAGGAGCTGAAGAAGGCCGGGAGACGCATTATTGAGGCAGGTAACCCTAACTACGGCTAGGGTTAAGTAACCCTTTGGTAGCTCTTACATTCTGAGCGTTATCCATGCCCTCTTTTAGGTTTATCTGGAGGGTGGCCCTAAGCTGCTCAGTCAATCAGATTCCTACTTATCTTTCACACACACACACCCAACCTATCTTAAGGATTTGGGGGCCCCTGTTCAGAACAACTTTCAATTGTATTACCCATTTTCTAGTAATTCGAGTCCCATGATGCCAAACAGTATTGAATTATACGTCAAAGGGTGAGATAAGAGAAAGAGACAGAATCAAAATAGAGAAAAATAAATCACCCTCACGGGTATCCCCTTGCCTTGAAAAAGTCTCTGCAGTCATGCACAAAGACACACGAAGGCTCCTGCACAAACACATGCGATGGATAACCTTGCTCGCTAAACCTTCAAAGTTAACAGGCAGCAGAACAAGGCGCAGCCAGTGATGACCCCTGAGATGGACTGCTTCCCGACATGAACCCCCTAACATTCACCACTCCCAGCCATGCCATATCTTCCCTCTGCAGGAAGTCTGTAAAACATGAGCATCAGTCGCTAACCGGCTCCTGGGGTAATGCATATCCTGCACCTGTTTTACAGTGGTCACAGGCATTTTCTTTTCTTTTATTTTCCCTACATATATTACACCACAAACCAACACCGGGATGTTTCGGTGAATCAAATTCACATCTTCATGGAGAAAAAAACACATTGCTTAACGAGAGGTGAACCCTGACATAAGCTAGGGGTGGGCGGAATTTGCGTAGTCGCGCTACGCAAAGCTCCGCGAAACGGTAAAAAATCTCCGCGAGCACGCAAAAGTTCAGCGAACACGCGGAATTACTTGTTCCGCCCGTTCGCAATGCTTTTTTCCTGTTCGCGAACGCTGTTTGCGTGCTCGGGGAGAAATATCTCGCGAACATGCATTTTGAAAGCGCGAACAAGCAAAAAATTCCGCGAAGCCACAGATCGCGGAATTTTTGGTAATTCCGCGTTCTCTGCGGAATGCGAAATTACCCAAATTCCGCGAGCGGAACGGAATTTACCGCCCAGGCCTAGACATAAGTAATGCCCTTGCGAACTGTACTGCAAAGTTTTACAACAGCGAGGCAAAGGCCTCCTTTCCTTGAGCATCCCAATTGCTTCAGATGGCGGTCAGGTGAGACTATCAAAAAGTGAAGACTGCGTGTGTCAAAAAAGACAAGAGGCTAGCTGTCCTTTTACAGGTACATAGCTCCTCAAATAACAAAGATAGGCAGTGTGACACTTGTTTCCTTTTTGAAGCACGCACAACCTAAAGTAATCACAACCGTCTTAGGAAAAATATGCATTAAAGTTTGGGATTTACTTTAACCATGAATTGATGAGGTATGTTCTTTGGGGAGGATTAATTCATGGTATTGACCCAGACCGAGTTTCCGTGTGCGATCTAGTTACACGTTACTTGAAGCATAACCTTAAACACAGATTAAAGAGTGACGCATTCCTATAGTGGGAAAAACATAAAATGTTTTAAAGTTTAGGTTAAGCAGAATTTTCCACGTGTGTATTTCAGTTGCCTGTTAAAAGTTAAAATAAATAACATACCGTTTTACACGCAAAACAGATGGTGTGGTTCGTTGTTTATTCTCGAATGTATAGTGCACTCTTTCAAGATGTGTGGGCATTATTTCTGTTCCTGGGCTTACTAGGTAAGTGGACGCACTATTTATTATAGAATTATCCACTTAGCTAAAGGGTGAAGTCATGACAAATCATGAACCAATGGGGTTTTGTGTTACTCTTTTCTGAAACGCTCATGTGAAATGTTCTCTCCAACATACTAGTCTCTGGGTTAGGTTAAGTGAGGCATACACAATCTCAGACACAAATCTAGCGATAACCACTCAATGCTTTTCTAGGATTTGACATGTACATATGAAACGTGAAATCTCGCCATTTGTTTCTCACAAGTGTCTATGAGAATGTTGCAAAGTTGTGCTTTCGTAAGGAATTGTGAATTGCCAGTAGCTCGGTCACTTTTTTACCTGAGCAAACACCTTGCAATAAAAAGTTTCCCAAGGTACCAGCAGGAGAATGGTTCAAGTAGGAAATGTCTCTTCGCGAGGCATTTTGTATATGGACCAGTCTGCCATTCGCACCTCACGCCTTTCAACACAAGATGAGCACAGGCAGCCTTTCCTTTTTTAGTAATCTCTGTATGTGCCAGCTCTTTCTGCAAGCTAATACTCCACAGACCACCTTCTATGAATATGCAGTTATTTTAAGACGTCCTGTGAAATCAGTTGCTTCATTTGTGACATCCATCTTCAAATATATGCTCGTAGATCGCCTTACAAATGCAGTTCCTACATAGGCAACATTTCCATAGTAAAATGTGACCTCATATATGACACCTTTTTTGGAACAGGTGCTTCGTAGACTACTTTACTTTTGAAATAATTTCAACAGCATTCCTTTTGGCAATCTTTCTGCAAACTGTTACTCGACAGACGAGCTTCCATTGTAATGCACTAACTTTACGGACAACTTAACATGAGAAAACAATTATGTTATTTGTAATACCCTTCTTCAAACAGTCGAAGACCACTTTACTTTACACTTGCAGTTACTTTACAGACAGCATCCCCTTTGTATACAATCATCGTATATGCGACATCTTTCTGAAAAGTGTTACTCCATCGACCACATTCTATTATAATGTAGAAACTTTACATTTTCTTTGAAAACAGTCACTTTATTTGTGACAGCCTTCAGATATTCGTAGAGCACTTCACGTTTGCAAAGTTACTTCATCGACCACCTTCCCTTTGTAGCTTCTTTATATGACATCCTTTTTCAATCAGGTACTTCATAGACTACGTTTCCTATGCAATTATTTCACAGATATTGCATTTGTGCATAGTTACTTTATCTATGACATCCTTCTGCAAACAGTTACTCCACGGCCCACAATCGCTCTCTTCGCAGTTGCGTCAGAGGCCACACTGCATTTGTACAGTTACTTCATATGACATCCTTCTGCAAACAGTTACTCCACGGCCCACAATCGCTCTCTTCGCAGTTGCGTCAGAGGCCACACTGCATTTGTACAGTTACTTCATATGACATCGTTCTGCAAACAGTTACTCCACGGCCCACAATCGCTCTCTTCGCAGTTGCGTCAGAGGCCACACTGCATTTGTACAGTTACTTCATATGACATCCTTCTGCAAACAGTTACTCCACGGCCCACAATCGCTCTCTTCGCAGTTGCGTCAGAGGCCACACTGCATTTGTACAGTTACTTCATATGACATCCTTCTGCAAACAGTTACTCCACGGCCCACAATCGCTCCTCTTCGCAGTTGCGTCAGAGGCCACACTGCATTTGTACAGTTACTTCATATGACATCGTTCTGCAAACAGTTACTCCACGGCCCACAATCGCTCTCTTCGCAGTTGCGTCAGAGGCCACACTGCATTTGTACAGTTACTTCATATGACATCGTTCTGCAAACAGTTACTCCACGGCCCACAATCGCTCTCTTCGCAGTTGCGTCAGAGGCCACACTGCATTTGTACAGTTACTTCATATGACATCCTTCTGCAAACAGTTACTCCACGGCCCACAATCGCTCTCTTCGCAGTTGCGTCAGAGGCCACACTGCATTTGTACAGTTACTTCATATGACATCCTTCTGCAAACAGTTACTCCACGGCCCACAATCGCTCTCTTCGCAGTTGCGTCAGAGGCCACACTGCATTTGTACAGTTACTTCATATGACATCCTTCTGCAAACAGTTACTCCACGGCCCACAATCGCTCTCTTCGCAGTTGCGTCAGAGGCCACACTGCATTTGTACAGTTACTTCATATGACATCCTTCTGCAAACAGTTACTCCACGGCCCACAATCGCTCTCTTCGCAGTTGCGTCAGAGGCCACACTGCATTTGTACAGTTACTTCATATGACATCCTTCTGCAAACAGTTACTCCACGGCCCACAATCGCTCTCTTCGCAGTTGCGTCAGAGGCCACACTGCATTTGTACAGTTACTTCATATGACATCGTTCTGCAAACAGTTACTCCACGGCCCACAATCGCTCTCTTCGCAGTTGCGTCAGAGGCCACACTGCATTTGTACAGTTACTTCATATGACATCCTTCTGCAAACAGTTACTCCACGCCCCACAATCGCTCTCTTCGCAGTTGCGTCAGAGGCCACACTGCATTTGTACAGTTACTTCATATGACATCGTTCTGCAATCAGTTGCTGCGCGGAGCACATTCTATTTGCAGTTACGTCACAAACAAGATTTATTTTATATCTGAATCTCTTCTGCACTCAGGCGCCCCTTAGACCACATTCCATTTTCACGTATGTGCGTCACAGGCAACCTTCCTTTTGTAAGCAGTCAGTGTACAAACAGCACACACTTTGTAAACCTCTTTCATACATGACACCCTTCTTCAAGTAGTTATATATTCCCTTTGTAAATATTTACCTCACCTAGGGCATTCTAATTGTACATTTACTTAAAACATGACATTCTTATGCAGACGGTTACACCTGAGAATATATTCCTTCTGCTAACAGCTACTCCACAGACAGCAATTTCTTTGCCGAGAGTTGTTTGTAGAGGAGAGGCAGACTTGCTTCATAGACCCCCACCCCCCTCTCCTACAGTGTGGCTTAGCCGTAGTGTTGACAGAGCCGCTGCTACTGCGATGGAAGTTCGCTCAGCCATTCTCTGTAGAACAGAGGCCCCAGGATTCAATAGATCTTATTAAGCATCCTTCCCTCCAGATATTTTTGTTTATTACACTTTTTATGGCAGCTTGACACCCAGCGCATATCATTCAAGGGGAAGCCTCAGATTTTTCATCAGCTGAGCTCACACTGGCAACTGGTGCTGAGTTGCAAGTCTGCTTCCTAAATAATCAATTACAATCCGAGGTGCAGTAACATTCTCTTTTTGTGCCATTTCCGAATAAATCTTCCCACGGAGTTGTCGGCATTACAGAAAGGTGTTTTTATGCAGTTAATCGAAAACACAATAATATTCCTCTTTCGTTCTGTTTACCACGGATTTCTACAATTTGACAAGCCCATAAAAGACCAGCTTCCAATTGCTTCTCACCAATTTTCTTTTATAATAAATGTATCAGCTAAGCAATGCCTGTTGGGTGTTTTGAATAATAAAGGCTACAAAAATCTGTATAACGCATCACAAGCAAGGCGTGAGGTCACTGTGTACATTGTAAGAGGTCAAAGTCTGTCCCCAACCAGTAACAGAAAGGTTTGGTTAAAGTCATGTGCCAAGTATGGGTATCCCAAACTCCTTGCTTGTAAGGACCAAGAGATAATGGCCTAGGATTATCAATGGGCATTAAGAAATACATCAAAATCCTGTTATCATGCCAGGATTTGTGGGCTCGGATGAAGAGTAAAATGGCTGACCATGGGCAGCGTCTTCAAGATGGTAGGTGCTTCTGCACACATGCAGTTGTGGCAATGGACATAACTGAGAACCTGTGCCTGCTAGATGGACGCATACGGTAAAACTTTGAATATCCCGGCATGGGGGACTTGCAGAGATTAAGTATTTTATGGAAATCCCTATGAAAATCCCCAGTGGCTGTCCAACCCGAGTTGACATAGAAAACAGTGCACCAATTTCAGAGCCTCAAAGGGAATAAGAGCTCCAGCCGCTTCGTTGGCACCTCTGCTTTTAACATTCTGCCTGCTTCTCTATCCTTGACCCCACCTTCAGACTCAGCCACGACAATACCAGTTTTACATCAGTAGCACAGTGGGAACGGTCACCTTGTGGTACTTCACAAATATATCTCTAATACTACCAATTAAAACACATATAGTAAATTTGGGCAGATTGGAATATGAAACCTCAAAGTTACACTTAGGGCCTGCTTCACAAAGCTTTTTCTTTAAGTATTTGTGTCTTACTCCTGAGTTAGGTGTGACTTACTCCTGAACTTCTGGGAGTAAGATACAATTACTCATGGAATAAAACGTTTTCTGAAATTGGCTAACAGACATCTGAAGCCGATGCATGATTCCAAACAACCATGTGACTGGGTTGAAACGCATGTCTGTTTTGCATAATACACCTAGGTTCAAGGAGAAGTGACATAGCAGACAGTAGTCACCTTGGCCCTTTTACCTAAAAAACAAACAGGGGAGCAGCAGACTGGCCAACAGGGAAATGTGTTGATGGCCTCATAATCTAGTGCCTCCTAAGGGTTCAGATTAATGCTCACTAGTTTTCTTCTGATCTAGGCTGCTCATCTGAATTTTTTCTCCTAACCTGTGCTTATTCACAGGATGTGACCAATTCCAATAAATTCAACGCCTTGCATAGCCTTTTATTGTGCTGTATGTGCAATCTAAGTGTATACCCTTATTCATTCACTAGTGTCCTGAATGCCAATCGATACAACTATGTTGCCAGCTGTGTACCCTTTATGCGCTCAGGTGTACCCCAGAAGTCAGTCAGCTGTGAACAAACATTGGAATGTTGGAGCTCCTGGCTCCTACCGGCCATTAGAAGCCCGAAGAACCCCATTATTTTCAATGGCGCTCCCAAAATTCCAATGTTCTAATTAACAGTGGAATTTGCAGCTACACATTTCATAGTATTCACTGATAAGTCAAAGTGCAGCCAGCGCTGTACATCCCATGACATACATACATATTTTCATATTTACTCATCAGAAGGAAGCAGCCTCATTCGGCTGCATGACCTGTCAAATCAGCTCTGGTGCTCAAATACACAACAGCGCTCAATTGCAGACCGTTGGTTCGGGCAACCTTTA
Organism: Calotriton arnoldi; assembly: GCA_963921515.1. Taxonomy (NCBI): domain Eukaryota; kingdom Metazoa; phylum Chordata; class Amphibia; order Caudata; family Salamandridae; genus Calotriton; species Calotriton arnoldi. The sequence goes on along the minus strand of CAWUFW010000447.1, from coordinate 2,123,055 downwards.
CTGACTCCACCATTGAGGAGAATTTTTCAAATTTCCACAGATGGGTCGCAAACTGATTGGTAACCCTGTAGCAGTCCTCTCCAAATGCAACACTTCGGTCCATTCAAAATGGCACGCCAACCATAAATGAAAAGGCACTTAAAATTTGCTCTATTTTGCATAATCCCTGCTCCCATAAATTCCCATTTCCAAATGCAAAATCCTCAGAAAAATTGGTGTGCAACAGAAACAACTTTGAGGCTGATTAAATGCCCCAAAGGAGAGGCTCTTCTCACTCCACACTCAGTAACCTCGAATATGATACGGGGGGAGGGGTGTGGGCTTGTGAGCTTCACTCGAGTGCCCAGCGGTTGGGTTTAGAATCCGCTGGTGCCAGAAATTCACCCAATTAATGGAGGAAATACTAAATATGAAAGAGAACACAGCAGCTGGAATAGTATGGTGCAGGATATTCGGCAGTTGAATTTTCCTAAATCTTTTGAATTTCATCCAGAAATTGGACAGTTTTCAGTTACTGCCGAACTCAAAATCAGGCCCAACTTTTCAATTTCAAATATTTTTATTAAGTATTTTCAATACAGAACAGAAAAAGAAACAGTAATGACATACGATGTACAGCAGGATAACATTATCCTGTAATATATTGAGAAAATACATGACATCTTAGATTGTCCAATACACAGTAATTATTAACTTCATTACTATATGGGTCGCGGGAAAGATATATAGCATATTAATAAGTCACGCTGCACATTAATAACCAATTTTCATACGATCTAGAAATAAGAAAGAAGAAGAAGTAATAGATGGAAAGTAGATGAATCTAACAAGAGCAGAGAAGAGAAATTATTGCGAATCGAGTAATTAAGAGGCCTACCTCTGTTAATGTCAGATGTTTGCCCAATAAGTGTGTTGGAGAAAATGACCTATGGTAAAGAGATTTTTCAAAGACATTCATGGAAGTTTGTGTGTGCTAAAATATGTATCCAGACTATCCCACATGTGTCTAGTGGAAGGTTTCCAAGGAGAGTTTTGAAGAGCGATATTCTCTGCGCCCCTAAAGTGAATAATCCAGTTCATCCAATTTTATATGAAACCTTATGCGTGTCTTTCCAATTACTTAAAATAATTTTAACTGCGGATGTGAATAAAAGCTCCATTAGGGCTTTGTCTGCATAATTTAGTGTATCAACACCAAGAAAGCCGGTTGTTTAAGTGGATAGTTCCCTTTTTAGCTTACAAGAGAAAAGTTTTGAAATAAACTAAAATACCTTGTCCCAAAATGACGCTACAGTTCTGCAATGCAGAATAAGATGGGCTAGATCGCCCGTTTCTTCCTTACAGTTCCAGCAAAGAGGGTCATCTCGGAGGTGTTGTAAGTGTAATCGGGCCGGTGTCCAGAAGGCTTTGTGTAGGAGCCATAGTTTTGTTTGAGATAGGACCGGGGATATTTTATTTCTGGTGGTAGAGCTCCATATCTGAGACCAATTAGATTCGGGTATCGGTTTAGAGGAGTGTGATTCCCAGAAAGCTATAAGGTTTTTATTAAGTGTTGAGTTTTTAGGACGGAGTAATTTATAGATCATGGAAACTTGGTGACCTAGCTTATTAATTTTCATTACAAAGTTTGGTAAGGATAGAGTTGAATTATGTAAGTTGGCTTTTCCCAGCGCAGCCCTAACTTTAAGAAAATTATAAAAATCTTTGTTGTCCAGATTATATTTAATTTGGAGTTCTTTAAAGGTAATCAGGTAGGGTGAGTTTTCTAGTTGATGGGGGAAGAAGATCCCTTTATCGATCCAAGTATCATAATGCATCGTTTTTCCTTTGTATAAAATGTTGTGGTTGTCCCATATAGATTCCGATTTAGAGTGTTTTATGCTGAAGTCAAGTTTCTTATCCACTTTTAGTAACGCTGCCTTTGTATTTTTAAGAATAGATTTTGATCTAACTAGATTTGTATGGTTAGAGGTAAGCAGGGCAAAAGGGTCAAGATTATTGAGAATGGATTTTTCTACCTCTAGCCATACTGGGGTGTAATTGATGGGAGGCGAAATCCAATAAGAGCCCTGTTTTGCCAGGAATGCTATTTGATATGTTTTGAAGTCAGCTAAATTGACTCCATCTAATGATTTGTCCAACCATAGTTTTTTAAGGCCAATACGAGCCTTCTTGCCCTGCCATATAAATTTGGATAAAAGGACATCTAGTTTACGATGGAAGTCTTCAGTTAATATAAGAGGGAGCATGGTGATTAAATAATTAATTAGGGGTGTGATCATCATCTTTATTGTTTCAATTCTTCCCCACCAAGTAATATACTTTGGAGACCATGGGGCCGATTCCGATCTCGGCCGGTAGGGCTCCGAATCGGATTCGGCTTTACTGGATCCGATTCGGAGCCCTATTTCCCGACCGAATCGTACGTGCGTCCGGGCGAGCGAGTACGATGCGTGCGCTCGCGAAATCTCCGACTGACTCGTTCGCTGGACCCGACCGCTCCGACCGACTCGCATGGGGACGACTCGCACCGCGCAATGGAGACGTTCCCCGGCCGGGTAAGTACGATGCGCACCTCGACCGCTCCGACCGACTCGTGCAGTCCGGCTCCAAGGAGCTGTCGGAGCCCGCACTTTGGGGTCCGTGTCGGACCCCCTGGAAGCATAGGCACTCGAGTCGCACACAGGGGGGACCCATGGGTCCCCCTACACTTGCATGTACGGCGCGACCCGCATCGACGCGAACACGCTGTAGGGGGCGCCCTTGTTCGCGTCGTGCCCATTGAGTCAATGGGAGCCCGTGTACGCGTCATACGACTGGCTCCCATTGACTTCAATGGGAGTCCGACCGAATCGAGTCTGATGGCATACGTGCGCATCGTACTCGTTCGGTCGGGCTGCTAGGGTCCGATTCGGTTGGGAATCTCTCCGGGTCCGGCTCGGTCGGGGAGATTTCCGGCCTGAATCGGAATCGGCCCCCATGTATCTAGAAGTTTCCTAATTTTTTCCAGTGTGGTATTTTCATTATGGAGTAAAGTGTCTATTATATTGCAACCAAATTCTATGCCTAAATATTTTATATGTCCCGGTTGCCACGCAAGACCTGAGTTACCTAAAATCTCTCTGGTACAATGGACATTTAGGGGCTTTACCTCTGATTTGTCTCTGTTTAGTTTGTATCCCGAGTGAGTAGAGGATTTCCCTATTGTCAGCATCAGAGCATTAATTGAGGGTCTCGGGTCTTCTATCACTATAAGGATATCATCCGCATAGGCGGCCAATTTAACATTAATGTCATTGAACCTTATTCCTTTTATATCTGGGTTTTGTTTAATGTCCTGTATTAAGGGCTCAAGAGCAAGTAAGAAGAGTGATGGGGAGAGTGGGCAGCCTTGCCTTGTGCCTTGTTGGAGAATGAAAGATTCCGAGAGTGTCCCATTGATTGCAATACGTGCAGTGGGAGTCGAATAAAGTGCCATAACCATATTAATGTAGGGTTCCCCCAAATCAAATGACTGCATGCATTGTTTTAAAAACAACCATGAAACTCTGTCGAATGCCTTCTCTGCATCCAGAGTGATCGCTATAGACGGGTCCGGTTTCAAGTCGCGTTTTCTAGTACATAACAAAGCAGGCGGGTGTTGTCATTTGACATGCGATTCTTAAGAAAACCAACTTGTGAGTTACTTATCAGGTGTGGAAGGTCTACATTAAGTCTTGTAGCTAGTATTTTTGCATAGATTTTACAGTCAACATTAATGAGAGATATTGGTCTGTAATTTTTTGGTAATAGTGGATCCTTCCCTTCTTTGGGTATAACTATGATGTTGGCTTCTCTCATTGAGTCAGTTATACGTCCCTTTTGAGCTATAGTATTAAATACGTTTAGCATGGTCGGTTGTATTAACTCTGCAAAAGTCTTATAAAATGTGGCTGAGAAGCCATCAGGACCCGGGGCCTTATTGCCTTTCAGGGATTTAATAGAGTTCGTCACTTCTAATTCACTTATAGGGTTCCCTAGAGCTAGTTTATCTGCTTCAGTCAGTTGAGGGAGGTTCAGTGTGTTCAGATAATTGGCACACTCTTCTGAATTAAAATCTTGATTGCTCTTATATAAGTCTTCGTAGAAGGATTTAAAGGTATTTAAAATTTCCTTCGGTTTAGCCTGTGTTTTATTGTTAGCATCTTTGATTGAGGAAATAGTGTTTTGTCTCTGTTTGTGTTTAAGATAGAAAGCTAATAATTTACCTGCTCTGTTAGCTTCGCAGAGTTTAAGGGCCTTGAATTTATTAATCCAAACTCCAGCGCGATTACTTAGGATTCTATTATATTCATATTTCTTTTGCGTTAGATGGTTAAGAATATTATTGTTGTCTATTGTTAGAAGGTGGTTCTGACACTCTGGGCCGCCCAGATTTTTTGCTTTTTGAGCACCTATTTGTTGAACTTTTACTGTGGGAGAGCCTCATAAGTTGGGACTCACCCACAGTGAACTCATGATGAGAGAGACTGCATGTGGATTTTACTGGTGTCCCCCTAGCTTGACTAGGCCGCTGCGCTGCAGCTGGAGTAAGGGGCACCGGGCTGGTTACATGCAGATACATGTGTACATGCGTGTGCACACGTGTACGGGCTGCGCAGGGGAGATTCCTAGCGTGCGCAGCCCAGGAGTAGCTACAAAGTGAATGGTGTGGCAGGACTTATGCAGAATTGGGTGGTGATATGGAATAGGCTTTATACAGTGGGAAGAAACATGCCAGGGAAAGTCAGTGTGTTTTACTATTTTCACTTCATTATTCTCCTATGGGGATGTGGAGCCCATGTGCTAGTTTCACTTTCCTAGGGCCTACAAATTCCAGACACGCACTAAAGTCCACTGTAACCTGTGTGAGAAGAAGTATTCTGCATAGTCCAAAGTCATATTTGTACTGCTTTTGGGTCATCCAGAAATGTTATATTTCTCCGAGTCAGCTCTTAACCAGGGCCTGGCTATGGGCTGACCCCAGCAGCCTGGATTAATGACCTTTCTTCCCAGAGCGAAGACCTTCCCTCCCAGGAGAGAAGAGGGGTGGAGCTACAGACTATTCCATCAGCAGCTGTCACTGGGTGCCAGGCACCAAGCTGCACCGTCCAGAAGGCAGCCCTGGGGGGAAGGGGCTCTCAGAGACCATGTGGCAGGAGACCCTGGACGACGCCATTTTGAACAAACCCAGAGGCCTGGGCAGGAAGGAGGGAGCAGGGGCAGAGAAGTGATGTGTCGCTGTGTGATAGGGCAAACAGAGACTTCCTGCCAGCCCCCTCCCCAACTTCTTAAAAGAACTTGCACAGTAAGAGGAGCTCTCTCTGGGGTGTGGTCTGCTGAGGCAGAAGGTGCTGGAGCCTGGCACAATGGGCAGTGGGAAGGAGGAACCCCCTGACTATCCCAGGATCCTGAACAGCGCCAGGAAAGGAGACCAGGACCAGTGCGCAGAAGCAGGGGCCTCTGCGCAGGGAGAAGAGAGGCCCAGGAGAAGAGCCAGGCGAAAGGCTGGCGCAGGGGGCCAGTGAAGATAGCTCCCTGCTGAATCAACCCTCTTGGAGACAAAGAGGGCGAAGGAGAGTGCTCCCAGTGGCTGGGGAGTGCCACCAGGAGCAAGAAGAGGTCAAGATCACCAAAATCGGCCGCCTGGGGGCCGAGATACGCCCCCCAGAAGGTAGGCGACCTTTGACCTCTGGAAGGACCGACGACGAAGCGCGTGGGGCTCCGCCGCCGGTCCATGATGTGCCCCCGGGGTGGGTCAGGTCCCGGGGGCTGCCCCCAGAAGAAGTAAAGTCGGGGTGCGCCGTCGCGCACCTTGTGAAGGTACCACCGCAAGTGCCAGGAGCACACCCTGGCCCCCGCCAAAAAATGAAGCCGGGGAGCGCCAGTGTGCTCCCCGTGAAGAATTGCAGGGGGAGGGGCCCGGGATCCCAACTCCGGGCCCCGTGTGAGGAAGGAGGAGGCGGGGGAGCGCCGTCGCGCCCCCGCGAAGATGAAAGTCGGGGAGCACCAGCGCGCTCCGCGTGAAGCTGGTTTGGGGGCCCAGGACCCCATCTCCAGGCCCCGAAGCAAAGCCGGGGGGCACCGTCGCGCCCCCGTGAAGATGGCCCAAGGGGCCCGGGACCCCATCCCCGGGCCCCGAAGAGAAGGAGGAGGCCGGGGGAGTGCCGCCGCACTCCCCCGAGGTCAGGCGGGGCCGGCGTGAGGCTTCGAGTCTGCCCGCCGGAGCGGGCAGACCAGAACTGCGTTGCCGGCTCCCGCGGCAGCACACGAGGGTGCTGGCCGCGCGGGGAGCCGGCGGGGGCAGCTGGGGGTGGGCTCCCTGGGCTACCCTCCAACAAAGAGGCATGCGGGGGTCCCGGGTGGGACCGGGCCCCCAACACCAAAGAGGAAAAGCCAGGGGCCCGGGTGGGACCGGGCCCCCGAAAATCGGAGAGCAGCGGCCAGGGGTGGGCTCCCCGAGCCAAAAGCGCTTACCTGGGGGTCCGGGTGGGACCGGGCCCCCCAACGAGCCTGGCGATGCGGGAGGGCCCGGGTGGGACCAGGCCCCCGCGAATTGATGCAGGTTGCGCGGCTCTCCCCGGCACAGCGGGAGAGCTGCTGTTCTAATATGCACGACAAAAACGGAGAATCGCCCCATAATGCCTTGCAGGCCTGGACCGGCCTGCAAGGGAAAAACAGCTTTTTCTCTGTCTGTGGTGGCCCCAGGAGAACGGGGTCACCACCAAGGGAGTGCCAAGGTGCAGGGGGAGCTGCTGGAGAAGCGCAGTCTCCCCCAGCACGAAAATGGAAGTCCCTCCCTAAGTCTCAGGGGGACTTGAAAAGGATAACCCCTCAAGGGCTCAGCCAGCATGTTAACTCTTCCTGGGCTGGAACTTTTGTTCTACAGCTGGAAGAGGAGTGAGAAGTGCACCATGGGATGAAGGACTGAGCTGGGGATGTCTGCAAAAGGGCATCCCCTGGAGGTGAAGAAGTGTAATTGCACTTGTAGTGCATTTATTAACGTTATTTCTTTCAGAGGGACTGAAGGTCACATGTGTAATGTGAAGTACCTGTGTAAGGTGAGGTCATAAGCAAAGTGGGGTTATGTTGCCAGACATTCCTGCTAGGGTGTCTGGCTGTATATACTTAATCCTGTGATTTCATCTGTGATGCCTTCTAGGGGCTTTAATTGCAATGCATTATAATGTCCAACAAATGGGATGAGTACTGTCATTCTAAAGTGCTGCTTAAACATGTATTCTTGCTGCTGCGCTTAAGTGAAGAACAACCCAGACTGTTAGCCCTGAAGATGTAAGGGTGCATACTGTATGGACAATATGAGATGCTCAGTCCGGGTTATGTGTCACTGGGGCAGGTGAACCTATTTTTAATGCTTGTTGAGATGTTGGAGTGGGGGTGCCCCTGGGATGGTGCCAGTTGGCTAGGCCCTCGCTCCAGGTTGTGTCAACCCACTGCATTAGGGGGCAAGATGACGTGCAGGCATGGGAGTGGTGGTACTAGACCCCACCCCCCTGCGGGAGGGGTGGAGATGTTATGCAATGTCACAAAGTAATTCCAGCAGCTTATGTACGTTTGTAAATTGATGTATAGTATTGAGTAGTGTGTGTGTTTAATAAATGTACTCTTACTTTTATAAAGCAAAGTACAGACTGGACAATCAATTATTGAGTGTTATTGCTGCGCACCTGTAATGGAGATTACTAGCCCACACCACCTTCCTAGAGTAAGCCTCAGACTGCTCTGCAACGCTACCCTCTGAGAGTCAGGCGCTACAATTGGGTGTTTGGTTCCCAGTGGAGGACAAATGTAGTCATGTTATTTGTGCAGGCCTCACAGATACTGCCTCGTTTTCCAACATCCATCGAATTGGCATGGGAAATTTCCAGGAGTTTGATCTCCCGTTCTAAATTAATTAACTCAGAATTAAGTTTTTTATTGATTTTCGTTTTAATTCCAATGAGGACTCCCCTAACGGTTGCCTTCAATGCGTCCCAGAGGGTGTTTGCATCTGTCTCAGGGAGGTCGTTATATTTACAATAATCTGTGATAGCTTCCTCAATCTTCTTTTTGTCAGCAGGGTCTGAAATGACATCGTTATTAAACCGCCATCTTTCGGGGGAAGGTGTAGTGTGGCTACCAGCTAGTTTAGTACTAATACATGAGTGATCTGATACTAACTTGGGCGAGATGTCTGTTTGGTCGATTAGGTGTGTGAATGATCCAGATATAAGTATATAATCTATCCTAGTATAGGAGTTATGAGGGGCAGAATAAAAAGTGTAATCCCTAGAATCTGGATGTTGAAGGCGCCAGGAATCTTTGAGGTTAAACTTAGAACATAGTTTCTGAACTATTCCATGAGACCTGGTGACGTGGTATTTGCAGGTTGATTGGCGGTCAATTATAGGGTCCAATGGAATATTAAAGTCGCCGCCGACTATGATAAGATCATCTTGGGGAAGATTTTCTATGATTTTTTAGATACTTTCCAAGAAATTGGGTTTGTCTGTATTAGGGCCGTATACATTTATCACATGTATAAGGTCTTCACCTTTTTTCAGATGAGTAACTACTACTCTTCCCTCATCGTCATGTGATTGTGATTCGAGGGAGATGTTAGCCTTCTTAGCTATTAGAGTAATTACACCTTTCTTTTTATGATCTGCCGGCGAGCATGAGACATGTGAAATCCAGTTGTGTTTAATAAAGGCAGCATCTTCCTCAGAGAGCTTCGTTTCCTGTAAGAGTATAATATCTCCTTTTGTTTTAGCTAGGTAATCAAATATTTTCCTACGCCTAATTGGGTGGTTTAGTCCTTTCACATTTAGAGAAACAACGTTAAGGTCCTCTGTGATATTGTAATTCTTACTTTGAGACATTGTGTAGATCAGCAAAGATAGTGTTGATAGATTTCATATAATATAAGCAAACATTGTTGATAATTAGCATACACTCTAGGTCATTTAGCTCCATATGATTGCTAGACACACAAGGGTGCCACATGTTTATTGTAATCAAGACAGTGGCGCTGCTAATATATACAAAGTAGGCCGTACGTATGAACTCTAGACGGTTGAGAAGGAAAAGAAAAGAAGAAGAAAAGATAAGGCATAAAAGATCAAGAACAAAAATAACTAAAACTAATCCCATCCAAAACCCCCACTTCCCCCTCCACCCCTACCCTCCTCTACCTGAAGAATTCGAATGTTGGAGGTGCGACGACAGGAGCGTCAGTCTAACAACTTGGAGGGATATGACATAGTAATATTAATCTGGAGAAAAACAAGGTAATAGACGTTCCTTATAGCACGAGCAGTACTGTAGCAAGTAATAAACTCTAACTATATCGTGTAAGTATATAGGCAATTGTGTATAAGAATATATGAATGAATATACAGCGCCTGAATTCGAACGAGAAAAATAAGGTGGTTACAACCTAATGATCCAACAGTAGTTCTGAAATTAGCTTCTTGAGGCGATCAATGATAACATCATTTAACCAAAGTAAACTAAACTAATAGGGCTACCGTGATACAAGCATACAGTGATCCACATTACGTCGTAAGCCCTAAACTTAAAGTAAGATCTTATTCAATAGTGTAATATTCGTAGTACCAAAAATACGATTGTAAAGCTGTTCCCTGAGAGATGATCTCTCTAGCTCATGTGATTACTTAGAGTCTGCATAGTTAACAATATGCATTAAGATGTAATAACCAAGAAGTATTATCGATTACCACTTGTGAACTCTGATGAACCCTAACTTTTGTTATACATTGTATGTGGAACTGGTCCATCAAAAGGATATCATGACTTTCTTTTATTCGAGGCTGGTGTAGATAGATCCATGTCCTGAGATGACGTTGCTTCTAGCTGCTTTGCCAAATCATTTGGGTTTGTGAAAAAATGTGGTCTTCCATTTAAAAAAATTCTAAATTTTGCAGGACCTGCAAAGGAAAATTGGATGTTTTTGTCTCTTAGTTTATCCCTTAATAGAAGAAATCCTTTTCTCGTATCTACGGTAGTTTTTGAATAGTCCTGCGTAAATGTAATTTTTTGGCCTTCCCAGGAGACCTGGCGTTTTTTTTGGGCAAAGTTAAGGATGGCTTCCGTGTGTTGGTAACGCAGAGGTTTACAAATGATAGGACGGACATTTTTCTTGTAGAGGAGTTAAATGTTGGTACTCTATGTGCCCGGTCCAATTCTAGATTTTGATGAAATTTTATGCCTGTGATCTGGGGTATCCAGGAGTCTAGAAACGCTACACAAGACTCAGCAGAGTCCTCCGAGCCCTCTGGAATACCGAAAATTCTGATATTGCCTCCTCTATTACGGTCTTTCAAATCGGCAGCGTGTCTTTTAATATTGCTAGTGATATGTAAAAGGGACTTGATTTCTTTGTGGTCCTGGAAGGCGGTGTCTTCAATGTCACTTATTCTCTGTTCAGCGTCAGTGATTTTAGAGTTGATTGTGCTCATGTCTGCGCGTATGGCGGTTAGCTCTAGCTGCATGGTGTCTACGTTTTGTTTCGTTGATTTTGCCAGATCATGGACATCAGCCAACTTTTTGAGGATCATTTCCATTGTGCTATTAATGTCTGTTTTAGCCTTGATCAGTGAATCTGATAGTGAAGGCTAGATTTTTTATATTGCGCCCTGGGTTCTTTGTCCGCCATCTTGGGTCTGAGCAGCGCACGTAAATAGATTACTAGCGTATAGGTGGAGGTCCTTGGGACAAAATTGTAATGGCGACCGGTGCTTGAGTGTAGTTAGAGCGTAAGTAGCCAGCAGCTGGGTTGAAGTAGATAGAGTTAACTCTGAGCAATATAGTCTCTCTATTGGTCGATAATTACTGACGATGTGGTACAGGGTTAGGTATACAATCCTGTCCCCGTTGTGCTTGGGGGCAATCCAACCTGTGTAAGTGAGGGGCCCTCACAGTAATCGTGGGACCAGATTGGCGGCACTGATTATTGGCTGCTGCCTGTCTGCTGCTGGATATCTGGTTGCAATTAACGATTGGATGCTTCTTTGAAGCGTAATGATATATAGTACAGCTTAAGGCCACTAGGTAGTGTGTATGTCTAGAGGGGCTCTGTGTCAGCACCACCCTAACACTGATGGGCGTCGAGCAAATTGGTCACCGTGACTTTGTGAACTTTATGGCTGTATTTGTGACTACCTTAACATGCATCTCCTGTGAAACCCCATAATCGCCATGGTGGGCACCATTGTACGCATGAGAAAGTATTGGGCATCAGAATTGTGTCGTGTTTGCACAAAAGACTAGTATATGTCCCAGATGGCTGCACAATGTATCTAGCCCAGGTAGCATCAAGGAGGGCTTACAGACTGAATTGTCAGTAGAATCAGTAGAATATAATAGCCCCTATGCCAAACAATACTTCCCTGAACTTAGGGAGCATTTGTATGTGTCCAAAAAAAAACCTGTAGCTGCAGATCAGCGTGGAAGAACAGGCGCACTCGATTTACATAAAGGGGATCGGAGCCATCGCCATTCCAAGGTCAGGCCAATGGTAGTGAGGTAACCTTTGCACAGACGTTCGCACGACACAAGCAAACTCTGTTTTAAGGCATGAATCGGCATTTAATTGAAGAAGAACGGGCATCGGTAGGTATCTTTAAAACATACTCTCTTCGCCGCTTATTAAATCAAAGGCGCGAGGTGTTCCGTAATGATTAATATAGGCGCCATTTTAGGGTCAGGCATCTCGTGGCGATGAAAGTGTTGCAGTACATTATACAGATTATAGGGCCAAAGATAATGATTCTTACTGTTTGGTGGTCGGTAGAACGAACCGCTTGCCTAGCAGACCGACCTATGGGTGCTCAAGAGGAGATGCATCGTCTCCAACGTCGCGGCCAGGGTTCCTGCTTCGCCATTTAACGTGTTCGACTTCCTCACTGCGCGTCAGGGTCTGGACCGATTAGGCGGTGATTCCGAGGTCTGCCGCTGCCAGTGAGCGCAAAAGCTGATGCAGCATCACTTTATGGCGATTATGCTGTGGTTCATTCCTTCTTTGCGCATGGTAACCTCCAAAACGGAAAGCAATTTTTCCCTCCTAGCGTAGAGCGACGGGTTCAGGCAGCCATGAGCTCTGCCGTCCAAGTCACACCCCCCCTCAGGCCCAACTTTTCAAATGTGGAATTAGAAAAAAGTTTGTTTTATCTGACAGCTGGATTCCCCGATTTCGGAAAACAGCGTGGCTCTGAGCAAATCACTTCATCTTCCTGGGTGTCAGTTCCCTTAGGTGAGAAAACTGCAAGTGCTTAGAAACAGGTAGCCACAATAGTATATTCTACGCGATGTGCAGTCACAAGCAGCTTTATCTGTAACCAGCAAAGACAACACAACATTTGAGCCGGCAAGCCTCAGACAAGTTTGGGGTGCCGTAGAAGGGCCCTGTGGCGGAAGGATGAAAGCCAGATGTTGTGTGACCACACAGGCCCCACTGCTCGGCTGTGCCCTTATACCCCCCGAAGCATACAAAAAGACAAGTATGGCATATCTCGTGCCCCAATTTAAGCCCCCTCTCCTTACACGCCAACACTTACACCCTCGGTGACATGGTGAGAAGGAAGGGGTGCCCAGCTTAATGTTACATTGTATTGTATTGTAATTGCATTTATATAGCGCTTTCTCCCCCTGACGAGGCGTCAAAGCGCTTTTTCGGTAAGTAGCACGCTACTCCGGAACCCATAAAGGATTAGTGGTGAATTAGTCTAGTAAAAATATGAAAGTACTATATATATATATATATATATATATATATATATATATATATATATATATATATATATATCTTGCTACCCTTGATGGGGTGTTGAAGTGCTTTTTTGGCGAGTAGCACGCTACTCTGGAACCCGTACAGTGTTAGTGGTGAATTAGTATAGTGAAATATGAAATTAATTTGAGTGGTGGACATGTTAGTCTGTTACAATAATCATACACACACAGCAATAGTGTCTACGGCCTGGAAGGGGGGTGAACATAGGAGGGGGAAGGGGGTTGTTTTCCTTCCTGAGATGTATATTCTCCGCTTCACATTTTTCCTTAAGTGCCAGCCACGCCTAAATCGTCACCAGGCAGCCAGGGCCCTGTCAAACTGCACTGACACCTCAACTCCCAGGGGCCCTCATTAGAAAATGAGGGTTGTCACTTCTTCTGTCACCAGCTTAGTGTTTGCCAGCAGTATTATTATTGACATTTCATGAGGGTATTTTTCTCATTTATGATAAAGAATAAACTAACGACAGCCTGCATTATTAAGGCTATAAAAAGGCATTCCGTGACTCCTTGCCGTCACAAGAGAGACTGCTGATAGCTAATTAAGACTTGATTGGGCACATTTTGGTCTTTTGTGAACGTAAAACGCACCATTGCAACTACCTCCAGCTTTGTTTTGGGCCTAGTAAGGCTGCTGGTTGAGTGAACGCGCTTGCTGCAGAGATGTGTCTGCAGGTGGGCTGACATTGTCCTTCATCTTTCTGTGACCAATAACATGATGAGCACCATGTCTGCTGTTTTAATTGAAAAACCTCTGAGGACCATTTAGACCATGGTGGGCAGCCTGCCCGATCTGTGAATCCCCCAAAGGCCTGCACCCCCTGGTGGAGGACCACAACCCATGCCTTGAGATCCAGCCCTTCCCTCCCAGGCCCCTCCCCTCCCTAGCACTTCAGTGCATCCACAGAAGCGCTGGATACATTGAAGGCAAGGTAGTACACAGAGCAGAGGTGTTTACTAGGTTGGCCTCCCCATGTGCATCAACCAGCGGTCCTGCGGTGGACAGAAAACTGGAGAGACCATTCATTCAGGCTATTCATTTGGATGGATATTACCGGCTAAGCATATCTATCTATCCATCCATCCATTCATTCATTTAGTGGGATTTTCCTATATAATCATAAGGGTGATTATATCCGAGATGGGCTTTGCGGTGAGTCATGGGGAACGGAAACATGTATGCTTTTGTAATTGATAATTCGAGATATAATTGATAAGGATAGGTTTATAGAAAGTTGTTTCGAATTACACTTGAATAGGAAACCATTGTAATCTGCAACTAAAGAACATTTCGTTTACCGGAAGTGAAGAAAGAGTAACACTCCCAGAACAAATGTATTTGTTAAATATATGTCTAGGACTGGAAACAAAGAGTCTTCGGTGACATGGGGTGCAGGCAAGCTGAGGGGGGGGGGGAGGAGATCTCTTTCAGCCGGGTGGATAGAACGGGTAATTCTTTGACACAGGATTAAACCATTGCAGTCATCTGTTTAATTTCATTCATCTTGGTAGTGCTCCCAATCCATTATAATTTTGTGAGTTTTTCTTTTGGTTTATATTTAAAATATATGTGATGTCACGTCCATAGTAACTACCTACTTTTTAATATAACTGTTGAAATAAGACGGCAGGGATAGTAGGCACTGGAGGGGGGCCCTCAATGTGGCATCAGACGTCCGCTAAATTTACTCTAAAAAGCACAGAGTTGCTGAAAAGATTCCATCAAAGCGTGAGCTATATTAACAAGGCTTAACAAAGCCAATACGTTTCGTCTATGAGACCCCTTGGCTTTGCAAATGTTTTTTAGCTATGCTGTACATCATAAATGCACAATGACGCGGGCATGCGTTGAACATGCAATTGTGAGCTTACAAAAGGACAAATACCTTTTTTTCCCTTTGGGACGCAAAGTGTTGGGGAGAAGCACACAGGTGGAAGAAAGCAGCACGAGGGCCGGTGGGGGGGAGATGTACATGGGTAAGAGAGCAACGTTTTTTGGGGGGTAGGGGGATGAAAAGCACACGAGAGAGACAGCTGGAAAACACATGTACACTCATGAGATTATTAAAACAACATAATAGTTCCTTAAAAGAGAGCGGAGCAAGCATAGAAGCCAGCCGATTAAAGGGATTATAAAGAGGCTATGCTCCATTGGAGGGACAAACACAAGCAGGACGGACTGAAATAAGGAAAGCTATTGAATAGAAAGCTTGCAAATAAGAGTGATTTAAAGCAAACCAAAGGTACACAATTAGAGGGCTGCAAGTTACTTTATATTCTGGGTAAAGCCACAATATCTCTTTTGCAAGCTGCTGTCTGGTAGGCTTGACCTAAAAATGTTCACTCACTCATTCAGCACTAACTGAAGTAAAACAAAAATAAGAAAAGGAATCCTGTTTATTCTTTTAGATTAGTGAGGCAGTGTAGTCATGAAATACTGCGGATGTAGATAAAGTTCGCTTTGAAATACCATTTACAGTGGCTACCATTGTTGTTTTGCACTGAGATGGAGTGCACTCTCCAGTCTTCCCAATGGTTATCCGGGAGATTCTTTTGCAGGCTGTGCTTATTTCTCAAGATTGTGGGTATGTCAAGTACCTTAAGAAAATCTGTTCGTTTGCCAAATCCTACAACAGGAGTGTCCATCGTAGGTCCAGGAGTGTCCGATCTATTTCTCATTTTCAAGTAATCCCTAAAGATAACTTTACATACAATGAATATATTTTACACTCATTTAGATAGTGGGGTTATCCTAAAAATCTGTCATGGATCCAGCCCTACTGGGCCTAGACTGGACAGTCACACATCTATCCTACAACCTCACATGTGCACCACATATTTCTACCCTTTAAGATCCCTCTGTGTCCATTCACTTTCTTTTGTCTGCCATGTTGAATAAGGCAGAGTTATGGCTTATAGCTCACAGGTGTTCCATGCGTGCTGGAAAGCTACAGCTGAAGAGTGACTTCTGCATCGCCTTAGCCAGAAGTTTAAGATGCTGTGTAACGTCTTTCTCCTTGTTTCCTTACGGTTATCTCATATTCAGATTCCTTCTTCTGTATGTTTCAGTTATGCATGAAATGTGGATTATTAGAGGATTCCTCTCTCTTTCTCTATCTCTGTTCTCTTTTAGAAAGTCTTTTGTCTCGAACCCAAGGTCCACAGGTTCAAGTTAGGGTGGGAGCTTTATTTCTTCATGTAATTCTCATGCTCTTTGAATTCATTATGCATTCATTTCATGATGCACCTCAACTGAATTGTCATAATTACAAAGCCAGTGGGCCTAGATGTTTTTATTTCACAACATTTCTTTTTGAAGGGTGACGCAGGGGTGGTTTGGAGTAACTAGTGTTGAGTTGTATTACACTTGTGGAGAGGGGATCTGTGGAAAGCTCATAACATTACCATCCTCTCTTACATTCCCCAAGGAGAATTTCAAGGTCATCAAAATACCACCATGGACTCCCAGTAGAGAGACAATTGCTCAATGAGTCAGTTCTAGGTTTCGGAAGGCGGGTTTGTGCAGTGCGAGAAGGCAACAGCAGTGGGCTTGGAATCTGGCCACAATATCAGTGGCGGCTCCTGGAGGGAGTGCTGCGGGGCGGTGGGGCGGGGAAGGGGCAGGGTGGGGGTAGTAAACTCCGGAATACGTCCGAACGGAGTTGAGTAAATCAATAAATAGATAAAACGAATTACATTGCACGCTGCATCGCCGATTTGGCGTTGCAGCGCGCGCAATGGAATTCGTTTTATTTATTTATTTATTTATTTACTCAACTCCGTTCGGACGTATTCCGGCTGGCTGCAGCACCGTCCGCAATGATAAAGGTGCATGCACCGCATTTCTCTGCACCACGTGGCAGGCACCACGCGGTGCCTGCCACTTGGTGCATGGAACTGCAGGGGGGAACCATGGGTACCCCCACAGTGCACACCCCCTCCCCCCACACAGAGAGGGCTCACAACGGGCCCCCAAAGCCAGTCTCCGCCTGTCTTTTTGCAGCGGGATATCCGCCACAAAAAGACAGGTGGAAAGGGATACCGTAATCCCTACGGCAGTGCCTGCACGGCACCGCCGCAATGTTGCCCTGGTTCCGCAAGGCGGCCGGAAAAGGACCGCCTTGCGGAACCATGGCGGACGGACTTTCCGTCCGCCGCGGAACCATTGTGATTCCCACCGCCATCCTAATTTGGCGGTGGGAATTTTCTGTATTATGGCGGAAGGACCGCCACCGCCGGCCCGGCGGTGGCGGTCCTTTCGCCATCATAATGAGCCCTTAAGCTACTGGCATACTCAAAGTCTGTCTGCAACTTGGGTATAAATATGGGACAGAAATTTCCAGGTAGTGTGCCAAGATTTTCTGATCAGACTTCTGAGATACCTGACCAGTGGCAAGTGGGAGAACTGTTTATCTCCAGGGTTGGGATGCTGACCCCCTTGACTGGGGGAGAATGTTTGCATTGTCAGCATTCTGTCCATCATTTGTTTGCTGTAACACTTTTCACCCTAAGTGGGATGGGTATGCCCAGACGTGGGTCCCTTGCTCACTGTGCCACTGGATTCAAGCTAGCCTGGCTGAAGAAGGGTGACATACCCTGAAACCGGTCCCAGGATGCTTGTTTCCGGTCCAGGGATGACCTGGCCTGGCAGTTCGGTCTGGACTGTTCCCATGGGGCACAGGGTCAAGACTGATTTGCATATGGCTGGGTCCAAACTGGGGTGGCGTAGTGGGCAAAAGAAGGATGGATTTAACCCAGATCTTTTGACTGGGGGAGAATGTTTGCATTGTCAGCATTCCGTCCATCATTTGTTTGCTGTAACACTTGGGATGCTGACCACCAACTTCACATATCAGGTTCAAGACCAGTTACCTGGGAAGATTTGATTAGCCTTCCAGGAGGAACTGCCAGTATCCTATTTTGAGGAAGAGAGCTGACTGACTGCTCAGGACGGGCATTGGAGTAGCCCTTGTGCAAAGATGCTGCCCAGAAGAAGTGAAGGCTGCAAGGAGCTCAAGCAAGGTGAATCACTGTCACTACTGTGACACATGGTGCCAATTGCACCGAGTACTGCAAGTGAGGTCTGAGGCCTGGAAGTGTCTACTCACTACAAGTGATCTTGACACCTGCGGTTTATGGTGACCTGGATTCCAACTGGAAACAAATTTCTCTCTGCAAAATAATGCCAAGAAGTGCTACAACTTGTGACCACCCAGTGCGGTCTAATGCCAAAGAAACTTCAAGTGCCAAGTGAAGCTGAGATCGACCTAAGAGATGTCACCACTGGGACCCATAGTGGACACCTAATCGTTTGAACAGGTGGGTTTGAGATTGGACCCAAGGAAGACCAAGATCCCAGTGAGCTCTGGGACCCCTGGTGCACCTCCTCTGGACATATGCTGGTGCTGCATTCGCTTACCAAAGGGTTGTGGGCACTAGTGAAAACATGATGCATGACTGTCTTCAGCAGGCCAAGGGCACAACTGCAGAATCCTCTCTTGGTGGCTCATGCTGAGCAAACACCACTGCTGCACTTCTGACTCCGCTGACAGTGAGATGAACAGCACTGCCTATCAAGGACCTTCAAGAATTCTGCAACAAGGTCAGAAAAGGATCCTTGACATTGTTCCCTGAATGGACGAAATAGCAAATATTGAAGTTGGAGTGAATAACAATTCATTTGTGGCTAAGAGTACCAGAACATTGGGAGTTACCCCACCAAGTTACAGTAAGTTTCCTCCTACAGAGCCAATGCACCTTACCCGTAAAGACTGCCCCCATTACACTGTGAATACTGTTCTCTTTAGTAGCAAGCCTTACGTACTTCCCCACGCTTATTGAATAAAGCGATTTTACCATGTGTGTGCAAGATTAAAGGGCCTTTCTTTAATTAAACCAAAGCACTGGCTAGACAGTGATGTATTATTTGCCATTATCTACTTGTTTAGTGCTGAGTTTCTAACCCCACACCACCACTCTGCGTAACCCTTAAACCGCTCAACTTAACAACCCTAAGGGTCAAGTGCTAAAGGGGCTCACTTGGTGATCAGTTTTGGGTTCAATAGTGGGGCTAAGCCTAGAACACCAGTGGTAAATGGCCTTGAACGACGGGGTTCGAGCCCAATAACTCTCGACTGTAACAGGACTCCTGACAAAGGTCCCACATGCACTGAACAGCCAATAGAATGAGGTGAGCCCACTCTACGTATATTTTAAAGAACTGGCCCCCCTGTCAAGTAAGGCCTAAAAAGAATGACGAGAAAAGACAGAATTAATTAGAGGGCAAAGTCAATTACAAACATGAAAGAAGCAGTGATTGATAGAAAACAATGAAAAGACAAAGGATAAACACAGGACAGGCGCCTTAGCAAAAGATGTTGTAACTGAGAAGATGGGAAATTAACAAATGAAGGAAAATGTAACAAAAATATCCCTCGTGAGTGCCAGCTTCTTTAAAAAGTGTATGCTCATTCCCCCTCCTCGGTGAGATTCACAATGTCTCTCTCAGTGGCACATGCTCTGAAATTCTTCGAGAGAAGTCCAATTAGTGAGAGGCGCTTCTGCTAATGCGCCTTCTCGGAGTGATAATTATCACAGCCCCAGGCCCTGGTCCGTGTGGGGAGGGGGCGCATCGGCAGGGGTTAGCGGAGGATTTTATTATACAATTAGCCTTGTCATGGCAGAGCGCCCTGGAAATTGAGTCATTCCTCCAGCCGAGAGTGTTGAAGGCTGACAAAGATTAGACATTCTCTTGCTCTCGGTGAACACGTCTCCAGTGGCATCAATTCCATTTTCTCAAGGGAATAAACCACCTGGCGCAGGGAGACGCCCTCTGGTGACCTTTCCCGACATCTTCATGCCATTGCATGGACATCAGATGTGGTGCCATTCCCATTACGGTGGTCGAGAGGTTGGGGGTGCTGGTTAAGGTCTGTTTTTGGACCAGGTAACAGCAGAAGTGGGCAGTTGGGTGAGGCTATTCGTTTTCGACATGTTCCAACTGCTGGAAGAAGTGGAGGGGTATTTATCTGCAACTGGGGGTCGATAAGTCGGTAAGGTTTGGGGGTGGACGGAGGGGTGTGACACTCAAATTTCCCAACTAAAAAAGCAGTGGGCCGCAGGGCGAATGGGTGAGATGACCAAGGTTCGGGATGGCTGTTCCCATGGGAACAGCGTTGCGTTGAGTCTCTGGTGTCGTGTAGTTCCTATAAAACCTGTTTAGGATCTGCGGGTTTAGACAACATACACTGTAGGATTGGTGTCAGACTGATTCTAGACACCCCCACCGGGTATGTTGGCCTGTGTACCAGCTAGCTCACATTGCCACTAGAAACTTCTCTTATCAGGGAGAGAATAGTTCTTGGCAACTATCGAACATGACAACCCTAATCCCTCAGGACCGTGGAAACAGTGTACTACTTTTCGCTCAGTCACTCGTGCTCACGTAGTCTCAGAGAGATACACAAAATAAACGGTATGGACGTTTTTCAATAAGAATTTATTGAACAGTCGTTATTCTAGTGTAAAATAGATGTGCTGAAACAACCATTAAACAGTAACAGATATAAATGATTAGACGCACTAAGAAAGTAAAAGGATGGTAGATTTCTACCATTTTGCTATATCCATGAATACAGGCGAGTATATAAAATACATGACCATAAAATGCGTACTCCTACGTTGCTACCCTAAGTAGATGTACCTAAGTGTACCTAGCATGTATGTAGGTGTTAAGCCAAGAATCCCTCTAGAATAAAGTCAACTCCATTACCTGAAGTGAGAGACTGTGGGACCCCGTCTTGGTCTCGAGTTGGACAACCCGCAAGGGATGATAGACCTCTGCGAGCTGGAGTATCTGCATGCAGGAATCTCAGCGTCTTGCGTCAGTGTGTCAGCAGGGAAATCCTGATCTCCTCTCCCTGTCTCAGCAAGATGTGATGTTTATATACCCAAAGGTCTCCCCGGGGGTTCTACCTTGCTGTGCCACTTGTCGGACTTAGGATGACGTCGGGAATGAACTTTATACATAGTTATTATACAGGAGATGGTAGTCCTGCTGAGTTTCCAGGAATCCTCATGCATAATGTATGAGGCTTTTACCAGGGAAATTCCCGCGTTCGGTCTGCATTGTCGTATCTAGGTAAAAGGTCAGTCCTCAAAAACCGTTATGTGTGTAATGTAGGGGAGAGTATAGGTGAAAGGTTACGATGCTACCTGAACCTATATCGGGGTACCTATATGGAATATAACACTGGTACTGATTCACAGTTTGGGGCTGGGCACTCCTTCGCAATTGCAACAGAATACCCTGTCTGCCAAACTCAAGAACTGCCCACCTAATTTTAAGCTGGATCAACAAAGGTTTATGCTGAAGGAGTAAAATGTACTTCATCAGTGTAAAACGTCCTCTGAATGCTTGGAAGAGTGGGGGCCATCAGTGGTAAGCCATCCAATTGTCTGCCCTATTTAAAGTGAACAAAGCAAACACAAGGAGATGATGGACAAAGCACTGATACTTTTCAGACAGTCACAGATCTGGTTTGAATCCATCATCGTTCATCATCATGAACATGTTTGCTTTGTTCTCCCTAAGTTGGCAGGGTATGCCCAGACGTGGGTCCCTTGCTCACTTTGCCACTAGATTCATGCTAGCCTGGCTGATGAGGGTTTTTACCCCGAAACTTGTCCCAGGATGCCTGTTTCCAGTCCAGGGAAGACCTGGCTTGGCAGTTTGGGCTGGACTGTTCCCATGCGCAACAAGGTCAAGACTGATTTGCATATGGTTGGGTCTGAACTGGGGTAGCGAAGTGAGCTAAAGAACGATGATGGATTCAACCCAGATCTGTGACTGGGGGTGAGTGTCTGAAAAGTTTCAGCGCTCCGTCCATCATCTCCTTGTGTTTGCTTTATTCGCCCTAAGTTGGCAGGGTATGCTCAGACTTGGGTCCCTTGCTCACTTTGCCACTGGATTCAAGCTAGCCTGGCTGATGAGGGGTTTTACCCCGAAACCGGCCCCAGGATGCTTATATCCGGCCCAGGGAAGATCTGGCTTGGCAGTTCAGGCTGGACTGTTCCCATGAGGAACAGGGTCAAGACTGATGTGCAAATGGCTGGGTCTGAACTGGGGTGGTGAAGTGAGCTAAAGAATGATGATGGATTCAACCCAGATCTGTGACTGGGGGTGAGTGTCTGAAAAGATTCAGCGCTCCGTCCATCATCTCCTTGTGTTTGCTCTTTTTAGAGTGGACAGTTGGATGGCTTTTTTCTTCTATCTGTCACCACCAGGTATATACTGGCAGTGAGGTACAGTAAAAAAAAAAAAGGAAAAATGACCCCTGCAGCCCACCCAGTTTGGGAGTTTGTTTTTGAAAAATAAAAAAAAACTTTGGAAATTGTTTGATGGCTGGTCAACATGTTTGGTGGAGCCATCCGTCTAACTTTTCCTACATTGACAGGAACCGCAAAGGTGGCGGCTCCTGCCAATGTATAGAGATGGCCTTGTGGTAAGCAGACCTCTCTAAACTTGGTGAGCGGAGTAGAGGCAAGGTGGCAAACGTAAAGTTCTCCGCCACTCAGTCTACCTTTACTCCGTGTGCCAAACCCTAAATCATGCCCTCTGTCTTGAGTGGCACACTGGGTAAAAAATGATGGGTTGGAATGCTACCCAGAGCAATTGCCAGTGGATAGACTATTTGCAAGCCCTCGTCCCATCAACGTTTGGGTGCTTAATTGTCAGTAGTATGCCTGGAAACTTGAGAATGGTGCAGCTTTCCAAGCCTACTACTGTCAATATTTGTGAATTCCAAAACGTAGTAAATGTGTATCCATTCAAGGAGTACTATTATGGATGCAGATTTACCACTTTTTTGGTCAACTAGTCACTATATATATCTAAGGAACTGATGCAAAAAATGAACAAGTTAAGGCTTCTTATGGAAATCAGAACGGCAAGAAAAACCAACACAGACCTAGCAGACCCAGCTCAGGGCAGCCAAACCCAACTACCAAGCCTAGAATGCATTTATTTGGGGGTGTCACACCCCAAACACCTCCCCGCCCCTCCCTGAAGCTATGTCCCTGATCTGGACAAGATGGGGTCAGGAAGACTGGTGGAGTCTTTCCTGGACTGGTGCAGCGGCAAGGAGTGCTATTGAACAAGGGAGTCAGGAATCTTCTTTTGAGCAAGGTGACATTGGAACTGGAGGGAGCTGGGAGTTAGTTTTAAAGAAGGTGCTGCTGGTAATACAATGTGCTTTTCTGGACAAAATGAAGCCACAGGTGGGAGAGAAGGGTATATATTTAAACATGTTGACTTAAAGGAAAGAGAAGGGTCTAGATGAATAGGCGCAGCTGCGATTGGTCGCATCCTCATGTTGGAAACAATGAAGGGAGGGTCATTTTGGAGAAAGCACAGCGAGTGTTCATTCTGGAAAAGGTGTTGCTACCGGTAGGAAAAGAGAATTAATTTGGGCAATGTAGAGGTGTGCGCGAGGGAAGAGTTTTTCGAGACTGGCACAGGTGCACACAGTTTGAAGACGTTTTTAGAAACGGTAACTAAGGGTCTTTTTGCACTAGAAGAAGATAAGGTAGGAGGAGCATTCTTAGTTTTTGACTAGACACAGGGATTGCATATTGAGCAGTGCTTATTTTGATCCAGTCATTTTCGGTGCTGCGCACCAACACCTAATTGTGAACAACAGCACTTATGAGAGGCTGCCACATGGTGGTGCCGTTTGTGTAATTTGGAGATGAGCAGAACACCAGCTGTTAATTAATTCAATATACATTAAAAACAAATAATTCCTGCCACCCAAGTCATTTTTGAAGCTTTGGGGGCCTGGAATAGTCTGAATTAGCACACTTGTAGGAGTGTTATAGTCAATAGTTGAGTATGTATTGTGGTTGACAGCCCTGGCAGGGGCAATGGGTGGTTAAAGCTGCAGTGACCACCTGACGAGGACCCTGGCACTTATTTTATTACAAATTAAGCACTGATATTGAGGCGCCTCTTTAGACAAATGGAACTGCGGACAAAGGAAAGGTCTTGCTATGTAAAAGATGTGGTTGAAGTTGGGTGTCGGATTGAGGGGTGTTATTTTAGACTATGCAGAGCTTTTTGGTTTTGATCTAAGTAAAATAATTGTTTTTGAACAAGGTGGACGTCATACCATGCAATAGGCTGCTAATCGAAGCTTTTGCAAGGACAGAGATTTTTAAATCATGGCTTTGCCTTACCTCTGACGACTGTACCAGCTCCACCAGCCTATTAGAAGCATCAGTCTTCCTAATATCATCCAATTTCCTTATAGGACGGTCCACTGTTACACCTCTCCATACAGCTGTAAGCTGCCATCTGCATGAGGGGGGGGGGGGGGATGTTTGCTAACTCAAAACGAGGTAGAATGGGAAAACATATTGCCTGCAGCTGTGATTTCCTGCTGCCCTGTATTTCCGAAGCATTAAGAGAATCTGAAGGCTCTTTTTCTCACCTGAACTTGATTCATAACCACATGGGGTAGCTTAGCAGGAATATGTTTATGGAGAACATTCAGTAGACTCCCCGCTTTGTTTATTCGTAAACCATGCATGTTTTTGCGGCTTGGAAGGCTGATGCCTTTTTCTAACTTTTTGCTTGCTGGTGACCAAGCCACCGGCCTCCCCAGGCGCAAACAGGCTAATGAAATCCTAACTTGAAAGAATCATGGGCACCATTCTCATTTTAACTCCTGCCGCTTAAAAGCAGTTCCCCGCAGACTACTGGGTCGTGTCCATGGATAATGAAACGAGTCTCCTCTTGAAGTGGCTGCTGCTGTCTGATGGGTTGGCCCTTTGGTTCTAGCAGGCAATTTAAGCCACTTTGGCTATGATTATGAGCCAGGCAGAGCAGAGTTACTATATGGAATTCCACTCCGCCTGATTCTAAGTGGACTGTTGTTCCCGGGTGATGGAACACCGGACCAATTTTACCAGAAAAATTGTATGAGTCTTTGGCTGCAGCAGCCAGGCCTCTATCTTCGCTTTTTTTTTAGTGGTGTGGGAACAATGTAATGCTTCTCCCTGCCAGAAGTAAGCTTCCCTTTTCTTCGAACTACTCCCTACAACCTCCTCCCTCACCCCACACCTCACACAGAAGCCGTAGCATACATTTACATCTTCTCAGAGCAGATGGTTAAGGTATACATTAAACTCTCGGGAATTGGGTATTCTGTGTGGTTTTACAACCAGTAAATTAAGTCCCACATGGTAATTCCCCATTCCGTAGGATTTAACTTGTAATTGCATGGTCTTGGCACTGTGTTACTACATGGTAAAGTTATTTTTGTGTGCGGATTTACCAAACCACCAGTACTGTGCAAATCATAATGAGGTTCTTTGTCGTTTCCAAGAATGCAGGCCCACCACCATCCTCTCTGTGGCTTCCTCCCATGCACACAGCATCTTCGACACTAAAGAATTCGGTTTGAGTTGAAGATAACCCTCTCCACTAGGCCGCTTTACTAGGACTTGGAGGCATAGGTACACATCGTTTTTGCCTTCGGAAATGGGCGGATTTGCAGAATCAGCCTGTTGACAATAAATAAAGCTGTTTCTAATGTACATACACCAAATTGCCATTTGGTAACTTGTTACTGAAGTGAAATTGGTTTAAAGATTCGGTATTTGGAAGAGGCATGTTAAGGGCATCCCTTCCAAATAACAAAGAGCAGTAGTATGTATGAATGTTTTGCGAGAGAATTAAGGTCGTAAAACATTTTGTTTTTTAACCGACACCTCGAAGGAGGTGGTAACCATTTGTAATTGGACAGGGCTCCTATGGGACCCCTTCCCCTTTGAGAAGGTTCAACAAAATATTTTTTAGAGCAGGCAGAGGTCCCACGGGCCACTGCCCACTCTTAAAAAATTCAACCGAAAAGTTGAATTTTCTTTTTTCAAATGTGTCACGTTTTCTGTTAAAGAAAATGGGTTGCATTTAAGAAACAGGATATTGCTTTATTTAAAAGCAAGCACAGACATTGTGATCTGCTGACCATCACCGTCCCTCTGGTGGCTGCGATTCCTAATGGGTTGTGTGAGGATCTTGGTCTGGTTGGCTGAGGGCCGCAGGATTGGTATTGCGCACGCCGCGGCTCCAGGCAAGAGACACACGCCCTCAGTGGCATTTCTACGGGCCGAAGACCCCGAGCGGTCCTCGTCTCTTTATTTTAAAACTTCTGGCCACGCCTGGCCAGAGGGTGTTACAGGGTGCAGCTTCCGGGTCACCTCAGCACCGCGAAAGTGGTGCTGAGGTCATTACAGGATGCAAACTGCAACCTACCTCATAAATATTCATGAGGTAGGTTGATTTGTGACTCACTAAGGATGGCTATTTCAGACTTGTACATTTTCGTACATTAGGAATTGCAATTTCCTAATTGCGATTCAGTAAGAATCTCAATTAGGAACTAGCAATACCTAAATGTTGTACTTTTGGCCATCGGTTTCATCTTATGTGGTAGTTCCTAAGTGAACATCTCCAGTGGGAAACTGAATAATCTTAAAAGCCACCGAAAGAGTTTTGCTTTCTCTTATACATTTTGCATTTTCCTACTGATCACAGCAGGTGTTGCGGTATCTCGCATCACCTACTCTACAGTGGTATTAGTGTACAGATGAGATATGGAAGGAATGCTTTCCTAGACACATGGTTTTCTCCTGCAGCCCTGGTCTTTAGTGGTAGTATCCTGCAGGTGTTGAGGTGCCTCCTACAGATCTGAGAGTAATGTGGTCTACATCAGCGGGCTGTTATCGCTTAAGAGTGTTGTGGTAGCCTCTCGCTGCAGTTAGTGCCTACCCTGGTTGCCTACTGAGAGTGACATGGTCTTCTCCTACAGGCATTTACAAGAGTGGTTGTTCCCGATAGTGATGCTGTATCTTTTAAGATATAAGCATGACTTGAGTAGTTGCCTCTAGAGAGTGATGCCGAGCCCAACAACCACCAATGCTGGAAGAGTTGTATTCTGAATATTTTGTTGTATCTAGCGAAGTGTGATGCTTGTGAAGATTTTGGCAGCTTTAGCAGATTCTGGCAGTAGTCAGGAGTTATTGCCACTGTCGCTCAAAGCTGCGAGTGGAAATGTGTGAACTGCTACTCAATAGTCACGAGCAGTGGAAGCGGCTGAAGTGGTTGCCTCCTGTGAGAGATATAATGGCACCCTACAGGCATTGGCTAAGTTGATGGTCTCATCACAATGGTGCTGTGCTCTCATAGGTACAGGAGATGACTGGAGCGGTCTCCTAAGTTTGAATTTGCTATTTTTAGGTTGAACATTCAAGACCTCTTGTATATACTTTAGTATATACCTATATGTCTATGTACTTTGTGGACTCTGGAGATCAGCCCTAGGACTTGTCTGCTTCCGCTTAGGGACTTTTTTTTCTGTTCAACTGCCTCTATTTAACTGTCTTGATAGAAAACGACCAGTAGAGGTCAGTAAAATACCAGAATTGCTTTCTGCTTGTTCAACTGCCTCTATTTAACTGTCTTGATAGAAAATGACCAGTAGAGGTCAGTAAAATACCAGAATTGCTTTCTGCTGAGGGACTTTCTTTTTTTAATTTTTCTGGCAACTGCCTCTATTTAACTTTCTTGATAGAAAACAACCATTAGAGGTCAGTAAAATATCAGAATCACTTAGCATTCTCTAGATTCCAGTCCATAGAAATTGTCTTCCACGAGCACCCGTAGACAATAATATTTTTTTAAATCTTGTATTTTCAGTGATATGACCACCGAAGGCCCTAATTTTATATTAAAAACAGAGCTTTGGACTATATCATTTCCCGCTGAAAGGCAATATTTCTCTCCATGTGTTCCCATACCTGACGTGTCACGCAGTTTGGTGCTTACTTTCCCTCCATGTTAAAGAACAGTAGATGTTTCAGCACCCAGGCTAATGTGCTGCATAGCTAAATACATATAAGGTCCCAAAGGCGAGACCGATTGCATTGCAAATGCTTGTTAGAGTGTACTTTATGGCACGGCGACTTAACTGTTGATAATCAGGATGAAATGGAGGGATAAGTCTTGCAGGCCTTATTAAACATTTGAAGACTGTAAAAGAAGAGAAGGCTGAGTGGGAGACAATTCCTGATCTGGAAGAGACAGCACTGAGAAGGCTCACTCACCACCAATGCTTCTTAAACCTTGGAAGTTACAAGAAGGCTTGCCTTGAGTTAAGGGTCACAGAGAGAGGATGGTGTAGGCCTTAAGGTTATCCATTACGAAAGGAGGACCAACTTGACAAAAACATTTAAGTGTAATACGAAGCCGCTCTTTACAATTTCTGCAGGATTCTAGCATGGTAATAGGACACCTGGAATTACAAATAACCTGGGATTTCATTTTAATTGAATGCAGTAGTATTGCATCATTCCAAGTTCCGTACCTCGCAATGATTGATAACGCTGCAATAATGTGTGTTTTGCCTAATTCTGAGGTTCTAAACTCAGAAGATGTTGCATTTTACCCCGGACAAATTCCGCCAGTAATAATCTGCTGAAACTCATAGGTGGGGGAAACATGCAGGGTGCAGTATTTACCACAAAACCTAGAATCCATATTCAAATACAAATGAATTCCTCCCAAATCGTGATTCTCAATGGTGTTTTAATGAGGGCTCTTGTTGTTTTGGAAAGAATAAACTAATTTACTGTCAGCCAGTGGAGTGTACACTATAAAGGAGAACGATGGTCATATTCCCTTAGCCCACAATGCAAGCAAGTTGCCGTATTCTGGACCATTTTCAGCTCATACATCAGTGTTGATGGATGCCTCCTATATTAATCATATCTATATACAGAAATAAAAGCATTGGCCAACATACTATTGACAAAAAAGAGATATTCTTTTTCAAAAGCGAGGGTTGAAAAACATGTTAATATCATATAACCAACCTAGGCAAATTTCCTAGTAGATAGGGTCCAATTGCTTTGTTGCACAGATTCTCACTGCCACTGCCACTGATCACTTTCACTTCTGTTTTAGTTGCTTTCAACTTTAAAAAGTTTGCCCCATCTAATTATGCATGTCCAACAAATAAACTTTCTGATTCGCAGTGACATCAAGACCTGACCCAAACTGAGCCAGATTGGGATGTCATATACATACAAGTAGCTGATTGAGTGGAAGAAGAGGTCAACAATACACTTGATCGGTGACAGCGAAGAAGCTACCGGTGTTATTTATTTTAAACAGAATGTGACGTAATGGCTACAGCTGCCAACCGTGGAACTGGGAACCAGGTTTGAGTCTCGGCGTCGGCTCAACATTTTGTGATTCTGGGCAAATCACTTAATCTCCCTTTGCCTAAAAATCAAAAATGAATGTTTCCTTGTGCTCATGTAAAGTGCTACAATACCTTCACGACGAGTTTGTACTATATAAAAAAACTGCAAAAAATAAATAAATGGAAGGAGCAAAAAAGTCTGAAGCCACCTTCCAAGAATTAATTATATTTGTCTTAAGCTGTTCAGTAAAGCATCCTGAAACAAGGTGGGTACTCAAAATGGTATGCTCGACAGTGTAGAAGTATTGGCCATAACACGTAGACCAGACGTGGTCCGGTCTTAATTTGCTTCAAACGTTCCACAATCAGTACTAGTGTAGCACTCCTCGTTTTTAATCTCATCAGGGCTACCAGCAATAAGGAATCTTTGTTTTGGCTACACCCTAGGTCATTTTAATTATTCTTTCCCTACAACATCAAGAGCTCCCAGATCTCTGGTTGAGCCCACCCACAAGTGTCATCATTCGAGGTGAGGGTTCCAATGATAAATAATGCCACTAAATAGTGCGTGGGTGAGGGGCCCCAATGGGGTTGTTTTCAGACAGGTTCTACGACTCTTCAGCACATCGGTTGGACTGACTTTTGCAAAATTCAGGTTACCTTGTCTTAATGGTTTCTTGCAATTACAGATTCTAACTGCTGAAAACTAGCCACAGGACAGGGGCCCTGATTTCATAATGCCTCGAAAGCTTTTCACTTGTGAGTTGGAGATAATAATTTAAAAAACTGAAAAAATCAGACCTTGTGCTCTATATTATCTAAGGCGTTAACTAAAATAATTTCCTCATGGTTCTTGACTCTTTGATTAGTTAGCAGTTCATCGTGGTAGCTCTTATGGTTGTACTCCTAGCCCACGTAGTTGTATGAATTCTTCAGCTCAGTACACAATGCACTTTGTTATGTTTTGTACTTTTATAAAAGCATAGGGAGGTCTTTTGTTATACCATTGTTTGCCGATGAGCATTTTGCACAAGGCCACCCTGCACTTTTCTATCTAATGTTGTTGCCGGGTGTATTTACTTGTGTTAATCTAGCTCTGTTTATTACTGGTGCTGTACGTGTGAGGAAGGCTTTAGTTGTGGTATGATGTGATGCCAGAATTTTTTCGGGCAGTTACAGTTATTCTATTAACCTGTATTTTACCTGATGATTTTAACTGTATTTTATGTGTGTTCTTCAATCAATCAATCACTCAATCAATCACGGCATTTATAGAGCGCGCTACTCACCCGGGAGGGTCTCAAGGCGCTGGGGGAGGGGTAAGTTACTGCTCGAACAGCCAGGTCTTGAGCTGCTTCCTGAAGGAGAGATGGTCCTGGGTTCGCCGAAGGTGAGTGGGGAGGGAGTTCCAGGTCTTGGCTGCCAGGTAGGAGAAGGATCTTCCTCCGGCGGTGGCTCTGCGGATGCGTGGTACGGTGGCGAGGGCGTGGCTGGTTGATCGTAGCTGGCGGGTGGGCGTGTAGAAGGTCATGCGGTCGTTGAGGTACTTGGGGCCCAGGTCGTGGAGGGCCTTGTGTGCGTGGGTGAGGAGTCTGAACGTGATTCTCTTGCTGACGGGGAGCCAGTGCAGGTCTTTCAGGTGTCCGGTGATGTGGCTGTGTCGGGGGATGTCCAGGATGAGTCGTGCGGAGGCGTTCTGGATGCGCTGGAGTCTTTTTTGAAGTTTGGCTGTGGTTCCGGCGTAGAGGGTGTTCCCATAGTCCAGTCGACTGGTGACGAGTGCCTGGGTGACGGTCTTCCTGGTTTCAGTGGGGATCCATCTGAAGATCTTGCGGAGCATGCGCAGGGTGTTGAAGCACGAAGATGAGACGGCGTTGACTTGTCTGGTCATCGACAGGGAGGAGTCCAGGATGAAGCCCAGGTTGCGTGCGTGGTCCCGTTGGCTTGGGCGCGGTGCCCAGGGCCGGGGGCCACCAAGAGTCGTCCCAGGCGGAGGGTGATGAGCCCAGGATGAGGACTTCCGTCTTGTCTGAGTTCAGTTTAAGGTGGCTGTTCCTCATCCAGTCGGCGACGTCTCTCATCCCGTCGTGTAGGTTGGCTCTGGCGGTGGTGGGGTCGTTGGTGAGGGAGAGGATCAGCTGGGTGTCGTCGGCGTAGGAGATGATGTTGAGGTTGTGTTGGCGTGCGATGGCTGCGAGGGGGCTCATGTAGACGTTGAAGAGGGTTGGACTGAGTGAAGATCTTCTATGGTTTAGTAAAGAAACCGAATAAAGATTTATGATGATGACTATTTGATTGAGTAAGTCTTTTGCAATGTTACTGAAAAAATTACTGAAAAAAGTTCTACACTGGAAGGCAACAAGGTTAAGTGATTAGGGGCCACATGTATCGATATTAGGAATAGCGATTTTCTGTGAATCACAATTAGGTAATCGCTATTCCTAATGTATGAAACACCATGAGTTTAATTTAGCTATTCCTAGGGGGTCGCAAATCTTCCTACCTCATGAATACTAATGAGAGAGGTCACTCTTTACGACCCATTAGGAATCGCTAAAATCACGGGGATGGTGGCTGCTGGGGTCAGCAGACCACCATGTCCAAGATTGCTTTAAATAAAGCAATAATTTTTTTTTAAACGCAGCCCACTTTCCTTAAATCTAAACAGGTTGTGTTAAAAAATAAAAATAAACCTTTTTTTTTTCTTTTTATACAGTAGGCAGTGGTGTGTGGGACTACTGCCTGCTCTGAAAAAATGTTTGTACTACAATTCACAAAGGGGAAGAGGTCCCTTGGGGACTCTTTCCCATTTGCACAATGTTACCACCAATTTGAAGTTGGTGGTAAAACGCAAATGTTCTGCGACCGCATTTCGGTTGCAAAACATTCTTACATACCGCTGCGATTCGGTATTAGGAAGGGATGCCCTAAACACGCTCCTTCATAACACCGAATCGCAAACCCTATTTGCGATTTGGTAATAGGATACCGAATCGCAAATAGGGTTTGGTACATAGGGAAAGCCTTTTTTCCGGTCACAAATGGCCCAATTCTGTGAATCAGGCTGTTTGCAACCTTAACAAAGGTACATACATGTGGCCCTAGATTTCTTTGCTATAGAGAATGGTTCTCTAATCAATATATATGAGTTGCTTATGTGCCTACATTGAAAATCTATTTGGTCTGTGCAACCAAAATCTTACACATATATATTTGCTTTTTTTCGAAAACAAAAATGATCAAGCTCAGTATAAGAGTGCCTTGAAGTCCACTCAAGTGGGCAGGATTGAGGTTTCTCTGATTTTAACCGTTGAGTATAGCAATTGCCCCTTTTACTTTCAGGCTTCATCTATTCACTTTAAGGTGAAACTTGATGTTCAAACGTGAATGGTTGTTGACTGTTATGGAGGTGCAATAACAGACTGTATCTAGAAGCAGAAGTGCTCACTACTCCTATAGGCAATGCCTGGATTGACTATATTTTGAGTGCTGCGGTGTCCGCATTCATGCTACAGATGTAGCAGTTGCATCTTGAGAGTGCTACGGTGTCCACCTACACCTTACAGATGCAGCAGTTGCATCTCGAGAGTGCTGTGGAGTCCACCTACACCTTACAGATACAGTTGCTGCATCCTGAGAGTGCTGGGGTGCCCGCCTACATGCTACAGATACAGCTGCTGCATCCTGAGAGTGCTGGGGTGCCCGCCTACACGCTACAGATACAGCTGTTGCATCCTGAGAGTGCTGTGGTGCCGCCTACACGCTACAGATACAGCTGTTGCATCCTGAGAGAGCTGTGGTGTCCGCCTACACGCTACAGATACAGCTGTTGCATCCTGAGAGTGCTGTGGTGCCCACCTATATGCTACAGATACAGCTGCTGCATCCTGAGAGTGCTGGGGTGCCCGCCTACACGCTACAGATACAGCTGTTGCATCCTGAGAGAGCTGTGGTGTCCGCCTACACGCTACAGATACAGCTGTTGCATCCTGAGAGTGCTGTGGTACTGCCTACACACTACAGACACAGCTGCTGCATCCTGAGAGTGCTGGGGTGCCCGCCTACACGCTACGAGATACAGCTGTTGCATCCTGAGAGAGCTGTGGTGTCCGCCTACATGCTACAGATACAGCTGCTTCATCCTGAGAGTGCTGGGGTGCTGCCTACACGCTATAGATACAGCTGTTGCATCCTGATAGTGCTGTGGTGCCGCCTAAACACTACAGATACAGCTGCTGCATCCTGAAAGTGCTGGGGTGCCCGCCTACACGCTACAGATACAGCTGTTGCATCCTGAGAGAGCTGTGGTGTCCGCCTACACACTACAGATACAGCTGCTGCATCCTGAGAGTGCTGTGGTGCCGCCTACACGCTACAGATACAGCTGTTGCATCCTGAGAGAGCTGTGGTGTCCGTCTATACACTACAGATACAGCTGCTGCATCCTGAGAGTGCTGGGGTGCTGCCTACACGCTATAGATACAGCTGCTGCATCCTGAGAGTGCTGTGGTGCCGCCTACACGCTATAGATACAGCTGCTGCATCCTGAGAGTGCTGTGGTGCCGCCTACACACTACAGATACAGCTGCTGCATCCTGAGAGTGCTGGGGTGCCCGCCTACATGCTACAGATACAGCTGCTGCATCCTGAGAGTGCTGTGGTGCTGCCTAAACACTACAGATACAGCTGCTGCATCCTGAGAGTGCTGTGGTGTCCACCTACAGCTAACGGCTGGGGTGGTTGCATCGTGAGAGTTGCACTTTGATGCACACACGCACGTCCTTCTGGATGTTGCATTCTCAAACCCACAAGCGTGAACCTTATCTGACTTTGTTATCATTTCCACAAAGCAAGGAACAACAAAAATAACCTTTGTGGTTAGCAGCTGAGCCCGTGTGTGCGAAAGGCAATGCTCTCACCGGCGGAAGGTGGAGGTGGGGGGCTTAACCTTCCAACTTGAGAAGGGCAGTCATGTAAGGGCAGCCATGTGAGGGCAGCTGAACAGAGAAGCAGAAGTGAACTGACAAGCACTCTGCCCTGAAAGCAATTTCGCTGAACAAGGTGAACCTATGGTGACAAAAGCCACTCCGTACAGGAGAAGCAAGAGACTGCCCTCAGCTCTGCTTGACTTCTGATTAACTTCCATATCGCTCCTGTTTCATATTGAGAACAATTCTTACAGGAACGGACTTCCACTGACCATCAGCCGCGGTCCGTGCAGGTAACAGCGGTGGGGCCGGGTAAGGTTTTTTTTCGAGGGATGATGCCAAGGGAAAATTAAATAAATAATTATTTTTCTCTCTGCATCGTCCCTCGAAATCCCCCCTTACATGGCCCCACTGCCCGACTGCTGTTACCTGCACGGACCGTGGCTGCTGACCATTACATGGCAACCACAAACGCCACCATTGTCCTTCCACATCTCCCTACAATGTGGGTCTGCTTTTATTGGCCAGGCTCAAGACTTTTTTATCAGGGCCATAATATTTCTTGGCTGGTCTGATCATCTGGCTGACAACTAGAGGTAATTTGTGCAAAAGAGAAATCAGTTACTATCCCTCTGCGAATGTTCTATTCTGACTGACCACTAGTGGGCACTATTACACCAGTCTATGTCTGCTCTCTTCCACCAGACCCTCACTCCACCCAGTGAACCGTCACTAGATGTCACTCTTGATGCCTTTGTGTTTCTGTTCCCTAACGCCAGAACCTCCAGCTCTATTATAACACTATGGATGACTTGCTGTCACTGCTCTACTTATTTATCTCGCCTCCCTCTTCCTAAAACTTAGACACTTCAATAAAGTGATTTGTTTATTGTGTATCGCTGCCTAGTCCTTCTCTGTGGGGCTTCAGTCATTATCATATACGACAGTCTCCAGGTGTGAGGGTTACTTGTTCCTTCACAGCCAAATGCCACGGCCTTACATTATTCCCCAACATTATTTGTTAGTCAGTGCCTTGCCCCACAAACTGCTGGATGTTACTGGGTCCAATACCTCTCTGCCAACTTCATCCTTTACATGGGGCAGTGCATACTGACTGCTGTCTTGTTGAATATCAGACTTTACCAGGCAAACGTTTACTACACTAGACTTTACCATGCAGGTTTAACAAGACTGTGCGGTAAATGCACCACGTGGTATTTACCTCAGGGTAAATGTAACAAACCATCTAGTTATCACTGCTCTGCCACTGTCCAGGAGGCTGAAGCACTGAGAGTTCATTCGCTAGCACTCAGTAATAGGCCGTCTGCCTGGTGCATCCCCTCTTGAAGCTTTGAAGGCTGCTTCTGAGGTACTTCCTGCCACAGAGATGCCCCAGAAGAGAGCGCATCTAAACTCCAGGGTTCCATCTTGTTTCGGAGCCTGCCAATGAACGATGGTGCCACCAGGGTTGACTTTTTCTAACTAAAAGTAACTGTGTCACTGTAACTCAACTCGTTGCTAGCAACATGTCCAGCCAGTCCAATCCCACTCGTTCACTGAAGTGGTAAAGGGTTTCGTTCTGGCCAACAGAGACAAATGCACCACACTCCCTCTGTGTTCGTTTTATTTAGCTGAAAATATAGGTTGGCTAGTTCAAAATGGATTCCATGGGAAATGGCTTGTAAATTGTCACAACTAGATGGCTCCGGTTAATCGCCTTGGTATGGATGCGAGAGAAACATATTTGAATAGTCATGTATGGGCCCTCATGTGAGGTGTGCAAATGTTATACACTTAGATTGTGCAATTGAGTTCCAGGATTCTGGATGGTGACTAAAGTTTGAAAGGAAGACGCGGAGCTCAGATGAGGAAAAAAGACAACTCAAAAAAGAGTTCTTGAGCATCAAGACCCTGCAACTCGAGCAAAGAATGCCAGGCTCTGTATGGGGAACAGCCTGTCTGCTGAGCGATGTGGGACATGTGTACTTAGCCGGAATAATATATACGCACACAGGGATGTGGAGAAGAAGGTTGAAGCACTACCACCCTAAAAGCTAATCTATAACGGGGCTTACTGTGAATGATCTTGTATCATTTTTGAGCTTTCACTTGGTACTCACCGCTCCAAAGGTCCCCAGTAAAGTATGCCTCACATAAGCGTCACCTGTAAGAAGTCAAAGATCACTCCCTAGTCAATCATTCCTTGATTAATATGAGTCCGATGTTTATAGGCGGATACTTTACACTTCCCTTTAGTGGGTCTAGAAGCACACTTCTTTTCCCTATCAGGAGGAAAGGAAGCAGTTGTTTTAGAGCTCAGAGGTTAGGGTTAGTGCAGATGGTCCAGAAAGGAGATGCTAGCATGGGACACCATAGAGGCTGCTACCTTACAAGCCATAACACCCTGGAGACTCGATGCCTCTAAAAGGTAGATAAGATGTCGGGGTGGGAATTGCAAAGTTCTTTATGACGTCTTTCTGGAAAAAACAGATGTCTAGGGGAGGAATAGTGGATTTCTAATGTAGCTAATCCTTACACACACTTCTCCCTTAGGGCCAACCCATAATTCCTTCCACCAGTAAAAATAGAAGCTCCTACATGAACCTACTTGAACCTACATGTCACTGCTGTACTACAAGAAGAGCCTGGCAAGCAAGGGCGTTCCAGTTAGGATCAATAGTGCCGCTGAGTAGGGCTGCTTGTTTGGCTGCTGTTCTTTGAAAAAACACTACATGCCAAGTACTGCACTCTGGCAGAAGCACAAACAGCAGTTTCAAAAAAGCAAAAGAATGCCAGCACCTGAAGTGCTTGCAAGTACCTTGTGTTTCTACTTTCCACGATTCCTAGAATTATCCTCGAAGAGCCGAGAAATCCAGAGTAAAGAGGTCCTCTTTTCAAAGGCCTGTCAAGAGGCACTCATGGCGGCATGGTGAGAGAATGCTTCTGGCGTCCGCCATGCACCCTAAATGTGCTCTTAAAGAGAATA
This sequence comes from Calotriton arnoldi, assembly GCA_963921515.1. Classification (NCBI taxonomy): domain Eukaryota; kingdom Metazoa; phylum Chordata; class Amphibia; order Caudata; family Salamandridae; genus Calotriton; species Calotriton arnoldi. The sequence continues at coordinate 2,086,048 of CAWUFW010000447.1, read as the reverse complement.
GCAAGGCCCATTCAGATACATGGGAGTAGACCTGCAAAGAGAATTCTCATCCATATAGCATCTGAGAGGCAAACTTTGTGCTCGCCCCCTCACTTAACTGATGGCCCAACTTCGAGCTGCGTCTCCAGAGAGGTTCGGCTTTACTCCAGCAATTGCCAGCCAAGCTTTTGAAAGAGGACAGTGTCGCCCTCTTTTAGAGGACTTTGACTAACAGTTGACTGGCAGTCTCCCATCCGCAAGCTACATGGGCGCAGTGAGTTAAAATTGAGACTACATTTCAATTTTAAGAGCACTCCGGGCCCTTTCGGTGAACCATAATCATATTGTTAGAAAGGGACAGCTGGAAAAATAGCAACAGATATAGGGCATAATTCCTTCTTCCCTCTATAAAAACAAACATATAAGGTAATGTGTACTTTTGTCTATCTCAATCAACGGACCCCTTTCCCTTCTCCCAAAAACACACACAACAGCTCCCATTGGTATTGAGGGTTAATCACACCGTCATTTTGTCTCTTGCTTACCCATGGGTGTGTGGGATGAGGGAGAAAGTCTAAATCAAAGCTTCAAAGATGAATACCTGGTGCACTGAGTGCTACTGATCAGAGGTTAAATCCCACACAGATTCTGTAGCATCCCACTAGGAGCTCCAGACCGGACTCAAACCCGAGTGCCCTCAAAGGGGGTTCAAAGTACCAGTCACCCACTACACCATGGGGCGTGCTACCAGAATATATTCATCTGATAGAAATAGCGTCTCATAAACATGGACTATAAAATACCTCACCATTGGACGCAATAAAAAAAATTTGTACCCGAAGAGCACAATTTTATAAATGATATTTAGGACAAAATATTTATATCAGACACTATTTTTGTAAAGGACACTCTGACATAAAACCCACAGTGGATGTTTTAATCGATTTTGGCCATGTGTCAAAAAAGTACTACTGGTTCGAAAGATCAGGCAAATACATTTGCAGTATGCTTGCTATTAGTATGATTTGGGATGATGTAATTTCTGAAATAAAGGAGTTCTATTTCACAAGTAACCTTTTTGAGAAAAATAGAGCCGGATCATTTTGTTTCTTTTTACCTACTTCTATATTAAACAAGCACTGGCATAGCCAATAGGTCTCGCTTTTGGGACCTTCTAAGTATTTAGTTACGCAGCATAATATCCTTGGTGCAACAACATTAACTTTTGCATGGTTAAACACTTATAAGGTCCCAAAGGCTATTGGCTATGCCAATGCTTGTTATTTATTGCTGGCGGGCCGGAGGGAGGGCGGTGTAGGAGAAAACACGGAGGGAAGGAGGACGAGTGTGGGGCAACACATGCCTGCAAAGGAACCGTGCAAAAAGCAAGCACCTTCAACTGAAAAATACACGAGCCAGGGAACGGATTCTGGATTGACATTAAAACTTTTTTTTTAAATCTGAAACAGCATAGAGGGTCGTCATGCATCAAAGAAGGGCGGAGGTGATCACACTGAGTAAATTCTAGAATGCTATCGACAGAAATGAGTCAGGCCTAGGTTTATCATGTATACCAGGTGTCTCCAACGAGTAGCCCGCCAGCTCCTTGTGAGTAGCTCTCCTGTGTGCAGCCCTGCCTCCAACAATAGAAACTGTTGCTTGGTTGAACTTTTGTTTGTATGCCAAAATTAAAAAGCACACATCCGGGATGAAAATCTGTGTATTTTCAGAACTCATAAGCTGGAGAAAAAATGTTTGAATTTTCAAAATGTATTTAAAGCTATTAGTTGAACTGGAGAGATGTATTGCTCCCATTATTGCTTCTGGGCCAAAGGGGTGCACTTCTGGCTGTTCTGTATTACCCATGTGGAGGGAAGACTTCTGGTAACCCTGCGTAATACGCGGATGTGATCGCTGCTGACCGTCTTGTTGGAGGTGGCCACTACTACATCACCAATATCAGGAGCTAGGGATCATTTTCATTGACCATAATTAAGGCTCCCTGCTTTCAGTTTTTACAGATTTTTTACAGATAAATACAGAGAGAAAACCATTTATTTTCTTGTCTGTATTTATTTTTAAATGTGGATAAAAACGGAAAGTGGGTGCTTTTGAGTGATTCTGTATACACTTTGCCATGACTGCCAGGCCAATAACTGTGTGGATTGATAGGTAAGAGGGTTAAAAAAGGAAATCTCAGTAAAGAGGCTTAAACAGCAGTAGATATGCGCAAGGCTGATACTGAAATGTGCATATTTTTATATAAGTGCATTGATTTATCTTCTGCGGGTGTTCATATCACTGAAACCTGGCAGGCTTTTAAGCATGACTGCATATTTATTGGTTAAATAAATGTGGAAATATACCAGTTTCAGCTTTATTTTTTTCACAAAACCCATAATAAACATGGATAAATACAGATAAAGTTAACAAAAAATAAATATGGATTAATAGACGGAAAGGTCAAAAAAATACCATAAAACCGGGAGCCCTAAACATAATTAGCTAGTTACAGAAAAGGCTGGAGACAACTGATGTTTACTAAGCAGTCAAGTCCGTGCCATGACCTTACATGTCCAGAGCAGAGAGCATTCGGTTTGGTTGGTGTGCTCAAAAGGCCTTGCAGGTAAAGTCATAGCTCTACTGAAAGGACTTCCCCTTTGGCTTAGAACCGGATGTTTAAGACTAGTCCCCCAACAGCAGCTTTCCTAATGGCACCCTACATGCAAAACAGAAAACTAAGGAAACCCACAAGGTTTGTGCAAACCTGTTATAAGAAGTGCACATCTGCAACTGTGCCGCAATTGAACATCTGGAGACGATCTCAAATAAGCAGTTGTTGGAATGTTACAATGTGCTTAATCCCATATATTTTTAACAAAGAGATGCAAATAAAATTCCAGATTTCAAAATCCTCCAACGTTACTTCTCATGAAGGCATGAAATATAAACGTACTAAAAAGGCCGCATCCGCCTTTACTACTTCTTGGTCATAGTTGCACAGACAGCAACTCAAGGGCTTGTTGGCTCAGGTTACTCCTATAACAGCCTCATTTAAAAGGCTCCCCGTCCATGAATGCCACAATGAGATGAGCCATGACAAAGCACTTTCATTTCAACATACATTTCCCAGAAGGCGGGCTAAAGCATAGAAAGGAAACGTGCCAGCCTCTTATGTGCGAGCCGAGATTAACATATTTGGTGAAAGGAAGAAATAAATTGGGGGGGGAGGAGATGAAGCAATTCAACTCGACAACTATTTTCATACAGTTTGAGAAAACGTATGCCAATGAACTTCCTTCTCAGAACGCCCCCCCTCCTTTAGTCTCCCCCCTCTCCCGCCCCCCGCACCCCCTACTTTAGTCTCCCCCCCTCTCCCGCCCCCCGCAACCATCAACAGCTGACATATCGGGTAAATGGCTGGGCAAATGAAACGGAAAGATAGAAACTGATGTAAGGACCGCCCCGATAAAGGATTTAGGAGTGCAATTCAATATTCAAGGACCACATTCAACAGTAAAAATAAATACGGATCCTTAAAAAACATTTCCTAGTAGGGATGCGTCTCTATCAATGGACAGGAATGGTTGTATTTGCTTTGTGTTCACTGCAACACACACCTCTCGTCCCCACCTACATACATCTCCGTTCAGTGAACCCCCACAGAAACTGATTCAAGCAGCTATCAAGTCACCGAGAAATAGCAAACAAAACAACACCGAATACAAATGAGATGGGAGTGAAAGAAAGCAGTCCAGGGGCATAAAGCAGAGACGAGCAGCGCAAAGCAGTGGGACGGAACGAACAGACGTGCAGACCATACAGAGAAAGGGAAAGCACGGGGAGACGCTAGCAGAACAAGCACGCGAGTGGTGCGCGCGCGCTCGCTTGCAAGCAGCAGGCGTGACCACACGCTCGTGCACCATGGCCTTTTGCTTGTGGGTAACCGCAGGGAAAAGGCCATTGTGCACGATCGTGTGGTCAGCTTTCTGAAACCCCTAACATAAAGTCTTGCCAGAGCAGCGCTTGCGCGCTACTCGAGGCTCGACCTAAAAAGAAACAAACTTTGCATTCAACTTATCCCCAACTTTCACACTGGTAAAGTGTAGAAAATATATATTTTTAATTTCTTATTATGGAAACAAGAAGTTTGCTGCACATTTGCTTCAGTGCAAAATGTCAGTAGTAAGCAAATGGCATTTTCCCCTTTACCCATTGCACAAGTTGCAACATTGGTGCAATTAGATTTGCCCTGTTTTTTGAACCAGTGTAAAGTTTCTGTCACGTGGCTCCAAATGATGAACAAATGTCAAAATGCTATGGGAAAGGGCAAATGTGCCCCAAGACGAGTTCATGGCCAGTTTCTTCTCCATATAGATAACAACATAGTAGCCACTCTTGTGGTCATTCCTTGTCTGTGGATTTTTATGTATGTACACTTTAAAATGTAAGCAATGATGGCAACTGGGATCTTATCACACAACTCGGGCCCAGGATCAGCCAGCATCCAGCCATAATATTTCTCTTGAAGGTATAGCATCCAGCCATAATAGAATTGAGAAATGAGATGACAAAAGGCAAAAGCAGTTAACAACTAGGCAAATTCGCAGTACAAACATGAGTGCAATGAAAGTACAGTACTGTTTATTTGAAACAAGATTGTGAAAAATTGGACTCCTATGTTTCAGGATTCCCTACATTAGTTTGTGGATTTTTTTTCACTTTTTCCTAAATGCCACTTCTTTAAAGCCCTCTCTGGAGCAGCTCTCTCACTCCTTCTCTCTAAAGTCCATGCTTCCCTCACTCAAGGTATCTTCCCAGAAGCTCTGAAGATAGGCGAGATCTTTTCACTACTGAAAAAACCCACACTAGACCTAATACCCATGCCAACTATGACTCACCTACCCTTCATCAACTATATCACTGAAAAAGCAGCCTACGCACAATCCAAGATCACACCAATGCCAACGATCGCCTGCATAAATACCAATCCAGATTTAGTTCATGCCACAGAACAGAGATAGCTAGATTACAAATTATTGACAATGTCCTTATGATCACAGATAAAGGTAACCTCTGCCTCCTGATTTTGCTGGATCTCTGAGACACTTTCGACACTGTTATTTATCCCCCCCTCATTCACCCATTGAAGCTTTGAATGGGATTCAGTGCTAATATCCTTCTCAGGTTCTCATCCTACCTATCCAACTGACTTGCATACACAAGGGCACCTCTAGATCGCATAAGATACCTTTCTCCTGCCCAAGGGTTCCATCTTGCCTCCCATCATTATCAACCTCTACATGGAGTCCCTTGGGACTCTACTCACTGATGACAATCAAAATTCACCAATACGCTGATGACACACTACTGTACCTGAAAGTCTCCTGCACTCCAGATATCTAATGCCTCAAACACTGCATGCACCTCATCCAGGCCTGGATGCCCAGCACCCACTTGAAGCACAATCCCTCCAAGGCAGAGTTCCTGCTTCTCACCAAGACCAACAAGCAACATCTTGTCCAAACCTGGCTCAATGACATGAACCTGGAAGAATTTGAACCCCAGCTTACACTCAATGTCAAGTAATTCAGATTCACCCTGTACATTGAACTTTCACTTCAGGAACCCATTGCAAAGAAAACCAGGATGCCCTGGCACCAGCCATTTCCAATGAAGAAAACCATTCCTCGTAGAAAGTGACTTTGCCATTCAAGACCTATATTCTTGCACTGGGATGGTGGCAATGCACGGCTCCAGGGACTTACAGACGCCACACTGCCCCCCACCCCCTACTCTCAAAAGGTACCTACTCACTGCTGCAAACCTCATCAAGGGTCTAAACAAATATGACCACATCGACTCCACCTCAATGGAACACCACTGTTTTCCCGGTTTAAAAACAGCTGCATCATCTACGAAACCATTGTGACATGCATACCCACCTATTAGACTGACAAGCACACCATCTCCGGCGGCTTTTGCCACACCTGCAGCCAGGACACCATCAGAGTGGAGGAAAAGAAATGCAAAAGAGAGAAAACAAGGCAACTGGCTGTCACCATTTATACACCCATGATCTGAAACAACACCCCTTTATAGAACAGGGCTGCCCCATCCGTGCTACAATTTAGGGAGGAACTAAAGACACGCCTCTTTAAACAACATTACATCATGACCATGTACCAGTCCATCTCAAGTCTCATAACTCAGTTTCCGTTCCCGTAACTTGTTTGATGTTGACCTTGTGCATCAGTCTGCTGCCTTTTGGCCTACTTTGCACCATACACAAAATACTTACATACATGCATTTATATTCCAATGATTGTTAGTAGCAGTGCAGATTAAACGTTGTGCATCTGAAATATCAATATTTCCCCATGTTAGCTCGAGAAGATGTGGATCATGACATATTATTAAGTAGACTTCTCTCAGCGATGAATGCCAACACTATCACCATGAATTGGTTCTCCTATTTCCTTAAGGATAGATTCTAGAAGGTCAAATGTGGGGCATTTTACATCTGATACAGTGGCAAATATATGTGGAGTACCAGAAGTTTTCTCTCTTATATCCAAGGTATCTGTGTATTCACCATTATTAAGATATTCTCAGTGGAAAGTCAATCTTATTCTGATGAAGCCCAGCTTTATGTTGGGGTCTTGCGGACCCTTTCGGAACTTCAAGCCTCTTCATATCTGCTCATCCAGTATTATGGCATGGATGCAAGATAATATGGAGGCAAGATATCATTTGCATTTAAATTGGTAAAAAAATATGCTACTCTTTTTCACCATAACTGCAGGACTTTGCCTATGCCCACTTCTCTATCTGGAGTAATGCTGAAGTAAAACCATTTGGAAAAGTAAAAAACTTGGGGTAAATTTAGAAGCGATATGACCTTTCAATTGCAGGCCAGTGTAGAACTGCCTCTTCGAAAAGGGTGTATTAGAAAGATGTCACCTTGGCTTTCCTTCTACCACAGAGCATTAACCAGACCACCCAGGATTTTGCAGCTTGGGATGGCAAATTTTGTGGCAAACAAATGCTAAATTTGCGGTCTAATATGAGTCTCGGCGTCGCCTCAACATCCTGTGATTCTCAGCAAATCTCTGAAACGCTTGTGCCTGAAAAAAACTCACATGAATCTGACCTTGTGTAATGTAGCTGGTGCTCATTCATCTAAAGGGCTCTAATGCCCTTGGGCAGAGTTTGCGCCATATATAGGTGCAAAATACAAAATTGTGTGGCACTAGGCATGGCATCCCATTGACTCCGTGACCAACCAGAAGGCCTGTATAAAGATAAACAATAGGACCAGTCTGGCCAGATTAATATGCTTTTTACACCTAACCACCGTAGGAGTAAACTGGTGGCTTTCGGCAACACTGCTTGACGGGGATGAAGGGCAGTGGCGAGGGAGGGCGCCTAGAGAGGTATATACAGGGAGCCAGGCAGGCGACAGAGGAAATTAACACCTCTGCTCTGCCGACAGCTGTCATGTCGATCACCCAGCGGCGGCTCCTCCATTAGGGCGGAGGAGCGCCGGCCCACTGCTTTCTCGCAGTGCGAGAAGCAGAAAATAAAATGGTATTTTAATTATTCAAGCAGAAGGTAGGGGTATGCCTGATTGGGGGCGGGCGGGAGGATATGCCTGGTTGGGGCGGGCGGGTGGGGGGGTCAGGGAGGAGTGGCTTGCACCACTCTGAGTACCCTGACTGTTTGGTCGGCCCTGGGGCCGACCAAAGCAGTCATGCGCACTCTACATTTTCTCTATGTAGGCTGCATGCAGCCTACATAGAGAAAATGGCCTCCCTACAGGTGCCCGGCTGGGCGCTGTCCGGGACTCTGCACCAATCACAACTGATGGAGCAGGGAAAATAATTTTTTTTAACCCCTAACAAATTTTATAAATAATTAATAAAATGTTCGTTTAAATGTATTAATCAACACTGTATGTGTGGGAAAGGTAACATGCCAATGTGTGTGCTAAATAATCTATTAATGGATGTCCGTGTGTCTAATTATAACGTAAAAATAAATGCGTACTAATTAAAAATAAATGCATGTTTTTGTGCTTCATAGAAATAAAACGTGTCGTTGCAAAAACAATAGTGATGGTAAGTAAGGAACAGCTTAAATGTTGCTTTCTGCTAGGTAATAACTAATTGGGGTACGTAGATGACGGGAGGGAAACGAAAAGGCTATTTTTCTCTATTTTAATTATGTTTTGTTTGCCTCAAAATTAGTGCTTCTAAAGTATAACCGAGTGGCGATATAAAATGGCCGCCAGTGGGAAGATGTGCGCAGGCGCAAGGGGACATGTGACACGGGATGAAGTCGGAGAAAAACTAACCTCGTGGTGTTGCTGAGAGGCTAGGAAGCGAGAAATGGTCAAGGCTGATGTGACCTAATTGAACTGATAGTGTGCCATGGTGATCAGCAGAAGACCCGTGGGAAACCAGTTTAAGAGAAAGGACAATGATTGCAGAGTTCTCGAATGTATCGAAAGAAGTTACAAATGTACTGATCGAAGCGGATGGAAACATGTCTTGAGCGTATGGGAAAGGAAATGATCCAAGGACCATTGGATCCAAGAGAACTTGATTAAAAGAATGAATAAGATGACATGCATGGACCAATGAAAGAAAAGCGTGTTATTAATGTTGCAACAATTAGTTAGCAAAGTTAGAATTAGGGTATAAGAGGGCCTACTCTTAGTGGGAGGGGGTCAATCGCAGAGAGTCGCAGTCACAGTCAGGAGCGGAGTTGGAGAGTCGTGTTGATGTTGGTGGCTTCCAGTGCTGGGTGGTCCTGATCGATCCCTTACTGAGCGGGAGATGCTGAAAGACTGTTAGATGAGACGGGTTGCAGGTAGCTGATGCTGACGAGCTGAAGTTGCTGTTGCTGTCTTAATTTTCCAGTTGAGTATGAGAATCAGGTTATTTCTAATTTTTAAACTTAGGTTAGAAATCATTAGGCTAAATTAGAAAGGTAGGCAGGTAATTAGGGTTTTTGGCTTCATGACAAAAATTTCCTTTCTGCAATAAATTGATTATGCTTAATAAATATTTGAATTTATAAATGAATAATTGAATAAAGTTTAAATTCTTTCTCATGCTTTTAAAAATTATATAAAATTTAAGATTCTTTAAACCAAAATGACTCAGTGGTTATTTTCCTAAATGATTGTGACATCAGTAATTGGTTATTGTGATTCAGCTGGTCTTAATCACTATGAACTAATTTCTTACATGAATGATTCATCGACAAAACAATGAGCAGGAATATCTTAAGAAATAACTAAAAGAAAGCGACAAGTTAAGGTAATAAGATATCCCGGCTCCTTCCAGCGGTACATAAATGGTGTTCTCCATTTAGTTCTCATGCTTCTCCTAGGAGTACAGAATTTCATAAAGGTATAAAGGAAATCCAGGTGTGTGCGTGTGTGTTAGGCGATGTTTATGGGCCCCATCGTCATGTGGATGTGAGAAAATATAGTTTGCCCCTGGATGACCTATAAGTGACCTGGGAGGAGAATAGTTTTTATTGTACGCGCTGCATCAGATTTCTTGGTAGCAGAGTTATGGTTATCTATAGATTAGTTTAGTGATTATTGTTTATTGATTATTGATTATTTTTTGATGACTAACACTATATGTTGAGTCGCGTTATGTTATATGTGAGTTTTCACGCTTCTGGGATGTAGGAAGTGGAACACATGTGGCAAGAGAAGTCACATGGAATTTGGTACATGGTCTGAATTCATTTTGGTAATAACGCAGGTTGTGTTATGTTAGGGATTTTCTGTACGAAAAGTGTGTAATTGAAATAGCAAATCACGTTTACTTGTGAAACTTTGGCCTTAATTCTCAGGAGCCTAGTCTCCACATGTGTCTTATCCCCAGAGAAACGAGTAAATTGTTTGTTTGAAAGAAGGGTAAGGTAGAGGGAAGTGCTACTTTATCGGCGAGAGTAAATAATTCTGTGGTAGGGTAGAGGTAAGCGCTGCCTACTGGAAATACAGGATTCTTGTGTAAAAGGACAAAGCTGTCACTTTTGTTTAGCGAATCAGACTATGGAATTGTTTTAATTGTTGTAACTAACGAAGAAAACAGCGAAAAGAAAAAAATTGCCGATAAATTTTGTAAAGGAGGGGTAAAAGAGCAGAAGTGACGTAGAACAGTGCCGCGCTAGGATTGGATAGTGCGCTAGTCACGTGAACACAGAGCAGGAGTGACGTAGAAAAGTGCCGCGCTAGGATTGGTTGGTTCACGGACGGAGGAAATTGTTCTGATTGGTACGTTAGTGTGAGTCGCGCTGTAATTGGTCGAAGCTCCGTACACAGAACAGCGTTAGTGTAAAGAGAAAACAAATAGAAAACATGCCGTATTACGAGTATGAAAGGGAGAGAACGTCATGGACGACGAAATTGAAGAATTTCTTTAAGAAAGACAAAAAGGTTGTGACCAGAGAGGGACAAGTAATTCCTCCGCCGAAATCAGCAGCTTCACATATGATGCTGAAATATGGATATCATACGTGCATATGGTTGGAAAATTGGGCAAAATATACGAAGAATGATGGTGCTTTAGCTTTCCCTGAGAATGGTTCATTTAGTGTAGCGGTTTTGCGAAATTTGCGAGAAAAAATGTGTAAATTGGAACCTAGACCTAGACCAACACAGTTTGAGGCTTTGACGGAATGGGAAGATGAGATGTATGAACGAGAGAGATTCAGAGGAATGAGAGATCATGAGTTTATGCCTGGAAGATTGTGGGGAGTAAATCATGAGGACAGAATAAAACGATGGAGATGTGCTAACATGACAGGAGGTTTGTTTCCAGCTTTTACAGTTGAGGAAGGGACTAAGAAAAAGCGGACTGAGAAAAAGAAACATATAGAGAGAGAAAAGTATATGCATGAGAGCGAAACGGATGACGAGTTGCTGGAAGATATTTTAAATAGAAATCCACCTCCGTATCAGCAGAGTTCTACAGTGGTGACACCAAATGTGCCGCTAATAGAGACCATGCGAAATAAAAGCCCGGAAAACAGAATTGAAGTAAATAGGTCACAAGAACAAATGAGAACTTCTCAAAATGAAGGAATAGAAAGCGACAATGCAAGCGAATTAGCAAGGACCACAAAAGAACTAACTGAGAAGATTAGAGAATTAACGAAAAATATGGAAGCAGTTACTGTGCCTGTAACAATAGGTCCAGTAATACCCGTTTTTGAGAATCAGAAAATTGATGAACGATCTTTGGTAATTCCCATGAGTTCACAATTTCAGAGAGAAAAGGAAAGGATGGAACAAAGTGCAAGTACAAGTAATTTGGCTAGTACTTACAGACCAAGTCCACCTACAAATTTGACAGTAAATGAGTGCAATGGTAGGAAAATGCATATGGTAACAGAATCTGCAACAGAAACCCCTGAAAAGAGTGGTAATTGGATAGAACTAAATAATACACCCATAGGTCCGACTCCTGATGAGTTAAATGAGTGGATGAAGGCATTTAAAATAAAAGAACCAGAAGAAAAACCATTAGATGTAATTAGGTTAAAAATCGATATGGAAGAATTAATTCTAGGAACAATTGGTACCGAAAAGATAAAAAATTACCAGGATGATGAAATAATGTTTCTGTGCAAAAGTATTACATGGAGGGCAAAGAATTTACATGACAAACTAGAAGAAGTAGCCAGTGAGATTGGAATAGACTTTGCGAAAGTGAAAACGTTGCAGAAACCATACAGAGTAGACTTTTGTGAAAAGGATATTGAAAATTTGAACACGGCAGGAAGGCTGACACAGATAAAGGAGTTAATTGTGTTGTTGAGAAAATGGGGTGATGTGGACAGATGGAAGGTTAGATGGACAAAGAAGAATGAGAAAACTACAGACAAAGGTTCATTGGCCTTTATGATAACTGAAAAAGAATCTGTTGCCAAAGAATACCCCATGAGAGAAACTCCAGGTGGTAGTTACGTGCATGTTCCCTGGACTAGGCAGGACATACTGTCATTTACCAATGACTTTCCAAAGTTAAGAGAGAAGCCAGTTGAGTGGTACCGACAAGTAGAGAGGTTTGTAAAAGTCTCAAAAGTGTTGTGGATAGATTTAGATGGATTGTTTGACATAGTGGTACCAACAGATTTGTGGTCAGAATGTAAGATTACAGTTGACTGGCCAACTACAGAATATCCAAGAGATCCTAAGACAGGAGCTCCAGGTCCTGATGTGATGAAGAAGTACGATAAGGTGATTACCTTCTTGAAGAATAAGATTCCTCCTAAAGAGACAGATTGGGTAAAAATCGATAGAACTACACAGGAAAGTAAGGAGTCTGTACATGCATATTATGAGCGATTGTTATTGGTTTTCAAGCAGTATAGTGGTTATGAAGAGTTGAGTGAAAAAGACATGAGTCATTTTGTATACCGATTTGTGTTTGGCCTGAAACAAGAAATAAGTGATATGATTAAGCAACACATGATAAACTGGCAGAATGGAAGTGTAGATGAGGTGCTGAGGTATGCTAAGTATTGTAGTGATGAAATAGAGAGTAAACAGCGTAAGTTGAAAGAGAAGGCAATGTGGGCACAGGTGAAGGTGGCAGAAAAACAAGAAGCTCAATTGGACAATAATAATGGAAATGAAACAGGACAGAATAAAATGCGACCGAACATAGGTAAAGGAAAGGGTCAAGTGAGTCTAGAAGAGGCAAAGAAGAAATGGCCATGTCATAATTGCGGAAAATTAGGGCATTGGAGAAACGAGTGTAAGTTCCCACCTAAACCTAATCTGGAACATCAATCATTAACTCCACAGGTGCAGAATGAGGTAGTTGTTCAACAAAGTCAGGTGCCGCAACCACCACTTCCCAACACTGTTAACCAACAAAGATACAGTACAGAAACAGGATTCTACGGAGGAGAGCAGGTAACACAGTTGCCGCGAGCAGCTAACATTTCTCAGTATTGGTTGCGTCAGAGTGAGGATGACCCGGATGAAAGATTCTGACGGTGCCCAGGAGAGGGGAAAGAGTGCGTGCTTGGCGCAACTCTAGAGGTAGATCAGTCTGGTCCCTTTGTGGATGGAGAAGTGAATGGTGCAAATGTAACATTCCTTGTCAATACTGGAGCTACCCGTTCTACTGTTAGATCAGTGGAAATTCCAAACCTTCCTCTCTCAGGTGAATACATCCAAGTAGTAGGAGTAGCCAATCAGCAGATTAAAACCCCACTTACTGAATTGGTGGAAGTAAAAATTGGTTCTTTTAGTAAAATGCATAAATTTGTAGTGTGCGATTGTAGTCCTGTAAATCTTTTGGGTCGTGACCTCTTGTGCAAGATGAATTGCACAATTTATTGTACGCCAGATGGAATTGGATTTCAGACTTCAGATGAAGATGTTTTGTATAAAGTAACTTTGATGAATCAGGAACCTGAAACGAATGGTTTGTTTCCTGCATTTGATGCAGAAAAACTTCCAGAAGAACTAAAAAGTGCAGTAAAAGAAAGTGTGTGGGATTTTACAGGAGAAGACATTGGATTAATGAAAGAAGTTGATCCCGTAAAAGTGACAGTAAAAGAAGGGACAACTTACCCGAATACGCCACAGTACAAATTAACTCCAGAAATAATTGAAGGAATAACTCCTGTGATAAATAAAATGATTGAACAGGGAATTCTAAAAGAAATCATGAGCAGTCCATGTAATTCACCTATTATGGGACTGAAAAAGCCAAATGGAACATATAGAATAGTACAGGATTTGAGAAAGATCAACAAAATAGTTGTGCCCTGTTGTCCAATAGTGCCAAACCCTGCAGTAATTCTATATCAAATTCCACATGAAGCTGAGTGGTACACTGTGATAGATTTGTGTCACGCATTTTTCTCTATTCCTTTGCATCCAGATAGCCAGCCATTATTTGCGTTCCGGTTTGGAGAGCGTATTTTGGCATGGTGCCGAATTCCTCAGGGGTATACAGAAAGCCCCTCAATCTTTAATCAGATTCTAAAGAAATCTCTGGAAGATTTGAAAATGCCAGAAAAATCAGTGATGGTGCAGTATATTGATGACCTGTTGGTGGCATCGAAAACCAAAGAGGCATGTGTAAGTGATACAATTGCTTTACTGAACCATCTAGAGAAAAGAGGACATAAAGTGTCTCCTTCAAAATTACAGTTTTGTCAGAAAGAAGTCCAGTATTTAGGGCATAAAATTGAGAAAGGAGTGCGAAAGATAGCGACAGAAAGAGTAAGAATGATTCAAGGAATGAGAGCACCAATGACTCAAAGAGAGGTAAGAATGTTTTTGGGAATGGTTGGATATTGTCGACAGTGGATAAGTGGTTTCTCTTTGATTGCAAAACCATTACAAAAATTGACCAAGAAAGATGTAAAAGACCCTTTTGAGTTAAACAAAGAAGAAATGAAATCTTTCAAAGAATTGAAAAAGAAACTGTGTGAGGCACCTGCATTAGGCATGCCTGATTATGAGAAGGATTTTGAGTTGTACTGCAGTGAAAGAGATGGATGTGCGTTTTCAGTACTGGTACAAAAACATGGAACGACAAAAGACCAATTGCTTATTTTTCAGCTGTTTTAGATCCAATAGCAAAAGCATTGCCTGGATGTCTGAAAGCAGTTGCTGCTACTTGTGTAAGTCTGGAACAAAGTGAAGGTATAGTGATGGGGTATCCACTGAGAGTATATGTTCCCCACTCAGTAGAAATTCTTTTGACAAGAACAAAAACACAGTACATGACACATAGTCGGCTGACTAAGTACGAAAAAGTCATCTTGAGTGCTGAAAATGTGACCATAGATAGATGCATGAATGTAAATCCTTCAACATCATTGCCAGATGAGGAAAATATAATTGAACAGGACGAAGTAGATCATGATTGTCTGAACATGCTGGAATATTGCACGAAACCAAGAGCTGACATAAAAGATGAACCGTTAAAGGAATCTGATTATGTCATGTTTGTGGATGGCTCATGCTTGAGAACAAAAGAAGGAGTTTTAAGCGCAGCTTACGCAGTGTGCACAGTGGCAACTGTGATGGAAGCGTCTTGTCTGAAAGGAATAAGGTCTGCACAAGTTGCGGAACTGATTGCTTTGATTCAAGCATGTAAATTAGGAAGAAATGTACGAGTCACGATTGTGACCGATAGCCAATATGGTTTCGGCATCGTACATGACTTCGGTCAGATTTGGTCACAAAGAGGATTTTTGACATCTGCAGGAACACCTATCAGAAATGGAGATTTTGTTAAAAAGCTGCTTGAGGCGATACAGTTGCCTAAACAAATAGCTGTAGTGAAGTGCAAAGCGCATAAGAAAAACGAAGATTACATAGCCGTTGGCAATAATTATGCTGATGAGATCGCTAAATATTGTGCAGAGAACATGGTGTCCATGAACAAAAATAGAGAAAGGGAGCATGTCTCTTGTCCTTTGCTTTTTACTAATACTGTCGAGACATGGGATGAAGTAAGGCAGTTACAAGAAACTGCAAGAGATGAGGAAAAAGATTACTGGATAAAAGCAGGATGTAGAAGACAGGAAAATAATGGTGTGTGGGTATACAGAGATGAAAGACCAGTTATGCCTGATAGCATGATTGCAGACATGGCACGGATGTACCATGGACAAGCTCATATTGGGAGAGATGCAATGATCAGACTTTTTAGACAAACCTGGTATAACCCAAAATTCAGAGCCATTGCTGAAAGTCTTTGTCAAAGATGTCTTATTTGGCAGCAGTTTAACCCAGGAAGAAAAACAGTAGTGAGTCTAGGAACAATAGGACGAGAAGGAGGTCCATTCACAAGGATGCAGTTGGACTTTATAGAGATGCCCCCTAGTAACAGACTAAGATATGTTCTAGTGGTCGTCTGTTTGTTCTCTCGTTGGGTGGAGGCATACCCCACGCGAAGGAATGATGCAACAACAGTGGCAAAACTTATGCTGCGAGAGTTCATTCCAAGGTATGGTTTTCCAGTCACGGTTGAGACAGATAGAGGAACACATTTTCAAAAATGAGTTGATCCAATTGATTTGTGAAGCATTGAGTATTAAACAAAAACTACATTGTGCTTACAGACCAGAGGCTTCTGGGGTAGTGGAGCAGATTAATGGAACAATTAAAAACAGATTAGGAAAAATGTGTCAAGCTACAGGACTCAAATGGCCAGATGCACTGCCTCTTGTTCTGATGACCATCAGAAGCATCCCTGAAAAGAAAACTGGACTCAGTCCTCATGAGATGATCATGGGACGAGCAATGAGACAAGCACACGTACCTGTCAACAAGTTATTAACTATAACTGATGATCTAGTACTGGATTATTGCAAGGGACTGGCTGATGTGGTGCGTTCTGTGTTTCATCAGGTTGGACCGGATGCGACCACTCTTGAAAGAAAACCAGCCCACGACTTGAATCCAGGAGACTGGGTCCGTATAAAAATCCACAGGAGAAGAAACTGTCTAGTTCCTCGCTGGGACGAACCACGACAGGTAATCCTAGTAACAACGACTGCAGTCAAGTGTGCAGGAGTGAAGAACTGGGTCCATGCCAGCCACACAATCAGAGTTCAAGAACCTACTGATCGACATGTGAGTCGACGTCTGGAAGTGTGGGATAAAAGTTTAACAGCTGGGACAACAAGGATAAGAGAAAGGGTGCCAGAACTTGAAGATCGACCTGAAAGTCGACATCTGGAAACCCCAACGGCAAACACCTCTAAAGAAGAAGAAGAAGAAGAAGAAGAAAGAAATTCAGAAGTTCCAGAACCTGAAGATCGACCTGTAAGTCGACATCTGGAAATATCTGACACAAATTCAGAATCTGATGATTCAGTTGCAAACTGTGAAGAATTCCGAAGGAGAACTTGGGGTTATAAACCAATTAGAGAAGAAACTGAGCAAGAAATTGAGTTAGATGAACAACCAAGTACAAGTTATGGTGGAAATCCTTCAGAAATAATATTAATAGATGAAGTAGGGAAAGAAGTACACAAAAAGTTAGAAAATCGAGAAGAACCCCGAGGAGCAATAGGGACAGATAGAGAAACAGAAGAACAGGGAAATTTAGAAGCAGAAAGGGAGGAAAACACCAAATCGGAAGAACACCGAGGAGGGACAGTAATAAGGGAAAACAAGAAGGAGAAGACAGATCCACCAGTAGGAGATGACGAGATCATAAGTTTCAAAATAAGAGACAATAGTGAAACAGTTGAAACAGAAACTGAAGAAAGTGGAGAAGAGGAAAAGGCAAAAACTGAATCAAGGAAAAGAAATTGGAAATCAGAAAGAGAAGAAAGAGAAGGTGAAGCCAAAAGGCCAAGAAAAGGAGATAATTGGCCCAACAGCTATATAAGAAAATTGAGATATAGAATAATAAGAGCGGGAGACGAAAGTGCTGAACAAGTGAATGAAGTAACAAGTCAAAAGGGACAAGAAAAACCCAGTGGAAAAAGATTACAAAAGTCCAAAAGGACAAAGAAAGTGAATGCAAAGTATAAGTCACCTGAGTGGCTGTATATTGCACTGACAGATTACAAAGAAGAAGAAAACACTCACGAGAACCAGAGACTGAGAAGTCGAATGGGAAAAGGTGAGATGCAACAAACTTGAAGTGAAGACTTATAGTGCTTCTGCCGGACATGACAATTTTACTGGATGTGACAAATCACCGGATGTGACAACGAAAGAATTCTGGAGAGAATTAAAAGAAAGTACCAAGCAAAGACTTTTTGAAAGCAGAGTGGTATCTAAGTCATTTCTGAGGTGTAGTGACACAATTTTCTGAAACTTAACAAATAGAAAAAAAGAAAAATGGAAAATACTAGGGATAGAAGAGATAAATGTGAGTTTATAAAAAGATGGTGCAAAATGTGCTGCTTTTGTACAGGGTTATTAATGACCATATGGATAGTTTTAGCAATCACAATTCCTATTAGTTTAGCTGTGATAGAAGCAAAGAATGATACTAAACCAGAAAAAGAGACTAATATTAAAGAATCAGTTATTTTAAGAAGTAGTGCAGAGTTACATAAGGATAAGTCAGTAACAGACTTTTCTAAAAATGTTTTTACAAAATTGTTGTACGAATATGTAGAGACAATGGATGTGAGAGATTGTTATGTTTGTATGCAGTTGCCTGCATCAGTGTCAGAAGGTGTGACTTATCATCACCTACCTCTAACTTATGGAATAACATGTAGTGTAATAGCAAGTTTATTTTATAAAACAGGTAGATTAGAATCTTATTATACTGACATAGATAAAATTTTTGCAAACATTCCAGTAGTACCAGAACTTAACAAAGTAAAACCAGCAAAGGTTTTAGGAGAATTCTTTCTAGAACATAGAAAATTAACCTTAGAAGAAATAGTTAGTAACAACCTTACCTGTGAGTTAAAGAAAGAAGAAAAGGTATTTTTAGAAATGGTTGAAGAAAGAAGAATGAAATTTCAAAAAGAAGCAATAAAAGAGGAAGGAACACATCTATGGACGTTTGAGGAAGGAAATCATGAGGGGAAAAAGATAAATGCAGCAATGACATTAGATTGGCCGCAAACAGGAAAGTTGTGTATTAGGAGAAATAAGACAGTCTATGACAATTACTTTGTAGGTTCCAGTATCTGCCATGACAATTATCAAATTCTGGGAGGTTGGGGATTCAAAGGTGGAAAAGATCCAATATTTCCAGGTATCTATTATATTTGTGGGAATAGAGCTTATTACAGGTTACCGGACCATTGGTATGGAACTTGCTATGTAGGCCTGGTCTTTCCAAAAATCTTTCACATGGATAGAGAAGAAAAGGGAACATACAAGATGATTAATAGTTTTACCCGTAGAAAGAGGGAAAGTTTTTCAGAAATTGTAGGTGATATTTTTGGAGCATTAATACCAGCAGTGGGAATATCTTTGAATGCATTTAAAATTCGGAAGTTATCCACAGTAGTAGATCGTTTGTCTACAGATACTGCGGGAGGGTTCTTAATGGTAAATACCGAAATGGTTGCCATGAGAGCTATGGTGATGCAAAATCGGCTTGCCCTTGATATTCTTTTGGCAAAAGAGGGTGGAGTCTGTGGAATGTTGAAAGTCCAACATTGTTGTACTTACATTCCTGATAAAAGTGAAAATATACAGAAGTATATTACAAATATTACAAATTTGCACAAAGAACTAGTTCCACTGGAGGTTGAAAGTGTTTTGGGAAAACTTGGTAGAGGGTTTTCTTCAGTAGCAAATTGGTTGACCAGAATGAGTAGACTAATGATAGGGAAAGTTATAATAATAGCAACTGTAGTAATATTATTAGCCATGGTGTTGAAAATAGTAATAACGTGTATAAAAAGAAAAGTAAGACAAAATAAGATGAAAAGAAATAACAGAATAATGAAAGAAAGAGAGAGAGAAATGGGTGAAATTGAGTTGGAGAAAATGAAAGAAAACATGTATAAGGAGACAAAAAGACAAGATGAAGAAGAAACAGATGTGTAAATAACAGAAAGCAAAGGATAAAAGACATGCTGCCTGAAAAGAAGTATAACTTGGGTTTTATGTGGTGATTTAAAAATCACCAAAGGGGGAGTTGATGGAGCAGGGAAAATAAACATTTTTAACCCCTAACAAATTTTATAAATAATTAATAAAATGTTCGTTTAAATGTATTAATCAACACTGTATGTGTGGGAAAGGTAACATGCCAATGTGTGTGCTAAATAATCTATTAATGGATGTCCGTGTGTCTAATTATAACGTAAAAATAAATGTGTACTAATTAAAAATAAATGCATGTTTTTGTGCTTCATAGAAATAAAACGTGTCGTTGCAAAAACAATAGTGATGGTAAGTAAGGAACAGCTTAAATGTTGCTTTCTGCTAGGTAATAACTAATTGGGGTACGTAGATGACGGGAGGGAAACGAAAAGGCTATTTTTCTCTATTTTAATTATGTTTTGTATGCCTCAAAATTAGTGCTTCTAAAGTATAACCGAGTGGCGATATAAAATGGCCGCCAGTGGGAAGATGTGCGCAGGCGCAAGGGGACATGTGACACGGGATGAAGTCGGAGAAAAACTAAACCTCGTGGTGTTGCTGAGAGGCTAGGAAGCGAGAAATGGTCAAGGCTGATGTGACCTAATTGAACTGATAGTGTGCCGTGGTGATCAGCAGAAGACCCGTGGGAAACCAGTTTAAGAGAAAGGACAATGATTGCGGAGTTCTCGAATGTATCGAAAGAAGTTACAAATGTACTGATCGAAGCGGATGGAAACATGTCTTGAGCGTATGGGAAAGGAAATGATCCAAGGACCATTGGATCCAAGAGAACTTGATTAAAAGAATGAATAAGATGACATGCATGGACCAATGAAAGAAAAGCGTGTTATTAATGTTGCAACAATTAGTTAGCAAAGTTAGAATTAGGGTATAAGAGGGCCTACTCTTAGTGGGAGGGGGTCAATCGCAGAGAGTCGCAGTCACAGTCAGGAGCGGAGTTGGAGAGTCGTGTTGATGTTGGTGGCTTCCAGTGCTGGGTGGTCCTGATCGATCCCTTACTGAGCGGGAGATGCTGAAAGACTGTTAGATGAGACGGGTTGCAGGTAGCTGATGCTGACGAGCTGAAGTTGCTGTTGCTGTCTTAATTTTCCAGTTGAGTATGAGAATCAGGTTATTTCTAATTTTTAAACTTAGGTTAGAAATCATTAGGCTAAATTAGAAAGGTAGGCAGGTAATTAGGGTTTTGGCTTCATGACAAAAATTTCCTTTCTGCAATAAATTGATTATGCTTAATAAATATTTGAATTTATAAATGAATAATTGAATAAAGTTTAAATTCTTTCTCATGCTTTTAAAAATTATATAAAATTTAAGATTCTTTAAACCAAAATGACTCAGTGGTTATTTTCCTAAATGATTGTGACATCAGTAATTGGTTATTGTGATTCAGCTGGTCTTAATCACTATGAACTAATTTCTTACATGAATGATTCATCGACAAAACAATGAGCAGGAATATCTTAAGAAATAACTAAAAGAAAGCGACAAGTTAAGGTAATAAGATATCCCGGCTCCTTCCAGCGGTACATAAATGGTGTTCTCCATTTAGTTCTCATGCTTCTCCTAGGAGTACAGAATTTCATAAAGGTATAAAGGAAATCCAGGTGTGTGCGTGTGTGTTAGGCGATGTTTATGGGCCCCATCGTCATGTGGATGTGAGAAAATATAGTTTGCCCCTGGATGACCTATAAGTGACCTGGGAGGAGAATAGTTTTTATTGTACGCGCTGCATCACAACGCTGCCATTGCAGCGTTGTGATTGGCTACAGGAGGGGAGGGAGCATGCTTGTTCCTGTTCAGGACAGGCCCAGGAGCAGAGGCGGCGCGGGACCGGGATCAGGTAAGTTTTATTTTTATTTTTTATTTTAGCACCCGCGGTAACTCCCGTGCGTTAACCCCAGCGCGATAACCCCAGCGCGACCCCCCCGCCCACCCGCTGTGATTGCGAGCCGCGACTGCGATCACCTTCCTTTTATTGGCTTTGTGACAGCATGCAGGCACTTCTGTAAAAATCACAGGACTTTTACAAAAGTGCCAACTCCTCAAATTCTTTGCATATAGCAAAATCGCAATATCCTGGGGGGGTGGGTTTAACAATGACAGGGTTAGTAAATGCATGGTTAGAGTATGCCAAACATGTTTAACTTGATGTCACTGAAACCTCTATGGACAGCCTACAAGTGCCAAGAATGCAGCGGATAGCGTGATTTGTGGCCTCAGAAAAAGAAAGTATGGCCCTCATCACAAGTGATTATTCAATTCCAAAGGGCCTGGTAAGGGGAGTTGTCAGACCCATCCGAATTCCAAGTGTTTTTTGACAAGCAGATTTTGGATGCAGGAGGCACCCAACATTTCCATGTGATCAGGGGCGTAACACAGGCTCCTACAGCCCCTGCGGTGCTGAGGGACCACCAGCACTCCAATGGGCCCCCAAACTTCCAAGGGGGCCCCATTCAGCCCAAGGCCAATGAATATGTCTGAGATATGGGAAACTCGGGGGCTCCTCATCACATTCTGCAGGGGGGAGGGCATCACTTTGCGTTAGCCCACTGCCTGTGATACACCAGTGCACAACATTCAGTAATCAGTGCAGAAACACAGATTTTGCCATTTTTCCTGAAAACGTATATTTCCCATTATTTTGCATTCTTAGAATATTGGAATGCCCAGGAATGGTAATTCAAGGGTGGGGAAATAATGGGAATTTTTCTTGGCCACTCTTAATCAAGGCTTTCATAACTAGTATTAGGAAATCTTGGCTTTAGTTCTGGCAGCCATGAAGGGAAAGGGTTCGTTGTGCGACCTTTGGGTGCCTCTATACCTTGTCTCTGACATAATAAGTGTCAAGGGCTGATTAACAGCACTCTAGTCACTGTTTGCGCAGCACTAAAAGACAAAGGGGCACATGCATCAAGCATTTTTGTCTTCGCAAACGGGCCCATTCGCAGAATCGGCCCGTTTGCGAACGCAAAAAATGCTTTTCAGAAGCAGCAACCCCTATTTTGCGATATGGTAACCTGTTACCGAGTCACAAAATGGGTTTGCGATTCGCTATTAGGAAGGGGCGTGCTTAGGGCGTCCCTTCCTAATACCGAATCGCATCGGTATGTAGGAATATTTTGTGACCGAAATGCTGTCGCAAAGCATTTGCATTTTACCTCCTACTTTCAGTAGGTGGTAACCCATTCGCAAATGGGAAGGGGTCCCCAAGGGACCCCTTCTCCTTTGTAAATGTTTGTTACAGCGGTTTTTAAGAGCACGCAGTGGTCCCACGGACCACTGCCTACTCTTAAAAAATTAAAAGAAAACTTTTTATTTTTGTTATAAAAACGCATCCTGTTTTCCTTTAAGGAAAACGAGCTGCATTTCAAAAACAAAATTGCTTTATTTAAAAGCAATCACAGACATGGTGGTCTGCTGACCCCAGCAGGCCACCATCCCTGTGATTTTTGCGATTCCTAGGGGGTCGCAAATTGCGACCTACCTCATTAATATTCACGAGGTAGGTAATTTGCGATCCCCTAGGAATCGCAAAGTGTTCAACACACTTTCATGCATGCCGTTTTGTGATTTCATAATTGCGAATCGCAAGGATTCGCAATTAGGAAATCGCAAAACGGTTTCGCATGCATCTGACCAATATTTCTGTGTGCCTACCTACAAGTTCTTGTCTAAATGCGAGCTTCAATTTGATATTCAAGGCAGCCTTAATTTGGAGTGGATTACAAGCCCATATCAGATCCACCTCTGATCTGAAAAGCATCAAATATCTCTTCAAGGATTTTTTTCTAATTGTTCAAATGCGGCCATCAGAACCAGGGCCATATTTGGGTAGAGTTCTTTATAAAAGTGTACTGAGTCAGCCAGTCAGTGAGTGAGATATGACATGCTCAGTAATAGCAAAAAGGTCTTGAAGATCAAGCAAGCCAAAATAAGGGAGGAATGCTGGCCAAATGACTCCTAACTGGAAGTGAAATTACATGTTTGTTCCTTGTTTTCCTGAAAGAGAGGGGCAGTGACTGGCTTGATTTCAAGGGGGATCTCATTCTAGAGTTTGGGGCCTTTACAACAAAACCATTGTCCTGTTCCAGGAATCTTCAGACAGGGTTGTTCAATAGTAAGCAATTGGCATATATTGAGTCCAAGAGTGGCACAGGCCGTGGTTTAGTTCCAAAGAATAGGTGGTGGATCTTTTGAGGCATTTATGTACCAAGCACAATGTGTTGAAATTAATCTTAGCTATTAACATCAGTCAAGGAATACTTCTGTATTAAGGGACATGCAAGGCCCTTCTCTTTTCAAGCACACTTTGAACTTGGTGGCTGAATGTTGGAAGATTTCGGCTCATTGAGCTGGAAAATGTGTGTCCCAGTGACATGGAATCATTCAGTAACTCTACATATGTAAGTTGGCATAACTAAGTCTGCTGTCACTGCAGTGACTACTAACAGCTTTAGGTTGACGTGAATACAGTGGACAGCTCAGTAAGGATGATATAGTTGGAAGACTGCACCATTTCTGCCAGTACTTATCTTTGAGTTAATGCTGGAGCCGCCTTTCTCACAAATGTCTTGATTCTTAATAGATCTGACAAATATCACTTATTGACCGAACTGAGGGAAAGAAGCAATAGAGAAATGATGTGAACACAAGTGGATACAAGGAGACCAGGCAGGGGACCTATTATTAGATATTTCTGCACTTTTATTCACTGTGGCTGGTAGAAAGGCACTTTTATCTGAAGAAAATTGGTCAAGTATGTTTTGCTGGGTTATCTAGGATTTGTAAGGCACACAGCTGCAACTGTTGGACATGGCCTCCTTAGGGGAAAATACCCAGAAACTTTTCGCTTTTTCCTCCTAGTCTTTGCCGACTCCCTGCACAGCAGAGGGAAGGTATGCGATTGCGCACCCGCCTCGCCCACATTGGGCTGGGGGTACGTATACGATGGGCTTTAGCTGCCGTACCTCTGTGTGCCATGTAAACAGGTACACCACATACCTGGGGTGGGTACAGCACTGGCTAGTAGTGGAACGTACCACTGAGTGTGCCACCCACCAGATAGCCCTCAACCCTATATCGGATCTGACATGGCATTGAGCCCCTAACTAAGTTGGCATCGCTTAGACCTCAGCCAACCCTGAGTGGGTCATCCCATACAATGAGGGGGTCCCCTTAGAAAGCCCTGACGGGCCCCAGAGGGGTGGTAGGCTGAAGGCTGGGCGGGCACATATGGATGTGTCCTGCCCAGGTAGTAAGTAACGCCCAAATGGGGCTTCTCTTGCCTTAGAGTTTGGCTCTACCCATGGATACTCCTGGCGTGTTGCAGATTCTCTGTAACGGCCGCCGGGCCCTGCAAGTGTCCTCATTGTCAAGGCCTTTTGGAAGTGCGTGCGCCTTCCTACACATTAGGAAGAGGTGCTGACACGCCGTTCCGGAACATGGGCTGGTCTGCCAATGCAGACCGGGGTGTGCGCACCGGCCTTGGAGCTGTTTCGGATATGTGTCCTGCCTGCAGTGGCAGGCTGAAGGAGGCGCCATGGTACCTATGGCATTTTAGATAGGTCATCGCAGACTGATGAGCCTATACCTGTATCCCCGGTGTTCTAACCTCTGGGTAAGGCCTTCCGGTGCAGGTCTGTGTCTGCGCGCTTGCCTTCATGGTGCTGGCGGCAAGATGCCCGGTCTGTCGTCGTGGGCTGGGTGTGCACAATCGCATCCGTGAGGGGGTCCACCAATGTTTGACTGGTCTGAGCAGGGTGGAGTGCGCGCACTTGCACCGAAGGTGCTAGGACCTGGGTAAGCCATGTGCCTGGCCTATCCTTACTGCGTGAAAGCGAGCGCGCCGTTCCTACCTGTTTTGGAAGTGGCGCTGATTCTATGTTTTGAAACACGAGCCGATCTGTCATTGCAGACCGGTGGGTGCACACTGGTATCTATTGTGAGTAAACTCATGGGCTGCGTGTCATTGTAGGCTGCTCTCAGAATGCACCCACACCTATGGTGCCCATGACTGCGTCTTCCACGTGCCAACGCAGGCTTGTGCTTGCGCACAACATGTATTAATAAACCTGTGTCCGGTCTGCTGTGCAGACTTGAGCGGGGGCACTTGCACCATTGGTGCTGGGAACTATGTGTCCCTCCTGCCATCGCAGGTTGGTGTGCAATAGCACACGTGCACCCAGGTAGTGAGGAATACCTATGTGTGTTTTCACTGCCTATGAGGCCTGCTCTTTCTATAGGTTAACATGGGGAAGTGGTTGACATTACTTCGGACTGCAATTGTGGATTGAAGTAGAGCAGCCTCATGATGTTTCATATAAATGGACTCGTAGTGCCAAACCCCTTTCATTGGTAAAAGAGGTTTTGGCATGACTCGCTTAGAAATGACATCTATTGAATATGGACATTTCTATGCTCCAGGAGTCTAGGGGACCATGGTGTCTGGCTCCAGTGGACACCAGGGGTCGGGAGAAGAAATCTTTGCATTCCCCAATCGACAGTCCTAAACTATGAGAATCCCACAGGAACGGCAGACCTCTGCCATTTGAGGGGCGAATGGGATAGATTGAAGATAGAGGTAGTGACACTTAGCCCCTAAGGGCTGGATCATGGCCCCACTGAAGATTAAGATCTGCATTCCACGGCCCCATGGCAGACAGGCCTACAATTTAGGGGAGACATCTGTGGTTCAAAGGGAACACCCCTCAACCACCTGACTTTCAAAGACACAACAGTATAACTACAGGTGCCATCCTTCAGCAAAGGGTGAGATACACTTGTGGGGATGTGGGATCGGAGAACCCGGACTGCATGGTGCACATTGTCAGAGGACTCTGCTGTGCACATGGAGGATAACTGTCTGACTAGAGGGTGGCCTGTGCCGTAGGCCCGCTGAAGTGTGGCACCCTG
Source organism: Calotriton arnoldi (assembly GCA_963921515.1). Taxonomy (NCBI): domain Eukaryota; kingdom Metazoa; phylum Chordata; class Amphibia; order Caudata; family Salamandridae; genus Calotriton; species Calotriton arnoldi. The sequence goes on along the minus strand of CAWUFW010000447.1, from coordinate 2,059,557 downwards.
AAGTGTGCTCTCCAAGGACCTGACTGCGGCCCTCCTGTTCTTTCAGAGATCTCAGGGACATCATAGATCCTCCGTGAGGAACCTACACCATCTACCTGTGACATCTGGAGAGCGGTGCCCTCTCAAGTGCCCACCTCGGCTACTGAATCTCAACTGGTAGCGTGGTGCGAGAGTGGAACTAAGACTTGTTTGGAGACTGGATTGTCTAGTGCGGAGCCCCAGAAATCATGCCTGCATCTAAGACGGGTGGTTCCTGTACTGTGGGGACCCCAACACTTGTAAGCGTCTAGTTGGTGGTGAGCTGATACCTGTTGCACCACGTACTGGTGTGAAGTGAGTGTGGGTGAGTGGGAGTGATCATGTGTGGACCACCTGTGATTCACGACACTGGCCGGAGGTGCTGCATTATATGTTGGTTGGTGCCAAAAGCAAAATACCTTCTGACATAAAGTTTTCCTGTGTGACTCCGGCTCGCAGTGCTGCTAAAAAGTGTTCTATTTTTGTGTATGTGTATAATTTTGATATTGTGCACCGCATAAGGTTGTTCTCTCTCAATAGGGGGGAGGGATTTAGATTAGAAATTGTCCACAGTGTGCTCAATAGTGATATCATAACAATACGAGTGGGCCTAGTACTGCTAGTAATATTTCCGAATGCGTTTTATGCCCAAAACGTATATGATGGCTATGTTATAATGACTGAATATGAGTGTTAAATATAAAAAATGTTACTTACATCCTGTGTGAAGTCTCGTTTGTGATGCTCAGTGTATTTATCGCGAGTGACTGCTGTGCCTTTGCTTTACACATTGCCTCTGTAGTGAGCCTGACTGCTCAGAGCCAAGCTACCCAAAGGTGAGCACAGGTTAAACAGTGAGTGTAATCACCTGCCCTTGACGGGAGCTGTAGTTCTGCCTGGGGGCATCCCTTCAGCCAACCAGTGACTGCTGGTTCCAACAAACTAGTATAGTATTATAGAGCTCAAACTTTACAGGTGGATCTGCTTGTTTGGTTGGAGTTTGTGTGGTCGTAATATATCTTATCTGAGAAGAGTTAGATGTGATTCATAAGATCCCAAAATATTATCTGGATGAACATGTTTTCTCCTAACTAAACACATCTAAAACAGAGCTCCTGCTCCTATACGTACACATATTCTCCACTCTAGACCTTCCCCTACCATGATCTGACTGGAGTGTCGGGCAACCTGGCAGTGACTGAAGGGCCATCTGACAGATCAGTGTTTTGGGTGGCTGTTTGGCTATTTTGGCTGTTTTATGGTCTGGTGGGCCGGTTTTTACTGTTGCTTTGTCTGATATTACTAGAAACATTGCCTACAGCAAGCACACATGCATGCAGTCTCCCATATATTGCAAAACACATATACAGCCTGTCTTTGCAAGTTCAAAACTGCTCTAATTTGCAAATGTGGGACACTTTTCTAGCTATCTGATTCACTAATGGGGGCCACTTTCATTTTGGTGCTCGGGCCTATTTCTGTCCCAGTCCGACCCTGCCCCCCACGTTGGTCCCTTAGGCTAAATTTCCAGGACTTACCATAAACCAGAAACTAACTATGCAACTCGTCATACTGCCAACTGAACTGCCTCCTGCCAACTCTACCTCATCAGGAAGTTCAAACCACCAACCTCCTGCTGATTTTAGAACAGTTGTGCAATCTCTGATTCCATTCTTTTACGGTGGCTACACTATAATAGGTAGGCTACACAAAAGCTAAATGGCACATCTCATATCCATCTTACTCTGTACTGCACACCTGTCAAAGGAGCAAACAAATCAGACAGCAATGTGCCCATTTTAAGAGACCTTGAATGGCTACCACTCGAGGCTAGAATTTCCTTCAAATTGGCCGTCAAACCACCTCAGTCTGCTCTCCTACATAAGAAGCAAACTCAATACCGTAGGCTGTCTGAGAAACACCAGATGCAAATCAATAATTCTTCTAGACAGCCCCACGAAAAGAAAAAAACGAAAACCTTTAACCAAGCCTTCTCCTGTCAATCTCCCAGAACTTGGAACAGCCTCCCAACAGCACTCACACACAATTCAAACTTCATATCCTTCCGCACAGCTCTACACATTCATCTACTCAGACTCCACCAAAACTGGACTGTTAAATATTCCATTCTTTACTGCTGTTTCTTAAGATACTTGTTCTTTTCCAATTATAGTTTGTTTTTAGACAATTCTATTCTTCGACACTAATCCTCTCTACATTTGTAATTAGTTCTGTGTACTTTGCTGTCTCGTGTTAAACACACTGCTACCCATGCATGCAGGTTTGCGCTACGTAAACACCACAAAAAATTAAATAAAAAAGGGTCTGATCTTCCATAATTCATAAGGTATCACAGAGGAAGTCCCTAGTAATTTCAAAGATTCGGTTTTCCTGAGTAACATGAAAAGTTGTTAAAGTTCGACAGCATTAAAAAAAATCCCTATTTACTGCATTTTAAATAAAAATAATGTTTTTGCTAGTTCTGTCACTGTAACAGAGAAGAGGGCTGATTCAATAGATGTCACGTGACCGAATGAGCCTTTAGTATTTAGTTTGACGACGATGCCGGAAGAAGAAAACAGCCCTGCCAAAGCAACTGGGGAGCGCCTTCAGTCAGTGAAACTGCCCTCTCCACGCGCTCCTTTATAAGGCTTATCAAACACTTTCATTGGGCCCCGGGGGGCTTTCTTTTCAGCGGAGGCTGCCGCGCGCGCGGAAGTCCCCGTTCTCCATGGTTCTTCCTGATTAGTATGCAAAGGCAGAAAACACTTACCAAAAAAGCAGCCCTAAATAACTTGTTTTAGATACCGCACTAAATGTCGTTTAGCTGCCTCACCATTACTTATGACTGGCATAAAAAAGCGAATTTAAATATTGTGGGTTAAGTACATCAGAACGGGTTTGGTGGTGCACACACTGTAGATTTAAAAGCACGAGCGAGTACCCTTCTAAAATCAATATTTAATTAGGCGACATACTCCTTAGCACGTGCATGCGAGATAAAGTATCTCAAGGCCACGCCGGCTTCTAGTACCACATGAAAAAATCACGTCTTGTTAAACACTGAGCACGCAGACACCTGCCGTCTGGGAGCCATTTCAGGGAGCTTGGAGGCTGTGGCTAGGCACCCTCTCAGCATCACCCCTGCTCCTCCCTGTCGGAGGTGGAATGTCCACGCCAGTGCTTTAAATGGGGGGAAAAAAGTGCAGGTACTCACTAAATTGAGCTATGACCGAAGGGGCGGGCAAGGAGGCGGGCTTAGGGGTGGGGCCAGGGGCGGGGCTACTGGCCAAAATTGACAGGAATCGGTGTGGTATGTAACTGTTGGTGCATAGTGTGGTAGTGCACTGTCATTCAGAGACAACACATTTTCCGTTGTCATTACCACTAAATTTACACAGACATAGTTTTACTGACAAAAACTATGCAGCGCACCAAGGATAATGTGTGGAATTGGGTACCAGCCAGTGACATATCCAATGTACCATGGGCCTGAGTGCAAGGAAGGAAATGGATCACTAACCCCTGTTTGATCTGTGAAATACAGCAATAATCTGGTTTCAATGGACCCCAGGCCTCTGCACCTGTTGCACCTATGGAAGCTAGACCCCTGGCTCCAGAGAATATTTAGCTTTCGGGCATCACCCAGTAAAGTATCCTATTAAATTCTTCCATGACACTTCAGAATAACAAAACAGCTGCTTCGTTTGTCCTTTCCATTTTCAAAATTGAAATATTTGTACAGTTCATTCACAGGTATTTATGTTTGCAAACTTTCAAAAATGCTCTCACCCTGCAGTCAGGGAAAGAAAAGTAAACATCAGTCTCCATGTTAAAAGAATAAGCAGCAATTTGTCCGATGGTATCGCCTGACATTCAACCTCCGTGGCAAGAGAAAACACAAACTTTAAAGGCATCTAATTGCTCTTTCATCTTAACTCGAGTGCGGTATTTTAACAGCTACAAACAAATGTAAAAAAAACACATCTGCCTGACAGTAACAGATTGTGCTCACTGAGCATCAGCACTGGCATCGCTGAAAGTGGCGAGTCTTACTTACCTTTTTCTTTCCCCCTTTGTAGCAGGCAGAGTCAATTGGGATCAGAATGCCACACGGCCGGAGAACTCTCAGAAGAGAGACTGAGCGCTGCCGGGTCCCGAGCATATGCAGTCTCCACCAGGGTAGAGGCTTCCTCCAATCTCACCTGGACTCCAGGGAGGGCGCTCAGGCCATCTCCCCAGCTCCTCCTCGCCCATTATGGGCTCAATGTCGCAGCTCAGCAGGGGGCAAATGAAGTAGGTGAAAGACCCTGTCAGACCCCAGTGGCTGGCAGGCTAAGGGGTCAAAATGGCCCACCTGGTGTTCTGCGTCCTCAGCGACGCTGTATGGATGGGGGGCCAAACTGCAGGAATCTGATTGCTGCTTCCTGGGTCCCGGATGGCGCTGGATGCAGGAATACAGTCCTGGGCCCCCTGCCTGGGCCTTGAGTGAAATCTGATACTCAGTCGCTGCACCTGACGTGCTCCCTGTCCGTGATCCTCACTGCTGTATGGCAAAGAAGGAAGGGAAAGCCATTACAAACTGCATATTTAAAGGACTTCCATTCCTTCCCGCCACACAGCTACGGGGTGGTGGCTTCACACTGTTGCTGATGGCAAGATGATTGCCACTGCCAGTGTGAAATGCTAATCATGTGAGCATACACTGCAGAGTAGAAATGCTGTGCATGCTCTCATGATGACCATTTCTTTGGGATCATTAGGAAATTCCAACATGCTGCAGTGAGTACCGGTACTCTCCCTGGGCACGGAGAAGTTCCGGTACTCAGAGGCGGAAAAAAAAGAAGTGCCGGTACTCAGTACCGGTGAGTACCGGCCCATTTAAAGCACTGGTCCACGCTAATGAGACGGGCCCACGCCATAGTAAGATGCTCTTAGAGGACTCTCACATATATTGTGTAGCACCACAACCAGCTGAATGAGGCTCTGTGCCATCACTGCGGCAACAAAGCGCTTTGTCCGAGGAGGCGCTAGGAATCTCTTTAGACAATGAGGACGCGGGTGAATCTTAAGTGGTTCAGTGAATGTCAACAGGTTGGATTGCATTCAAGACTCTTCTATAAGTCTGATTCAGATTGCTATGGCCAATTGTCGATTGAAATCTTTATTCGTTGTTTATTAAAACCATAAAAGTAAGAATAACAGTTCCCAAGACGCACTAAAGAAATACCTTGTCATATAGGTGTTGCGTCTGACGCAGAGCGCTAACATAGGATTCAACATTTGTCACGATGCATTACAATATGTTAAAACCCAGGGTCGATAGATGAAGAAATATAAAAGATAATATGCAAAAATACAGAATATAAACAAAAATAAATTACAGACAGCAAAAACAGAATGTCAATCGATTCGTAACATATTTCAAAACTCATCAGTTGATACAGAAATAGCAGCATGAACTTAGATAAGATAGAAGATAACAAGATATAAGGCCACCCAGCTCGTCGTAAAGTGCTAATGAGGTTTGGTAAGCTTAGACTGGACCTATAGGGTCACAAGGTGCCTGGCAGCTTAATGCATTAAATACATCCGGGTGGGACCTATCAGCAGCTAGTGAGTTTGCCTTGCTATGATGACCCCTGTTACCCCACAATGTAGGTAGATAAAAGTTTTGGGCCATCGGAGAGTCACGTAAAATGCCAAAAGAGGGGTTAATTCATATAATTAAGATGTTTCCTAACATATATGGCTTCCAGTATAAAGGAGGCAACATTAAAACACATATTTCGATCCTCCAAGGAACATATATATACATAAGCATCATTGTAAGCCAGTTGTTGAAGGCTCACGCCTCTGGAAGGGTGGCACTACTTGTTAAAATCTATCAGCCTACATTGTATTAAACATTTTCTTAGTCACAGAAACCCCTACATACAGCTTAGTAAGTATCCTCTAGGTATACTCTAGGAGGAAAAGATGTGAAATATAGCAATGAAAAGGAAAACGTCTATTGGCAAAGTCAAAAGCTAGATGGTCTGGTGAAAGTTATGAGCCCTTTGGCTTTGCCAAGGCTTGTTTTATTTTTTCTTGTGTTTGGTCAAACTTTATTGTTAGGGGAGCTGTTGTGGCGTCACCCTCATAAAAAACAATAACATTGGCAAAAAACAGAAATATTTTTGTTCTAAAAAACACAAATTGCCTTAGTACTCCCTGGCACTGAAGGTAACTACTTTGTGTGTGTATGGACTCCTTGTGAAATAGCAGAATGTGGTCACTCACAGTGAAGGTAGCAAATAGCTGAAGTGACTGACCCATTTAACCATATTGTATACTTTAATAAAAATGTGAATGACACAGCAACAACCTAATGGATGAGGAATGTCCTACAAGTATATTAAATATATAATTTTAGTGACATCAAAACATGTTGGCTAGTGCCAGACCTATAAATGCAGGACGTTCTCTACATCATCGGTTGCAACAGATAGATATGCTGGGCCGCAAAGAGCACTGTGGATAGGGCAATGGGGAATGACAACTACACATACTGAGCAAAGTACATGGGTGCTACCTGATGAAGTGTGCCAGTAGCAGATTCCTGTGGCATTTGCTGTGGAGGGACTCAATGGTGACTATTCTGCCTCAAACTGGCAGCCGAAATCTGAATGTGAAGCCTCGTCATTCACAGCCCAAAATACAGAATGGTGACTTCATGGAAAGGGAGGTAAAGGCAAGCTTCCTATTTCTTACATTTCAAGTAGGAATATGGCAAACCTTTGATTTCAGCTTTCAATTACACCAAGGTATTAAAGTTTTTGGAAGTACTTGTTTGGCATCCATCTAAGTACATTCTCTGATTTTCAGGGTTCCTAGTGGCTACAGTGTGTACACTAGAAATACTGGACCTGCTCAGAGCATCTCAGACATGCACAGTATCCCTTTGGCCACACTATATTAACAAAGATGTCTTGGCTCCCAAGCCTTTTCAAGATGCTGATATCTTTCGGAACACACAATATGTCGAACAGCAGGCCTAGCATTGTTGCAGGGCAGATCTCTACAAATAACTAAGGATGGCTGGAAGTGATTGAAGCCCCAGACAATGCACAGGGACTATATAGAGATGCCCTACGGCCTATGGCATGCCTGCAATGATCCATTTATTGAGTAAGGCACGCCTTAATGTAATGTCACCATGCAAGCAAAATCAAACACGCTCCTATATTTACAACGGTGGAGGGTTTAAAAGAATATTAACTGGCCTACCTTGGCTATCTGGACACACCAATTTAGCAGAAGCTGGGAGCCGATGTTGTCCTTGTGCTCATGGACGTAATCCAGAAGGCAGCCATGAGGCATAAGCTGGGTGACCAGTTGAATGGTGGGGCTCAGGCAGACGCCCAGAAGTCGAACCAAATGAGGATGGTCCATGCTTGCCATTATCAGAGCTTCCTGTACAAAAAAAAGACAACAAAACAAGTTGATGTTAGCTGTGTATCAGAGGGAATACCTGCTTTGAAAACCCTCAATCGAACTCACCTACTCAGTTCTTACAATCGCTCTAGTTGGCCTACAACATTGTGCACATCCTATGCATTTCTGTATAGTGTTGCATACCTCTCAGTATGATATCAGTTGTCTATCTTAACCCTAAGATATTGTACCTTCCTCTTCATTTAACTGCATCTTCCTAATCAATCCTGGTCCAATTTTTCGGAACTCTTTCCCTCCCAAATATAACATAATTCCACTTCCGACCTTCCGATAAATAGAAGGTTACTTTAGAATGGGATTTCCCCCACAAGTTTATCAAATATTGTTGTGACTTGCATGCGTAGAGTGCAAGCCTCCATTCACTATTAAACCACATAATTCATCAATGCGATCGATAAGAAGCCGAAAATTATGGTTAGCTCTTTATTAGGAGGGGACTAGTAATCCTCTCAGTAACTTTGCATCCTCTGCAATACCTATACAGACAGTACCGGTAACTATGGGAGAGGTAGTGGTACTGGGGAGATTTCAGATTTCTCTGAGGGTCCCCTGAGAAAATAGGAATTACAAGGGAAATGGGTAATTTGGGGTCCAATTGCCTCTGTAATTCTTCCTTTTGCCCCAGAGTTTCGCTTGGAGATTTAAACAGACTAACTCTCAAGCGAAGCAAAACAGATCTGGGGTGTTCCTGTATATCTCATAATTTTGATGGGGCAGATAACGGCTATCTCTGGCCTAATTGGAATTAAAAGAGTCAATGAGTGACACATCCACTCCCTAGTTTGGCCCTAGTGCAAAATAGTTATACTTCTGATGCTTCAATGTTTCCAACCACTCCTTTGTGGCATAGGGTCTTTACTGTCTAACTACTCCATGAAATGTGCAGTCTCATTTAGCTGGTTCAAAGTAAGCTATTACCTTCTCAATGCCAGGATGGTCTCCCACCTATCCAGGATTATCAACCATTTCCCACACCCTTGGTATTCTAGCAAGCATGGAATGACAGCGGTCATGCTGTCTCATTCAATGATAATGGCTGCTTGGTCTGCACCGTTACACTAACTCTCTTCTCACTTTTACTCCAGTGTGTTTGTCCCACATGTTTGCAAATATCAGGTACCCACTGCAACCTAGTAATGGCTGACTTATGACCAAGCTGGGTGGAAGAGACCCCATTTTCATTGATTGTATATAGGCCGTGGCATAATTTGAGCACTAGTGCCCCACCACAACTAAAGGTGGACAAGCCACTGAAGGCTTGGGCCTGATGCAGGGCTCTGGATGAGCTAGAGGTCTCTTGGAACCTTGAGCCCAAACGAGCCGAGGTCTTATAGGAGATGATGTGGCCTAGTGACTACAGATGCCAACCGTGTAACATGGGAAACCAGGTTCGAATTCCATACTTGGCTCCGCATCCTGTGAATTCCCTTTAAATTTCTTTGTGACAAAAAATATAGGTCTGTGTCTGATGTGAAGTGCTCCTATGTCCTTGGGCAAGGTTTGCACTATGTAAAACAGCCAACAATGAAATGTGGAATCTGTCTGTCACCCATGCTCTAATCTCAACCTAAAAGAATTAAGGGCAAAGCATTAACCTTTGATGTCAGAAAGAGATAACCATCTAGTGGCTGAATTACAGTGTGAAATTGAAAAATCTGGGTTCAATCCCAGCTTCCCTGCTTAACCAAACTGTATGATCCTAAGCAAATATTATATTTCACCGAGCCTCCACTTTTGTTTATGAGAGCACCTTGATATAAGTGAGTTCAGTACTTGCACTATAAAAAAACTCTAGTGTTTGATTGATTAGCCTTGCACATTGTTTCATTTATAATTAAAAAAAACCTTGGCCACATAATGGGTACCCTTGAAAACTAACTTGCCTCTTAGTTCCCTAATAGAATTTATCATCAGTGCTGGGGCAGAAAAGTTTCTCAGTTCATGTTTGAAAATGCCCACTTTTAATAAATATTTCTTAATGCAGAGATATAATCTGATGCAATAAGCTGACACACTTCCACCTGTTAAAGAAATTCACTTTTTGGAATTTTGAAGATACCTTATCATATTCTAACAAGATGTTTGTTGCATGATTTACATACCAAATATTTTCAAGGCTCGGCTCATGCATGGGCTCTTAGAGGTTTAGCTCTGGCTCAGCTATCTCTGTTGGATTGTTGGCTCGCCCCTCTCTAACCAGGGCTGGCTATAGGGCGGTGTGACCGGTAAAGCTGCACCTGGGGCTGACTTAGGGGGAGCTGTGTTTCAAAATAACATGTTTTAAAAATACCTGCTGCAGAGTTCTTTGTGCGTCCATCAGTTTTCAGGCAGAAACAAAAATATGAAGCTAACCCTAGTGATTAATGTTCCTGCTGGACAGAGATTGGAGTTTTGTCTAGTTGCAGTTTAAACTAGCGCAGAGGGATAATATGCCTGCTGAAAAGAACATGTACCATGCAGATCACAGAACTGTACTTTATGTGGAAAGCTCAGGGATTACTGATTTTGTCACAGATATTCTTTTGTTACAGCAATTCACAAGTTGCAAACCTAATATAGAACAGTGACTTATGAACTGGCATCAAAGAGCTGCATGCAACCTGCATAATATAGGTTAGGACGTTATGTTTTGCTTTTCTTAGTCTTTCATTGTGTATTCCTAATGTTGTTAAACAGGGTTAATTTGGGAAGCTATACACAGCCCTGCCAAGTACCACGCATCAGGCGTTAGACTAACGCATTTCAGTGTGGTGGTCCGCATCACCGCACTGAAATGCAGTCACGCATATAGCTCCTACTCTGCTGTAAGCTGCACGGAGCGCTGGCTGCAAATACAACAATTAGTGACTGAGAAAGCTGGAGTGGCAGCGCGCTCTGCGCCCCGTCCAAGCAGGCTTGAGGGCTGGCTGAGGGCTGGCTGAGCTCTAGCTGTTACTGTAACAGACATGCCATTAATCACAACGCAGCCCCAGCATATTTCTGATGATGTCATAATGTATGAGATCCTGCGACGCCAACCCGACCTCACTGGCGGCAGACTGAGCCAAGAATTGCCTGGCCTGGCGGCCGCCGGAGTGTTTGAACGGCTTCCTAGAACACACACCTGCTTGACTGAGCCAGCCTCAATGATGCCCGACGGCCGGCATTGCTGCGGGCGGGGTCCGAGTTGGTTTACTGCGGCTGACCACCACTAGCTGGCTCTTGCCGATCCTCTCGACGCAGCAAAAACGTAAGTGCCAAGCCTAGGCCCTGATCTGACAAACAGGCGCATTAGCCACGCACAGAAAACATGTACGCCTTCACTTGTAAATATTAATGTGTTAAACGTTGTTTTGTGTAGCGCGGCCAGCCACGAGAGCGGTAAAAAAATAAACAATTCCTGAGATCAGACCCTGGCCTCTGCCACCATGTGGATCCTGCGTCTTCAGCAAGCGCTCGGGCCTATCAGGTACTAGTCCGAACTGGTGCAAGGGCTAACCTGGCCCAACTAAGTGGTAGCTGGTTTCCGAGCTGGCCAGCACCTGGGCCTACTCGTGTCTGCTCGCACAAGTTGGAGCTGTAGTGCCTCGCAACCCCTGTGTAGTAAACCGGGCACGGTGCAGGATCTAAATTATTTTGTTTTCGATGTGGCGGGCACCGCAGGTAAGTCAGACGAGAGCATACGTTTATTATGGCTCTCGTGCTCCTCCCCCCCCCCAACATAATAATTGCCTGTTTCTGACGCTGCTGGCCGCCATTCTATTATGTTGTTCACACCCTAGGAGCCGAGAGGCCCCTTGTACTGCTTACAGATTTCCTTTATGGGTAAAAGTTAAACTTCGCCCGCCCTCTGTACTACGCCGTCATAGGCAAAACAAAGCCCTGCTGCAGCTCTGGGAACAGCTGCCATCCGGGGACCGCAATAATGACTAATGACGAGGTCAGTAAAAACAGAATCATGTCCCAAAGAGCAGCACTGTGCATTTGTTTAGAGGTATATTTTTCGCCCTTTGACCAAATATTTACCTCTAATGACATTATTATCGGAATTGAGTTACATCTTGGACTTAATGAGTGGGACTGGTTTAAATTGGTAACTACTTCTGCAGCCAACAAGAATGTTAGCAGATTTTGGGTCTGTAAAGGAGAAGGAATATTGATGAAAGCTATTGTCAAAAACGTCCTCACTTTGCCCTGCATTCTATGGGTTATGAGAAAGGCTGGTTACAAGAATAAATTATGAAAAAATGAGACTTGAAAGAAGAAAGATATTGAGAGTCGTCTTTAATTCGTTACAAAGTGTCAAACATAGGGCAGTGAAATGTTATTCATAAATACAGTGAAAGCCTATAAATGTCACACATTAGCAAACTGAAAACCTGGCAGCTATGCCCATGCCAGCCAGAAACCAGAGCACCCACCCCTAACTAAAACAACTTTCTGAAACTACAGAAAATGAGTTAACTGGATGGTGAGATTTAGTTTCTCAAGCAGGTAGAGACGCAGCAGAGTAATCACAGAGCTCTCTCTGGCGTTAACAACATCCTGTTGCTTCCTCCTGTGGTAATTGCTCCGACCAACTGCCATCACCAGTCAACCTGGTGTACTCAATATCAACATCACACAATCTGCATGGTGTGGCTGAGATCATCTTCTGAGCAGCTGCGGTGCCTGCCTGCCCTCTGTTGATGAGCACTGCAGTCAAACAATCTGTGTCCCGTTAGTGTCCTTCCATTTCTGGAGCTTCGCAGCAGTTTTAAGATATTCTTAGAGTTTTTCGTTGCTTAGTGGGTAGTAATTTCAAATATTTGCATTTTTCCCGCGTCTTCATTGCTTAATTTTGCTCGCGAGAAAGCGTCACTCATAATCATTGAAATGTCACTCATAATTACACTGAAGCTATGAAAATGTCACACATAGCAATCTGAAACCTTGGCAGCTATGTATACATTCTTACTAGTAAAGCCAACCCCACCCAGCACTTTAAAACAAATGAAATGTATGTAAGAAAGGGGCTATGGAGAGATGAGGGGCACTGTTGGAGGGTTACGACCCTCCAACAGCGAGGGAATCAGTGGAGGAGGTCATTGGTGGGCGCCGGGGAGGGGCAAAGATTGTCGCACCTGGCATTACCAGCCCTAAAGCCGGCCCTGCCTCTAACTACCATATTCTAAGACAAACCCACACACTTAGAAGTCCTCTCGCATCCAAATATATTTTTTGATGTTCCTCCATAACCAGCCTTCACCCTTATTTTCAGGCACACACACATGGCTCTGTGACATGGCGGCATTATAACATGAATGTGTAGAACTTAAAGAAGCACAGCAGAGCCACCCAAAAAAATACAGCCTTCTGAAAGTTGTCATTCAAACCGGAATACAGCGTCTGCGGTAGTGCGAGAGAGAGAGAGAAAAGAGCTCCTGCTATAGAGAGCGGGCCTGTGATCGAGAAAATTGCTCATCGCAGCACAAAGATGATTCAAAAGCAAATTGCACAGTATTTGCATAATAGTTCTCTGCTTTGTAAAAAAAAAAAAAATGTACATAAGGCGAAGAAGACACTAATTGTAGGTTTCGTTTTTTTCTTTTTAAGGAAAAGAAAAGCGCAGATGGCTTCGGTTTTCGTTTCTAACACGTTAGTGGGAGGGTTAGGTGGAAGATGGGCAGGAAGATGGGCCGGAAGGAAGGCGGGAAGCCGGAGGTAGGGGGCAGTAAACCCGGGGAGGGGAAATAGAGAAAAGACTGAGCTGCAGTACCTTGACGGGGGCCTAAAAAAGACACGTCTGCGTTCGAAAGGAAGCAGGGCTCGGTTAGCCTTCCCCGCCCAGGGTCTCATGGACGCGACAGGGTCTCTTTGCTCCTGTCATTTGAAATTGCCACTGAAGGCCGCTGGATTAAATGCATGCTGACAGCTGCATTATCAATTTTCGCAAAACCAAATTACTCCAAATCTCTGCTGTCCCCTCCAGCTCTCACTTCATGACAGGTGGAGCTCGAGATGGGGTCGCCAGCCTTTCAGCATGAGGACACATGCAGGAATGGCAGACCTACTCTCACCCCCACACAACTTTCTTTATGTCTTGAAAGACCTTTTATTGGATTAATTTCACCAATTCCATATGGGTCAGAAGGTGAACGGACAGCAGCGTAGCTAAGCGACACATGTTTACAAGTAAGGGTACAGAAGACTCCATGATACCAAGCAGGGCCGGCCTTTAGCATGGGAGGGCTGGGCCCAGGGCGCCAATTTTCCGACGGGCGCACGGAGTTGTGTGCATGACAGTTATGCCAACAACAGCGCCCTTCTCACAGCCTTGCCCTTGTCCCTGCCTGTTCCTTTCTGTCTGATTTGCCAGGCTAAAGTGGATTTAGTCTTCATTATCCTAGGACGGGCGATGCTTTTAACACCTCTTTAGCCCCCTTTCATGCCCTCACCCTCTAACCCCTGCTGGCACACATCAACAAAACCATCATCTGTGTGAGGCAGCTAAGATATCAATGATGTAGGAGACCTGGGGGAGGTTCAGGGTTGCTTGTTTTCAGGGGGGGCAGTCCCTCCTCATCCAGGTACTGACCAGTGTTCACAAAAGGGACCCCCCTGCTGCCTCATTTAATTCACTACCATCAACAAGGGTGCCAAATTTCTCTCCACCCACGCCCAGGCTGCTATCTTATGGTTCAAATCCCTTTATTCACATTTTTATAATGGGTGTAGCAACAAAAGAGCGTCACAGTGCTCAGCTTTAGGCTGATATAGTAATATCAACAATAATAATTATCAAAACAACCCCCTCCTAACGAACATTCCCCTCCCTCAACCGGCCCCTGTAGTACTCAGTGAAGAAAAAGATTACAATTGTAGCAAAGATGACCATTGTATAGTTTGCCATATTAGTATCCACTGGGGGGACAGAGGGCATGACGTCAGTCAAACGGAGTATGCTTAGATATTTGGGACAAGTACGTTTCCGAAATTCTTTAGAGAGGAGGGCAATGAATGGGCGCCAGAGCTCCCCAAATTTAGTATTCTGAGCCTTAAGGGACAGAGTGATCTTTTCATTGCCTATTATATGCCATAAGCGGTGAAGCCATCCCTGATGTGTAGGTATGCAGCTTGTTCTCCAATGAGTGAGAATATTCTGATGTGCAGCCCCCAGAGTTAGTTCCCAGCCAAGGTCATCGAGAAGATCGTCAACAGACAGCTAACCCGATACCTCGAAGAAAACAGCATCCTGGACCCATCCCAGTCAGGGTTCCGCAGCAACCACAGCACCGAGACTGCCCTCATCGCCGCCACTGACGACATCAGGACCCTGCTGGACAACGGTGAGACCGCAGCCCTCATCCTGCTGGACCTCTCCGCCGCCTTCGACACTGTCTGCCACCGCACTCTACGCGCACGCCTCCACGACGCAGGGATCCGAGACAAGGCCCTGAAATGGACCACCTCCTTCCTCTCCGGCAGAACCCAGAGAGTCCGCCTCCCCCCATTCCGATCCGAAGCCTCCGAGATCATCTGCGGCGTACCCCAGGGATCATCCCTCAGCCCGACACTGTTCAACATCTACATGGCCCCGCTCGCACTCATCGCCAGACAGCACGACCTCAACACTAATCTCCTACGCCGACGACACTCAACTGATCCTCTCCCTCACCAAGGACCCCCTCACCGCCAAATCCAACCTCCACGAAGGAATGAAGGCCGTCGCCGATTGGATGAAGAGCAGTCGACTAAAGCTGAACACGGACAAGACGGAGGTCCTCATCCTCGGCTCCAACCCTTCAGCCTGGGACGACTCCTGGTGGCCAACGACACTGGGGCAGCCCCGACATCCACCAACCATGCACGAAACCTGGGAGTCATCCTCGACTCAACGCTCTCCATGGCCAAGCAAGTCAACGCAGTGTCCTCCTCCTGCTTCAACACCCTCCGCATGCTCCGCAAGATCTACAGGTGGATCCCGACAGATACAAGAAGAACAGTCACCCAGGCCCTCGTCAGTAGCAGACTCGACTATGGAAACGCCCTCTACGCGGGAGCCCCGGCCAAGCTCATCAAGCGACTGCAACGCATTCAAAACGCCTCTGCACGCCTGATCCTCGATGTACCACGCCACAGCCACATCACCCCCGACCTGAGAAACCTGCACTGGCTCCCCGTCGACAGGAGAATCTCCTTCAAACTCCTCATCCACGCACACAAGGCACTCCACAAGACCGGCCCAGCCTACCTCAACAGACGACTCTTCTTCTACGTCCCCAACCGCCAGCTCCGCTCCGCCGACCTCTCCCTCGCCACCGTCCCTCGCATTCGAAGAACAACCACCGGCGGCAGATCCTTCTCCCACCTCGCCACCAAGACCTGGAACACCCTTCCACTCAGCCTACGACAGACCCAAGACCTGCTGACCTTCAGGAGGCTACTCAAGACCTGGCTGTTCGACCAGTAGCGGCGCCCCCCCCTCCTTTTCTCCCCCAGCGCCTTGAGACCCTCGCGGGTAAGTAGTGCGCTCTACAAATTCTGTGATTGATTGATTCCATTGGGATTTTAATGAAAAGGTAAGAGGATTAGGTAACCCTAGAATTGTGTAAGCGGGGAATCTGGGGAGTTGCGTGTCTAAGTGTAAGTCTATTTCATTTAGAATTTGTGTCCAATATTCCATTATCTTAGGGCAATCCCATAGCAGATGTAAAAGTGTGCTGTGAGAGCCACAACCCCGCCAACAATCTGGACTCCGCTCTGGGTTGCCTTTATGTAAGCGCACTGGTGTGAGATACCAGTCAGTGGTTATCTTAGGGGCGGTTTCTATGCTAGCAGTATTGCGTGCTGTGTGGCGTGCTCTATGGTAGATCACTCCCTACTCTTTCAAAGTCAACTGCTGACCCAATTCCATTTCCCACCATTTCTGGCCTGCAATTGACAGGGGATGAGACGGTTGACATAGGAAGGTGTATAATTCTGTGATAAGTTATCTATTGGAAGTTTTAGTTCCCAGCCATTTCTTATAGGGCGCAAGTTGTCTTTGCACCCCAGGGCAGATTACTGGGTGCATGAGCCAGCGGTGTATTTGCAAACAATGCATTCTCTTTGACTCTGGTAGTGTATAAGAAGAACGTACCTGGGCAAACAAGAGTATTCCTTCTCCATCCAACATGTGACCCACCGAGTGTCCTCCCGTTTGCCTCCATTGTTAAATGCCCCTTGATCCATGCCTGGGGAGAATGACGTGAGACCTCGTCAGACCCCCCACTTGGTCCCAGGCCTCCATTGTCGCTTTGCTGATAGGTAACACATACAGGCTCTTTGGCTGATGTGTTCTCTTTAAGAAGGGGACCATCCAAAGGTGCAGTCCTGCTATCGCTCTATCTTGGAATAGCCAGCGTTTCTCAGACTCATCTCTACTCCACTCCACCAGGTAGCGCAACTGCACAGCCTGATAGTATTGCTGTAGATTAGGCAAATTGAGGCCTCCTGCGTCTGGGGATTCGTAGCTCAGATCCTTTCGCATTCGTGTTCTGCTTCCCATCCAGACAAATTGATTCATTTCCTTCTGCAAAGTTTGTATCAACCCCGCAGAGGGTGTCACTGGGAGAGTATGGAAAAGGTACAGAACACTAGGGAAGGTGGCAATTTTTAGGACAGTTACCCATCCGAGCCACAAGAGCCGGTTATGTTTCCAGCGGGATAAGTCGTTTCTGAGTTGACAAAGCACGGAGCCATAATTCAATGTGGCAGTTGCTTGAATTGAGGAAGCTAATTGGATCCCTAAGTATGTGCCCATTGAATCGGGTACTGTGTTTTAAGTTGTGTCACTAATGTCAAGGGCAGTGAAAGATTAGGGGCCTGAGATTTATTGACATTGACCCGAAATCCTGCTGCCTGGCCGAAAGTGTGCAATTTGGACAGACAAGCCGGGAGGGCAATGCCAGGGTTGTCTAGCGACACCAGAACATCATCAGCGTATAAGATGATTGTGTGCTGTTCCCCACCAAAGGTAACCCCAGTAACGTCTGGATTATCTCGCACCCATTGGGCCATGGGTTCCATATAGAGAGTGAACAACAAGGGGGACAAAGGGCACCCCTAACGTGTGCCTCTGCCAATGGGGAAGGGCACTGATATTTGTCCGTTCACTCTAACCGTCGCACTAGGGTAACTATAGCAGCTAAGGACCCAAGCTCTAAATCTCTCACCGATGCCAAAGTGAGATAAAGTCACTTCCAGGTATGACTTGTGTACCCGATCGAAAGCCTTCTCATCTTCAATTGTTGGTAGCATAGTCTCCCTATTTGAACGTTTGGGTTTATCTATGAGGTGCAGAATACGCTACACTGTCTTTGGGAAATAAACCCTGCTTGGTCGGTTAGATAATGTTTGGCATGTGAGGGCCCAGTCTGACAGCCAGTATACTAGTAAAAAGTCTTATATCTACATTTAGGAGAGATATTGGACAGTATGAACTGCATGGCTGTTCATCTTTCCAGGGTTTCGGGATAACCACTATGGCCCCTGTTAACATTGAAGGGGGAATGGACCCTGGTCTGAGTTATATAGCATGGTCAAGATCGGGGCGAGGACGTGGCATAAAGTTTTGTATAAGATAGACGGGAACCTCTCAGGTCCCCGCGATTTCAAGAGTTTTTGACCATGATGGAGCAGAAGTTGGTCAGACCAAGTGGGTGACACTGATTTAAGTTTTTACTTTTTGACTTAGACTAATTTTTGGAGCTACAAGTCCTCCATGAGTTTAAGGCAGGAAGCTGAAGCCAGTGAGAGTCTTGTGAAGTCAGAAACATTATCATAGAGCTTTTGCTGTAGCCTTCAGTTTGGTGTCAAAATCTCTGATAGGAACCAAGCAGGATTTTGTAGCAAAATAGGTCACTTCACCACTGGGGCAGTATTACTGCCTCACCATCGTCCAAGGTTTTACCTTCTGATTTAGTCAGTTTTGGGATCTTAGTTCTTAAAATCCTCCAGGATGGCATGACTGGAAGCTGCAGTTAGGTAGGGATCCATAAGGTTTATTCTTGGAGTCAGGATTCCTGCTTTTAATGTCCAATAGGTAGGCAAACAGGAGGCCTCCCAATTGACCATTGAAGGATTTCTGTCCCTGGAAGCCAGTAGGAGTCAGGCGACATTTGGCCTTTTTGTCTTCCAGCTGTCGGATAGAGTCTTCCTTCTTCAAGACGTCTTCAACCTAGGAACAGGAATGTTCTGAGGAGGTAGTGGTGAGGTGCAAGACTTAACTTTTGTTCTAGCCAGTGCTTGGAGAATTTCCTACATCCAATCCTAGTTACCTTTATGCAGAATATTGATCTCCCTTTTCAGCATTTCCTCTTTGAGTTTATTGCAAATCCCATCAGAATGCCCCATTCTTGCCACTCCCCTATGCAGATGAGGTGTCCTGACAGAGGGTCAGGCTGAGGACCGATTTTCCATCCTCCTGAGGACATAGACAGTAAGTCTATGGTGGTTCGGGGAATCAATAGTAGTTCCCAACAACCCCATTTCGCAGCTCCACTTAGAACGAAGAGCTGTCAAAGTTGCCCTTTGTGTTGCTAATGTTCCTGTACCCCATCCAGAATGGCTAATCCCTGCTAACTGTGCACAGGTAACACCATTATAGCCTTCTTGCTGCAAGAGGTCAATCTATTTTCTTCCAGAAGGACAGTCTTTAATAGCCAAGAAGGGATGTGTAGTAAGTCTCTGGAGCAGATCTGTGAGGAAAACTGGTTCTAAACCAGTTTACTCTTCTAAATTACTGTTTTTTACTAAAGTTATCAAAAATCTACTTTCACCATTGAATGAGATTTTTAACGTAAGTGTGAATAACATATTTATTGACCTGTCTAGGATTTTCCCCAAGTCAAGATAGAATAAAGTGATTGTTATGCAAAATAAGCCTCTTCATGCAAAATGTAGCTTTAGCTGCATTGTGACAAACAGTGTCTTGTAACTGTTAACTGTGGGGGCATACTTTACCCAATATCTAGCATGCCACTGTTATATACTGAGCACCCAGCCCTGCGGACTTGCAGGCCACATTTGAGGTGACTTAGCTGATAAATGAAAGTATATATTTCTTCTTTTCCTTGTCAAGTGTCACTGCAATCCTTTGAAGTTGTAGCCCAGCCACAGCACTATAGGAGTCTTTGGAGCCATACATTTTTGTCAAATGTGTGGTTGAAGTAAGTGTACACTGCAACACACAAATCACATTTACCCTTCCCACCACTGGTACATTTTCTTTGCCACCTACATGAACTAACTGGAGAGTTGAATAAGCCAATTAGTTTAAACCAATTCACAATACATGTATCATGGGAACACACACAGGGTTTAACAATATTAGACAGCGCAATAGTGCTCTAAGTCATAAAGCCAGCAAAACCAGATAGGAAAAAGTGGGTGGACCATGGCAAATATTATGTTCAGTCTAACAGGTCTGTAAAGCAATTTTCCAAACAAAGATCTGTTCCAAAACAGAACACCTGGTCGGCAGCAAAAAAAAAAGGAGAAAGCCTCCTTCTAAACCTTGTGACGCTACCTCTTTAATGAGAATGCACGTAGGAAGGATACTATTTGCAGTGTTGTGTTGTACATGGTGTGTGACTCTTATGGTATCATGAGGCAAATAAGTAATTTGCAAACATAAATTTGTCCAGCATTATTAATGGTCCCCCCACCTCCCACCCCATGTTTTAGGGGGTGGGAGGTTTAAGGCTCTATCAAGCTACCTTTGAGGTAAAAAAGTTTTAGCCTCTAAACTGACACCTTGAGCACAGCTTCAACATTTTGAAGGATTCATTAATGATTTATAACCCCTCTTCCAGACAACTAGCACATCAGCTCACTCAACAAAAGTGCTTCACATTAATATGAATGAGTTGATTGTGCCACAGTAAGGTTTCAATTGCTTGTTCTAACAGGAAAATTACTTGCTAAAAGAAATCTGCTAAGCAGAGTCTTTAGCATTAATAACTGTTTGGTGTCTGGCTTCCACACACACCCATTCATCGACATATGCCTATCCAACTTATTGTTCTTTTTTTTTTTAATGTATTTATATTTTGAAAATGATGTAGCGCATGACAGTACACGGATTGAGCACACATCAGAGAATAGTATGCATATTTGGAAACGTATGCGTCAAAATAGGCAACTACACATACCCCGCTCCCTCCCTCTTCCCAGACACGACAAGCATTCCATCAAGTTTTCCATTGATAGGACAGCCCCAGGCAGTGCCCCGGACAGCAGACAGTCACACGTCCTAGCTGTACGCACGTGAGGCCCTTCAGGGTCCCCCCAGTTCGTCTGAAATCTCCAGTGAGTAATATGTCAGCCATTTGCCCCAAACCTTACAAACTTTTCTGGGGCACCCCCTGCTAGCATATGTAACTTTTTGGGCCATCATGTACATGCCCATACCTCTCCTCCATTCATCTTTGGTGGGGCACACCTGTGACCCCCAGTATTTAGCTGTATCCCTCTTAGCCACCATTAGACCAAGGCTACAGAATAGCAGTTGTGGCCGAGGGAGATCTATTTCATTAGGGATCCCCAGAAGAAGGAACCTGGGGTCAAGGGGGAGGTCAACCGCTAGACCCCTACCAAGCTCGCCCATTATATCCATCCAATAGTTCTGAATCACGGGGAATGACCACAGTGTGTGATAGAAGGTACCCTCTTCTCCTCTACATCTCAAACAGTGTGGTGTCTGGGCTCTACCCATGGTGTGAAGCCGACACCTATCATAATAGACCCTAAGCAGTATCTTGAACTGAACTAGGCGCTTTCGGGATTTGATCGCCAACTCCCTTGGGCGCATTAATGCGGCATCCCAGTCAATGTTTTCAAATCCCCCGAGATCTCTCTCCCATGTTTCCTTCAACTTGTGGAGTGTATCGGGCATGTTGTTCTTTACTGTCTTGTAGGTCAGGGAGACTGCCCCTTCACCCAGATCCTTGGTCAGGAGCCGGCCCTCCAGTGGAGACCACTCCTGGACACCCTCCCCTGGAAGCCCCTCCGCACACCATGCATGTTGTATTTAAGCATACTTTAAAAATTGATTAGCTTTCAACCCATATTACCTCTTGTTGGACTTGGCCCTTTTTTGCAGGGTCATCACAGAACTTTTTGCCTTCCACCGGTATTTTTTCTGACCTGTTGTTGGTGGTTTTAGGACTCTGGGAACTTTATCACTGCTGTTCAGTGCTAAAGTGCATGTGCTCTCTATGGTAAACTTGGTAAGATTGGTCTACACCTGTTTGGCATATTTAATTTACCTATCAGTCCCTTGTACAGTGGTATCTCATATACCCAGGGCCAGTAAATTAAATGCTACTGGTGGGCTTGCAGCGCTGCTTGCGCCACCCACCAAAGTGGCCTTATAAACCTGTCTCAGGCCCCTGCCATTGCAGGGCCTGCGCGCGCAGTTTACTGCCGCTGAGATGTGTCACATAAAGTGGTTGCCACGTCTGTGACTCCCCTTTTACTACATATCAGTCACCCCTAAGGTAGACCCTAACTAGCCCTATGGACAGGGTGCGGGGTAGGTAAAAGGTAGGATATGTGCCTTAACTGTGTGGCATGTCCTGGTAGTGACAAACAGCCTTTTTGGTTTCTCACTGCTGTGAGGCTGCCCTCTCAAAGGAATGCATTGGGGATTCCCTGATATGTGTTTCAGTGGCAATTCCTAACATGAGAGGAGTAGCGTGATCAAGTTTGGTATGTTTGGAATAGTGGTGATAAATGCTGCGTACTGGTGTTCACAGATTTATTATCACTATTTTAGAAATGCCACTTTTAGAAGTAGGCATTTCTGTGTGCTATGTGTCTTTGTGCCTGCCTGTTGTGTATTGACTGTCTGGCCTTGGAGTGACAGGGGCTGGGAAGGAGCAGTGACTCCAGAGGGTCTGGGTGAGTCAGCGCTAGGCTGAATAGGCCGACCTGCATTTGGAGTAGTGGGAGGAGTAGCACCTGAACCTGAATAGGGCTGTGCCTGCCTTCCACAATGCTGGCTCCGCCCCCCCTGTGGTGTGTCTGGGGCCAGGGCCTACACTAACAATAGAGGTGGGTGTGCACTTGACAAGATGTGTGTAAGTGCGCCCCAGAACTGGTTTGGACTGGGCACAGAGGCCTGTGCCAGGGGGAAGAACAAAGACACTTAGTAGTATAAATATTGGGGCTGTGACCCCATGTCTGTTGTACTCGCTGGACTGGGGCTTATTTGAGGACTGCTGGGCGTCAGGAGGAACTGCCACGAAGGACTCCCCCCTCTGCCGGAGGGCCCTGTGAGCTGGCCTGCCTGGGCCCAGCTCTGCCCTGTGTGACCTGAAATCCAGAGCGTGGTGAGGGCTGTGCTGGATACACCGCCCTGGAGCGTGAGGAGCACTTTGTCACTACTGTGCCCCTCAGCGCTGTGCCGCACACCAGAAGCCTGTGATGGACGCTTTTTTTATTATATTTCCACAGCCCGAGAAGTGGGCTGTTCTTTTGAACGCGTCGGAGCAGCCGCGCCGCAAACAGGAAGTCAGACAGCTGTAGCCTGGTTGTGGGCGGGGCCAGCAGGATCAACGGGGCCGGAGCCTCGCGGGCTTCTGTGGCCACAGGAAGGAAGTTAGGCGGCTGTGGCCTGTTTGTGGGCAGGGCCGGCAGCGGGAATGAGCCGGAGCCTCGCGGGCTCTTGGTGCAGTCCAGAGGAGGGTCCGCTCTCCAGCAACCTAGCCGTTCACGGAAGCCAGGCAGAGGCGAAGCCTTTGGGGGAGCCCTTAAATCAGGAAGGGAGCATTGTGGGGAAAGCCCAGGACGGGGCCCCGAGGACGACGCCAGACGGCCTAAGGTTCGCCCCTATTCCCCAGGTGGGCATAATGTGATTAGGTGTGCACTCTGCCAGTAATTGATAGTGCCTGTGGGTACTAGAAGTTGCCCAATGGGCCGTATTACGCCCTGATGTGCTCCAGAAAGTCTGTGGGCACAATATTTCCCTACTGTAGTGCACTGCTAATTCTGTGTATGCATAACGTGCTATGCTAAATACCCATGTGTGCAGTGATAATGATATAGTGCACTACTGCTGATTATGTTTTGCATACTATGCTATACTATGTAATGCTATGATGTTCATGCCTCATGCTTGGTGCTAAGTGCACCTTTACCAGTGGGGACTGGTTGGCTTCACTAACTGTGAGCTGTAATGCTATGACAGTGGCCCGATTGGCCCTGTGGTGTATATAATCCTTGTAAAGTCATGCCAAAGTGCCAGGTGGCACAGTGTATATATGTGATTATGTTCTACTGTGTTTTATTGAAAATACAAAGGCTATTTTTGATATAACCTTGTGTGGAGTTTCTTTTGTGGTGTGCCTAGAGTGTCGCTGCTGTATGAGTGTGTTGCGCAAACGCTTTACACATTGCCTCTGGGATAAGCCTGCCTGCTCTGCCAAGCTACCAAGGGGTGAGCAGGGGTTATATTCAGTGTGTAACTCCCTTGCCCTGACGAGAGTGGTGGTTTCTGCCTGGCTTAGGCGCATGCCCTCGCCAACCAGAAATCCCATTTCTAACACCTCTGAAGCAACAACAATGGCATAATGTCACCTCCCTCCAGCAGATCCCCCACCCTAGACATGCCCAGCAGGTCCCAAGGTTCGAAGCCCTGCAGTTTCCGCATTTCTGGGACCCCTCCCTCCACTGGGCTCATTCCAGCCGGAATGTGGAGTTGTCATTCGCGGCAAATATCTAGTGTTTATGATGATAAGATGCGCTGCCCAGTAGTATGCACGTATATCTGGCAGGGCGATATACTTTTTACATTTCAGGGACTTTAATGCAATTCTGGGGTGGCCACCATCCCACAACAGCTTCCGCATATCGCTCTCAATGGAATGGAATACCTCTGGAGGGATCTTATAGTAGGTGTGGTGTAGGACGTAGAGCAATTTGGGCAGGGAAATCATCTTGAACATGGCTGCTCTTTCAATGAGTGTAAGGGGCAGCTTGGTCCATCTCTCTATATCCTCTCGACAGGATCTAACCACATTCCCAAGGTTACGAGCATAGCAGGTTTCCCGGTCTAGTGTCGTAAATATTCCCAGATATTTAAATCCCAGGGAAGTGTGGGTTAACCGTTGGGGCAGGGGAGGTACCTTCCAACCCTGTTGTAGGAGAAAGAGCACTGATTTACCCCAGTTAATATTATAACCGGAGTGTCTCCCTTATGCCTCAACACTTGAAACGTCACAGGAAGGGACACAGAAGGCTCGTCAGATACAGGAGGATATAATCCGCATATAGCAAGATTTTTTCTTATACCCCTTCCCCATTCAGAGGCAGGAAGCCCCAAATATCAGGGTGGGCCCTAATCGCGCAGGCTAAGGATTCTATTGTTAGGGCAAAGAGGAGGGGAGATAATGGGCAGGCTTGCCGTGTGCCTCTTCCAATGGAAAGTTCCCTTGAGGTCTTTCCGTTCA
This sequence comes from Calotriton arnoldi, assembly GCA_963921515.1. NCBI lineage: Eukaryota > Metazoa > Chordata > Amphibia > Caudata > Salamandridae > Calotriton > Calotriton arnoldi. The sequence continues at coordinate 2,034,589 of CAWUFW010000447.1, read as the reverse complement.
CTCGAACCAATGCTACTGGGGCCCGATACAATAGGTGTACCCACCTCCTATATCGTGGACCAAACCCAAATTTAATCAAAGTACTGTCTAGGAAAGGCCAATGCACAGCATCAAATGCCTTTCCGGCATCTAGAGCAAGGAAGACATGTGGGGTCTGGCGCAACCGGAATTCGTTAAGCCAGTTGTGGGTCCGACGGAGATTGTAGCAGGTGGATCTCCCAGGCATAAATCCCGATTGGTCTCTATGGACCAAGGGCATTTTTCTGGAGCACAAAGTCCTCACAAGGCAAAACACAATGGCCTAGGAGAGCTCCAGGACGAGAGCAACTTATTGAGAAGAATGTGTCAACTATATAGTTCCCTAATTATAAGGAGAAAAAGGAGAATCATATACTTGTAGTGGAAACTACAGTGAAAAGGAACATGGAGATAGTGAAACCATTTCTAGGATTGCTCACTGGAAGTCGTGTTTTTGCATATCTGCCTGGAAAAAAAGTAATAACAAATGAGTTAATCTGCAGGAAAGTTAATCGGAAGGCAAAATAAATTTGAAACAACTAAAAAAAGGGCATACTGGAGTCTGGAGGGTGCTTCAACCAATAGATCTTTCAATATCAGGCTTTCAATATCAGGCTTAAATGGAAACAATTGTTTATGTAGGAATTGACTTTATACTCTGAGCAACAATGTTGGAAGCTGAGGTATAGCTATAGTGTAGGATTCCCCTTTACTTTTTCCATTATACTTAGGAAACCGAATTTCGGTCCATTATCTTGGGTAAGCTCCTCCTAGAACATATTGTTCTTTTACCTTTGGTTTTTACTCTGTCTGGCTCTCATATCGTCTTTCTTTCTTCAAACTTTTCCTTTATCTTCATTATATCTTTTCGTCCTGATGATGACCCTGTTATCTTGGTGGGTGGAAATGCTATGGACATCCAACATAAGAACTGAGTTGTAATTTCCTAATTTCAAGGAATACAACACGAAATACGCCTAAATTTAGTCATATCTTTTCATCTTTCTTTTCACACTGAGTTCTTTCCTACTCAACTGTGTGAATCACATGAGCACAGATGATTTTTCACCATTGTCCAGCTTGAACTAAACAACTTTAATCATTATAGTATTTCCGTTTTTTGACTCTTATTTAATGTTGTGACATTCACTGTTCTGATTTACAATAGTTATGTTCTTAAAAAAACATTTTTCTAGACTCATTTTAAGTCACAAAGTGTTCAAGTACATCCTTCCCTTTCCATGTTTGTAGGGGGGTGCTCTACCAAACAGAGGAGGAGGGGGAGGCGTTCAAGAACATATGAAAATGAAAGAGTACTTTTGTCTCAAATACGGGGCTAACGGATAGAAAAGCCACATAACGCAAAAAATAAAATCTGGGGGTCAGTGTGCAAAGCTACAGGTCATGCCTTTCCCCATAAGTCACATCCCTAGTATATCTCAACTAATAACATTCTAACTTCACAATATTAGTTCATATTCTACTAGTATACTTTTTAAAATCATTTCTAATGAAGGAACCTAGTGTTAAATAATTCAAAAACCTTCCTCCTTTGAACCTATAAGCTTGTATTGATGTGCACACTACTGAATGTTCGCTCGTTGATCCATATCCTTGACAAATAGGAGTCGCTACAGCCAGATGCCCTGGCTCTGTCCATAGATATGCAGAAAGCATTAGATTCCCTGCAATGGGACTTTTTGTATGCTGAGCTCCTGGGGATGGGGCTTGGGGTAGCATTTGTTAAATTGACCAACTTGCTGTACTCCCAACCAATAGCTAGAATAAGAACTGGATTGATGATCTCTGAAGCGTGTGCCGTGGAGTGCAGTACTCAACAGGACTGCCACCCTCTTATTTGCATTGCGTTAGAGCCCTTCGCACTAACGCTACGGCAGGGTGGCCACTATCGGGAACTACAAATGTCGGGGACCACTTATATATTTCCCTAAACGCAGATGACTTGCTTCTATATATGTGTAGTGAACGTACCGACTTGGAGGGCGTGGTGCTGGCCCTGTTCAGCTTCAGGTGGCTGCCTGGACTAGGAGTTAACTGGCACATGTCATGTGCCTTTTCCCTGTGCCCCGGCTCAGGGGAAGAACTTCCCACCCACTGCTATACCAGCTTTGCGTTGGAAGCAATTCTCCATCCGTTACCTGGGGGTAGACATGTATAGAACCCTGAAGTTGCTATACAAGAGTAATTTTATGCGAGCCTTGTCCGCTGCGCGGCATTCGGTCTCCTTCTGGAGTACCTAACCGATAGCAGTTAGTGGTCGGATAGCTATCTCCAAGATGGTCCTACTGCCTCGACGACTCTATCTCTCCGCAACCTTACCGATTGAGATCCCCCCAGCGTACTTTCAGAACTTAGATAGTGTGCTTGTCACTCTCTATTGAGGGACTTCCAGATGCAGGTTACCGATAGATGAGGGGGGCATGGTGACCCCGAAATTCGACCTGTATTACTTGGCTGCCCGGTTGCAGTGGGTCATCTGCTGCCATTCGATGCTCTGGGAGGTGGTGGGCACTTTTGAATGCAAGAGTCACTCCATGTTCCTTCTCACTCACATTCTGATGCACCCCCAATCCTGCCTCGGTGGTTCGGGACACAAATATCCTGACCTATGCGTCACGGTATGCCTGGGCTAGGGCCCTGCAAAGAACTCGCATCAGAGCCTCTTGTACTTGTGAACTTCCCTTCTTGATGGCCTGTTACTGGCAGGGCCGTTTTAACAGCATTATAGGCCCCCGTGCAAAGCAGTGCACTGAGCCCTGCCTACACAGCCACTCACAGGAATAAAAATGTTTAACAGAAAATTAGTGTTAAATTCTGGTCTGCATGGGGCCCCTATGCTAGTGGGTTCCGGGGGCAACTGCCCAGCATGCCCATGCGTTATGACGGCACTGGTTACTGGCCACGTCCAGGAGGTTGGGCCAGTCTGGGTGTGTGGCATTGGGCGGAGTCATGATTATGGGGGACCTATTTACAGGGGGTGAACTTAGGTCTTTCTTAGAACTCAGAGAGACATATGATGTCCCGGCGGGGCACTTCTTGTTCCACGGGTCCCTGGCGAATAGGATCCATGCCTTGGGGAAGAGGGGCTCCTAAGAAGCCTCCACTACCTGTTTCTTATCACAGGATTGATGAGGGTGATCTCCCTACTGTATCATGACTTGTAAAAAGGGGCCCAGATGGACATTTCGCAATTGCGCCTCCACTGCGACATGGATTTGGGGTCCGCGCTCAATGACTCTACCTGGAAGAAAATCCTGGCATTTACCCCCAAGGTATCCCAAAATGCTAAATTTAAGCATATTCAGTTATACTTCTTACAAGGGGCATTTCTCAACCCTCGGCAACTACATGCTATGTTCCTGTGACCTTGTCGGAGTGCAGGGTTCTTTCATATAGGGTGGACCTGCCCAATTCTGACCCCGTACTGTGCCACTGTGCTACAGGTGGTGGGCCGGGCCACTGATGGATACTTCAGTTGCTCCCGGCAGTTGTTTGCTGGGTTTACACATGCGCAGTGCGGCCCAGAATGCAACAGACAGGTTCATGGATCTAGCGCTGATACTTGCCAGGCGCCAGCTCACGATGAGCTGAACGTCAGCCACTGGACCAGATCTGGGGAAATGGAGCAGAGAACCAGGGCTTTAAGTGGTTTGAAAAAACTGGGGGGGGTCTCTCAAGGGGCGTGGCCAATGTAATTAAGGGCGTGGCTTAAAAACACGTAAGCTAAAAGTTAGTGCTTAGCATAGTGTGCCACCCGACTGGTATTTTGCTGTTTCTGTCATTGCATCCAGATATATGATACAACAAGTAACATCATACCTACAACAAGTCAGGACTATTGGCTTTGTCAATGGTTGTTAGTTGCATAAGATAAATAAGCAGCAACTGTGGCTTGTATATAATATTGAAAAAGCTTCCACTTAAAGCCCTGGTGACACCACGACAATGTTGCCGCTCCAGAGTTCCGAAAAGAGAAGAGAAATCCAGAGAGAAAATGACTCTCTTTAAAGGATTTCCCTTTCCATATAACGCTCACCTGGCATGACGTCATGCCGTAACTTCTCCACTAGTGAGAAGTGAGCAGTGTACACTAGTGAGAAGTGAGCAGTGTGAGCAGCGCGCACATCGATGTGCCTGCTGTCACTGCAGTCCGGAAAAAACGGACCGCCTGTGCCAGGTCACAAAACAGAGCCCGATAGAGACCCGTTTTGAGGCCTCCTTAAAAAAACTGCCAGTGTTCAGACCCGGTGAGACCCGGCCCACTTAAAGCCCTGCAGAGAACTAATTAAGCAGATGAACTGTGAGAGAGAAGCACTGCGACAGGAGGAGGCCAGAGGGGTGCGAAAAGTCCACATACTACCCTCATGGGATGCGATTTTGGTGGCATGCCCGAAGCTGGATGCTCAGGGGAGGCTACCGGCTGTGGAGGCTCACCCTTCAATGCCATCTTTGGACTCTGGGCTGCCATCACAGTCTCCTAGAACTCCTGCTGAGGTTGGGACGCAGGATACCCCTGTTGAGTGAAAGACGGCAGAGTGCTGGAATGATTATGGGCTGGATGAGTGGAGGTACTGCCATGGCTTCCCTCCTGTAGCGGGGGACCGATGTCGCACCCACCGGGCCGAGACAACACCAAGGGCCTCCATTACAGTGCTCGACAGTGCTCGTTACCAGTGTAGCCAACTCCGACATGTCCTATATAATGATTATGATACAGCTTCTATGTTGACCGACTTTTCCCTAACTGCTCCCACCTGCCATGTTTCTTTTCATATGTTTATTCTCTGCTTGATTTTTTATGATTGATTTGTTTGTTCCAAAAAAGGCAATACAAAGATATTTAAAAAAAAACAAAGTTTATAATGATGTGCTGGTATACATTACATTTTGCAAGCAGTCATGCTCATCGTACATCGTAGTTATACCTATCTCACATCAGGTGTAATCTTAAACATCCACATGTGTTTAGTCTATCAATTTATACTCTTTATTTGCTTGAGGTTTTGTTTCATGCCCCAAAACTTTTTAGTATCACTCTTTTTTGTTTCTTCGGATGTAGTGTGAGGTTAACTAGTACATGTGTTTCACAAGAGTGGGGGTAAACCAGTGGTGGCGGTGTTCTTATAATTTTCTTAACATGCTCATACCTTTACATTTAAAATTGCGTGTCCGGGACTCTGGTGTTTAAATATTTGGTTGTATTTTTTAAAAAAATGTAAAATGTTTGGAGGGAGCAATTTCAAAAGTATGAGTGGAAATATTCGTGGAAACCTTTCAATGATATCTTCTTGTCAGCAGTTTGGTATTCCCTATACATTTTTGTTGTTTCCTCAATTATAATTTTATATGTCTTCAGTCACATCGAGAAAACGGGCTATTATTCATATGTTGACTATATATTCCACTAAGCCCCCATACTACTCACTTGTTCAAATGCTAATTAGCAATCCCAATCCACAATTTGATTAGCATCTGAATTGACAAGCTCAACACTATTACTGATGCTTTCCATTAATGACTTCATTCATTAAATACATGAACATAAAGTATTATGGTGGCCCCTTCAGCTATGGTCTTCAGTTAATTGGGACTAAAACAAAGGGTGAATGTCCCCAAGTTTCAGCATAAACAAAGACACTCACCCAGCACGGCTCTATCAAAATGAAGATTCCTCCTCCACCTTCTTCCTTGATGTCAACTTGTGCATCGGTTTGACACAGCACTAACACAATGATGACTGTGATGATGGGCAATCAAGGAGGTTTGATGGTATTGCTGGCAAACAGTACCAGCAATGTAGCCAAATGCATTTAGTGTGTTTGTACACAGGACCATAGGCAAAGTTGCTAGGAAAGAGTTTGACACTCCCTGCACACACCTTTCCATCTTGCTTAAATCTCATTAAATTTTAGAAATCCATTAAGACCTGGCCGTTTAACATCTAGTACTTGCCTCCTAGTCTGTTTACTGCATCTTCAGTAGTCTCTCTCTGACCAGCGAAGACAGGGCTTTCTTAAAGGCTTGGACTCTGAAGACACTTTGGTGTCAAGATGGTACAAAATCAATGTTTCCACTTGTTCAATCACCGCAAGGCAATATTGACTTTTCTGGAGCAAAGAATTTTGTACTGCGTACGTACCTCATTTTTAATTCATAAGCACGTATTTGTTCAGTATAAAAAATAGCGAGGTATGCAATAAGAAAAAGGGAAAAAAAAATGAAGGGGCATATTAGCAAGACCGGCGATAAAATTATCGCCGTTTTAGCGGCAGGAAACTGCCGCTAAAACGGCGATAATGGGCTTGCTAATATGCGTTATGGAATTCCAATAGAAGCCCAGGTTAGATGTCCTGCACATCTAACCTGGGCTTCTATTGAATTCTATAACGCATATTAGCAAGCCCATTATCGCCGTTTTAGCGGCAGTTTCCTGCCGCTAAAACGGCGATAATTTTATCGCCAGTCTTGCTAATATGCCCTCATATTCGATATATAAGCAGCAGTGTTGCTAGGATTTCTTGTCAGGGAAGCAGACCTTGTGTTGTTGGCCGATGACATGGAAACCAACGACATTTTGTGTGTGGGGGATATGAACATTACTATGGGCCTGGGGATAGATGCCGGTTAAACGTATGACATTCCTAGAATATGTAGAAAGGCGCTTTTGTGAATCATTAGAAGACATATACTTGTTCCAAATGCAAGAAAGCTATGTGGGTACTTATTACAAGTAGAGGCCAAGGAGAGGTTAGATGAAACCGTCCCCACTCTCCATGCTTTTTAACAAAAAAAAGTAAACTTTTGTTTTTCCTGCAAAGAACCTTTTTACACTTCCTGCCAAAAAACGAAATGCATTCAGTGAAAATCGCAAAAAGGGATTTGGTGATTATCTTTGAAAATCATCTAAATATGTGAGTGCATATGTGCACTTGAAAGGAATGCTGCACAGTTTTTCCCCTTTAAAACAAGAAACGACGGGAGACCGGAGAGGACATTGAGTGTCTCGCCTTACAAAAATAGTTACTGTTGAGCATGAATGTCACGTGTGAACGGTCTTTACGTGTAAATTTTGCAATGTAAATGCTGTGTGCCGTCTACTTAAGGCTACCGAATAGAATGTACATAAACGGTGTGTGTGTCGAGTGTCTGTATGCCTGCTGTATGTGAGCACAGTTTCACTGATTGGCATGGGTGTGAATGGTACAAACGTGAATGATATGTCTAAATAGTATTTGTGAATGGTTTGTGTGTAAATGTATATTTTTCATATAGCATTCATACTAACTTTTGGCTCCATTCGAGGGACAGTCAAGCGAATGGGCCGGTAAGTAATCAAAGGAGGCTTAGATTAAAGCATGGGTAATCGCAAACATTTTCCCAGGGGGCACAGGGTTTGGTCTGTAATGTGACCGAGGGCCACATTGATTCCAGCAGGATGGATGTCGGGGTTGGTGGGAAGGTGGGTGTAGGGGAAGAAAAGTGTCTAAATTGCACAATGTGAAAATAATAACTTGGGATTAATGCCAGCTTTCTCCCCTTAACCAAATTGTGTGATCCTAGGCATTGTTTTATTTAACTTTTCCTTCTTTTTCTTTGTTATCACACCTGAGGACCTCGAAATACATGACTTCAGGATGTGTGCTGTACAAAACCTTCTCCGGTGTTTGATTTTATAAACCATAATGTTGTTCATGTATAATAGAAACCTGAGCCACCCAGAGAGTGGACATAACAACTGACTTACCTCTTAGTTCACTATTGGGATTGTGTCGGGGGAGGGAGGAAGGCGGAGGGGGAATGAATGTTTATAAATTCATGTTTGAAAACTATGACTTTAAGAAAAAGAATTCTCAATGCACTGATATAATCTGATGTACTAAAGTAAAACGGTTCTGCATGTTAATGAAATATTTTTTTTGAATTTTCTAGAGACTACCATACGTGTACACATTTGTTGCAAGATGTCTTTAAAAATTAAGGTGTTTCTAAAGTTAAGCAGTGCAGGACGCTCTAGTTACTTCCTTTCTTTTTCTAAAATTAACCTCTGAATAAATGCATGCCCTTGTATTGAACATCTTTATAATGTTAGTGCCGAGTCGAGTAAACAGCAGCCTAGTGCTGCTGTTGACTAGCGGGCCGTATGCAAAGGTCAGGAGGACCGCACGCAGCCCCCAGGTCTTGAATATCACTGGATTAAAGTAAGAAAAAACATTGATGCAATTAAACAAGGACTACTACACATGGCTAGCATAAGAAAGTGGGTTTTCATACCTTTCTTGTCCTTTCCATTGTGTGCCCAGGAAGCAGCCTAGAGAGTGAAATTACCTCTTGCCAAAACATCGGTATTTCACCCACACAGTGATCGCGTCTTCTGGATGGCCAATCTTAGGCACCCCGTTGGTTCATACAGGGTCAAGAGTTATTAAGGTGTTTGAATGTGCAGAAATTTGCACACTTTTTTTATTTTTATTTTTTAAAGTTTTTATTGAGAATCCAAACAAGGATGACAAAGATATAAAATTACACTTTACATGGCAATATAGTACAAAAGAACATTGCATGTCACAGTTTTATAGCATATAGTATGAAAAAATAAAGCGCATTTCCAGGTCCATTTATACAATTGTCTTCATTCATCCAACGCCAGGCTGCAACACGGCGGTTTGATTCCTCCGCTGTAGCTTTGGATTCATTGATCCGCCACCGTGCGACTCCGTTTTCTGGATTACCCCCAACTCAAACTCTCATTGATCGCAAGGCTCATGAACTCTTCCCGTGGATCGTGAGACCCCTACCCGAAGTATCACGTCTAATCGTTTTGGAGCACCAGTGTACACCTGACGCCCAGCTGGTTCCACTATACCTTGATTGCTCTTGCCCGGATTTTTCACTCAATCCTTGTCCAATTAAGCACTACTTTCAATCTAATGACCATTGTCCTGATGATGACCTGAAATCAATCAGGTTGAAACGCCGTCGACTACCCAGCATAGAACTTGGGCGCTGTTGTGGTCAATTTATTTATCCTGAATCCTAAACATCAACATTGTATATAATTTTGTAATTTTGACCACATTCCTCTTATCCCTCATCGCCGTTCATGCTGTTCTCTTCACCATTGTGTCACTGCGCCGCTCACCATCACTAGCATGCCCAGTGCTCACCTTGTGTTTTTTGGTCATTGTATACTTAATTGTACAGTAGTGCTATTTAAACTACTTACAAATAAAACCCTTTTTCACTCTACCATTTTCATTGTGGTCTCCCTTCTTTTGTTCCCCGCCCCCATTGTGATTTATTTCACTGTTTTTTACTGCCCTATTTTAGTGACTACCAGTTGAGACGTTGTTTGTTCCACTCAGCAATCTTAGTAGCACGAAATGATCCATTACCGTGGCGTCACGGAAACAGGGGTCCTCAGTGCGCAAAAAAACGTGACCCTTGGGAAAAAGGTCGCCAAATGTCACCAAGCTGAACTTGGCCAGTGTGCGCTTGACCAAGCCTTCTTGTAGTATAGGGATCCAGCCATTCCCAGCTAATGGCAATGCAGGGGAGTACAGCATACGAAATCCAGTCAATGTTTTCAGCTTAATCCACGCCCAACTAGTAGTGGACAATGTTTGAATGTCGTGCGGGTCTCGTGGAAACCCATGTGATAATAGAGTGTTAAGGGGTGCCGGCAGCGCCATGGGATCCTGACGTACATATGATACCAGTGATGGGCAAAGCTGGCTTGTGCGACCAAATAATAAACCCTGAAGTTCAGGACTCCAAACCCACCTTTCTCATAAGGGAGCATTAGCGTGTCCCAACAAATGCGAGGGTGCCTTCCCCCCCACACCAGTCGTATCAACAAAGTACGAAGCTCTGTAAAGAAACTATTATACAATGGTATAGGGATATTATGAAAAAGGTAAAGGAATCGTGGAAGGACCACCATCTTTATTATGGCTATTCTTCCAGCCATCGATAAAGGTAAGGATAACCAACGCTCTATGTTTCACCCCAATTGTTCCATAACCGGGCCCTAGTTGAGTTGCAAGATACGATCCTTTTCCCTATGAATGTGAACCCCAAGATACTTCACCGACTCCTCACACCAGGTCAGCGGATATTCCGTCGATCTGTCGCAAGGTGCCACTGTTAGGGGGAAGGCCTCCGATTTTTCCCAATTAATATGTAACCCTGACAGGGCACCGAATCTAGTCACTTTGTGTAACAACGGTGTCAGGTTATCATCCGGGTGCCTAACGTATAGGATGATGTCGTCAGCTTAAAGTGTTAAGAGCAGGGGTCCTGTATTAAATTGCAGCCCACGGTGACTATGTTTGTCCTGTAAGTGCCGCACTAACGGGTCAAGGGCGATCACAAACAACAATGGGGACAGCGGACACCCCTGCCGCGTACCCCGTGTAAGCTTCATCTCCTCGGTCAGTGTCCCATTGAGTCGGATGCGGGCCGTGGGCAGCGTATACAACAGCTTAACCACCGCCAAGAAACGTTCTGGCACCCAAAGTCGCGCCAATGTAGCAAACAGGAAAGGCCACTCCAAGGAGTCAAATGCTTTTTCCGCATCCAACAGGACAGCGACTGCTGGAACCGTGGGCGCTATCCTATGTAGTGTGGCAAACAACGTGTGCAGATTGAGAGCTGTAGATTTATGAGGAATGAACCCCGACTCAGCCGGTGATATTAGTTTCTCAACAATAAGTGCCAGCCGAGTCGCCAGCACTTTAGCCAATATCTTATTGTCAAAGTTTAGGAGTAATAGTGGCCGATAAGAGTTGCAATACCGCATATCCTTTCCTGGCTTTGGCAGCAGTGTTATAACCGCTTCCCTTAGGGTCGGTGGAAGCAACTTAGCCTCCACTGCCTCTTGATACATGTCAATAAGATAGGGGACAAGTAGAGTCTTATATTTTTTATAAAAACACCCCGTGAATCCATCGAGCCCCAGTGCTTTAGAGCCATCCAGCGCATCAATAGCCTCACTGATTTCATCCTCCGAGAAGGGCTCTGCAAGGAGTTCCTGGTGCGCCTTCTCCATCCACACCATCGCTTTCTCATCCAAATAACCACTGTAATCTGCAGGACACCCTGAAACCCGAGTCTCATACTACGTGGTATAGTATGTGAGCACCTCCTGGAGAATATTCATATTCCCAATTACACGTGTCCCACTCCTGTCTACTAGCTCCGCTATGTATGTTGGTCTGCGGGTTTGCTGCATAAGTTTGGCTAATGTTCTGCCCGGCCGCTCGCCCTCCCTGTACCGTCTGGCAGTTGCGTATTTTCCCAAGTAGTGAGCTTCACGCTCTGCTGCTTCCCGGAATTCAGACAGGAGCGTTGCAGGACGCTGCAGGTCAGGAGCACTAACCTTGGTTACCTCGATGCGATCTAGTTCCGTGAGCTGCCCTTCTATCTTTGCCAATGTTCATCGTAGGTCTCTAAGGACCCCAGCACTTTTGGCTATGCACACACCTCTTATGTACGCCTTAAAGGCCTCCCATAGTATAGCCTTTGACTCAACAGATCCCTCATTGAGGGCAAAGTATTCTGTGTCCGCTTCCCCTATCTCGACTGCAAAGACGGTGTCTCTTAGTGCCATGTCAGAGAACCTCCAGGGACGCTCCACCCCCCCGGCCCTTGGGATTCTCAACTTGACCATAACCGGGGCATGGCCAGACAGCGTCCACGGTAAGTGACTAACAGCATCTATCCACAACACCACCCCTTCTGAAAGACATCAATAATCTAGGCGGGTCCATGTATCTTGAGGTGCAGAGTAGTGTGTGTAGCCATCTCTATCCCTACAAAAGTGTCTCCAGGCATCGACTAGTCCAAACCTACCCATGGTATCTAACAATGAGCATCTTGCCCTGGGCTTTGTGTCTGTCGTGTGGGCTGTGCTATCTCGCACCGGATCGAGCAATAGATTGAAGTCCCCCTCCATGTATACATGATCTCCTCCCATGCGCTCAATGGTTGTATTAACAGTGTCAAAGAAGCCGGGGTCATCGACATTTGGTGCATAAATATTAACAAATAGCACAGAACGTTCAAGCATGCATCCCTTAACCAACAGAAAGCGCCCACCCGGATCCCGGCATACCTCCACCTCCCGAAACGGTACCCTTTTATGTATCAATATTGCAACTCCACGAGCGTAGAGCTATATCCAGCAAAATACCTGTGGGCCCCCCAGGTCGTTGCTAATGGCGTTTTAACTGCCGACTCCAAATGTGTTTCTTGTATAAAAGCGACGTCCACCTAGTGGCGTTGCAGATAATTTGTCACCTGCTTACATTTACGGGCATTATTTAATCCTCTAACATTCCAGGACATTAGTGTAACAGTAGCTTCAGCCTGTACCCTCTTAGCCATAATCTATACCCTGTCTCTGCAACCGGACAAGACCCAACTGCTGATATCTATACTGCAATTGCAAATTGGAAATAAACCATGTTATGATTTTCAGCCTAAACACACCATGTCTCCCCTCCCACCACCCATCCCCCTTTCCCAACTTCAGGGGGAGTACCCGTCCCCATGCAATAATGGAGGAAAACAAAAACAAACTAAAAGACAAAGTAGAACCATTATGATATTGCATCAAATAAAACAAGTGCATCCGCACTCGGGGGTGGCAACTCTGCGCTGCTTCCCCAACTTCTTGGCACACTTGTGCCTGACTGCGTTGACATGATTCGTCCCTGGTGGCAGTACAATGAAGCTAAAACAAAAACAAGGGGAATGACCAGATCGGTCCTGCGAATGTTCCCTCATACACTAGTTTCTCAAGGGGCAGACTGGCAACAAAGTTATTCAAGTACCGGTAAATAATCTGCACTGGCCCCAGAGTCCGGTATATTTTGCGACTGCTGTGGCGATGACGATCCACGCTGTCTATCTGTCTTTGAGTATTTCTGACAGAACTCCTGGGCATCATGTGGGGAGTCAAAGATTCTCGAGCGGCCATCCACATCAACCTTTAACCTTGCGGGGTATAGCATCCCATATCGAAGACCCAGCTTCCGGAGTTGAGCCTTCACTCCTATGTATTTGCGGTGCGCTTCCTGCACCATCGCAGTGAAATCAGGGTACAAGGAAAGGGAAGAACCCTGCCAGTTCAGCTGCCCCTTCTCCCGTGCCATGCGCAATGCGGTGTCCCTGTCCCTGAAATTGAGAAGACGGGCGATGATCGGTCGCTGCGGGCAGCCCGAATTCGGACGCGGCCCCAAAATATGATGTGCTCGTTCCACCACGAACGTTTTGGTGAAGGCTTCTCCTCCAAACAGATCTGTGAGGAGCGTTTCCACGAACCGGTCCAGCCGCCCGGTGTTGGTGGACTCAGGCACCCCCAAGATTCGGATATTATTGCGCCGACCTCTCGCCTCCAAATCTTCGTTTTTAACGTCAACTGCTTTGAGGAGCTTCTCCATTCTGTCCAACTTCTTAGTCGTCTGGGCGGCGCCATCTTCTAAATCAGAGATCCTGCCCTCAGCCATATTCAGACGCCCTTCATGTTGATCAAGCCTAGCCCCCATGGACTCTAATCTTTTGTCAAGCGCGTCAAAACGGGTGTCCAACGCACTGAATCCGGCCCGAAGCTCCTGCAACATGGTGTCCGGACCAGCCGGCTCCATTGTGTGCGGTAGTCCGCTTTCCGCCATGTCTACCCTCTGCGCAGACGTACTGGTGCCGGGCGCTTTGAAGGACGTAGTGGTCTGCTTAGAGTCCTTACGACCCATACCACCTTCCAACATTTACTAGTTGTTGCAAAGTCATCCTGTGCCCTGGGCACCCCCCAACTTTTTGCTGATTGATACTGGTGGTAACTGACTCTGACTGACCCTGGGCTCTGCCTAACCAGGCCCAGGGCCAGTGCAATGCTGAAAGAGACACATTAGAATACAGTTAAGACACCTACATACACTAGGGTACACAATGGTACGGTGGGGTACCCCTGTGATTGGCATGACCTACCCCATAAGCCCCTAGTACATAATAGGGCAGGGGGATTGAAACTACCTAGAAGTCCCTAGTACCCTAGGGCATGGCAGTTTAAGAGGCCAGCAGCCTTTCTGCACTTGCATGTGTGCACGGCTGAGGCCTGGGGTCAGTTTTAAAAGCAGCCCTGGGTGCCATGACTGCTTTTAAAAAGTAAATTGTACCCAAACTCGACTTTTGGGTTTGGGGCACTTAAAAATAGATAACCTACAATGGTTTGGCATATTAGGGACCCCCAGGGTCTCCCCTAGGTATCCCAGGAGTGGGGGGTCAGATATTTATAAGGTACACCCTTATAAAATTAGTTTTTATATGCCTGGGTAAAGTGAAATTTCACATTTCACTCCCCCATTGTGGTAAAGTGCTGCTCAAATTCGACTTTGATGCTAGGAGCACTATGAAGTGAGGATCTGCAATATTTTTACAGATTCAGAACCCCTAAAGTCTCCCCTAGTTGTCCTATGGGGTGGGGGTCCTGTAGATATAAGCAAAGTACTTATAAAATATGTTTTTGTAAGTCCTGGTGCTGGAAAAATGGCCCAAGTCATTTTTCCCATTGCGAATCCCGTTACATAGGTTAACATGGTAGGAAGTTATTAATTAATAACTCTTGATAGGAGAGGGCTAGAAGTGCCATTCAAAGATTTCCCCGAATGGTATTAATAAATCAAACAATATGATATTGTTGAATTTCTCCTAAAGTGTACCTATAAGAAGTTATAAGACTTTCTTATTTGTAAGTCCAGATTCAGCCTTCCAGTGGTCTGCCCTGATTGGTCAGAGTGAAGTGGATTAGCCAGCCTGCCTGGAGAGGTGATAAAGAGCCCCTGGGGTTATGCAGCTGGGCTGGGAGGGCAGTGTGCTGGTCCACAGGAATGCCAGGCCAGGGGGAGGGGTTGTAAACCATGGGCTTCAAAGAGAAAAGCAGAACCCAGTGACATTTACAACTCTGAACTTTCTACCTCAGGAAGATGGGGGGGATTAAGGAAGGTATGAGCAGATGCAGGGGGGGGAGTCTAAGTAAATTAGCCGTCCTAGGGGTGTGTTTAGCCAGCTCTTGCCTCCTTGCTGGAGAATCTGCCATTATGGATTTGGAAGATTTGATGCACTCTGGGAACAAAATAATGCCACACTCTACAGGAAGTGGTCATATGTTTGAGGAGTTACCCTGCTCCCATTGGTCAGGAGTGACCTCCTGTCTCACCCAGAGAACATGGAATAAGTATCTGAGAGGGGCAGAGCCCTCCAGATCTGCTGCTTGAAACTTACTGAAGCAAGACATTGCCAAGCTGAGAAGTTTTGCTGTGCAAAGATTTCTAAGGCCTGACCTCTGAAGACTGCACCATCTGAAACTACAGCCCTGTGGATTATCTTGCTGAAAAGGAACAAAAGAGTGGACTCCCTGAAAGCTACAGGTTAAAAGAGCTCATCTGGAACATCACCAACGAAATCTGCACCTTGGAGACCTACCAGTGGATTTGTAAGGGTGACGTCCAAGTGGATTGTGGGATCTGAAGTCCTCAACTTTCAAGGACCATCTTGGAGCTTCCAGACCCTTGGAGTGAGTTTGAGACACTTTGGGACCCTTTGAGGAACTTCAGGAAGAAGTTCAAGAAGTTTGGAGAACTTTGGAGGAACTTTGAAAAAAAGCTCCATAGAGGGACCGACTCAACCTGGTCAGCCAAGCCGCCTGTCTTCAACCGCGAGTCGGCCAAGCCACCCAGATTCGTCCCGCTAAAAGCTCTGTCGGTCCAACTTCCAGAGTTTGACCGGGACCAGAAGAAATCTGAAGCCGGCGAACCCTCACCGGATCCGGCTACATGAAGAGCATCGAGAGACCCTGCGAGAAAAAGCTCCAGAAAACCTTCTAAGTCCGCTCGTAGAAAAGGTGACCGGGAGCAACCGCGAGAGCCAAGCCGCCTGTCTTCCATCGCGAGTCGGCCTGGGCTCCTGGGTTGCCCCGCTGAAGCGCTAAAGAAAAAGTTTTTAAGTCGGCTCCAGGGAAGTTGACCGGGACCTCGTCACAAGTTAATCCGGCGAACCCTCACCGGATCCGGACTGGCTGGGAGCTTCGAGGGACCTCGGGAAGAAAAACTCCAGAAAAGTTTCTAAGTGTGAAGGTAGAAACTGAGACCGGGACCTGCCGCAAGGTGTAGCCGCCCAGGGCTCCATCGCGGTCGGCCTGAAACTTTGACTTTGCCCCGGTCTATCGCAAGCAGGTATCCCAATATGGTGCTATAATCTTCTAAGTGCTATATTTTATTAAATATTTGAAAATTCATATCTCCGGTTCCCTACATTGGATTTTTGTCGTTTTGGTGTCATTTTAAAGATAAAAATATTTCCTATTTTTATAAATTGGTGTTGGATTTTTAGTATGTGTTGTGTCTTAATTATTTACTGAATTTGTGTTTTTAAATGCTTTACATACCTGTCTTTGAAGTTAAGCCTGTCTGCTCGCAGCCACGTTACCAAGGGTTGAGCATGGGAATAATTTTCTAAGACCTATGCTGAGTCCTACCAATGATTAGTGGCCTTATTGCCAGTGGCAGACCTACATTTGCCCCTACCAATAATCCACTTTTCAACATCTGGTGCTCAGCGGTGTGGATGAGGACTTGTGTTTAAAAAGTACACCTTTCAGTGAATGAATTAAGATTATAAAAATCCTCTAAACTGCCTTAGAACAAAACTTTTGAGTTTGATTTTTGGAATTTGTACTAAACTGTTTTTAATCCATTGTTTAGATTTTTCCAACTTGTTCTAAGTCTGTTGTGCCTAGTTGTTGTGACCCAAAACTAGGGAACCATGGAGCTGGACCTGGCTAAACTGTCCCAGTTCAAGCTTGCTGAGTTTAGGGAACAGTGTAGGATTAGGGGGCTGCCTGCTGCCAAGAAGATGAGGAAGGCAGGGTTACTTGAGTCCCTACAGGCCTGGGCCGGGAAGCTGAGGAGAACCCAGGGGGTGGGAGGATGTTCCCTCAACCTCACCCAAGAGGGGGTGAGGATGAGATCTCTTCCATTGTGACTAGTGTTAGCCAGGTGAATCAAGGTGGTGGTGGGAGTGGGGAAGGGTTCCTTACTCAGGAACCACTACCGTCCCTTGCAGAGAGACAGCTTCAGGCTCAATTAGCTTTGATAGCTTTAGAGCAGGAGAAATTGGAATTGGATAAGAAGAGATGGGAGAAGGAGGAGTTGAGAAGAAATGGTGGCAGTGAAAATGATGAAGATTTTGAGATGTCCAGGGGTGGTGCATTTGAACCTAAACTTACCAAGGGTATAGTGCCCAAGTACACAGAGGGGGATGACATTGACAAGTGGCTAGCAGCTTTTGAGAGGGCCCTTAGAATGAGTAGGGTCCACTCTAGGTATTGGGGTGCACTCCTGTGGGAGTTGATTCCAGTAGCTGGGAGGGATAGGCTCCTGACCCTGAAGGGAGAGGATGCAGAATCATACCAGCAGATGAAGGCATGCTTAGTCAAGAGGTTTGGTCTGACTCCAGAGCAGTACAGGGTGAAGTTTAGAGGCACCCAGAAATTGAGTTCAAAGTCTTGGGTAGACTTTGTGGACGTTTCAATGAAGGCACTGGAAGGCTGGATTGTTGGTAGCAAAGTTGACACATATGAGGGATTGTATAATTTGTTTTTGAAAGAACATATTTTGACTCATTGTGCAGAAGAGAAGTTACGCCAGTATCTAGTGGACTCTAAGCTGACAGACCCCAGAGAGCTGGGTGAAGCAGCTGATGAGTGGGTGAGAACCCGGGTTTCCATACAGCACCAGGGGGTGACCAGAAGAAAGGAGGACAGGTCCCTCCCCAGGGGAAAGCCCAAGGGAAAGAAGGTCAAAACCAGAAGGAGTCCTCCAAAGACCCACAAAAACCTGCACAAGGAGGGGGCCCCGAGCCAACCCAAATCCAAAGGGAGGTGGAATCAGGGAAAGAATGGTAGGTTCTTTGATCCCTCAAAAGTGGGTAAGTGCTTTGACTGTAACCAGCCAGGGCACAAGCAGGGAGATGCTGTCTGCGCCAAGAAGCTCCCCCCTAAGGGGCCATCCACAGGGATTGCCAGTGTCAGTGCAGGGGTGGAGAGTGGTGCCCCAGTGAGGAGTAGTCAGGTGGTGGAAGCAACCTTAGTGTCCCTGGGTGGGGTGAATATTGCAACCCTTGCTGCCTTACCTCCAAACATGGACAAGTACAGGCAGAGGCCTAAAGTGAATGGGACTGAGGTTGAGGCTATCAGAGACACTGGGGCTAGTGTAACTGTGGTCCTGGATGAGCTGGTACCTCCAGAGAGGTTGTTACCTGGTGAGTTTCATCAGGTGACTTATGCAGACAGCACTACCAAACTCCATCCTATGGCTGTGGTGGATTTGGAATGGGGAGGTGTGACAGGCCCTATGAAGGTAGCTGTGTCAAAGGTGCTCCCAGTCCAGTGTTTACTGGGCAATGATCTTGAAGCCTCTCTGTGGTCAGAGGTGGAGAGAGGACTCCATATGAAAATATTGGAGCTCCCTGAGTGGGTATGTGTTGTGACTAGGTCACAGACTAGCCAGAAGGGAGGGGCTGGACACTTGGACCCTGGAACAAAGGGCCAAGCATCCAAGGACAAGGGTACTGGGCCTGGTGAGCCAGCCCAGGGAATTCCAGAGGTGCAGGAAGAATCCAACCCTGATGGGGAGGATCTGGCCTCTGAGGGAGGGACTCCATCCCTGCCAGAGCTGTCAGATTTGGCAGAACTGACAGGAGCAGGTGGACCCTCCAGAGAGGAGTTCAGTAAGGGACAGCGTGACTGTCCCACCCTTGAGAGCCTGAGGCAGATTGCTTCTAAGCAAGAGGAGGGGGATGACAGTGGGTTTCACAAACTCTACTGGGAAGATGGAGTGCTTAATACTGAGGCCAGAAACCTCAAGGAGGGGGCGACCAGGAGGTTGGTGGTGCCCCAGAGGTACAGAGAGTTCATCCTGACTTTGGGTCATGATATCCCCTTGGCAGGACATTTGGGACAGACAAAGACATGGAACCGGTTGGTGAACCATTTCTATTGGCCCCATATGTCAGAAAAGGTAACGGAGTTTTGCAGCTCCTGTGTCACCTGTCAGGCCAGTGGCAAGGCAGGGGGCAAGACAAAGGCTCCCCTAATACCACTGCCAGTGGTGGGGGTTCCTTTTGAAAGGGTGGGGATGGACATTGTTGGTCCCCTGGACCCACCTACTGCATCAGGGAATAGGTATATCTTAGTGGTAGTTGACCATGCCACTAGGTACCCTGAAGCCATACCTCTTAGAACCATTGATGCTCCTGCGGTGGCTAGAGCACTGCTTGGTGTGTTCACCAGAGTGGGTTTTCCAAAAGAGGTGGTGTCAGATAGGGGCACGAACTTCCTGTCCAGCTATCTGACTGCTATGTGGGATGAGTGTGGTGTCAACTACAAGTTCACCACCCCCTATCACCCACAAGCAAATAGTCTTGTTGAGAGATTCAACAAAACCCTGAAGGGCATGATAAATGGG
The DNA here is from genome assembly GCA_963921515.1 of Calotriton arnoldi. Taxonomy (NCBI): domain Eukaryota; kingdom Metazoa; phylum Chordata; class Amphibia; order Caudata; family Salamandridae; genus Calotriton; species Calotriton arnoldi. The sequence goes on along the minus strand of CAWUFW010000447.1, from coordinate 2,015,030 downwards.
TTGTCAGAGAAACTCAGGAGGAGATGGGATGTTCTCCCATGCTTACTGTTTGCCTACAGGGAGGTGCCACAGAAAGGGGTTGGTTTCAGTCCCTTTGAGTTGTTGTTTGGACACCCTGTGAGGGGGCCATTGAGCCTGCTAAGAGAGTCTTTAGAGAAGCCTCTTAAAGAAGCTAAGGACAATGTGCTTGACTATGTGCTAGGCCTGAGATATAGAATGGCAGAGTACATGTACAAGGCAAACAGGACACTGGAGGCCAGCCAGGAGCTCATGAAGCACTGGTATGATCAAAAGGCTACTATGCCTGAGTATACTCCAGGACAATTAGTGTGGGTGTTGGAGCCTGTGGCTCCCAGGGCCCTCCATGACAAGTGGAGTGGGCCCTATCCAATCTTAGAAAAGAAGGGTGAGGTTGCCTATTTGGTTGACCTTGGCACCCCCAGGAACCCTCACAGGGTCCTGCATGTGAATAGATTGAAACCCCAACATGACAGGGCAGACATGACCATGTTACTGGTCACTGATGAGGGTGTGGAGGAGGAAACTGAGCCTGTGCCCGACCTCCTCTCCACTAATGTGCAAGATGGGTCAGTGGAGGGGGTGATACTCTCTCCCAAGTTGACAGACCAGCAGCACAGAGACTGTAAGCAAGTGCTGGAGCAGTTTGCTGGCCTCGTCTCTTTGACCCCAGGCATCACTGAGTGGTGGTGCACCACATTGACACTGGTGACAGCCTACCTGTCAAAAATAAACTGTACAGGTTGTCTGACCATGTCAGAGCCAGCATTAAAGCGGAGGTTGCTAAGATGCTGGAATTGGGGGTAATTGAACTGTCTGAGAGTCCATGGGCCAGTCCAGTGGTGCTGGTGCCTAAACCTAATCCTCAGGGGGGACCCAAGGAGTTAAGGTTCTGTGTGGACTACAGAGGATTGAATGCAGTCACAAAGACTGGCGCTCACCCTAAACCTAGAGCTGATGAGCTCATTGACAGGTTAGGGGCTGCTAAGTACCTGAGTACTTTTGATTTGACTTCAGGTTACTGGCAGATTGCCCTCACTGATGGAGCAAAGGAGAGGTCAACATTCTCCACACCAGAGGGACATTATCAGTTCAAGGTAATGCCCTTTGGCTTAAAGAATGCACCTGCCACCTTCCAAAGGTTGGCGAAAAGGGTCTTGTCTGGGTTGGAACAGTTCAGTGCAGCTTACCTGGATGATATAGCGGTATACAGTTCTACCTGGGGGGATCACTTAAGCCACCTAAGGGAAGTGCTTCAGGCCATGCATCAGGCAGGCCTGACTATTAAGGCAAGCAAGTGCCAAATAGGGCAGAGTTCTGTGGTGTACCTGGGCCACCTGGTAGGTGGGGGCCATGTACAGCCTCTAAAAGCTAAAATCCAAACTATTTTGGATTGGACAGCTCCTGTTACCCAGACTTAGGTCAGGGCATTCCTTGGACTGACAGGGTACTATAGAAGGTTTGTTCAAAATTATGGGACCATTGTGGGGCCCCTAACAGAACTCACTTCTAAAAAGAGGCCCAAGAAGGTGATTTGGACCCCAGAGTGTCAGAAGTCTTTTGACACTCTGAAAGCTGCCATGTGTTCAGCACCAGTGCTACTGGCCCCTGACTACACAAAAGAATTTGTGGTTCAGACAGATGCTTCAGAGCAAGGGATTGGGGCAGTGTTGTCACAGCTAAATAAAGAGGGCCTTGATCAGCCAGTTGCCTTTATTAGCAGGAGGCTTCTTCCCAGAGCGCAGAGGTGGAGTGCCATTGAGAGAGAGGCTTTTGCTGTGGTTTGGTCCCTGAAAAAGTTGAGACCATATTTGTTTGGGACTCACTTTTGTGTTCAAACTGACTACAGGCCTCTCAGATGGCTCATGCAGATGAGAGGGGAGAATCCCAAGCTGTTAAGGTGGTCCATTTCCCTACAGGGGATGGACTTTAAGGTGGAACACAGACCTGGGGTTGCCCATGCCAATGCAGATGGACTTTCCAGGTTTTTCCACTTAGCTGATGAGGGCTACCAGGGTGTAGGTTAGTAACCCATCACCTTTCGTTTGGGGGGGGGGGCTATGTTGCAAAGTCATCCTGTGCCCTGGGCACCCCCCAACATTTTGCTGATTGATACTGGTGGTAACTGACTCTGACTGACCCTGGGCTCTGCCTAACCAGGCCCAGGGCCAGTGCAATGCTGAAAGAGACACATTAGAATACAGTTAAGACACCTACATACACTAGGGTACACAATTGTATGGTGGGGTACCCCTCTGATTGGCATGACCTACCCCATAAGCCCCTAGTATATAATAGGGCAGGGGGATTGAAACTACCTAGAAGTCCCTAGTACCCTAGGGCATGGCAGTTTAAGAGGCTAGCAGCCTTTCTGCACTTGCATGTGTGCACGGCTGAGGCCTGGGGTCAGTTTTAAAAGCAGCCCTGGGTGCCATGACTGCTTTTAAAATGTAAATTGTGCCCAAACTCGACCTTTGGGTTTGGGGCACTTAAAAATAGATAACCTACAATGGTTTGGCATATTAGGGACCCCCAGGGTCTCCCCTAGGTATCCCAGGAGTGGGGGGGTCAGATATTTATAAGGTACACCCTTATAAAATTAGTTTTTATATGCCTGGTAAAGTGAAATTTCACATTTCACTCCCCATTGTGGTAAAGTGCTGCTCAAATTCGACTTTGATGCTAGGAGCACTATGAAGTGAGGATCTGCAATATTTTTACAGATTCAGAACCCCTAAAGTCTCCCCTAGTTGTCCTATGGGGTGGGGGTCCTGTAGATATAAGCAAAGTACTTATAAAATATGTTTTTGTAAGTCCTGGTGCTGGAAAGATGGCCCAAGTCATTTTTCCCATTGCGGATCCCCTGTTACATAGGTTAACATGGTATGAAGTTATTAATTAATAACTCTTGATAGGAGAGGGCTAGAAGTGCCATTCAAAGATTTCCCCGAATGGTATTAATAAATCAAACAATATGATATTGTTGAATTTCTCCTAAAGTGTACCTACAAGAAGTTATAAGACTTTCTTGTTTGTAAGTCCAGATTCAGCCTTCCAGTTGTCTGCCCTGATTGGTCAGAGTGAAGTGGATTAGCCAGCCTGCCTGGAGAGGTGATAAAGAGCCCCTGGGGTTATGCAGCTGGGCTGGGAGGGCAGTGTGCTGGTCCACAGGAATGCCAGGCCAGGGGAGGGTTGTAAACCATGAGCTTCAAAGAGAAAAGCAGAACCCAGTGACATTTACAACTCTGAACTTTCTACCTCAGGCAGATGGGGGGATTAAGGAAGGTATGAGCAGATGCAGGGGGGAGTGTCTAAGTAAATTAGCCATCCTAGGGGTGTGTTTAGCCAGCTCTTGCCTCCTTGCTGGAGAATCTGCCATTATGGATTTGGAAGATTTGATGCACTCTGGGACAAAATAATGTCACACTCTACAGGAAGTGGTCATATGTTTGAGGAGTTACCCTGCTCCCATTGGTCAGGAGTGACCTCCTGTCTCACCCAGAGAACATGGAATAAGTATCTGAGAGGGGCAGAGCCCTCTAGATCTGCTGCTTGAAACTTACTGAAGCAAGACATTGCCAAGCTGAGAAGTTTTGCTGTGCAAAGATTTCTAAGGCCTGACCTCTGAAGTCTGCACCATCTGAAACTTCAGCCCTGTGGATTATCTTGCTGAAAAGGAACTAAAGAGTGGACTCCCTGAAAGCTACAGGTTAAAAGAGCTCATCTGGAACATCACCAACTAAATCTGCACCTTGGAGACCTACCAGTGGATTTGTAAGGGTGACGTCCAAGTGGATTGTGGGAACTGAAGTCCTCAACTTTCAAGGACCATCTTGGAGCTTCCAGACCCTTGGAGTGAGTTTGAGACACTTTGGGACCCTTTGAGGAACTTCAGGAAGAAGTTCAAGAAGTTTGGAGAACTTTGGAGGAACTTTGAAAAAAGCTCCATAGAGGGACCGACTCAACCTGGTCAGCCAAGCCGCCTACCTTCAACAGCGGGTCGGCCAAGCCACCCAGGTTCGTCCCGCTAAAAGCTCTGTCGGTCCAACTTCCAGAGTTTGACCGGGACTAGAAGAAATCTGAAGCCGGCGAACCCTCACCGGATCCGGCTACATGAAGAGCATCGAGAGACCCCGCAAGAAAAAGCTCCAGAAAAGCTTCTAAGTCCGCTCGTAGAAAAGGTGACCGGGAGCAACTGCGAGAGCCATGTCTTCCATCGCATGTCGGCCTGGGCTCCTGGGTTGCCCCGCTGAAGCGCTAAAGAAAAAGTTTCTAAGTCCGCTCCAGGGAAGATGACCGGGACCTCGTCACAAGTTAATCCGGCGAAACCCTCACCGGATCCGGACTGGCTGGGAGCTTCAAGGGACCTCGGGAAGAAAAGCTCCAGAAAAGTTTCTAAGTGTGAAGGTAGAAACTGAGACCGGGACCTGCCGCAAGCTGTAGCCGCCCAGGGCTCCATCGCGGTCGGCCTGAAACTTTGACTTTGCCCCGGTCTATCGCGAGCACGTTTCCCAATATGGTGCTATAATCTTCTAAGTGCTATATTTTATTAAATCTTTGAAAATTCATATCTCCGGTTCCCTACATTGGATTTTTGTCGTTTTGGTGTCATTTTAACCCCTTCGCTGCTAGGCCTTTTCCCCCCCCTGTGCTAAGCCCTTTTTTGGCTATTTGGGGTAGTGCGCGCTTAGGCCCCTGTAACTTTTTGACCACATAAGGTATCCACGCCAAATTTGCGTCCTTTTTTTCCAACATCATGGGGATTGTAAAGGTACCCAGGGTTTGTGGATTCCCCTGGAGGGGTCCCAGAAATTAGCCAAAATACAGCAACATTTTGGGGGTTTTGGGAAAAATGCGAAAAAGGGCTGCAAATAAAAGCGTCTGGGTTTTTCCCTGCAAATGGTATCAAAAAGGGTTTATGGGGCTGAAATCACCATTTTCCCAGCTTGTAGGGAATGACAGACTTTTGTCAGAAAACCAAAATTTTTCACACAGTTTTGGCATTTTTCTGGGACATAGCCGTTTTTGCTATTTTTGTGCTTTCAACCTCCTTCCAGTTAATGGTAGAAATGGGTATGAAAGCAATAATGGATCCTAGACAGCTATACATTTTAGAAAAGTAGACAAAATTCTGAATTCAGCAAGGGGTCATTTGTGTAGATCCATCAAGGTTTCTTTATAGAAACTAACAGTTAAATATAGGAAAAATTGAAAATTAGTTGAAAAAAACAGCCTTTTGTGTCAACGTTTTCACCTGTAACTTCTTCTAATTATGACAGCTCTTTGAAAGCAATATACCGTTACATCCGCTGGACCTTACTGGTTGTGGGGATATATAGGACTTGTAGGTTCACCAAGAACCCGACGAACCCAGAGCCAATAACTGAGCAGCGTCTTGCAATGTTTTTTTTATGTACCGGGTATATAGCAATTATTGTGGGAAAATGTATACATGGAAAAATCGGTATGAAAGACACCTATAGATTTCTGAAATGGGAACAAAATATAGAGTTTAGAAACAGTAGATATTTGCACATTTCCGAAATTGGGAATACTCTTACTAGCATGAGAATTATCGGTCATTTTGTAAAATTACTTCTTTTTACACAATGTCTTTCATTTGGAAGGCAGAATGCATCAAAAGTCAATAGGTAATAACAGTTGCTTTACAAATCTGAATTACCCTAAGTCTCCCGATAAAAATGGTACCTCACTTGTGTGGGTAGGCATAGTGCCCACGACAGGAAATGGCTCAAAACCCAACGTGAACACACCACATTTTCACAATGAAAAATTACCCTTTTTTTGCAAAGGGCCTAGCTGTAGTTTTTGAACCCTAGCTCTGCCGGCACCTAGAGAAACTTAGCAAACCTATACATTTCTGAAAACTAGACACCCAGGGGAATCCAGGATGGGGTGACTTGACTGCCTCTCACCAGGTTCTGTTACCCAGAATCCCTTGCAAACCTAAAATTTTGTAAAACAAAACACATTTTCCTCACATTTCTGTGGTGGAAAGTTCTGGAATTTGCGTGGTTCCATGAATTTCCACCCACCCCGCGTTCCCCAAAGTCTTCCGAGAAAAATGGTACCTCACTTGTGTGGGTAGGCCTAGTGCCCGCGACAGGAAATGGCGCAAAACGCAACGTGGACACACCCCAATTTCACAGTGAAAAATGACCCTTTTTTGACAAAGTGCCTAGCTGTAGTTTTTTAACCCTAGCTCTGCCGGCACCTAGGGAAACCTAGCAAACCTATACATTTTTGAAAACTAGACACCCAGGGGAATCCAGGATGGGGTGACTTGACAGGCTCCCACCAGGTTCTTTTACCCAGAATCCCGTGCAAACCTAAAAATTGTCAAAAAAACACATTTTCCTCACATTTCTGTGGTGGAAAGTTCTGGAATCTGCGTGGATCCACAAATTTCCACCCACCCCACGTTCCCCAAAGTCTTCCGAGAAAAATGGTACCTCACTTGTGTGGGTAGGCCTAGTGCCCGTGATAGGAAACGGCGTAAAACGCAACGTGGACACACCCCAATTTCACAGTGAAAAATGACCCTTTTTTGACAAAGTGCCTAGCTGTAGTTTTTTAACCCTAGCTCTGCCGGCACCTAGGGAAACCTAGCAAACCTATACATTTTTTAAAACTAGACACCCAGGGGAATACAGGATGGGGTGACTTGACTGTCTCCCACCAGGTTCTGTTACCCAGAATCCCTTGCAAACCTAACAAATTGTCAAAAAAAACACATTTTCCTCACATTTCTGTGGTGGAAAGTTCTGGAATCTGTGTGGATCCACAAATTTCCACCCACCCCGCGTTCCCCAAAGTCGTCCGAGAAAAATGGTACCTCACTTGTGTGAGTCGGCCTAGTGCCCGCGACAGGAAACGGCGCAAAACGCAACGTGGACACACCTCAATTTCACAGTGAAAAATGACCCTTTTTTGGCAAAGTGCCTAGCTGTAGTTTTTGAACCATAGCTCTGCCAGCACCTAGGGAAACCTAGCAAACCTATACATTTTTTAAAACTAGACACTCAGGGGAATCTAGGATGGGGTGACTTGACTGCCTCCCACCAGGTTCTGTTACCCAGAATCCCTTGCAAACCTAAACAATTGTCAAAAAAACCACATTTTCCCCACATTTCTGTGGTGGAAAGTTCTGGAATCTGCGTGGATCCACAAATTTCTACCCACCCCGCGTCCCCAAAGTCTTCCGAGAAAAATGGTACCTCACTTGTGTGGGTCGGCCTAGTGCCCGCGACAGGAAACGACGCAAAATGCAACGTGGACACACCTCAATTTTGCAGTGAAAAATGACCCTTTTTTGGCAAAGTGCCTAGCTGTAGTTTTTGAACCATAGCTCTGCCGGCACCTAGGGAAACGTAGCAAACCTATACATTTTTGAAAACTAGACACCCAGGGGAATCCAGGATGGGGTGACCTGACTGCCTCCCACCAGGTTCTGTTACCCAGAATCCCTTGCAAACCTAAATAATTGTCCCAAAAAACACATTTTCCCCACATTTCTGTGGTGGAAAGTTCTGGAATCTGCGTGGATCCACAAATTTCCACCCACCCCACGTTCCCCAAAGTCTTCCGAGAAAAATGGCACCTCACTTGTGTGGGTCGGCCTAGTGCCCGCTACAGGAAACGTCTCAAAACACAACGTGGACACACCTCAATTTCGCAGTGAAAAATGACCCTTTTTTGGCAAAGTGCCTAGCTGTAGTTTTTGAACCATAGCTCTGCCGGCGCCTAGGGAAACCTAGCAAACCTATACATTTTTGAAAACTAGACACCCAGAGGAATCCAGGATGGGGTGACTCGACTGCCTCCCACCAGGTTCTGTTACCCAGAATCCCTTGCAAACCTAACAAATTGTCAAAAACCACATTTTCCCCACATTTCTGTGGTGGAAAGTTCTGGAATCTGCGTGGATCCACAAATTTCCACCCACCCGCGTTTCCCAAAGTCTTCCGAGAAAAATGGTACCTCACTTGTGTGGGTCGGCCTAGTGCCCGCGACAGGAAACGGCGCAAAACACAACGTGGGCACACCTCAATTTCGCAGTGAAAAATGACCCTTTTTTGACAAAGTGCCTAGCTGTAGCTTTTGAACCATAGCTCTGCCGGCACCTAGGGAAACCTAGCAAACCTATACATTTTTGAAAACTAGACACCCAGGGGAATCCAGGATGGGGTGACTTGACTGCCTCCCACCAGGTTCTGTTACCCAGAATCCCTTGCAAACCTAAACAATTGTCAAAAAAACACATTTTCCCCACATTTCTGTGGTGGAAAGTTCTGGAATCTGCGTGGATCCACAAATTTCCACCCACCCCGCGGTCCCCAAAGTCTTCCGAGAAAATGGTACCTCACTTGTGGGGGTCGGCCTAGTGCCCGCGACAGGAAACGGCGCAAAACGCAACGTGGGCACACCTCAATTTCGCAGTGAAAAATGACCCTTTTTGGCAAAGTGCCTAGCTGTAGTTTTTGAACCATAGCTCTGCCGGCACCTAGGGAAACCTAGCAAACCTATACATTTTTGAAAACTAGACACCCAGGGAATCCAGGATGGGGTGACTTGACTGTCTCCCACCAGGTTCTGTTACCCAGAATCCCTTGCAAACCTAAACAATTGTCAAAAACACATTTTCCCCACATTTCTGTGGTGTAAAGTTCTGGAATCTGCGTGGATCCACAAATTTCCACCCACCCCGCGTTCCCCAAAGTCTTCCGAGAAACATGGTACCTCACTTGTGTGGGTCGGCTTAGTGCCCGCGACAGGAAACGGCGCAAAACGCAATGTGGACATACCTCAATTTCGCAGTGAAAAATGACCTTTTTTTGGCAAAGTGCCTAGCTGTAGTTTTTGAACCATAGCTCTGCCGGCACCTAGGGAAACCTAGCAAACCTATACATTTTTGAAAACTAGACACCCAGGGGAATCCAGAAAGGGGGTGACTTGACTGTCTCCCATCAGGTTCTGTTACCCAGAATCCTTTGCAAACCTAAAAAATTGTCAAAAAAACCACATTTTCCCCACATTTCTGTGGTGGACAGTTCTGCAATCTGCGTGGATCCACAAATTTCCTCCCACCCAGTATTCAACCAGATCTCCCGATAAAAATGGTACCTCACTTGCATGGGTGGGTCAAGGATCCGCGACAGGCAAGGGCCCAAAAGCTATTGAGGCGACATCAAAATTACCTATCACAAACCAACCTGGTTTTGCATGGGGGTCCCATGAGTTTTGGCCGGGGCTCGGCAGCCATCTACGGAAACCCACCTAACCCACATATTTCTGGAAACTAGACACAATGCAAACCTTAAATTTAGCTGAAAAAACCACATTTTCCACATATTTTTGTGTGGAATCACCATGCCGGCACAAATGTCCTACCACCCAGCGTTCCCCTTGTTCTCCCGAGTAAAATGATACCTCACTTGTGTGGGTGTCCAAAGCAGAATTGGCTAAAAAAGTATTTTTTTTTTAAATGTAGCGCTTAGAATTCTCGGTGCTATACCATAAATCCCCATGTTTTGGGCTCTTCCTAGCCACACAAGTGAGGTATCATTTTACTCGGGAGAACAAGGGGAATGCTGGGTGGTAGGACATTTGTGCCGGCACGGTGATTCCACACAAAAATATGTGGAAAATGTGTTTTTTTCAGCTAAATTTAAGGTTTGATTTGCATTCTGGGTAGGAAAACGTTGGGGGATCCAGGCAAGCCATACCTCATTGGACTCCCCCGGGTGTCTAGTTTTCAGAAATGTTTGGGTTTGGTACTTTCCCAAGATGGCCGCCGAGCCCGGGGCCAAAATCTCAGGTGCCCCCCAAAACCAGGTAGTTTTGCTATAGGTAATTTTGAAGTGTCCAGAGTACGATTTGGACTATTTCCTGTTGTAGCCACTGTGCCTACCCACACAAGTGAGGTACCATTTTTATCGGGAGACCTGGGGGAACGCTGAGTGGGAGGAAATTTGTGGATCCACGCAGATTTCAGAACTTTCCATCACAGAAATGTGAGAAAAAAGTGAATTTTTCGGTGAAATTTGAGGTTTGCAGGGGATTCTGGGTAGGAGAATGATGGGGGACCCACGCAAGCCATACCTTGCTGGACTCCCCCGGATGTCTAGTTTCCAGAAATGTGTGGGTTAGGTAGGTTTCCCTAGATGGCTTCCGAGCCCCGGGCCGAAAACTCATGGGATCCCCCATGCAAAACCAGGTTGGTTTGTGATAGGTAATTTTGATGTCGCCTCAGTAGCTTTTGGGCCCTTGCCTGTCGCGGGTCCTTGACCCACCCACGCAAGTAAGGTACCATTTTTATCGGGAGATCTGGGGGAACGCTGGGTGGGAGGAAATTTGTGGATCCACGCAGATTCCAGAACTTTCCACCACAGAAATGTGAGAAAAAAGTGCATTTTTCGGCAAAATTTGAGGTTTGCAGGGGATTCTGGGTAGGAGAATGATGGGGGACCCACGCAAGCCATACCTTGCTGGACTCCCCCGGGTGTCTAGTTTCCAGAAATGTGTGGGTTAGGTAGGTTTCCCTAGATGGCTTCCGAGCCCCGGGCCGAAAACTCATGGGACCCCCCATGCAAAACCAGGTTGGTTTGTGATAGGTAATTTTGATGTCGCCTCAGTAGCTTTTGGGCCCTTGCCTGTCGCGGGTCCTTGACCCACCCACGCAAGTGAGGTACCATTTTTATCGGGAGATCTGGGGGAACGCTGGGTGGGAGGAAATTTGTGGATCCACGCAGATTCCAGAACTTTCCACCACAGAAATGTGAGAAAAAGTGCATTTTTCGGCAAAATTTGAGGTTTGCAGGGGATTCTGGGTAAGAAAACGTTGGGGGATCCACGCAAGCCATACCTCCCTGGAATCCCCCGGGTGTCTAGTTTTCAGAAATGTATGGGTTTGGTAGGTTTCTCTAGGTGGCCGCCGAGCCCCGGGCCAAAAAGTCATGGGACCCCCCTTGCAAAACCAGGTGGTTTTGTGATAGGCAATTTTGATGTTGCCTCAATACGTATTGGGCCCTTGCCTGTCGCGGGTACTTGGGCCTCCCACCCGAGTGAGGCACCATTTTTATCGGGAGACCAGGGGGAACGCTGGCTGGTAGGAAATTTGTGTCAGCCCGGTGATGCCACAACTTTCCCACACACAAATGTGTGAAAAAGTGATTTTTTAAAGCTAAATTTGAGGTTTGCAGGGGATTCTGGGTAAGAAAACGTTGGGGGATCCACACAAGCCATACCTCCCTGGAATCCCCCGGGTGTCTAGTTTTTAGAAATGTGTGGGTTTTGTAGGTTTCCCTAGATGGCCGACGACCCCGGGGCCAAAAACCCAGGTAACTCCCCCGTGCAAAACCAGGTTGGTTTGTGATAGGTAATTTTGATGTCGCCTCACTAGGTTTTGGGCCCTTGCCTGTCGCGGGTACTTGACCCACCCACACAAGTGAGGTACCATTTTTCTCGGAAGACTTTGGGGAATGCGGGGTGCATGGAATTTTGTGTATCCACACAGATTCCAGAACTTTCCACCACAGAAATGTGAGGAAAATGTTTCTTTTATACACATTTTGAGGTCTGCAAGGGATTCTGGGTAACAGAACCTGGTGAGAGCCAGTCAAGTCACCCCATCCTGGATTCCCCTGGGTGTCTAGTTTTCAAAAATGTACAGGTTTGCTAGGTTTCCCTATGTGCCGGCTGCGCTAGGGCCCAACATCCACAGGTAGGCATACTGCTAAAAACAAATCCGTTCCTAGTCAGCTTTCTGCCGCCCTGGGGAGGGATATCGGGGGTGGGGTTGCCCCGATATGCCCCCAGGGGGAGCAGAAACACTGTGGCTATTTTTTTGGGGGTAGGGGCATTGGTATGCCCATTCTGAGCAGCCCCCACCCCCACACATAAAAAAGCCAGCGTAATCGTTGGCGTCTAGTGGGCTTTTTGCCCCCTGGGGGGCTGATTGGGGGCTACTGCCCCCATCTTCCCCCAGGGGGCAGAAAGGCTGTAATTGTTGCGGGTGGGGGTGGGGGCATTGACATGCCCGTTTTGGGCAGCCCCCACCCTAATAAAAATTTGCCCCAAAAATCCATGGCGTCTAGTGGGCTTTTTGCCCCCGGGGGCAGATTGGGGGCTACTGCCTCATCTGCTCCCCAGGGGGGCAGGAAGGCTGTAATTTTTGCGGGAGGGGATGGGGGCATGGGCATGCTCGTTTTGGGCAGCCCCCACCCTAATTCAAATTTGGCCCAAAAAAATCCCTGGCGTCTAGTGGGCTTTTTGCCCCCCCCGCGGGGCAGTTTGGGGGCTAATGCCCCCATCTGCCCCCAGGAGTCCACTAGATGCCGGGAGTTTTTGGGCAGATTTAATTAGGGTGGGAGCTGCCCAAAACGGGCGTGCCAATGCCCCCACCCTAATTAAAAATTGCCCCAAAAAATCCCTGGCGTCTAGTGGGCTTTTTGCCCCCGAGGGGGCAGATTGGGGGCTACTGCCCCATCTGACCCCCAGGGGGGGCAGGAAGGCTGTTATTTTTGCGGGGGAGGGTGTCGGGGCATGGGCATGTCCATTTTGGGAGCCTCCACCCTAATTCAAATTTGCCCCAAAAACTCCCTGGCGTCTAGTGGGCTTTTTGCCCCCCCCCCGGGGGGGCAGATTGGGGGCTAATGCCCCCATCTGCCCCCCAGGGGGCAAAAGCCCACTAGAGGCCAGGGAGTTTGGGCAAATTCTAATTAGGGTGGGGCTACCCAAAACGTGCATGCCAATGCCCCCACCCTAATTAAAATTTGTCCAAAAAATCCCTGGCGTCTAGTGGGCTTTTTGCCCCCCGCAGGGGCAGATTGGGGACTACTGCCCCATCTGCCCCCCAGGGGGGGCAGGAAGGCTGTTATTTTTGCGGGGGAAGGGGTGGGGGCATGGGCATGCCCGTTTTGGGAACCCCCACCCTAATTCAAATTTGCCCCCAAAAACTCCCTGGCGTCTAGTGGGCTTTTTGCCACCCCCTGCGGGGCAGATTGGGGGCTAATGCCCCCATCTGCCCCCCAGGAGGCCTAAAATCCCACTAGACGCCAGGGAGTTTTTGGGCAAATTTTAATTAGGGTGGGGGCTGCCCAAAACGGGCATGCCAATGCCCCCACCCTAATTAAAATTTGCCCCAAAAAATCCCTGGCATCTAGTGGGCTTATTGCCCCCCCGGGGGGTTAGATTGGGGGCTACTGCCCCATCTGCCCCCCAGGGGGGCAGGAAGGCTGTAATTTTTGCGGGGATGGGGTGGGGGCATGGGCATGCCCACTTTGGGCAGCCCACACCCTAATTCAAATTTGCCCCAAAAAATCCCTTGCGCCTAGTGGGCTTTTTCCCCCCCGGGGGGCAGATTGGGGGCTACTGCCCCATCTGCCCCCAGGGGGGCAGGAAGGCTGTTATTTTTGCGGGGGTGGGGGCATGGGCATGCCCGCTTTGGGAGCCCCCACCCTAATTCAAATTTGCCCCCAAAAATCCCTGGCGTCTAGTGGGCTTTTAGCCCCCCGGCGGGGCAGATTGGGGGCTAATGCCCCCATCTGCCACCCAGGGGGGGCAGAAAGTCCACTAGATGCCAGGGAGTTTTTGGGGCAAATTTTAATTAGGGTGGGGGCTGCCCAAAATGGGCATGCCAATGCCCCCAACCTAATTAAAATTTGCCCATAAAATCCCTGGCGTATAGTGGGCTTTTTGCCCCCCCCGGGGGGGCAGATTGGGGGATACTGCCCCCAACTGCCCCCCAGGGGGGGCAGAAAGGCTGTAAATTTTGCGGGGTGGGGGCATGGACATGCCCTTTATGGGCAGCCCCACCCTAATAAATTATGGGGAAACAAAAATATCCCTGGGGTCTAGTGGGCTTTTGCCCCCGGGGGCAGATTGGGGGCTACTGCCCCCATCTGACCCCCAGGGGGCAAAAAGTCTAAATAGCAACAAAACAAAATTGGGGGGAGCAAATGCCCTTGCCCAAGGGTCCGCTCCCCCCTCCCTGGTGTCTAGTGGGTGGATCCCTGCTTGGTGATCGCCCTCCTGGGGCGATCCCCAAGCAGGGATCCACTGGGAGAGGTACCATTGGAAAGGGAGATTCTCCCTTTCCAATGATACCTCTCCTGTCTTTCTACGTGCCCGGGGCGCTGAGATAGCCCCTGAGCACATAGAAAGTGAAACTGAAATGAGCCTAAAGGCTCATTTCAGTTCGCTTTCTGTGCAATGAGGTACAGCGCGACGTGCGCGCTGATCCTCATGGCACAGAAACCAGGGAGGGGCCTCGGGAGCTGGGAAGCAATTCCCCAGCTGCCAAGGTCAAAGGGGTGAAAGAGAAATCCCTCTGCTGTCTGCAGCAGAGGGATTTCGTGCCCCTGGCCTCATGACGGAATGGTTCCGTCATGAGCACAGGGGCACCGATGCTCATGACGGAACCATTCCGTCATGAGCATCGAAGGGGTTAAAGATAAAAATATTTCCTATTTTTATAAATTGGTGTTGGATTTTTATTATGTGTTCTGTCTTAATTATATACTGAATTGGTGTTTTTAAAAGCTTTACATACCTGTCTTTGAAGTTAAGCCTGTCTGCTCGCAGCCACGTTACCAAGGGTTGAGCATGGGAATAATTTTCTAAGAACTATGCTGAGTCCTACCAATGATTAGTGGCCTTATTGCCAGTGGCAGACCTACATTTGCCCCTACCAATAATCCACTTTCCAACACTCGTGCTCTATCCTGTGGTAGTTGGGGGTCACAGGGGCTTCTCAGCTGTAATAACACACACAGCCCAGGCAGTCCAACTTCACAGGGCAACTCAGCTCAAGGTCTATTGTGGCGCCTCAGTAAGTCACATACTTCACACGTGGGCCCATATTTATTGCCTCCACCTACACCTCTGCAGCGTCACTCACTTTGCTCCCAGTACGATTATCCCGCAGACTCCACAGCCGGGGGTCAGTGCCAAAAATCAGGTACTGTTGGCCCCATTATTCCCGGGGGTATGCACGTAGCCCCCATCGTTGGTATCTTTTCATGCATGGGGCATCCATGACCCAGAGTGCCAGGTGGGCCCACCGCACAAACGCCCCATGTGGGGGAAGCGATGAGGGGCCGCAACGCCAATGCTGCTAAGGGCAGGGCGCGGAGGGGTCACCATGCGGGTCCTGCAGTTCACGGCCGGGTGGCCGGTCCCCAGACTCACCCGAGGCCCCTGTCACCACAGGGCCTCCGGGGAACAACTGCGGGCCTGCTGATGCGTGATGGTACCTAAACGGTGAGCCCCCACCGTGACCGCCGATGTTTTGACGTCAGGACGCAGTTCCACCCTCAGCTGCACCACATCAGCAGCCAGTCCGGCTCATTCGAGTCCCGGACTTCTCCTCAATGGGCAGGCCGCACCACGCACGTCGGATTCACTTCGGTGCCGATCCGCACCGCGCTCAGTTTTTGTAGCGCTCTTCGTGCCGGCCGCATCTCCGCCCCTCCTACAATTCAGAGCAGCCCGCCAGGTCCACCGGTGCGACCAGGGAGGACATCTCCGTCAGGGTCCGCAGCGGAGCTTCAAGCCTGCGCGGCCATCTCGGTCGGCGGCTTGGCCACGCCCACAGAAATTTGCACACTTGACATTGGATTTTACCCTGCAATTCCTGCTTCTCCAGTAGCCATTTAAGTGACAGGAGGAGTGATGTGGCTGGTCCGTTTTAGGCCCACGATAAGTGGGCTGTATTGTTCACCCTTTCAAGTATGCACCATATTTGAGAGGGAGGTGTCTGGCGATGCCATTGCACTAGTTAGTACAGTGCAGGACAGCAGTGAGGACCAGTATGATCCATTTGGGCGAAGGAGCAGATAAAAATGATATTCACGGATGGAATGAAAAATAATATTAGTGTCCAGTATTGGTGAATGAAGTGAATGTGGGAAGTGTGGAGTGTCTGAATGGCAAATATGAGGAACATGCAGTGAGTGCATTACAGTGGTGCAGCAACATCTTTGTTTAGGCCCAAATTAAAAGAGAGCCATGCTTTTCTGCAGTCTACAGAGCATGCAATGTCTTTGGCATGAAGGCCACGTGTATGCCATTGTAGTAGTCAATGTGCTAAAGGACAACTGCCAGGACTTGGGTAATCAAGTCTGACAAAAGGAGCGGAGGTATTATCGGATGAAAAGTGCACAGATTTGACAATATTGTTTACATGTGGAATGCAAGATGGTGTTTGAGTGTGGGTTTGAAAATGTAGTATGTGTGGCAGTCTTGAGTAGGTAAATAGCTTACGTAAGAACAGTACATTCATTAGAAAGATATGTATGTTTGCACGTGTTGGAACACGACAGTGTAACTGTTTGTCATAGCTGGCGCACTCTGTGTTTTTGCCTTCATTTTCCTCCTGGAGTACCCTTGTCTTCGTCTATCTGGTTGCCATAATGGAAGGAACCATCACAATTCCAGCTTCAGAGCTCCCCTGCAGAGCCACAGACTGCTGCTGTTAGAATAGGGGTTGCCAACAGTGCCCCTTTCCTGTCATCAAGGGAGTTTACCCTTTTCCACTCTAAAAGAGCTGCACTTTTGGTGTAGTGGCAGTGATGTACATGTTGAAGGTAACAGGCTTTTTTCTTAAATGTCCGTGTGAACAATAATGCTAACCCTCCTTTTCTAAACCTCGAACATATGTTGGAAATGGTGCAGTCAACAAATGTGATATTTTGAAAAATGTTTGCTCTTGTAATGAGGAATGTTCTATTCCTTGGAGCCAATGAGTCAACCTGTCAAACTAGGCAGGAGAGATGAACAAAACATCTCACTCGTCAGGTCCTCTCCAAAAATCATGGAAAGAAGCCTGTGATGGTCCTCTGTCAGAGGAAGTAAGGATCTTCACAGAAGTAGCTATGTCCAGCCTGGCTTGGGTATTAGAATTAAGGCGTCCTGTTTTCCGTTTTTACTGATTTTTACAGATAGATACAGACAGAAAACCATTTATTTTCTTGTCTGTATTTATTTTTAAATGTGGATAAAAACAAAAATTGGGTGCTTTTTGAATGATTCTAAATACACTTTGCTATGACTGCCAGGCCAATAACTGTGTGGATTGATAGGTAAGGGGTTAAAAAATAAATGAATTTTAGTAAAGAGGCTTAAACAGCAGTAGATATGCACATGGTCGATTCTGAAATGTGCATATTTTTATATAAGTGCATTGATTTATCTTCTGAGGGCGTTCATATCACTGAAACCTGGCAGGCATTCAAGCATTTCTGCATATTTATTGGTTAAATAAATGTGGAAATATACCAGTTTCAGCTTTATTTGTTTTCACAAAACCCATAATAAATATGGATAAATACAGACAAAGTTGATAAAAAATAAATATGGATAAATACAGACGGAAATGTCCAAAAAATAAATACCATAAAACCGGGAGCCCTAATTAGAATCAACATCCTGCTTTAGTTCTTGTCAGTTTCTCTAGTTTGCATGGTTACAAAGCCATAAACTTGGCCCTCAACCAACAGGTTCAGCACCCAAAACCTAAATATTGCTTCATTGCTGACTGGAGTTGGACTCCAGTTAGGCTCAGCCCAGGACTTAAAATATACTGGTATCTTCAAGAATGTACCTCAAAGAGCTACATCTCCCTGTTTGGGATGGACATGCACTGATTTAAGCATACCTAGAACTGTAATCTACCAAATCTCCTTTAATCTGGAGTAATGCACCATGAAATACTATGCAGGCCATGATGAAGCCTGTTCTCACTTGTATGAGGACTAGTTACCCACAAGTAGAAAGGACACCCTGAAGAGACCCCAATCAAGATTGCTCTGCTGCTCTAGTGACCGCCTCAGAAAGACACAGAGCAGAACCATGAAATAAACAGAACATGTGCCGTTACACAACCCACCAAAGTGGTCTACACACTCTCTATCACAGTGTGAACCTTGTTTTTATCCTCCTTTCAGCTTGTGCAGATCTGCCCTCTCATTGCATTGGGAACAGTGAATCGCTCCTGCATTGAGATGCAAGAAGTGCTCTATTCCACATTTTGGTACATGGCTGGGTACATAACAGGTGATGTACATAGCAGTACATCATAAGTAGTAAGTAGGAATTTATTCCAGTGGTTCCGAAAGGTTTTAGAAGCATGGCCCACTTTTTAGTATGACAAGCTTTTGCGACCCACCTAGTCTCATGTCCCGCCTCATGTCCTAATGGATATGAGGTGGGCGATTTTTTTAATGTAATTAAAGTATGGCATGGTAGCGCATTGTCATTTACAGACAGCACATTTTCCATTGAAATAGTCACTAAATTTGTAGACATACAGTTTTACTGATAAAACTGTATTGCACACAAATGATGATATGTAGAAATCTGGTTTTAGTGAATATTTATTTTTTGTGCAGCATCAAGTAAAGTGTCTTGATTTGTCTCCAGCACACTTTAGAATTACAAAACTATGTGCTTCATTCTTGCTTTCCTAACTGCTGAATGTGTATAATTCATTTACAGGTATTTACATTTTATTGTGTTATGAAACAATTACATCCTACAGCTGTTCCTTTCACAGTTCATGTACCCCAGCAAGATAGTCACATGATTCACTTTACTTTTCTTTCTCTGACTGAAAAGTGAGAGGAGTTTGTAAACACCAGTCCCCATGTTAAAAAAAACCATAAGCAGCAGAAGCCATAGCCTGAGATTTGACCTCCGTCTTTGAAGCTCAGAAAATGTGACAAGAAAAAACTAAATAATTTAAAGGCATCTTTATTTATTGCTTGGGCTTTCACAGACCCACTAAAATCGACTGATTTAATATGTTTGATTAATTAAAATCTTTAGATAGAAGAAAAGACAGATACAATTATCTCTGTCCAAGAAACTAAGATGAACATATTGAAATGTATTTGTATTTCAATCACCTTGAGTTAGAACAATCATTTAAAATGCATATCTCTGTCCATTAATCCAAGATGAACATATTAGAGTTTATTTACAGTCCAGTCATCTTGAAGTTAAAACAATCATTTAAATTCATGTTAAGTCCCCTTTTGTGGTGCTAATATAAAAAAAAGTAGAAGGAGGCTGATATTAGAATATCCACGATTAATATTATTATGATTTTAATATGTTTCTAAGAGACCTCTTTAAAAAGATTAGCTGCTCAACAGAGTTCCGAGGTATTCTGTGAATTGAGACAATGTTTTAGGTCTTCCATGCATTATAGAAAACCGTTTGTCAAAAATATCTGTTTGATGAGTAGTGCCTCTCACGCATTACCCCGGGGTAACACACAGAAGGAGAAATATTGATTCTCTTTTGTAGCCACACAATGTGCATCTGGGATTTGAAAATTAGTGGTTGGTCAAGGATAATCAGAGTTATTTTATTGGGAACCGCAAAGACCACGTGCGGAGGAGGGATAATCTCACTGGCTTATGTATTGTTTCTGTGAAATAGCGCTGAGTGGTCATAAGTTTATACGATTCCTGATTGTAATGCAATGTTTATTTTTTTTACCACATTTGAGATCCAGCTGTGCGACTAAGCAACTTGGTTTGTGTTTTTAGACCTGATTTAAATGCTGCATAATATATATTACTTTCCCAAACATGCCTTTGCTTCCAGGTCCCTGATTACACTCGATAAACACATGGACCAAGGATTCCCAGCAGAATAGCCATTGACAAAAATTGGCTAGATGAGTTTTTCAGTGCTCCCTTCTTTGCCTTGTTGCCTAGTAAGCAGTGCATCATAAAAACCCAACACGTTCACTGGAACAAACACAGTTAAAGGTTAGTTGTGGTTCAGCAAGCACAAACCTGTAAAAGCCTTGAAATTCACCAGTTATGGTGTGCAATACACACAATAAACTCGCTGCCTGACTTGCTCAGTATAACATTTGGCAAAAGGCAGAGGAAACAAGCATTTGCAATGCAATAGGTCTCGCATTTACGTGAGTTTAAGCTATTGGCATTGTAAATGACAATGCCTATTATTTCTGTTTTTTAAAACATAAATAAAAGGCATTGTCATTTACAATGCCAACAGCTTAAACTCGCGTAAATGCGAGACCTATTGCATTGCAAATGGTTAAATATAAAACTGAGCGCGGCGGCGCTTCAAGGACACCGCGCTCGGTTTCTTTTTTTTTATTTTTTTTTTTAACTTTAACACTGAGGGCGGTGTCCTTGAAGCGGGCGCCGCACTCAGTGTTAAAGTTAGAAAAAATATAAAGAAACCGAGCGCGGTGTCCTTGAAGCGGCACCGCGCTCGGTTTTAAAGTAAAAAAAAAAAAAAATTAAAAAGCGGTGTCCCTGAAGCGGGGCCCGCGCTTATTATGAAGGTAAAAAAAAATAAAAAATTAAACAGAGCGCGGTGTCCCAGAAGTGGATGCCGTGCTCAACATGAATGTTAAATATAAATAAATAAAGTGAGCGCGGTGTCCCTAAAACGGGCGTTGCGCTCATTTAAGTAAAAAGCATACAATTTAGAGCGGATAGCGCTGCAGCCGCCATTGTCTCCATCAGTGTCCTTTATCAAAATAGTACTCACCCACCAGATAAAGCCCACTGTGTAACAAGCCAAGTAAAAGGTCTAGTCCTTATGGGCGTTAAAAAATGGAGACAAGGCGGGACTAACAAGCCTCATAATCAATCAAAAGCCATCATTTTCGAAGGACAATGACATAAAGCCAAAGACAAATATGGGCGGATAGTGGACAAGGCTTCCACAGCATACCCTACTACAGCATGCCTCGCAGAGCGAGCAGTGCATGCGCGCTGCAGCTAGGCTCGACTTAAAAAGGTGTTGTCTGCCTCCAGCAAAACATGGCCAGCAGCAGGAGTGATGGTGTGTTCACTGTGGGTTTTCAGGTGAATACATGTATAGTACACATGCATCCATAGATGTGCATACAAGCAATACATAGTGCATATTAGATGCCGGAAGTGATCTGCTCCAGTCGCAGCAGAATGCATATGACCACTTTTATTACATTTTCCAGAACTTAGTGAAAATGTTCTCTTGAATTCCAGTGCCTACTGACCGCTTTGCTAGTGTTCAGCATAAAACAGTCCTCATTTTATCATTCTCATGTACTAATCATCAGTAATGAAAACCCGTTTAGCAGCTTCCCATGACCCAAATCCCAGACCTCGGCCTGTCTCTTAAGCTCAGCTGGGGCCCGAGCGTAGGACCTCGTAGATGCTGGGCTCTTTTATAGCCTATTATCTTCAGCACCTGCCTCCGGTTTCATAGCCCATCTTTGGGTCATGTTTGGGGACAGCGCCAGACTTCGGAGATTATTACAGGCGACACTTCCTGCAGCAGAAGGTGAGACTGCTGCTGCGTTCCAGGTGCACAGGAGCGGCATTTACCAAACCCAGATATTTTACAGTCTCTTATTTTTTACCGAGTAAGACGAGGTGAAGAGCGTTGTCACATTACTCAACACCAGGGGACAGACCACAAAACATTATTATTATTTTTTGTGGGGAAGTTTTATATAGCGCAAACTCGACCCGGAGGCATCAGAGTGCTTTACATGAGCAGCAGTTGTGTTGCACAAGAACACATTCTTTTTTTAGGCACGGGGAGATTAAGTGATTTGTCCAGAATCATAGGATGTTGAGCCTCACTGCTGAGAGTTGAACCCGGTTCCCCAGCTACGAGGTCGACCCTCTAGCCCTTAGGCCACACCCCAGGCACTTGGTGGTAAAGTAAGGCACCGCTTGGTACGAACACTGTTCACCACCTTATTACGAAAGCAGGTTTCTGGAGGTGGTAATGTGTGACAAGAATGTCTGTGCATATTCCTTGTGTGGCATTTTGTTATGGTAGTGCTGTGCTCTATTTTTTGTGCTGCTCTGCTTTTGTGCTGCATCATTGCAATGTGATGTTGAGTTGCACAATGGGTGTGGAGTTGGATTCTATTGTAACTGTTTTCTTGTGTTGGGCCTGTTGTGTCTTAATTGTGCTGTTATGTTGCTTTGTGGATGTAATTGTATTGTGTTTTAGTGTTTGCACCGGTATCAGAATTAAGAGTTGTGCGGTAATTATTGCACAACTCACATTTTTCCCCTGATAGATTCTAGCAGGTCAAGCCTTTACAGTTTTTTTTCATGCAAAAATAACTCGCCTTAAGATGATTGTTTTTATGACTTGTAAATACCCTCCCCCCTTACACCCAACTTTTAGTGAGGGCCGCAGTCAGTAAAATAGCACTGCTCGAGCTTTTCAACTCTGTAAGACACAAGTCAGGCTACCTGGGGCTGAGACCATATCTTCAATTGTCCTTTGCAGTGCTTACTTTATGGGCATCATTATGAGTAGGCCGTCAGATGCAATAATTATCCCATCCTATAAAAATCTGACAATGAGCTGTTCGGAATTTAACAGATGTGGCAATTGTTACATGGTCTGAGGTTTTGGGGATTGACAAGAAAATGTTGCTGCTTACCTCTCTTGGACCAATAAACCCTCTGTCTGTCATTATCGCAGACAAGCGGACTGGAATGTTAGCATTTCAACACCCTCTTGATGAGCAAACAGATGTGCGCTTGCCTGGCATATCTATAAAAAAGGTTGGTGTGCTATGTCTCAGGATAATAGCTCTGTGTAGGATGTAATTGTGCAGTTACTTATGCACCGACTCACTAACAATTGATCCTACAGATATGCAGGTAATTCATGTCATGCTGCTACAGCTACACAATGTAAGGTGGCCACCTCATTACACGTCATCATGGACAAACGCTATTTCCAGTCCTGAGCTTTCATGTGCTAACTTTTATATGATCCTTTATGTGCTTAAACATATTTCCTGCTTTTCATGTAACATTACATGTATGCACACCAGTTGTTAAAGATGCCTTTGTACTGCACCTAAACACTCTAGCTCTGATGTACTGTAAGTGCCTGTCCAACACTCTTGATAGACAATAGAAACTCCCCGTAAAAAACGAAAATAACATAATATATCATGTGTGCTTTAGACTTATCTTGCTTCTGTTGAACTAATTAGAATAACCATATTATAGAAAGTGCACTGGAGGCGCACCGGGCATGTGAACATGCGTTTTGCATCCCCCCAAGCACTTTGATATTACAGAAGGTAATGCAGATGGTCGTGTGGCCCCTTCAGAAGTGCAGATCAAGCAGGTGCTAAATGGGGCATATTAGCAAGAACATGCGATAAATATCGCAAACCTTGCTTAGCGCGCCTTTTTTTATCGCCGGCTATCGCTGGATATTACCGCGGAAATAACATGCTATTAGCAAGGTTTATCTCCATTGCGATAAAATATCCAGCGATAGCGCGAAACCCAGCTTTAACGCGAGAAATCCAGCGATAAAATCCTATCGCTAATTCTGGGGACTTAACCTTACAATCCACCTCCCATTGACTTTCATTGCTAAGTCATGTTTTTATCAGTTCTTAAATACAAGCGATATTCGGGGTTAGCGCGCGTTTTTATCGCTCGCGGGTATTGCTAATAGGCGATAGGTATGTAAGCGACTGTTTACCGTCGCTTTTAGTTGGGAACGCCTACCTTGCATGTCATTAGCGATAAATATCGCTGACATGCAAGGCGATGTAATTCCCGGCCTCTAACGCCTGAAAGCTGTCGCTAACGCCTGTTAGCGACAGCTTGCTAATAGGGCGTTAAAAATATCGCTGCTTTAGCGGCAAAAAGTGCCGCTAAAGCGGCGATAAAGCCCTTGCTAATATGCCCCACATTTACTTGTACCCTAGGAGGCATGCCCTTAGTTGAATGGAGGTGTGGCCCCAGGTAAATGAGGGAATCCATTCCTTTGCGCCCACACCACATTACATAAATGGGCGCACAGACAAAGAGACCATCAGGAGGCACAAGGACTCCGCACCATATAAAGCTGCCTCCTGAAGGCACCACTTGAGAGGGATCCAGGGATTTCCCTACTGGTAGGTGCAGTCACTCACTGCACCCTCCTGCGGGGGGGATCTATCTAACATGAGATATCCTTCCACTTCATGATAAAGTGCCTTTTCCCTGACACAGAAGGAGCATCCACCATTTTGTGCAGGGCAGGATATCTAAACAGGTGACAAAGTTCCTCACCAGGTCCATTTAGGAACATTACGGCACAGCCAGTTACTGGTGAGATCCCTGGAACATCCTCTGCTGTTCTAGAGTAGCAACAAGGCCAATGCCTTGTGGAGAGTGGAGTGGTGGAGCTACACTTGGACATGATGGAGTTCTTCACTCATCCACTTGAGAAGACGCAGAATGTATTCTGCGTTACCAGCAAGTTATGTGACCAAAAGCTCAGCTGGTAACGAGAGGACACTATTTGTTCGGCATGTCATCAAAAAGGAGACAACTGAAGTCTAAGCACAAGAGGGAGTACTCCAGGTTTCACCATGAGGGATTGCATGCTGAAGCACGTGTGCGAAAGTCCGAAATGCTTCCTGCAGAGGTGCTGCAGGAAGCACAGCAGAAAAATTATTTTTTTAAAAACCTGAACATATTGCCCTTATACTGACTGCTTTGAGTTGGGGACAAATCCAAAGAAGTAGTACAGAAAAGGATGCAAAATATTATACAAAGTTTCTACCAGTAAATAAAAGTTTATAAGTGACCAAATGAGTTATTGAAAAAACATCCCACCAAAAATAAAGAAAAAAACAACGGAAAACCTGTTCTTTTGCGAACCACCAACAGAATTCAAAGAGCTTGGCTCTTTTAGTTCCTAGACCTGTGCAGGGCACAAGTCCTAAAAAAAGAAGTGGGGGGACTAACCTAGTTAATCAGTATGCAAGTGGCATCGCAGCGCGTGCCATCGCAGTGTGTGACATCACGGCGCGTGACATCACAGCGCGTGACATCACAGGAACTGGCATCACAAGTAGTGATATCAGATCGTAAGCCCTCACATATATGTTTAGCAGGTGTATCCTCAAGACCTGGCTCTTCGATCAGTAGCAGCACCACCCCCCTCTTCCCCCAGCGCCTTGAGACCCTCGCGGGTATGTAGTGCGCTTTATAAGTGACATGATTGATTGATTGATTGATTGATCATGAGTACATTTGAGCACATTTCGAGTATACTTGCAAACCCTCCTGATTTAGGCAGAAGATTCACACTTTTGTACGCTATATATAAAGCAATGTTACCTTTTGTCAGGGTTCAGCTTTCTATAGCCATAGTGCTTTAAAAGAAATAGTGATATTTAAATTATTACAACGCCTCCTCAAGGGTAATAAGCGTATATAAATGCAATTTATTTAGTGCAAATACTGGGAAAGATCAACACATCTGACATTCTTACAGTGCATGCATATCTCCTAAACAGAGCCTGAACAAAGTGAAAAGCTGCCTCTCCTAAGTATGTGTGAAGTGCTAACAAGGTGCGAGGCTTTGTTTCCCCTCTGCTGCATTTGCATCAGGTGTGAGGCTCCTGACTGCTGCCAGCCAGGAAACTCCAACAAAGGAGGCTTAATGACCCCTGAGACTCGACCTTTGTTATGGCCGAGTATCCCAGCAGGAGTCAGAAATAAGAGAGCCTCGTCTCCGCCTGCACGTTGTTGTGATCGAAAGCAGACAACAACGTGCAGGCGCTGCTGAATGTGTCCCGGTGTTTGGAAATTACACCGGGACGAATTTAGCATCTTTTTAGTGGGCCCAACTTCTTGGCAGGGTGGACGGCATCCACCCTGTGAAAGAAGTGGGGGGACGCCGTCCACCCGCGTGGACCCCCGATTCGTGCCCTGGACCTGTGACAGGTTGAGTGCAGGGCCTGGCAAAAGGCCAACGCCTGCTGAACACAGCCGAGGCCATGTGCGGGGAGGTTTGACTGCCACAGACAGGTTCGAGTGCAGGGTATAGACCAAGCTATGGACAGCTCCTACATCCCCAGATCCAGAGCCAAACAGCAGAATAATGAGGAATAACTTTTGACTTTCCCTCATCCAGGTTGCTATTACTATTTTGTGCACAAAGGTTAGGAAGACGTTACTAGTGTAATAACCACCCAGCAGCTAAGCAGCTACATCTGTGCAGGCATTTTTGTGAGGACTAAAGGAATTGGATTCTGCGACTTCTTAGCAAAAATAACTTGCTGACACTTCAGTCTTAAGTGTTGATACAAAAGCAGAAACAATCAGAACTGCACATGGTTGGTGTCTGTCTAGAGTAGCACATTGGGAAAATAAAACTGGACTGGACTGTGGCCTGATTAACTCAAAGGTTGAGATTAATTCAAGCACACCACACGTCACTTTTTTGTTTTTATAAGTCCTAACTGACTACAGTAGGGCGAATTTCCCCCAAAGTGTCCTCCCAGGAATCAGATACAGAAACTTTTCTCCATGTAGTGCCTTGTTTGTGATGTTGGACCCTATCAGTGCGTGTTCCTTGGAAGTGTTGATTGTTAGTGCTATTCAGCCTATCAATCGAAGCTTCCACCCAGCAGCGGTTGATTGAGATAGTAGTCTAGCTGTGTGATCGCCCCCAGCATTGACCGGTCCATGATATAATGAGCCTACAGGGCTAGTGTGGTGCATAGGGTCGACATGTTTGATGCCAGGGTAGCCCCTAACGGGTCTGGTGGCACTTCATCAGGACCAAAAAGGGAATTTGTAGTATTCTAGCACTACCGAAGTGCTGGTTCATAAATTTGCCACCAGACCCGTTAGGGGCTACCCTGGCATGAAACATGTTGACCCTATGCACCACACTAGCCCTGTAGGATCATTATATCCAGTCAGGGTTCACTATTTTTAGCTAGGCTCGTGCTCCCTAGGAATAAAATACACTTGTTAGGGATGCTTTAGATCTATTTTATCATCACACTCACCTGCACTACCTAGCCCACACACCCGCACTCACCCTACGGCTTCATCACCAAAAGAACTCCGCCAAAGAGCCCCTTCGCGGGTGCCCGTCGGGCATTGCAGCGCCGGCCCAATGATGAAGCATGACATCCTTCGGGGTGTGTGAGGGCACTTTTTATTTTAGAAAGACCTCCCTTTCCCCTGCACCTTTACGAACTGCATACCCCCTGTGTCTCTCAACACGATTTAGGAGCAATTATGCAGGACATGCTTTAAAATGCTCCTGGTTCCCCTTGTTTAAGACGACAACCAGTGAATACCCTTTGTCCGTTTTGTTTGGGGTAGTTAAGGGTATTAGAAAAGTGACCGAGTGGACCAGAGCTGGACGCCATCAAACTTCGACAACACTACACTGCTTTACTTCACAAGCCAGCTAGGTACAGAAATGAAACGATACACATTGCCGAGGTCTCTCAAATGAACACAATGTGTACACGGCGAGGAGACACCAGAAATTATCAAATATATGCTGCATCCTGCCTCCAGGATGATGGAGTGAAATAACAATTACCCTGAATGCACACTGTACAGAATGCAGTGCAGGTCTGGGTGAACACTCTTCACCTCAGTTTAACAAGAGTACCTTGAGGCTGAAAAATACCATCATTATTTGATAATGAGTCAGAACAAATCTGCTTACATAGGGGATGTCGCTCCACTGGATCTATGCTGGAATTTCTCTACTTACGACGTTGGTAGAAAGAGAGCCTGGCCAGACCTGGACGAGGATTCATGGGAATGGGATACCACTGCTTAGCCAAGGGGCAAGACATATGTCTGGACAAACTCACTTCGCACATTTCTGGGGAAACGAATGGCCACTCTTACTTAAACATATCTGTTCAAATTAAACTTCTCCATAGTAATTGTAATGCAACATTCCTTAAGTGTTTATATACTGCAACTGTTCTTATGTAAAGCGCTATGTCACCCTTTTGGGTCTTGTTCACGCTTATAAGCACAAAAAAAAAATGAATACATACATATTGTAGATGTATACATACCACAAAGCCAAATGTAAATCTTTTTGGGGCTTAAAATGGGTGCTACTTAATACCTCACTATATGGTGCACATTTTCTCACCCTTAGAAGAATGAAAGCATATGTTACCCCTACAAAAATTATATTTTCATCCAGGTCTTTTCAGGATATGCATAGGCTGCTCAGCTCTATTACAAGAATGGAATCTGTGGCCACCAGAACTATTTTACTGGTATTGGGTGTTGAGACCTATGGTGTTCACTTATATCTTTGCTGTACTTCCCTTAGTCTCCTGAGCAATCTTACCAACTGATACAATATTATTTATCTCCAAAAAGTGTATGCAGTGCTTCATGCTACAGGTGTTGTTTTTCCAACATTACAAGTGTATCAGATGCCATTCTTAACCTTTGTAATGATACTCAAACTAAAGATCCCAGGAGGATGAAAGGCTGAGTTAATGTTGCTTGAATTACAATTCGTCACCTGCAGATTACAGCAAATGTCATTGGCAAGCATGAACTCACTGAGCCACATTGCAAGCTGAAGAAATGCAGCCTCGTTGAAAGTTTGGTGGCTGTATATCCGCTGCATTAAGAGTGCACTGATGTCCATGGCACTCTACCTATGACAGGCACGACATCTGGCACTTTTTAGTGGCTGTTCTGCTCAACCAAACTCTACATAATGCCCATAGTTATCAAGGTAGCTCAGCAAGGTAATGCCCATTCAATGGGAATCTATAGTTCTGTTAACATATCATGTTCAAATCCCATCAAGGCCAGCACAGCTTTTCATCCCTTCAAGACTGATGAAAGGATCACCACACAGATTGGCAATAATAACACCCATCATTCACAGTACTGCGTAATAGAAGGACAGTGGCAATAAGTGGCATGTAAAGAATATGTATCGTGAAAAATGGGCGGAGCACCATCGTTTACACTGTGCATGTTTTGCTGAATATGTGTACGGCCCCTCTCGACCTGGAATTACAAAATGTGAGGTCCCAATTTTACATACGCTGATGACACTCAGTTACTGTGTAAATTCGTTTCATACATACGATTTTCATCACTCTCCGGGGTTGCGTGTACACCGTCTTGGACTTTGTTCCATCTTGGATGACTTTATACGTTTTAAAACTGACTCCTGCCTACAGGAGAGTGCTTGTCCCTCGGAACCTTCCAGGTGATTGAAACCCTCATTTTTGACCCTCTGAAATGTGTTTCTAGTTAGCAGTAAAACTCTCAGTGTAACCCTGGACGCTGATCTTTCCTTAGAATCTCATGCTGTGAAGAATTCAAGCACGGATTTTGGTTCCTCAAGTTGTTAAAAAATTACATTGCATTCTGAAGGGTTCCATAAACAGATACTGCTGTTTCAATCCCGACTTGACTATGCACACTCTTGTTTTTAGCATCTCCAAAATATCTAAGAGGGCGTCCACTGATCCAAATTGCTGATGCTCGATTAATAACAAATGGCTATTTAAGGATCACATCATGCATTAGTGCAAATGGCCCAGAATATAGGGCCTATATAAACAGTTAAATGTTGTATTGCTTTTTGAATTCAGTTATTTGTTCTGTAAGGGAAGATTCACACCACCCTGTCTGGCCATTTACTACGTTTTGTCCTCAGAAAGGGGACTGGCGATGCAGACTGTCCGTTATTAGGTCCTTTTTTGATGGTTTTCCCCAATTATGAGGAGCAATATTCTCTGAGCAGATGGTAAATATGGGTGGGATAAGCTCTTCGAATTCAAGCTTGGATGGCACTCAGATTCCAGTTAGTGCCTCACAGCCATACCTCCAGCTGCGTTTGTCTGGTACAAATGCCTCTAATATAACATAATAACATTATTATACTTCACATTGTTATCAAATTCCTGTCACTAAATTGTGCTGCCAATCTCATGGGTAATCAAAAACCTCCTATATTCTTCTCCTTGTTAATATTGAAAAAGTCAAAGTCAATATGAATAATGATAAATTCATTTATAAAAACGAAGTTGCATTGTTATTGATGAATTTGCCCATTATGAACTCCATCCAAACCCCGACTCAGAAATACGTGATCAGGCAGGCTCTGAGACCCAGGCCCGGGGTAAGTGATTGACAGGTCACAGGTGGGGTGGCATGTAGCTGGCAGACAAACACGTGAACAGGAAATCCCAGATTAATCCCACAGATAGGCACAGCGACACTACAATGGTCCTGGGAGATTGGCCACTATAAAGCACACATGGCCAGAGGGGAACACAGGTTCACAAAACACTATAAAATTAGATCGATTGTAATGTGAGACAGTCCTCAGACCTTATGCCTATGACTGTTCTCCCGGCCGCACTGTTTAAACCAACTGTTCCTGTTTTGCCAAACACCTCTTGTATCTTGTTTTTTCAAGGTAATCTAAGTTCAAGCAACACCCTCCCCATATATGTATTAATCGAATGAAGTATTATATTGCACAGACCTGGCCACATGGGCAGCAGAGCGCTTCACATAGAACCAATAAGTCTCTCTCTCTCTCTCTCTCTCTTATGCTCACTCTTTCTAAACAAGCATTGGACATTTCGATAGGTCTGGCCTTTGCTGGTGCGATGGTCATATATTTGTTTGTAAAGTAAGCATATGCCACAAAATAAAATGAAAAAACATGAAGCCACCTAACTGTGGCTGCATAAGCTTTCACTAAAAAAATGTTAGATTACAAATATTAATTGAAGTGGCCACTTCACTAGTGCTGTTTTTAAATAGCAATAATTTCAGTCACCACCAAACGAAGCCCTCAAATTGCACACAGTAACAGTGTCACTTAAACATTTTATTACAGCAACGTTAAAAAAAGAGACAGGAATTATATCGCCCTCCAATGGGGCAGCTAAAATGCAGGCACGGGGGCGCTAGAGAGCCCGGCTGCAAGATGGGCGCTAAAGAGCCCGGCTGCATGTTGGCCGCTCATCTTTGAGGCTCTTCCGGCCAGAGTTTGTCATCCGACATTTATCCGCACAACTAGGGGGCATCGAGGCCTCCCGGGTGAGCCCTGTAATCCCTAAGCTAGGCTGCACCAGGTAACTGCCTCTTATCCTGGCTCTGGGATGTGCAAGTGTTTTTTTTTCTGCCTTTGAAGAGTGCTGCCTGTCCCTGAGCTGCGATGCCAGAGCTGGGCCTGCTGACAGCCACGTGTGCTGGGCCGCTGCCTGGACAAACACCACCGGCGTAAGGCGGCTTGGTGCCACTCCCCTCGCTGAACTTTGGGTCTACGGGGCTGCCTGGACCCATTGCAGTAGTATGTTTGGGTAGCTGGGTGGCCCGCGAGTTACTGGCAGTAGAGCCATCATTACTGAGACCCATCTGTGCGGGGGCAGCCCTTGCTGATACCCGTCTGTTTCGCGCTGCTGGGCCTGATCTGTTGGAAGCCCTGGGTGCACATCGGCTGCCACAGTGAATCTGGCCGATTCGAGGAGTCGCCTGCCCCCTGCATCGAGGTCTGGGAAGTGTGTGGATGCCCGGGCCCCAACCACTGAGTGCACAGGGGTAGCCGGGCAGCCCTCGAGAGACGCACATTGCAGATGCTAGGGCCATGATCGTGCTCGCCCTTATATCACGCCGCATAGATGGATTCGGTGCCCCCTCCTGGCTGTGGGAGTAAACATTGATGGTCTCGTAGGGTGCCCTGTACCTGGGGAGTGAGACACACTCTATTGAAGAGGCTGAGTGCGGGGGGGCAGAGGACCCAGGCCTGGGCCGAGGTAATGGAGAGCACCAGAACTTGAGCAATGAGGGTGCCTTGAAGCGTGCAGCGGAATGGCACGTGCTTAGTGGATTTCGCCTGGTCCTGGGACCCACTCAAAGCCTCATCTTACTGTCTGCTGAGCAAGTGATCTTTATGTATGTACCTGGCCCTCACGATGCCCTGAGCAGCACAGCCTCGTTCTTTGACCTCTGCTGATAGAAGGTGTGGAACATTGCCTATTATGCACCACAGGTAGACCTGCTTGTGCCCCCCAGAGGAAGCGGGGAGTGGCAGCATCTGGGTGCGACCGGTCTTATTTGCTTTTCACGGCCTCATGACATCATCGTGCAAGCAGTGGTTAGTGCATGGACCCTGACTGAGGAGTTTCCCAAGGCGCTGACTGGGAACTCGGTCACGCCGCCAATATGGCGGTTGTGCCGGTCCCCAGGACGCTTCCTCGGTGGGGGGCGGGGCCAGCGCGGGGTGACGCGCTCGGCTCCAGCCTCCCGCTCACACCCATTGGGTGCCTGTACATGCCCCGGAAGCAGTTGAAGCACTTCCGGGCCAAACGCAGGTGAAACAGGTCCCGGATCTAGCCGGGACCTGTTCTTTCCAGTTCTGGGGGACAGAGGCTCAATAAAAAGAGCCGCGGAGCGGCGGGAAAGTCTTATCCTCGCCACTCCGCTCCATAGAACAGCACCTCGCCAGCCCCACCCGCCGGAGGACTTTCAGGAAGCCCCGGTTTCTTTTTCGAAGGAGGGAGATCGCATCACGTACAACATGAGCCTGCACTCCTGATTCCTGGTGGATGGGTTCGGCTCCGCAACCACGGCCCAGTGGTTGCCTCTGGGGCCGTCGATTTTTGAAGTAGGTCTTACCGGACCTAGATATATATACTGCACTCGTTGCTCGGTGGCGACCCCGGTGGCACGCTGGGCTGTGGAGGTGAAGGGGCACGGGGGGGCTGGCTCTGGGTGGTTTCGGGCGAGGGGGTGTGACTTAATGGAGCAGGACTTTGAAGCTGGGGATCCAGGTTCGAGTCTCGGGGTTTGCTCAAACATCCTATGATTTGTGGTAAATCATGTTATTTTCCCGTTCCGTAAAATGAAGGTGTCCTTGTGTGAGGTAGCATAAGTTTTAAGAGGGTGGGCAGTGTCTGCTGCTGGTTTGGGTTCAAGTAGGCGCTTGGGCGGTTTTTTACTGTGGCGCACACGATTAACTGAGGGTTACGCTGCTTTCACAGGGTTACAGTGGCGGCGCAATGTGTGCTGCTGACGAGGGCGAAAAATACGGGCAGTAGAATAATGTAGTTACCAATGCCGGTAGAAGGGGGGAATTGTGGCCCGCTGTTTGTGAGGGGCGCATGGCCCCAGCTCGGGCCGTGCAAGAGCGCTGCTGACGAGGGCGAAATGTACGGGCAGTAGAATAATGTAGTTACCAATGCCAGTAGATGGGGGGACTTGTGGCCCGATGTGTGTGAGGGGCGCATGGTCCCAGCTCGGGCGGTGCAAGAGCGCTGCTCGCTAGATCTTTGTTGGCTTACTCCTACTAACTGAGGGCCGAGGGGGGGAAAGGATTTCTGCCATTTTTTCGGAGTTCCGTAATCCCATGTTTGGGGGGAGCCATAGATCTTTGTTGGCTAACTGAGGGCCAAAAGGGGGGAGAATTCTGCCATTCCTCGGAGTTCATGAAGTGAAAAAATGTGTAAAATGTGATGCCTGCTTGCACAGATTTTAAGCATATAAGCTACTCGTTTTAGAGTTAGTTTGCTCTCGCTTGCCTTTAATGGTTATAACGATCTCGGAGGTCAGACTTGTTTGACAAGGTCCCTTTGATAAGGAGATGGATTTGCTCGTTTTAAGGAAAGGGGGCAATTACCAGCCATTCGGCCCAACTCCCCGCTGTCACTCTGGTTCCGGGGGTGTTTTGCAGCTTTCGTTATGCCTACATTCAGTTATTTATTTATTGTCAGTACATAGTCTGTCGTTTATGCTCAAATGCATTCATTTATTTATTTTCAGTCCATCGTCTGTCCCTTCCACCGAGCAGCCAAATCTCATGCTGCCGCACAATGTGTTACAGAATTGTTTATTGCTTTTGGGCAACGGGGCTTTGAGAACGGCGGGGCCGGCATCGGCCACGCCAAAAGTATGGCGGTCGTGCCGGCCCCCTCCGGCGACCACAGAGGCAAGCCTGTCGCGCACGTTGGTGACGCGACAGGCGAGCCTCACCATTGATTGGTCCCATGTCCTGGGCGTGCCCGGAAGTGATTGGAATCACTTCCGGGTCACGCGAGAGATAGCGCCAGGCCGGTTAGAACCGGCCTGGCAGGGAAACCCTTTAAAAGGCTGGTGAGCGCAGGAGTAGGTCTCTTCGCTCCCCGCTCCCAGCCCCCCGCACCAGCCTCGCTAGAAGGCTTTAACTTCAATTTATTTTATTTTTTTCCCCCTTACAGGCATCGCGGACGTCGCAATGCTCGGGCCCAGGAAATATCGGCGGCAGTAATCGGCGGCGGGCGGAGGCGTGCGTGGTCAGAATCAAGGGCGAGGCCCAATCAGCCGTTTTCGGGGCAGCGGAGCGCCGCTGTTGTGCGGGGAGAAGGCGTGTGGGGGCCCGGAATACCGGCGGCGATTTTGCAGCAAGTGGAGGACGGCAGGTACCCGGTTGCGGTGGCGCTCGACTAGCGAGGGCGCGCACCCTTCCGGTTAGATTTAATTGGCAATTGGATTGTTGAAGGTGGGCATCAGCATCTGTGGCCCTGCCAGGATAAGCTTGGTGCGGGGCGGGTGTGTGCTAAGCGCGTGCAGTGCCCGGGGTTGTTATTACGCTCGAGTTTTCCTGATTGTGGGGATAAGCACGTACTGGGCTCAGGGAGAGCCTAATCTCGGGGGTTTTTGGGGATTGGCCCGGCAGTGTACTGGTGTCACAGGGAGCAGGGACGGATCTGTCATTCAGTGACTTTACCTATGTTTTACCAGCGCTAGTACCCCCGGCAGTGTGATTTGGGCATTAGCATCCAGCCAGTGTCAGCATGGTAGCAGTGACTGATAAGGGGTCATATACTCAGTTGACTGTTTAACATGGCTGGGAAAGCTAAGAGGGGGGGCAAGCCCTCCCGCATGGAGAGCTTTATGGAGGCAATGCTCAAGAAAGTGGACGAGTTGGGGCAGGGTCTAGCGGACCTCAGAGAACGGGTGGACGCACAAGGGGGGGCAGAGGAGAGAGAAGAGAGGGCCAGGCGCAGCATGGTGCCCCCGAGGTCGGCTTTTCCCCCCCTCCCAAAAAGGGTTAGGTCTAACAAGGGGGGGCGGATGGAACCAAGGTTACCATTGTCCCCGGCCCCTGTTTTGCCTACACCGGGGGTCCCGCCCGCAGAACAGGTACCTGCTCCGCCACTTGCCCCAGTGCCAGCCCCAGCGCTTGTCCCGGTGCCAGCTCCCCAGCCCCCAATTGCTCCGGTCCCAGTCCCCCAGCCCGGTGAGGGGCCCGGACCGTCAGGGGATAGCCCGCAATTGCCGGTGTTGCCCGGTACGGGGGAGGGCATGCCACAGGATGTAGTGTCCCATTTGGCAGCAATACTTCCTTGGTTGGGTAAGGCTGGGATCCTGTCATCAACGGTGGGGGTAAGGACGGGGGCGGTGATCCGCTGGTAGAAGCGAGGCGAATAGTGGCCCAGTTTCATGGGACACCAGTGGACAAAACGGGCGAGGGTCAGGGTGCGCTGTCCCCTCTCATTTCAGCAGGGGTGGCCAAGCCACTTGAACTCAGCGGGGAAGTACCGGGGAACAGCATGACGAAAGAGAAACCGTCAGGGTCAGCCGGATCCGCTGGAGGAGGTAAGCTGATGACATTGCCAATGTTGAATGTGGGTGAGTCCCGCACAGATCGGGAGAATTTGGGGAGGCATGTAGCACAGGACGTAAAAGACAGAATTTGGTTGGGGTCTTACATAAACATGTTCTCTTTGCTTATTTGCGAAAAAGAGAGGGAGGAGGCCAGGAAGAACAAAGACTGGATGCTCCCGAGGGAATGGGCAAGCGAACTTATGAAGTACAGGGTGGAGGAAAACTTGATGAATTGGATTAGAGGTTTTTCCATTTTCATGGCAGTCATGGCTGAGCGTTTCCCTAACATACAGGCTGAGATGGCATGTTACCAAAACAGGATTGTTCTCGCACATGATAAATACGGGGGTGAGGGATGGAAAGAATATGATAAGAGCTTCAGGAGAACTAAAGCGTCTGACACATCCCTATCATGGGACCGCATAGACACAATTGCATGGTTAGACCAAATTGGCGGTGGGGTACAGGATAGGGCCAGGAACCAGTCCTTTCAGGTCTTTCAGTCCTTTCGGTCACAGCCAAACACAGGTCCCCCAGCCATACAAACACCGGGGGAGGCGCAAAGGGACATGCTGGGATTTCAATAGACGTACCTGCACTAGACCACAGGGCACGTGCAGGTTTAAGCATGCGTGTTCCATCTGCGCGAACCCGTCTCACCCCGAGTCCAAGTGCTTCAAGAAATCAAAGGATAAGGGAGGGAAGAAACAGGAGTGAGGTTCATGGACAACAAAAGGCACAGTCACCCATTGATGTAACGGCA
This sequence comes from Calotriton arnoldi, assembly GCA_963921515.1. Taxonomy (NCBI): domain Eukaryota; kingdom Metazoa; phylum Chordata; class Amphibia; order Caudata; family Salamandridae; genus Calotriton; species Calotriton arnoldi. The sequence goes on along the minus strand of CAWUFW010000447.1, from coordinate 1,978,799 downwards.
TTGACACCCTGGCTAAACAAATATCCTTGTCACACCACCGCAAAAATGCTGCTAGATGGTTTCAGGTACGGTTTTAGGATACCGGCACCCGGTTATGTGGGGGCATCAGATTGCAAGAACCAACTCTCAGTGCGAGCTAAACCTAGCGTAGCAGCAATGAAAATTGAAAAAGAACTGCGACTGGGCAGGGTAGCTGGCCCATATGATTCAATCCCGGTTGAGAATTTTGTCTGCTCTCCGTTGGGCGTGGTCCCCAAGAAAGAAAGTGGAGAATTCAGACTTATACATAACCTATCAGCACCCAAGGGAAGTTCATTGAATGATGCTATTGATGACGAATTTTGCAGTGTGAGATATGCTTCTTTTGATGAAGCGGTGGAGATGCTCAGGGGGTTGGGCCCTGGAGCCCTTTTGGCAAAATCAGACATAGAGTCTGCTTTTCGTCTATTAGCAGTCCACCCATCTGATTTTCATCTACTTGGTTTTCAATTTTTAGGGAAATTCTACATGGACATGTGTATGCCCATGGGTTGCTCGGTTTCCTGCGCATATTTTGAAAAATTCAGTTCATTTCTGGAATGGGTTTTTAGGCAGGTGACAGGGCACCAGTGGGTAATGCACTACCTGGATGATTTTCTTGTCTTGGGGTCACCGGGATCGCGGGAGTGTGCGTGGGCGCTGCAGGAATTTTGCGCACTCATGCGTGCTTTTGGGGTCCCCTTGGCCCCAGGAAAGACGGTGGGACCTAATACAACAATAGAGTTCCTGGGGATTGAGTTAGATTCCATACAGGGGTGTTTCAGGTTGCCCGCGGACAAGATCACCAAGTTCAGGTCCGCATTACAGCAGTGCTTGGTTAGGGAGAGGGTAACATTACACCAGTTACAACAGACAGTAGGGCAGTTGAATTTTGCACTAAGGATCATTCCTAAAGCAAGGCCATTTTCCCGATCCATCTCACAGGCGATGGCGGGGCTCAAGGAAAGACACCACCACACCAGGCTGTCATCTGAGGTCAGGCAGGACATGCGGATTTGGATGGCATTCCTGCAGGACTTCAATGGCAGGGTAGTGTGGCCCGGTCCGCCCACTACTTCCGCGGAGTTAGGTTTAATGACTGAAGCTGCGGGTAGTGAGGGATTTGGCGCTATACTCGGTACCGAGTGGGTGGCGCAACGGTGGCCAGCATGGTGGGTCGAGACAGGTTTGACGGGCAACATAGGCTTCCTAGAATTGTTCCCCATCTGGGTGGCGTTAACAGTGTGGCCAGAACAACTGCGTAATCAATCAGTGGTGTTCTGGTCAGATAACATGACAGTGGTCGAATGCATCAACCAACAAGCGGCACGGTGTCGGATGATTCTCCGGCTACTGAAGGAGATTGTACTGTTGTGCATGAAGCTAAATATGCAATTTAAAGCTAAACATGTGCCAGGGGTATTAAATCATGCGGCTGATGCACTTTCTCGCTTTAAGATGCAGGTGTTCAGGGCTCACCTCCCGGCGGCGGCGGAGTATGCCACCCCTTTCCCAGAACTACTTTGGCAGATTGGTGCCCCCAACTACCGGACCTCGTGGCAGCTAGCCTAGCACCCAGGACTAGGAAAGCATATGAAGGGGCGTTTGGGGCATATTGTTCCTTCTTGGGAAGGGAGTGGGCTAAAAAATGGCATGAAGCAGGGGCACTCCTTCATTACCTAGGATTTTTGAAGGGGGAGGGGCGCTCAGCGGCAGCAGCTAAACGGCATGTGGCGGCAATCTCCTTTTGCCCAAACTAGGGACAAAGGGAATCCTACCAACAGCTTTATAGTCAGGAAAGCACTGAAGGGTTGGCAGCGCCTCCAAGGGTCTACCCCAGATACAAGGCGGCCAATAGGGGTGGAGCTGCTAACGTCTTTACTGAGGACCCTCCCCTGATTTGCACCACATCAGAGGAAGTTCTGTTGTTCACTGCCGTTTTTTCATTGGCCTTTTATGGTGCTTTTAGAATTGGGGAATTGGTGGCCCAAAACAAAAAAGATGTGCAAGGCGGATTGCAGTTTGAGGACGTGAAGGTGCTGGGCGACGCTCTAACGATATCAATTAGGAAGTCCAAGACGGACCAAGAGGCACGAGGGGATGGGGTAGTACTCCATCGGGCGCATGGCAATCCGTGTTGCCCCCTCTCACAGGTGGAGGCTTTCCTACAATCTAGACCTGATAGCAAAGGGGGGCCCCTCCTGGTGCATGCTGATGGTATTCCACTTACACGGTTTCAGTTTAAGAGGGTCCTGGATATGGCAATACAGAGGGCAGGGCTAAACCCAAGCTGTTTTGGTACGCATTCTTTTAGGATAGGGGCGGCCACGGAAGCAACGGCTAGGGGTTTACCTAGCAACAGCGTCCAAAGGATTGGGAGGTGGTCCTCCAGTTGTTACAAGCGCTATGTGCGGCTACATATGTTATGAGCAGGATAATTGCCAGGTGCTGATGCGTATGTCTTCTCTGTTTTCATCTACAGTTTCTCAAACCTGTCACGCAGGGGGGAAACTGCGAACGCCGCACCAGCACCAAGCAACACAAAGAACGTCATCACCAAGGCAGGGATCACAGGTTGCATGGATCATTGGTCACTCGTATGTGAAGCGTTTGTCTAACTTTTTCCTTACAGGGAGCTACAAGACTAGGGTAGAGCGGGCAGGTTTTAGGGTATCATTTCATGGGAAGGGGGGGCCTATGCTTGAGCCAGTTTAGGGGTTTCACATTGGGGCTATTAGAGAAGGGTGGTCCCCGTTCCAGTATTATTATCTTACACCTAGGGGGAATGATCTGGCAAGCCTCGGTAGAAAGGGGCTAGTGGAAGCTATAATATCAGAAGTGAGTTGGTTAGCCAAGACATGCCAGGGGTGTACCATTGTATGGTCACAAATGATTCCAAGATTCCAATGGAGGGGGGGGGAGTCGGTAAGAGCACTGAATCACTCAGTAAGGAGAATAAATAACAAAATAGAGAGGCTCTTCAGGGCTCCGCGTCTACAGACAATCGCCCACGGGTGTATCAGGGTGAGTCTTGCTTTGTAAAGGACGGGGTCCATCTGTCAAGAGTAGGCAATGAGGCTTTCCTAGAAAATCTTCTAGCATGGTTCGGTCTCCAGGGGCAGGGTATGACCTCCTAGTGAGCGCAGGGGGGCCAGATAGTCGGTCAACTATGCTGGCCTGTGGCGGTAAGGTCATGATTGGTGAGCAGTAAATTTAAGGTCCTTAGAGGGCGGCGCCATTCTTGAATGGGGTCGCCCAAGTGGGAGGGACAGGTGGTCTCTCCTAGAACTCCAGGGGCAGTTTACAGCCGGTTGGCTGGATGGGTGCGGGGGAGGGGGGAGTCACGCTTTCCCTAGGCTGGTTGGCCACCCCGCACGTGCACAAGGTCGCAAGTAAACGGCGCAGAACTGCATGGGCCCCTTTATGGAGATGATATACAGAGCGTACGGGGGTAACCGGGGGGAGGGAGTACCCTCACGGTAAACGGGCCCTCTGTGCATGTGCACTCCGGCTGGAGGGCGTGGTTAAAAATTTGATAAGGATCTGACACCAGTTAGTGACCTTGCCGTAGGCCCAAATAGGATACGCAGAAAAGTAAAATGCTGTGATGATTATTAAAGATATGTTAGATTCGGATAGGAAAACCTTTGTATTAGAGTCATGTTAAGGTTAGCCAACCGACATATGTACTTATCAATTGTAATCAGTGTAATGCATAATTTTCTGCGTAATTTGTAAATCTTGTATATATTAATAATGTTTTCATTTTGTTTAATAAATACGGCCGGGGGTTTTACGACCCCCACATCCAAAACCCTTCTCATGTCATTTAATCTGGGTCCAGTTATGGGAGGAGGGGGTGTAGGTAGTACCTGGCCATACTTGTATCTCCAGCGCTCACATTGATTGCGGATAGTCAAGTGTTGCCAGTCTGAAATTCCTGTTTCCAAAGGCGCTGTAAGGAGACCCATGTAACAAAACAGGGTGTTGTACATATAAACGTTTAGAAACACTTATGTCAGGCACTAGTCCTAATTTTGTAGACATTTATTAAAGGCTTATTTTGTGCACTGGGACAGCACATATAGATGTTCGGCCAGAGAGGTGTATAGGTACAATTGTTCTATATTTTAAAAACGTGTTTTAGAGCACTCCGTGTGTGAAATGATCAGTCATCAACCATACGTGAGAACGTATGTATGATTGATAGCCTAATAGATATAACATTATGCTAGGGGGCTGCTGGAATGGGTTTTGTGTTTTATTATAGGACGTTTTGACTTCTGGGAGGGTATTTCCCTCAGGTTGGTGAAGTTACACATCAAACATTCGGTTTAGTGGGAAAGTAACTATATAGCGCAGGTAGAGTGGGGCCAGGTTCCTTCCCTCAAAGGGTGTCATATCAGAGTGAACGGTAGGAAGACCTGTAGCGACCTGATTCAGCGCACGCTACTCGTGTTCATCTAACTCCCCACGGCTCCTTTCCCACAATTCATTACGTGTGTGCTTCAAGAGGTGTCGAAAAACTCACAGAAAGGTTCCGACCCATCAAGTTCCAAGGCGCAGAGAACGTCATTGATGGAGGGTGACTGATCTAGTTGAGGGACAAGCGCTAAGCTAGCGATGTTTTTAGTCTTAATTATGTGACAAGTTTTAAAAAGCATGTGACCTTTGAGCCACCACTAAGCAGGGTTTGTGGGCCAGCTAGAAGGGCAGCACGCAGGTGTTTCCCTGCTGCTCACTGAAGCAAAAATGCTATGTCTAAAGAGAAGCGGAGGTGTTGCACCAGCGCTGGGGGGTGATCGCGATAAGCAGATTTCCTTTTGCGACAAGTATGAGCCATTGCCCGTTAGCAAACAGCTAACGCAGCCAGTTATGGTGGTCGAGTGGGCTAAAGCTCCCACTATAGGACCTGTGTTTGACCTCAGGCCACCCATTTTCATTGCGTGGTGGGTTCGTTCTGCATTTTCATCCTGTGGGAGGGATAAAGTGAGTGGCATTGGCCTTTTGGCGACAAGTACGAGCCATTGCCCCTTAGCAAACAAATAACGCAGACAGTTCTGGTGGCTTAGTGGGCAAAAGCTCCCACTATAGGACCTGTGCTTGACCTCATGGCCACCCGTTTTCAATGCGTAGTGGGGTTCGTCAGCCGTTTCATCCTTCAGGGGGGATGAAGTGAGTGGCATCGAATTGGATAGCGGTCAATATGTTATTTCCAGCACCAGGATCCAGGATATCCTTTGTGGTGAACGTGCACTTTACATGCACACAAGTTATGCCAGGGTGGGTCATAAAGGGCAAAATTATCTGGTGTAGTAATGGGCACATTATTAGGGAGTCATAAGTCTCTTGCTCACTTGCATTTTCCAACCCAAGCTAGTGAGGTGAGGTTGCCATTTGCTGTTTGCAGGAATTTGTCATTTTAGAGCACAACTAGGTCAGCGTAGAGGGTTACGTTAGGGAATTATACCTTTCCAGCCAGTGGTCAGCTTTAGACGAATTTGAGAACTGGCTTCAGTGAACTCAAAGTGTGGGGTCACCAATAGTTCGGCCCTATATAGTCGGGCAATACTCCGTGCGAGCGGTGACTGCGGCTCCCTGCACAGGTTCTCACTTGCCGCCAAAATCTCCCTTGCCTCTGCAACTGGAGAACGCAATTGAGCTTGTCTCAGTGGGGTATCCAACCAAGATACTCAACCCGGGGTTACCGTCCAGAATTCTGGGCCATCTGAATTAAGCCTCGGTCACGTCTTGGTTTTTAGAGGTCCAAACTCGAACTCTTGGGTAATGTGCAGCATTTCATGTGGTCAGAAAGCTGCACCTGTATTTGCCAGGGCCTGGATGCGGGGGCAGTTTCTGACGGTGCCCTCGCAAATTGGGAAAAATCTCGGCAAGGAATGCCGGCAGGCTTCGCTGCCTGGATGAGGCTGCGGTATGGTTATTAGTACCGAGGTACTTTGATTTTATATAACTCAGCGAAGCTGGAAGGCAGCGATTTTCATGTACTTACGCAACGCTTAGGCACTTACGCAAATGCCATTTGCAGCCCTGTTGGGGTACCCGGGGCAGCTACATCTGGGGTTGTTTCATACTCACGGGTAGGATCATCAGGGATGCTCCAAGGGGAAGACAAAGGTGCTTTTCCACAGCCAGGGGCGGACCATCTGGTGTTCAAGAAAGTGGGGTGGATGAATCCTGCTAGTTGTATACTTTCCAGGGGTCGCTCAATTTTTCCCGATAATGATGTGGAGTGATGAGCTTGCCTGGCTGGGGCACCCATTCTTGATTTAGGGTGCCACTGAGGCGGCAGCGATGGGCTAGCTGGGTCAGAGGTGCAAAGGCCTTGTGTTGCAGAATCTGACAACAACAGATAATATGTGAAATTAATCCCATTGTTAGGTTCGCCTCTACCTCCTTTTCTCTCTTTTGTATCCCCCGGTCGGCACAAGTGAAAGTGGGAGGATTTGGAACAGAAACTGGGTACCTCGTTGTCTTCTGTGAACGCGGAAGCAGTGTCCAAAGGCTCCTGGGCGAGGACCACTCACACGTGAGGCAGTGCCAAGGTGTAAGGTGCAAGGAGTTGTCTGAACATCAGCTGGATCTTCTGCCACTTTAGGTGGACGCCGAAGGTGTTACAGAGGCCCTCCCATGCGCATTGGGTGCAATCCGAGCACAGGGAGGGGGAAAGATGGGTGTATAGGGGTGCCCGAGGGAGGTATCCTAGCAGGGAGACGGGCCCCTGGCGCAAATACTCCCAGTATGGTTGGTGTGTTGGGTCCTCGCGAAAGGAGGGGCCAACCAATGTCCAAGAGGGTACTGGGCTAGGGTTTCTAAGAAGAAGAGTCCCTAACTAGTCATATTCTCAATCTGGAATGGTTAGCGAGGAAGCCACAGGGACAATGGAAGGGTGCGGGGGAGGGGAAGTTCCGCTTCCAGTAGGCAATTTGGGGCCAACCCCCGCACAAGTGCAGTGACGCACGAATTTTGGCATGAGAGCACTATTCTTTGGAGATAATATTGGTTCACTCCGTAAAGAGGTTTAATGACAGAAGGGATAAGCTTGTCCGGTTTCCCAAATTACAGACGATTGCGCAGGGTTGCATCCGGGGGGGGAACGTGTTTTTTCCTGCAGTCCGGGGTTCACCCTTCCAAACTGGACAATGCGGTTTCATAGCCTGGATGTTAAGAGTAGCAAGCAGGGCATGACCTTCGGGTCAGCAGCAGAGGGGGAGGCCAGATAGTCGGTCAACTATACTGGCCTGTGGCTGTAAGGTCATGATTGCTAGGTCAATTTTACATCTCTTAGTAGGCATCCCATTGTTTAATGGGGACACCTGGGGGGGGACAGGGGTCCCTCATCACACTCCAGGGGGCGTTTACGGCCGGTAGGCTGAAGGGTGCGGGGGTAGGAAGTGCCGCTTCCGGTAGGCACCTTTGGGCCAACCCCCGCGCAGGTGCATGGGCGTCAACGTGGCATTACATCAGTCCCATCACACTCCAGGGGGCGCTTTCGGCCGGTAGGCTGAAGGGTGCGGGGGTAGGGAGTGCCGCTTCCGGTAGGCCCCTTTTGGGCCAACCCCCGCGCAGGCGCAGGGGCGCCAGCGTGGCATAACATCAGTCCCTGGGAGGTAGTATTGGAGGGCGTAGAGGGTGCCCACAGAAAGGAATCTGATGGGCAGATGGGCCTCCTGCGCAAGTGATGGAGCAAGGACTCACAATGAGACTTGCTCGGAAGCAATTCTCTCACAGTATTAATTAATTTGTACTAAAACCTTGTAATGTTTTATTAATAATGTGCAACACAAACATATTTTATCTAGAAGATGCTTGCCTATGTGTTTTCCACTAATAAGTAATCCTTGTCTAATCCAAAATGGCCGCTAAAACGCTGGAATTCTACTGCGCATGTGTCAACCATGTCACATGGTATGACGTCTTTCTTTGCTTGGAGGGAATCTTTTGCTCCTGCGCAGTGTATGCTAAAATGGCCGCTTTTATGTTCTCACATGCTAAAGCTTTCGCATTGCTGCAATTAATAATGTGGTATACTAAAGCTACCAATGCGGGATAGACATTTATAATTAAATGGATTAGGCTAGAAGTAGGAGGTATACAGTGAAAACATTTATTTTTGATTTTAATATGTTTCTTCTTTGATTTTCTATTAGTTCGTAAAGTGGGCCTGGGTTGGCTAAACAGCAGCTCGAGAGTCATGTGACCTGCGCATGCGCTCTGAAAACTAACAAAGCAAAGTGATGAAGTCAACTTGGAGGATGTCCAAGGACATGACCCGTTGATCACCTTCAAACTTCTACTGGATGTCCTATGACAGCAGTTCCCAAACTGTGCGCCGCGGCACCCCAGTGCGCCGTCAAAACTAGCCTGGGGCGCCGCAAACACACTGCCACCAAGCACATGTCCGGGATTTGAAAGGCTGTGGTTTTCTTTGATTCTACAATAGATATCAGTTGGTAGCGAGGCCGCTGCCATTCATCATTCTTCTGGAAAGCTGTAAGCTTATTACGATCTGAGCAAGACTTTTACATTCGCAGGTCCCTGATTTTCTGGCTGTCTTGGGTAACCAAAATAATCTGGACCACATACAGTAACATGTAAAAAAGCTCATTTTATTAATCAGTAATAAGCAGTGTTGCTTTGAATAATGGTGTAAACGCAGTTATTTTTCTGAATGCTTTTGGGCAAGTAGCAAATTCAGGTTTGCTTTTTAAGTTAACAAGAAGGCATTTTATTAATAGTTTTTTGCATATACTTAATGAGGCAGGCTGGTTTTCTGATTCATGCTGTCTAAAAAGTTATCTTCATACTCGAACTTGAGTGCAAACTGATGAAAGTGCTTCTTAAAGAAGGCGCGCCTGAGTAATCCTGTTGTATTTTTATTTTCTTACATTTATGACTATAATACCTTCATCGGCTTCACCCCAATTATTTTCAGGGATGAAAAATGAGAGTACTAGCAAGGCTGGGCTTACATTCCCCCACCCAACAAAAAAAGTAACATAATGGGGAGCCACAGCCAATGGGCAATAAGTTAAGGGAGCCGTGAGCCGAAAAAGTTTGGGAACCACTGTCCTATGAAATGATACATTTTATATATATTTTGTAATAAAATTGGTGTGAAACGGGTGGGAAATAAAGCAAATGTATTAATTGAGAGTGGCGGGATTCTAAGACAATGGGCTTAAGAAAATTGAACTAAATTGACATGGTGTGAGGATCAACCCCCTGTCCCTGTCCAATCAGAATTAGTGGGCCCATAATTTTGAAACATTAATGGGAGGTACATGGGCATTGAAGGGTATAATAGATATAGAGTTAGCTAATTAGTTAAAGCAGATGGACATAGATGCTGTAGCAGAGAACCAATGCTATTGCAGAACAGAGCAGACTGAATCGCTGTCCGAAGAGGTCGTGAGGTGGGGGCGGTGGACTGTATTAGAGGGAGACGCGGAAGAACTACGAGGAGGAACGAAGTGTCAGAGAGGGGAACGACGCAGGCGTCGTTGGTAGAAAGGTCATCTATCCTGTCCTGAATCTGGTCCGGAGGTCTTGGTCTTCATCCTTTCTTGGGACCCTCTTTCCAACTCCTTGGCCAAGGGGTTTGGTTTTCACACCTTTAGGTAACTATAAATGCGTAATCTTTAGTTTGTACTGCTGTCTCTATCTTCTCCTTTCTGAGGGACCGTCATTTGTGATTAATAGGTGACTATAGTGTGTTTCCTCCTTGATATGCGACTAAGTATTATGTGGTTTGTATTTTACTCTGCTAAAATTTTAGATAAACATTTTTAAAACTTCCTGAGTCAGTGGTTATTTCAGGTGTTTAATGAAATTATGTTTTGTATGATCTCATATCAAACCCAGTTAACAAAGGTCCATTGGTAAGTCATTACTCTTCAATCAGAAAAGGTAATTGGTAGCAGGGATTTTGATAAAGAGTACAACTGACTCCCACCCGCGGTGACTGCTAGTTAGTGTGAATGAATGGGCCCAGGTGAGTATTTAGTGTATGAATGTTTGTTGCTAGTAACCCGCTGGATCACAAGGTCACTCCGGTAAAGGGGGACCTGGCAAGTAGTTGGGAACAGTCATGACCTCGCACGTAGGCTCATCCGGGATACGCAGAAAACAAAGTACACATATTTCAGTTTTAGGTTAGGTATGGTTATGTATTAGACTCATGTTCAGGTTAGCCATCAAAGATGTGTAAATATGTGTACTTGAAATGTTAACGTATATGTTTGGGTTTTCTGCGTATACAAAAAATTGTTTTAATGTTTTTTATTATGCTTTATTATTTTTAATAAAATACGGCCGGGGTTATACGACCCCTAATCCAATTTCTGTTTTGGATGATTTATTATCAGTGGCCGGGATCCCTGTCTGGAGGGGAGTGTTGGTTGGTCAACAATTCAATTCAAGGGGAGGGGCTCGGCAATACCAGGCCATATCCCAAGGCGCTGACCGGGAACTCAGTCACGCCGCCAATATGGCGGTTGTGCCGGTCCCCGGGACGCTTCCTCGGTGGGGGGCGGGGCCAGCGCAGGATGACGCGCTCAGCTCCAGCCTCCCGCTCACACCCATTGGGTGCCTGTACATGCCCCGGAAGCAGTTGAAGCACTTCCGGGGCAAACGCAGGCGAAACAGGTCCCGGATCTTGCCGGGACCTGTTCTTTCCAGTTCCGGGGGACAGAGGCTCAATAAAAAGAGCCGCAGAGCGGCGGGAAAGTCTTTTCCTCGCCTCTCCGCTCCATAGAACAGCACCTCGCCAGCCCCACCCGCCGGAGGACTTTCAGGAAGCCCCGGTTTCTTTTTCCCCACCCACCATCCCTTGAGGCAGCGAGGTTTAGGAAATATTGATGTACAGGCATGTGTTTTTAAAGGTTTGCTTTACAGGTTGAAGTTTGGGATGTTCTTTTCAGTCATTGAATGTCATATCGTTATGTTTATTGCTTACAGGGCGTTGTAATTTTGCTGGTCATATTTGTATGTCTAAGTATCCTTGGTTTGAACGGTTTGCTTTACAGGTTGAAGTTTGTAATATTCTTTCAGTCATTGAATGTCATATCGTTATTTCTTGCTTGGCAGGGTGTTGTAATTTTTGCTTGTCGTATTTTATGTCTGAGTATCCTTGGTCTGCGGTAAGGTCATGATTGCTAGGTCAATTTTACATCTCTTAGTAGGCATCCCATTGTTTAATGGGGACACCTGGAGGGGGGGACAGGGGTCTCTCATCACACTCCAGGGGGCGTTTACGGCCGGTAGGCTGAAGGGTGCGGGGGATAGGAAGTGCCGCTTCTGGTAGGCACCTTTGGGCCAACCCCCGCGCAGGCGCATGGGCGCCAACGTGGCATTACATCAGTCCCATCACCCTCCAGGGGGCGCTTACGGCCGGTAGGCTGAAGGGTGCGGGGGTAGGGAGCACCGCTTCTGGTAGGCCCCTTTTGGGCCAACCCCCGCGCAGGCACATGGGCGCCAACGTGGCATAACATCAGTCCCTGAGAGGTAGTATTGGAGGGCGTAGGGGGTGCCCACGGAAAGGAATCTGATGGGCAGATGGGCCTCCTGCGCAAGGTCACTCTGGTAAAGGGGGACCTGGCAAGTAGTTGGGAACAGTCCTGACCTCACACGTAGGCTCATCCGGGATACGCAGAAAACAAAGTATACATATTCCAGTTTTAGGTTAGGTATGGTTATGTATCAGACTCATGTTCAGGTTAGCCATCAAAGATGTGTAAATATGTGTACTTGAAATGTTAACGTATTTGTTTGGGTTTTCTGCGTATATAAAAAATTGTGTTAATGTTTTTTATTATGCTTTATTATTTTTAATAAAATACGGCCGGGGTTATACGACCCCTAATCCAATTTCTGTTTTGGATGATTTATTATCAGTGCCCGGGATCCCTGTCTGGAGGGGCTTGTTGGTTGATCAACAATTCAATGGGAGGGGACTCGACAATACCAGGCCATATACTGTTCACGATTAATCCCATGATGTGAGTTGACCTGCTCGTGCCCGTGAGCCGGGGTGTGGTGGGGTCTGTCACTGACAGCTGGGCTTACACTTATTCTTCAGTCGGCGCTGTGGCAACAGGCATGTACCCCAGCGAAACGGCTGTGTTGCATTGAAATCCGGCGTGGGAGAGTGAGGCTGCTCTTGTTCCTCCTGTCTGCGGCTTGTGCGGTGTGGCAGATCCCTGTCAGTGATGAGGCCCTGTCTGCGAGTTTGCATCTGGGGCTGCCAGGGAGGCGCCGCTTCAGTCCGTGTGCCCTGCCTGGGGGAAGATAGGGAAAGCGACACAAAACACTCTCTTTTGACAGCCGCAGGCAGATGTGCATGATGGAGCTGCCATCTAAAGACTCACAGCGGGCTCAGTCCAGGGATGAGGGGCAGGCCCCAGAGCTGGATATACACACCTTGTTCTTGGACCTGAAACAACGCTTATCTGCTATTGACACTAAAATAGACCTCCTTGCAGACAGATTAAACCGTCTCAAAAAAAGGTGGACAAATATAACTATCGTATAGATCAGTTGTAACAGCATACTTCCGACATCGGAGATGGGCATTCCACTGCCGGAGAGCAACTCTTGCACATGGAGAAGCTACTAGAAGTGATCAGAAACACAAACGAGGACATGGAGGCCCGCTCTAGGCGGAACAAAGTGCAAATTCTTGGGGTGTCGGAATTGATGGGCATGGGCAGAATGGAGGGCTATGTGGAGGACATGCTGCGATCTCTCTTTGGAGAGTCTCTCTCTGCTATGCTCACAGTGGAGAGAGCCCATATTTCATTAGGCCAGAGGCCCCAGCCTGTGACCCTGGCTTGACCCATAATTGCCCTCCTACTGAATTACTGGGATCGGGACACAGCCATGCGTCTTGCAAGAGAACGATGGCCACCTAACTATAAGGGGAATGAGGTGTCCATTTTCCTGGACTTCACCATGGAAGTGCAGGCTGTCAGGAGAGACTTCCTGCTGATTAAGCGAACTCTCTAGCGCACTGATGACATATACTCCCTACTCTACCCGCTAAGCTGTGGATTCTACATCAGGGGAAACTCACTTCTTCACCAATCCCAAGACAGCGGTCAGGTTCGTCAGGTCCATTCTGTTGAAGGTGGGTGGATGACTTTGGTGGCCTACGAGACACCTGCGGAACATCTCAGCAACAATGATTAGTCTTTCAACTGTTATGCTAGTAGCTATGTTCTTATGAAGTGTAGGGCGCTGCTATTGTTTAATGTCGGACGGTGCGCGACAGCCAGGGAACATGATGGGTACATCCACTCTATTCTGGCTACTAGCATGGGAACCGGTGGTGGCACTGGTCATATGACAGTCTAGGTGTGACTGCCTGGGTGTGTCCGGGCCTCCTTAACACTGGATCCCTCCGGCCACCCCGCTATACTCTGGCTGGGTAGAGAGCCGGTCCCTAGATTACCCCCATATGATGAGTCCCTGGAACGTTCCATTAGATTATTGTTGGGGATTGCTAGAAGGGTGGGTTTGCAGAATGTGGTTCAATTGGGGAGCAAAGTGAAAGGTAGGGGGACTGTTCTGTTGTTTCAGATGTTTGAAGCCCCTTGGCTGCTCAGTGTTTTCACCTTTCCTTTCCTTAAGATTACTTAACTCGCAGTAACTGCCAACATGGCTTGCGATTGCGTTTTAGGTGACAGGAGCTCCACTGTGTCACTCCTGACTACTTATGCAGTAATTTAAAGATTAACCTGGAATGTTAGGGCCTCAATGATCACCGCAAGACGTGGCAGGTCTTTGCATACTTGCAGACATTCCATAGACATCTGCTTTTTACAAGAATTGCATTTGAGGCTGTTGGCGGGTTGGGTAGGAGTGCAGGCACGCAGCGTATTACTCTAATTATGCTTGCAGTGTTGCTATACTCATCAGGAAAGGGCTGCCGCGGCGAATGTGACAGGTTATACGTGACCCTCAGGGTCCGTTTGTTCTGCTCTCTGGCCTATTGCAGGACCACCCAGTTAAGCTACTCTCAGTATATGGTCCTAATGTTGATGATCCTCAGTTTTTTGCTGAGGTGCGACACTTGGCAGGCTCGCTGAGACCTGGCGCAACGTTATGGGGGGGACTTTATTGTGGTGCTTGACCCTGAGGTGGACAGATCCAGTGACTCTAGACGCCACACACCTGTGCAGCTGCTCAACTGAGACTGATTATGGAGGACTTTGAGCTGACTGATCTTTGGTGCTCCAGACATGCTAGTGACACAGAAGCTACATGCTTAGCAGCGGCGCACACAGCAGGGTCACGCATTGATTAATGGTTGGCATCATGCGATGTCAACGCCTGTATGGGCTGGGTCTCTCCCTTGCCTAGGACGCTGTCTGACCACGCTCCCGTCCTACTAGAACTGCCCCTCCCAGAAAGGCCCTCACGCGCATTCACCTGGAGGCTCCCTGCTGGAGCCTTACGTGATCAAGTGTTCAGAAAGAAAATTCGGTCAGCAGTGGTGGAATACTTTGTGCATAACGGCAACTCTGAGGTGTCATGGTCTTCCCTATGGGAGGTCTTTAAAGTTATCATCAGAGGTGCATGCATAGCAAAGCAGGCAGGAGTGGTGTGGGCGCTGCGTGGCGATCTAGCGCGTCTAGAGAAAGAGATCAGGGAGTTAGAACTTAAATATTTAGAAGACTGCAGCGCATCCACACTAGCGTCTATTTGGGGTAAGCTCACAGGATTCCAGGAGGTGGAGCAGACGGAAACCTACTAACTTGGCAGGGAAACCCGGGCCCGGCGCTATGGGGAAGGAGACAGGGCAGGCAAGACCCTACCCTACATGCTGCGTAGGCCCTGGTCGAGCGACTACATCACTAAAATACATGATGATCACTCTAATGTGTACGTCGGCACTGAAGCTGTTCAGAGAGCGATTGACTTCTTTTCTTCTTTGTATCAGACTCAGCAGAATTCTTCCCCCTCAGACCTCAATGCTTATGTGGACTTCATTCAACTACTGTGTCTAGAGGACGGCCACAGGAGGTACCTTGATCAACCTTTCTTGGTGGAGTACGTTTTTTGAGTTATCAACGCAATGCCTGCTGACAAAACTCCCGGCCTGGATAGTCTCTCAGCTGCCTTTTATAAAGAATATGCCCCCTTATTGGCTCCACATCTTATCGCCATGTATGGTGAGTCGCTCTCCGCAGGAGTTCTGCCTCCATCTTTGCGGGAGAAGCTAATTGTAATGATTCTTAAACCTGGTAAAAGTCCTCACCACTTCAAATCATACTGCCATCTGTCCATGATTAACATAGACAATAAAATTATAGCCAAACTCATTGCCTCGCGACTTCTCCCAGTACTGCTGACTATAGTACATCCGGACCACTATGATTTTGTTCCAGGCAGGTCAGTGTCACACAATCTGCAGATCTTTTTTGCTCTCCAACATACCTTCGACCCCACCCTCAGCACAGCAGCAGTTTTCTTTGGGATGCCACGAAGGCATTTGACTCATTCGTGTGGCCATTCCTATTTGCCTTGTTATCGCGATTCGGGTTGAGCACTAAATTTATTAAATTAATTGGCTTACTATACTTTGAACCAGTGGCCAGGTTGCGGGTGAATAGGAGGATCACATTCCCCTTCCCTTTGACGAGAGGCACTCGACAAGGATGTCCCTTGTCTCCAATATTATTCGCAATAGCGATCAAGCTGCTTGCAGCCTGGCTGCGCCACCATTACACCCACTGAGGACTTGCATTCACCCACCTCAGAGTGTTAGTATCTATGTATGCAGATGAGGTCACAGTCTATGTTAGGGATCCGCATGTCCACTTGGACCCACTCATCAGGGAATACACCAGATTTGGGGGCTTGTCAGGAGTTGAAATTAACTGTGAGAAGTCAATTATCTTCCATTGACAGACACGATATTGTCCTTTCCCTCTGAATTCCCAATTGCATGGGCGGACAGACCTATAAATACCTTGGGATATGGCTCAGCAGGGACTTGGATAACTTGTGGAAATCTAATTACGGTTGCCTGCTTACATGGCTAGACGAACATGTCGAGAGCTGGCAGAAACTCCCCAAATCATTAACAGGGCAATTGGCCATTGCAAAAATGGTGGTCCTTCCCAAATTCCATATGTTCACCAACCTGCCGTTCCCCATGCCTATTCATTTCCATCGATAAATGCGAGAGCACCTTGTGTCTCTTGCACAGGCGGGTGGGCAGCCACAGGTTTTCTGGGGGATTATGATGCTCCCTTGTGAACAAGGAGGATTCAGGGCTCTTGACATGTATCCATATTACGTTAGAGCCCAGGCACAGTTTGCGCACCACTGGCTCCTCGCTTCACCGCAGGACCCGGGTTGAGCACCTCTTTGCCTCATCAATGCCACTCATTGGGCACCCCTCCATTCCCATTACTCTCGATGCCGGAACCCGCGCCTGACTGCGTAAACTACAGCTGACGTCTATGGGCTCAATATACCCTGATGGTACATTTCCAAAGGCGACACCGGGAACTCAGTCACGCCGCCAATATGGCGGTTAAGCCGGTCCCCGGTATACTTCCCCGGCGAGGTGGGGGGAGGCGGGGTCAGTGCTAGTGACGCGCTGGGGGCCCACCCTCCCCTCACTCGCCCATTGGCTAAAGCAAAGGTGCCCCAGAAGCAGTTCAAATGCTTCCGGGGCAAACGCAAGGAAAACGGGTCCCGGATCTCGCTGGGACCTGTTTATTCCAGTCTGGGGCAGGACGCCCCCTTTAAAAGAGCGGCAGAGCGGCGGCAGAGTCTCTTCTTCGCCGCTCTGCCTGCAAGGAACTACATCGCCCCAGCTGCACGCGGAGGACTTCAGGGAGCCTCCGTTTGTTTTTCTTTCTTCTTCCTTTGCAGGTTTGCAGCGATCGTTATCTCGGCAGGAGCAGCGAGGGACACAGGAAGCCTTCGGGGGAATTTTCTCTCTCCCACACGCCTCCATCCACGCGGGGGAGGCTTAAGGAATTTTAATGCTTCTGTTTTCTCTCCCTGACAGGCTCGGGAACCCAGGTCTTTTGTTGGACCGGTCCGGTGGAGCAACCGGCAGCTTCCGTCTCCCATCCTCATCGGGGCCAGCATTCTAAGCGCAGCCGGGAGCTACGCGGATTAGAGGAAATCCTCACCTGCCCCACTCTCTTGAACGTGTGGGAGTGGCTCCGTTTGTAGCTGTGGCCTAGGGTCATGTTTAGGGAGGTAAGGGGGTATTGGGGACAGTTTTTGAGCTGCACATTAGGGCTGACTGGGCAGGTGTGGATTTCTGGCATGTTTTGAAAGCCTCATCTGAAGTTAATTAGCCCCCGGGAGTGATCTGGGTCGCACTACTAAGCACTAAGGGTGTGTTTTAAAGCAAACAAGGTATTAGTGGTGGGGGAAGGTGGGCTTGTCAATTTGCCTAGGCCCCCAGTTCTAGGGTGCCATTTTTTAGTGCCACTATAGTAAACAGGAGACCCCTTGTTAGCAATGGCGCCAAAAGGGGGCAGGTTCCATCTAGGATGGAGGAGTGGATGGCAAACATGATGCGCTCTATGCATGATTTAAATCAGACAGTGGCAGAGCTGCGCAGGAAGGTAGACGGGGCAGGAGGATGCCGAGGACAGGCCCAGGCACTCTGGGGTGGCACCCAGGGCTGCTTTTCCTCTGGTACCCCGGAGGTCCAAGCATAAACGTGGGGATGGAGGGACTGTCCCAAGGGAGGCGGTACCAGTTGAGGGGCAAGTATTGCCAGGGCCGATAGTACCAGCCCTACCACGCTCCCCAGAACCTGTAGGGCCAGCCATCCCAGGACCAGTGGTGCTATTACCTGTAATCCCAGCCCTCCCGGTGCCTGTAGTCCCAGTGCCTGTGGTCCCAGCGGGTGGGGTGACGCCAGGGGGAGCGAATCCACCACAAGGCATGGAAGGCACAGGGCAGCCTAGCATGCCAGGGGGTTCCAATTCTAATGAAATCCCAGCTTAGCCGGTAGTACCATCAGGCAGCACTCCCAATTTAGCGCCAGGTCAGCCGGACATAGTGGCGAATTTAGCAGCATTGCTCCCATGGCTAGCTAAGGCAGGGGCAGTGAATCTGTCTACGGGTAGTGGGGTCCTGTCTGCCGAAGGGGATGCGATAGAGAAAGCCAGGAACCTGGTAGCACGGGTTGAGAAAGCAACACAGGTGGTGCCGCCACCAGTTGAGGTCCCCAACAGCACAGGGAGCACCATGGGTGACTCAGTACCCCCAAAGAAGGCCATAGCTGCGGGACCTGTAGACGCCAAGATGCAAGCGGGCACATCGGCAGGTACATCACAACTGTTGCCAAGTTTGGGGTTGGGGGAGGTGCGCTCCAACAGGGAGCCTCTGGCAAGGCACATCGCACAAGATGTAAAAGAGCAAATTTGGAAGGGGGAATAAGTTAACATTTTTTCCTTGTTAGTAGACAAAGATGAGAGGGAGGAGGCCAAGAAACTAAGGGAATGGGCTCACCCAAGGGACTGGGCCAATTGGCCTACTAAGAAAAAGATTGAGGAAACATTGATAAATTGGATAAAGGCATTTGCAAACTTCCATGCGGTAATAATAGAGAAATTTCCAGGGCAGGGAACAAAATTGGTGTGCTACCAGAGCAGGATTGCATGCGCACATGATGAGTATTGGGGAATGTGCTGGAAGGAATATGACAAAGCTTTTAGAAGGGCGAAAGCATCTGATCCAGCACTCTCATGTGACTAAGTGGATATGATTTTGTGGTTAAGACACATGAATTACCAAAGCAAGGACACGCCAAAAGGGCAGTCCTTTCGGTCAGGTGCACCCCAAAGCAGGGGGGGGGGGCAGCAAGAGGGGAGCGTGTTGGGATTTCAACAGAAAGACATGCACCAGGCCCAGTGGTTCCTGTAAATTCAGTCATGCCTGCTCTTTCTGTGGCCTATCCTCCCACCCAGAGTCTAAATGCTTTAAGAAATCAAAGGACAAGGGAGTTAAGAAATAAGAATGAGCTTTATTTACTCGGTAAGGCACACTCACCTATTGACACAATGGCTTTGACACCCTGGCTAAACAAGTACTGCTGCCCAAGCACAGCCCAGATTTTGTTGGAAGGTTTTAGGGACAGTTTCAGGATTCCGGCTCCTGGCTACTCAGGGGTCTCTTACTGCCGCAATCAGCAGTCAGTGAGGGATAACATATCTGTGGCAAGAGTTAAAGTACTGAAGGAACTACGTTTGGGGAGACTGGCAGGTCCTTTTGACTCAATACCTGTAGATGATTTTGTCTGCTCACCGCTGGGGTAGTACCCAAAAAGGACCCAGGGGATTTCCGCCTGATCCATAACCTGTCTGCTCCCAGGGGCCAGTCCCTGAATGATGCCATTGATGGAGCCCTGTGCTCCATGAGATACGCATCATTGGACCAGGCAATTGCTATGCTGCAGTCGCTTGGCCCAGGCACTTTATTAGCAAAATCTGACATTGAGTCTGCATTTCGCTTGCTACCTGTCCATCCACAGGATTTCCATCTTCTGGGGTTTCAGCTGGAGGGGAAGTTCTACATGGACAAGTGCATGCCAATGGGGTGTTCTGTCTCTGGCTCATATTTTGAGAAGTTCAGATCCTTTTTGGAGTGGGTTTTCAGGCAAGTCTCTGGGCACCACTGGGTATTGCACTATTTGGATGACTTCTTGCTGTTAGGTGCACCACGGTCACAGGAGTGCAGCAAGGCTTTGGAAACATTTTGCGCACTTATGGGGGAACTTGGGGTCCCCCTGGCGCAGGGAAAGACAGTTGGGCCGGCCACACAGATTGAGTTCCTGGGCATTGAACTGGAATCCATTGAGGGTGTGTCACGCTTACCATTGAGCAAAGTAAAAGGTTTCTCGCTGGCTTTAGCAAACTGTTTGCGCAAAGAAAAAGTTACCCTGCATCAATTACAAAAGGCGGTGGGCATGCTGAATTTTGCTTTAAGAATTATCCCTATGGCCCGCCCCTTTTCACGTTCCATTGCGCAGGCAATGTCAGGGCTAAAAGACAAGCATCATCACACTCGGTTGCCAGCGAAGTTAAGCAGGATATGCGGATTTGGATGGCATTCCTGCATGATTTCAATGGCGCAGTAGTGTGGCCCAGCCCAGCCAGGTCCAGCCCGGATCTTGGTCTCATGACAGATGCTGCAGGGAGTGAGGGGTTTGGTGCCATTCTGGGTTCCCAATGGGCGGCAGAACATTGTCCCGCTTGGTGGATCGACACTGGTGTCACAAATAACATTTCATTTCTGGAATTATTCCCCATTTTGGTGGCTGTGACAATCTGGCCACACCAGTTTCGCAATCAGTCCGTGGTTTTCTGGTCAGACAATATGGCGGTGGTGGAATGCATCAACCAGCAGTCCGCCAAGTGTAAAATGATGCTTTGCTTGCTTAAGGAAATTGTGCTGCAATGTACGAGATTAAATGTGTTGTTTAGAGCTAGGCATGTCCCGGGCATACTTAACCACGCGGCTGATGCATTGTCTCATTTCAAGATCCAGGTTTTCAGGTCTCATCATCCGGAAGCAGCGGACTGTCCCACGCCTTTTCCGGAGCATCTGTGGCAGCCTGGTGCCCCAACTTACCAGACCTCGTGGCAGCTATCTTAGCATCCAGGACTAGGCGGGCCTATGAGGGGGCATTTACCACATACTGTGCATCCCTAGGGCAGGACTGGGAAAGGACATGGCACAACCCAGCATCCATCATTTCATTCTTAAGGGATTTGAGGGACGGGGGGCGTTTGGTGGCATGCGCAAAGCGCCACATGACCGCAGTGGCATTTTTTGCAAAAATGATGGGGCATAGGGACCCCACAGGCACGTTCTTGGTTCAGAGGGCTCTGAAAGGGTGGCATCGCTTGCAAGGTGCCCAGCCGGACATCAGACATCCGATTAGCATTGAGGGGCTGGCAGCCATCATAGCGGCTTTAGGAAAAGTATGTAGCTCCAGCAGTGAGGTCCAGTTATTCAGGTGTGCTTCTATGGCGCCTTCAGGGTGGGAGAGTTGGTGGAGCGTAACATGAAGGACTGGCAGGAGGGGATGCAATTTTCCCATGTTCAAATACAGGCTGGAGCAGTATCTTTATCAATCCCCAGATCAAAAATGGATCAGAGCGGGAGGGGGGGTCATGTTATCCTGCAAAGAGTGCTAGGGAGCTCGTGTTGTCCAGTGGGCAACCTGGAGGCATACATGGCCTGCAGGCCGCAGGGCACAGGGGGGCCTTTATTGATCCACCAGGACGGTTCTCCCCTTACAAGGTTCCAGTTTGGGAGGGTTCTTGCTTTGGCTTTGGGGGCGGCAGGTTTTGATGCATCCAAATTTGGTACCCATTCCTTCAGGATCGGGGCAGCCACGGAGGCCACGACTCGGGGACTGACTGGACAGGATGTTCAAAGAATAGGGCGTTGGTCTTCAGACTGCTACAAGCACTATGTGCGGTTGCATCTGCTTTAGGCATCATTGCTAACGTTGGTCTTGTTTCCATTTCTCTACAGTTTCCACGTCCTGTCCTGCAGGAGGGGAACTCTTCATCACCCGCTGGTCAACTACGCCTCACCCACTCCAGGTACCCGCCGGGGGCCGGGCTGCAGAGAAGTCTGGATCATAGGACATTCACATGTGAACAGGTTGAAACATTTTTTCACAGGCAATTTCGCAGACAGGCGGGTTGGAACGTGTCAATGCATGGTCAAGGGGGTTTGAGATTGGATCAATTCCAGAAACTTGTTGGTCCTTTGCTGCTTAAGTCCCCAGCAGTGCCCGCTGCGATAATAATACATCTTAGAGGCAATGATTTGGTCCACATGGGTAGGAAGGGAGTGGTGGAGGCTATAATCACTGAAGTGGGATGGTTCGCCAAGCAGTGCCCCCAAGCGATCCTGTTATGGTCTCACATGATCCCGAGGTTCCAATGGCGGGGGCTTTGAATCACTCCGTAAAGAGGATCAATAACAGGATTGATGGACTTTTCAGGACTCCTAAACTACGGACAATCCCACATGGTTGCATCCGGGGGGAACGTTTCTTTCTACAGGACGGGGTTCACCTCTCTAAATTGGGCAATGAAGTATTCCTGGAAAATATGTTAGCCTGGCTGGTAGGAGCAACTCACAGGGCATGACCTTTGGGTCTGTAGCGGATGGGGGGGCCAGATAGTCGGTCAACTATACTGGCCTGTGGCGGTAAGGTCATGATTGCTAGGAAAAATATCTTCTCTTAGTAGGCATCCCATTGTTTAACGGGGAAGCCTGGGGGGCGGGGGGGGGACAGTGGTCCCTCATCACACTCCAGGGGGCACTTACGGCCGGTAGGCTGAAGGGTACGGGGGGTAGGAAGTCCCGCTTCCGGTAGCCCGCTTGGGCCAACCCCTGCGCAGGCGCATTGGGTGCCAACGTAGCATAACATCAGCCCCTGGCAGGTAGGATGGAAGGGCATAGGGGGCACCCGCGGAAAGGAATCTGGTGGGCACAATGGCCTCCTGCGCAAGGTCACTCCGGTAAAGGGGGACCTGGCAAGTAGTTGGGAACAGTCATGACCTTGCACGTAGGCTCATCCAGGATACGCAGAAAACAAAATTGTACATATTCCAGTTTTAGGTTAGGTATGGCTATGTATTAGACTCATGTTAAGGTTAGCCATAAAATGTTCTAAATATCTGTATTCCTAAATGTGATTTGGATATGTTTGGGTTTTCTGCGTATATGTTTCGAAAAAAATTTGATTATGAATTTTAATAATGTTTTATTAATTTGTAATAAATACGGCCGGGGCTAAACGACCCCTAATCCAAAGAATTGTGTTTGGATATTATTATTGATGCCTCGGGGGGAGAGGGTGTGGGGTAGGGGTCAACTGATCATGTCAAGGGAGGGGACTCGGCAATACCAGGCCATATCCAAAGGCGACACCGGGAACTCGGTCACGCCGCCAATATGGCGGTTTTGCCGGTCCCAGGTATACTTCCCCGGCGAGGTGGGGGGAGGCGGGGTCAGGGCTAGTGACGCGCTGGGGGCCCGCCCTCCCCTCACTCGCCCCTTGGCTAAGGCAAAGGTGCCCCGGAAGCAGTTCAAATGCTTCCGGGGCAAACGCAAGGAAAACGGGTCCCGGATCTCGCCAGGACCTGTTTATTCCAGTCTGGGGCAGGACGCCCCCTTTAAAAGAGCGGCAGAGCGGCGGCAGAGTATCTTCTTCGCCGCTCTGCCTGCAAGGAACTATATCGCCCCAGCTGCACGCGGAGGACTTCGGGGAGCCTCCGTTTGTTTTCTTTCCCCACCCACCATCCCCTGAGGCAGCATTATTTTAGGAAGTAGTTATGTCAGGCTTGTGTAAAGGTTTTTTGCTTTTAAGGTTTAAAGCTATAAACTAATTGTCATTTTCCAAAGAATGCCATTCATTATGCTTTACTTTACAGGTTAAATGTCTATTTTATTGTCGTATTTATGTCGCTGAGTATCCTTGGTCTGCGGTAAGGTCATGATTGCTAGGAAAAATATCTTCTCTTAGTAGGCATCCCATTGCTTAACGGGGAAGCTTGGGGGGTAGGGGGGAGGGAACAGTGGTCCCTCATCACACTCCAGGGGGCACTTATGGCCGGTAGGCTGAAAGGTCCGGGGGAAGGAAGTCCCGCTTCCGGAAGGCCGCTTGGGCCAACCCCTGCGCAGGCGCATTGGGCGCCAACGTGGCATAACATCAGCCCCTGGGAGGTAGGATGGAAGGGCGTAGGGGGCACCCGTGGAAAGGAATCTGGTGGGCACACGGGCCTCCTGCGCAAGGTCACTGCAGTAAAGGGGGACCTGGCAAGTAGTTGGGAACAGTCATGACCTTGCACGTAGGCTCATCCAGGATACGCAGAAAACAAAATTGTACATATTCCAGTTTTAGGTTAGGTATGGCTATGTATTAGACTCATGTTAAGGTTAGCCATAAAATGTTCTAAATATCTGTATTTCTAAATGTGATTTGGATATGTTTGTGTTTTCTGAATATATGTTTTGATAAATTTTTGATTATGAATTTTAATAATGTTTTATTAATTTGTAATAAATACGGCCGGGGCTAAACGACCCCTAATCCAAAGAATTGTGTTTGGATATTATTATTGATGCCTCGCGGGGGGGGGAGAGGGTGTGGGGTAGGGGTCAACTGATCATGTCAAGGGAGGGGACTCGGCAATAACAGGCCATATATACCGCCACAGCAAGCAGTGCAGGGCCCTGCGGTCACCCTTTTAGACACTTTCACATACTATCTGTTGCGAGCAGTGACCCATGCAATATATACCTCATTCCAGGATGCCCTGCCTACATTTCAGGTCCTGGGGGTGGCTATTAGCACCCCTTGCCCCCACAGGCTGATAACGCTGCTGTACGCTGGGATACAGGAATCCGCGCCGATACACTGCTTGAGGTTGCGTGCTGCTAGTAGGGGCACAAGAGCTGCCGACATAACACTTCCCTTTGCAGATGAACTATGGCGGTACTGCTGCATCCAGGCTTTTGCGCTTTCTCCTAACTATAGACTACGCGTTGAACATTTTAAATACCTTCATCGACTCTACCACACTCCGGAGGGGCTGCATAGAATGGGCAGGGCCGTTTCTACCATTAGGCAACACTAGGCGGCTGCCTAGGGCGGCAAAAGGGGGAGGGCGGCAAAAAACATGAGTTCTCCCCACGCCCAAACAGTAAGCACACCCTGCTGTCCTCGCTCTTCTGGGCCCCAGCAGTTCAAGAAGCCCCCAGAACTCGACCGTTGAAAAGTTTTGAATGATAGTTTCTCCAGTACAGCCTTTCCTATCTCCTTTTCCTGTCCCTCTGTACCTCTCACATCTCTCCTCCCCTTACTATTCATTATTTTAACATTTTGTGACACAGGCACCCGGTGAGCACGTTTATTGTGTCGGAGTTTTGAGTTCTTGTAGGTGAGTAGGGCACCAGGGAGTGTGTGCTGCGGCCGGTGAGTAATGCAGCCTCCTGCGGCGCAGGGGGTGGGGCAACCCTCCAGGGGCCCCCATTTACCCCAAGGCCAGTGAATACCTGTGGCAGATGGACTCGGGCCCCTCGTTACATTCTGCAGAAGCCCCCCCCCATAAAAATAATTTTGCGTTGCGCCCCTGGTGTGCCATGTGTAAAGATGCTGCTGATCAGCAAACTCTGTATTAGGGAGCTCGCACTAGAGGTGTTTTTATTCTGTGGAAAATGCTTTGATCCAAATGTATGTTTTAGAAAAAAGAAGTAAGACAAATCAATTTCTAAAGCCCAAATCGTGCCCCTTAAAACGAGATGCCAGGTATTATATTTGATTGGGGGGGCAGGCACCTTTTACGGAATCCCAAAGGAAGACAATGAATGAGTTTAAAGTAACTCATTATAGAATGCGCTGCTGTGATTTAAAAATATTAGGATAAAGGAACCTGCCAGCTAAAATGAAGTGAAACTGTTGAAGTTCCACAATAAATCTTTCTCCTCACCTAGGCAAACATTGCATTTCGTGTGGATTCCCGTTTTGTTCACCCACCGGTGCATCTGCACAGAAGGTTGAGGCGCGTCTAGATTTATCCGGAAATGTGTATCTTTATTGGGTTTGCTGCAGAACTGCTTATTTACAGTTTCCCTCTGCATCTCGCCTTGTTTTTTCACTATGGTGATAGTCGGTAGTGTGAGCCTTTGAATAAGTGATGTGGCCGGCATTTAATGGGCCCCGGTTCACACAATGTGCTCAAGTGGCGAAGCTGGGATTACAAGACACGTCTCGTAGTTTGGGTTTGTCAGCAATCCAGGTGAGAATGAAAAGCGCGAGGCCTTAGTGAGCGCGCCCTTAGGGCCCGGCCCCACCGGTCCCACGCCACACCCCGCCCATAGCCCGGACCAGTAGCCCTATTGGCTACTGGCCGAATGAAGTACTTCCGGGTCGGCCGTGACGTGTTTCCGGCCTGCCCGAGGAGCGGAAGGGGGGGAGCCAGGGGGTGGCTATTTAGGCCCCGGGTCCCCTTGAGGGCATCCTCTTTGCCTGTACTTGACCCCCGGGAGCAGCAGAGTTCCGGAATCTCGGACATCGCTGGAATCTCGGGCATCGTTGGAATCTCGGGCGTCGCTGTATCGGGAATCCACTTTCGGAGGACGCGCCGTCGTGGGACTTGGGGGGCGCGTAGCGGTGTGGGCGCTGAGGATATCGTGGGCGACGCGGATTCCGAGGTGAGGTGTCGGGGCTTTGGGGGAGCGCGGGGGGCCGCTGGTAGCCGGTGGGCGAGATAAGTTGTATCTTGAGGAGACTGTTTCCCCCGCTGGGCGCTGGTGGCCGCCCGTGGTCTCCTTGCTGTGCTAGCACGCCTCGGGAGTGCTTTGTGTGGACACCTCCCTCGGGTGATCTGGCGTCCGTAGGCTGAGAGAGGGAAGGCGAGGACGGGTGGTATTGTGCTTCACGGTTAGGCGCCTGAATTTGGTATCGGGCGAGGGCGGAGAGCGGGCGATTTGGCTTGGTTAACGAGGATCTGGCTGAGTTCTGCCGGTATCGATTGGGCGTGCTTCTCCGGGGGGGAGGGGGCCTTGTAGACTGCGCAGCGGTACGGTGCTCTGCTGAGAGCGGGCGAATTTGGTGTGGGGCTACCACTAGACACCCTGCGTTTGGGGGTCACTGAGTTTTGGTGAGTTCTGCCGGTGTTGGTTTGGCGTGCTTCCCTGGGGGGGGGTCTTGTTGACTGCTCAGCGGTACGGTGCACTGCTGCAGGGGGTTAGCAGCGGAGAAGGCGGCACCGGGAATACAAGGGACCGCGCTTGTGCTGGGCGGCGGGTAGACTACAGAGTGCACGTGGGAGGTCTTGCGCACCCTTAGAAGGAGGGTTCGGGAGCGCCTTCATTGGATGTGAGGTCTTTGTGTGTGCTAGCCGACTGATTCCACGCGCTCAGGGGGATATCGGCATTTAGGGGCAGCACAGGGGTCGAAGTAAACGCGCCAGCGTTAGCGCGGGGTCAGAGCAAGAAGGGCGCGCGCACCGAGTAGGAAGGATGCCACCAAAGCGCAACCAAAAACGAAAGGAGGGCGAGTCGGAAATAACGCAGCTGTTGAAGCTGGTGTTGGCGAAACTGGGCAGAGATGAGGAAGAGGATGAGGGGGAACAGGGGGGCGAGGCGCCAATCTCGGATAGTGAAGAGGTCCCGGAACCAGTCGAGAGGGCCCGCCCCCGTAGAACCATAGTCCCGCCCAAGGCGGCCTTCCCTCCATTAGTGAAGAGGCCCAGGGTGAGCAGGAGAGGGAGGGGGGGCAGGGGACTGGAGGAACAACTACCTGCACCGGCTTCTCCCGCAATGCCTCCACAACCAGTACCCCAGCCGCCTAGTGGGCCCCCAGGGCCAGTGCCTTGTGTGCCCGAACCATTGCCCCCTGTGCCCGCGGGGATCCCAGCGCCGCCGGGTGTACCCGAAATACCGGTTCCCAGCATGGAGCCTTCACCTCCGCCGGGGTACCCCCGCAGGCAGTCAACGAGACACCAGGAGAGGGAAGGGAGGATGTGAGTACAATACTGGCTGAGATCAGGGGGGTTTTGAAGGCCTTAATGCCAGCTCCTGCTCCTCCCATCGTTGTATTACCGGAGGTAGTGCCAGTGGCAGCCCCAAACCCGCAGGGGGGGGCAGCGAGTGGGGTTCTGCCTCCCACCTTAAGGCAACCAATGGCAGCAGCGGAGGTGGGCCAAGGGGCCCCAGCCACCATATGGGCGACGGTGGCATCTCTTTTGGCGCAATTAGGCGCACCGGCAGGGGGGAGCCCGAATGGCAGCGCGACGGTAGCACCATGGGCGTCATCAGCAGGCACGGGAGGCGTGCTCAGCGATTTAAGTAAACAAGTGGCCCTCTTGGGCAAGGCGCAAGAAAAAGAGGTGTGTACGCCCCTCCAGGCGGTGGGTCAAGCGGCCCCCGCGCAAGGAGCGACAACTGGGGTTGCGGCAGGTAAGGCAGTAGAGTGTTCAAGCAAAGAAGTAGATAACGGGCCAAAGGTAATTGGTGGTCACGATTCAGTGTTATCTAAAAGGGGCAAATTGGCAACACATGTTACGCAGGACACAAGAGAGAAGATTTGGAAGGGGGAGTTTATTGACATATTCTCCTTAATTAGACCAAAGAGGAGGGAAGTAGATTCTAAAGAGAAAGACGGGAAAGAAGGTTCCTTCAGAGACAGGAAACCAAGGGTAGAAGAGTCAATTACTAACTGGTTGTTTGGTTTCAATGTTTTTTCCATAGTAATGCTAGAAAAGAAGCCAGAATTGGCGATACCCCTGATTTGCTATTCAAATAAGATTTTAAAGGCACAGACGATGTATGGGGGGGTGGCCTGGCTGGATTATGATAGAGACTTTAGATGGGCCAAAGTGGACGACCCAGATATGGGCTGGGACCAAACAGAGGTAAATGTATGGTTGGAGAGTGTCAATAACAAAACACCCATGAAACAGCCCTTTCGGACTTCCCAGGGGGGCACAGGGGAGAAGAGAGGGACTTGTTGGGCTTTTAACCGAAAAATTTGTACATGGCCCAATGGGGCATGTAAGTTCAAACACGCATGTGCTTACTGCGGCCACCCTTCACATCCCGAGTTTAAGTGTATTAAGAAGTCCAAAGAGAAAGGGAGGGAGGTTAAACCTCCCCAACAGTAAGCTTCCCACGCCAGTAGACATAGGTAGACTGATTTTCTGGCTGAATCAGTACCCGGATAGGAAGGCAGCCAAGACATTGTATGATGGGTTCTCCTCAGGCTTTCGAATCCCAGCACAAGGGGTGCCCCCAATAGGGTATTGCCATAACCTACTGTCTGCACGCATGCAGCCCACGGTGGTGGCTCAGAAGGTTGGTAAGGAAAGGGCGCTGGGGCGGGTGGCCAGCCCGTTTACTGCTCCCCCATTGCCAGGGTATGTGTGCTCACCTCTGGGCGTGGTTCCCAAAAAAGAGCCAGGTCAGTTCAGGATGATCCATAACTTGTCAGCGCCAAGGGGGCGTCAGTGAATGATGCCATAGATCCGTCCCTTTGCTCAGTGACATACGCTTCCTTTGACACAGCATTACAGAGGCTGCGCGACTTAGGTCCCAGCGCCCTCATGGCAAAGACGGATATCGAGTCAGCATTCAGGCTATTGCCGGTTCATCCGGATGACTATCATCTGCTAGGTTTCCAGTTGAATTCGAATTTTATTATGACAGGTGTATGCCAATGGGTTGCGCAGTGTCATGCAAGTATTTTGAGTTGTTCAGCACGATGCTTCAGTGGATGTTTGTATTCAGAACAAATCACAAAGACGTAGTACACTACCTGGATGACTTTATGATCATGGGCCCCCCAGCATCAGGAGAGTGTGGCCAGGCCTTGAGCAGGCTAGAAGACATGTGGGAGGAACTGGGGGTGCCATTGGCTCCCGGCAAGACGGTGGGCCCGGCCACATGTATGTCTTTCCTGGGCATTGAGATAGACACGGTGAGGGGGGAATGCAGGTTGCCACAGGACAAGGTACAGGCTTTCTCGCAAGCGATCGATTCGGCCCTGGCAGGTCCCAAAGTCACGCTGCACCAGCTCCAGGTATTAGTGGGCCAGCTGAATTTTGCATTAAGGATCATCCCGATGGGACGCCCCTTTTCTAGGTCAATTGCACGGGCGATGGTGGAGTTGACCCAAAAGCACCATCATGTGCGCTTGCAGGCAGATGTGAGGGAGGACCTGAGGGTGTGGCGAAGTTTCCTGAAGGAGTTCAATGGTAAGGTAATCTGGCCAGAGCCGCCAATATCTAGCGCAGAATTAGGATTGCTCACTGACTCCGTAGGTAGCATTGGCTTTGGAGCAGTACTGGGGTCCCATTGGTGTAGGGGCGATTGGCCGGCATCCTGGCAGGTGAGTGGTTTGACCAGAAACATAGCCTTTTTGGAACTTTTTCCTATCATAGTGGCAGTGGACATCTGGGCGGGATTCTTTAGAAACAAATCGGTAATCTTTTGGTCAGACAACATGGCAGTGGTGGAAGCGATCAATAGGCAGGGAGCTACGTGTAAGCATGTTTTGAGGTTGTTAAAACATTTAGTGTTGGCCTGCTTAAAGCTCAACCTGCTGTTCAAAGCAGCACATATCCCAGGTGTGGAAAACCAGGCTGCTGATGCTTTGTCTCGCTCCAAGTTGCAGGATTTCCGGAGGTATCATCCTCAAGCAGAAGAGCAGATGACTGGGTTCCCGACATCACTGTGGAGGATTGGAGCCCCGCCCTAGCAGGGCTGGTGGGAGCGTCATTGAGCGAGCGCACTAGAAGAACTTATCAGCAACAGTTCAAAGCTTACAGGATATTTGCTGAGCGCAATGGCCGGTTGGCCCTTTTTTCTACAGGGGCGCTCTGCGAATTTTTACTAGCTCTGAAGGAGCAAGGAAGGCCAGCGTCATATGCTAGGGCACGTGTGTCAGCAATAGGCTTCTTTGCGAAACTAGCGGGGGAATGTGACCCCAGCGCAGCTTTTGTAGTAAGGAAAGCACTATCAGGATGGGCCAGGCTAGAAGGGGTCAAGAAAGACAGTAGAAGGCCGTTAGATATAAAAACTCTGGGCGACATGCTGGGGGTATTGCAGGCGATTTGCTCTTCTTATTACGAGAGCGTGTTATTTGGGGCGGTATTTACCTTAGCCTTTTACGGGGCTTTTAGAGTGGGGGAATTGGTGGGGGCCTCCAAGTTAGATCACGCAGGAGGACTCCAGTGGCAGGATACAAAGCTAGTCCAAGGGGACCTGGTGGTGGTTTTGAGGAAATCCAAGACAGATCCATTGGGGAGGGGGGTGACAATTCGTTTGGGCCCGGCGCCGGGGGAGGATATTTGCCCAGTAAACAGAATGAAAGCCTACCTGGCGATTCGTCCAGGAGGGAGTGGTCAGGCACTGTTCATACATGAGCAGGGCGCTTGCGTGTCGCAGTACCAATTCAGGGCGGTGTTTGGGCAGGCGCGGGCGTGTCTGGGTCTGGATGCCAAGGGGTACTCCTCACACTCATTTAGAATTGGGGCAGCAACATTGGCAGCAGGCGCAGGCTTACCAGCCGAAGCGGTCAAGAAGGTGGGGCGCTGGTCATCAACTTGCTTTAAGCGCTATGTGCGACCTGAATTGCTGGAATACACAGGACCGAGATGTTGATGTGATCATGCTGACGTTTCCATTTCTCTTCCTACTATTAGTATGTCCTCAAAGTTGATATGGGTGTTGGGACACTCGTTCGTGTGGCGGGCCACAGTGCGGCTAAGGCAGAAGCGAGTGTCGAAACCACCGGGTTTAAGGAGGGCGTCGTTCCTATGGCGCGGCGTCGGCGGTCTGCGAATTCGGCAGCTGCGGCAGCTGGTGGAGGAGACTAGGGCGCACGAGGGACAGCAGTCCCGGATTTGGTGATCCTACACTTGGGCGGCAACGACATGGTGGAGTTGGGACGCATGGCAGTCAGGGAAGCCTTACTGACCGAGTCGCCTGGATCGGGAGAGAATTTCCTCATGCTCGGATTGCATGGTCGTGCATGATACCTCGCCGGACATGGGCCACTGGAGTCAGATCTCGGGCATTGAACGTATCAGTGAGACGCCTCAACCGTGAATTGGCCAGGTTGTGCTCAGGGCCGGGCCGCTTGTGTCACATTCCGCTTAGACTGATCACAGGGGACATGATGTTTCACAAAGACGGCGTGCACTTATCGGACATTGGCACAGATGTATGGATAAAGGGGATCTGGTCTTTTGTGCAGAACTTATTGGCAGGTGGTGAGGGTGAAGGACCGGTAGGCCCTGGTCACCCTAGTGGCGGAAAAGAGACCACAGAACAGTGATTTTCAGGGTTAACGGGAGGCCCGCTTACATACTCCAGAGGCCAGCACTGAGGGGAGAGACGGTAAGCTCTCCGCAGGGAGAATGGGGACACCGGCTGGGGAGGCAAGGGCGCCAGGTCACACGTGCCTCCTTGGCAGCCTGGTGGTAGAGGGGTGGGCCCCTCGAAGGACGGACAAGGACCAAGGGCTGGGGGCTCACCGCTCAAGGACGCAGGTGGGTTGCGCCTTGCGTGGTTCTCAGTTAAGGAGAGGCGAGCCAGAGGGCCCCTTGGTGCTGGAGTAAGTAGATAGTGCATAACCGGTGGTTATGATCAGTGATAAGGCTTGTAAATAATAAAAGTGTAAAGATTGATTTTATAAAGATGAATTGTATAAATGTTTTGTCATGTTTATGAAGGTTTGAAGTTGATTAAACATGGCCGTTTTACCCACACGCTTGGACGGCAAAGTGTTTGTGGGACTGCATGAGGTTGGGGCGGGGGACTACCTGGGAGGGTCCGGGCTCTATTGAAATCTTCAAGAATACTAAAACTGGCACTTTGAATGATAAAAGGTGCCAGCAAGGAGCACATGAAGTGGGTAAAACCTGATCTGAGGCCTGGGGAGGCAGCTCTGCCTGAAATGGCATTTATTTCACATTTATAGCACAACTCTACCCAGCTAAGGTGTCAGTGCTCTTACACAACAGCAGAATTTGGGCAGGTTTGGGCAGTCGGCAGTGGGGAGAGTAAGGTGCAACTAATGAGAGCAAGGAAGGGGGCGGCATTTTTCAATTCTCGCCTAAGGTGGCAAAACACATAGAAACGGCCCTGAGAATGGGCCTGCTTGAGGTTGCGTGCTGCGTATGCTGTTCAGCGCCTCGCGCCGGCTTTTTGCATCTTGCCTGGGTTTGTCTGGATGTGCGGCGCTATTGGGACGAGGTTTTTGAGATGATTGACGTAATCATGCTGCCAGGTGCAGATGACTGGCTTATGGATGCAGCATACTGTCAAGAGCAGCTGAGTGATTTTTCGGAGCTGATGCCGGCGCGCGCTCGTCCTAGAGATATCTGCACTCCCCTTGAGTTGTATCTCAATGCCCGGGCGGACTCAATAGAGAAACACCATGATGATATGGCAGCCAAGCAAATAGAAACCGGAGATACGGGGTAGCCCCATCCCTTAGACCCCATACATACAGCTGGTGGCATGCGTCAACTGTTGTACAATACGAGCCTGTCTGTCCTATTATTCTGATCTGATCGTAGAGGCTGAGTGATCTCGACCCTGTATCCCTTGTTCTCCTTTGTCTATTAGTAGCAGAGAATGGCCTGGAGCAGTCAACATTGGTTGTGTAACCGATGATGTGATATTGTACCTACTGTGCATTGCGATTGCTGTAGCCTGTTCGTTCTTGCGTTATTTAAAACATAAACAGAATTTTTTTTAAACGGCTAATGCTCTCTCAAAGGCCAGACCTAAAAAGTTGCGTGCCCAAAACTGAACAGAGCACGACCACCTGAAGATGCACACAGCAGGGAGAGGGCAGCGTTGTTCTTTGCGTCCTCCTTTCACTGTGCTGCACTGGAGGAGAGCGGCCAGAGGCTCATACTGCAGCTGCCCCCAGAGAGCACTGACTCAGCCCCACCGCGAGGGGCTCTCCGGCTCCGCCCGCGGACACCGGCCTGGAGTTTATGATTAATAATGATTTCATACCCCGAGGTCTAAATTGGAATTGATTTAATAAATCAGGATCACAGTCAGTCTGTTCATTTCTTTGTCCATCGATTTCTCATTTCAATTTCTTTTTTTTCCTTAAATGAACTTAATTATTTCCAGTGGCTAAATTAAAGCCGGCTCGCTGATTCATATGCATGCGTTCCAGCTAATAACTCATGCCGATGTTATTTTAATGTTTCTCGGAGAGCGCGGGGGTCAGTGACGTGAGGTGTTAAACAATTAGGGTAACGAGCAGCTCCGTCGCTCTGGAGCCTCCTGCGGCCCAGCAGAGGCCAGGCTTAGCCTCACCCCCTCATCCTATCACAACACTCACATCAACACGGCAAAGCCCTTTTCCGGCTTCCAACTAGGGACTCGTTGACGAGGAGGCTGAGCGTTCCGGGCACAAAATACACCAGGAGCCCTTGGCATAAAGCAAAATGAGTGGGCCCCCTTGTATAATGTGATGAGGGCCCGACACTCCAACACCTCACATCACATCTATTCAGTGGCCTTGAGCTGAATGAGGCCCTCTGAAGTCTTGGGTACCTCATAAGGGTTGGGGATCCCCCTGTGCTGAAGTGGCTGCAGGGGCCCGTGTTACACCCCTGCCTGGGGGACTAACATGTCTCTCATCCCTCTATTTATTTTAGGCCCAACGCCTTAGCTCACCGACAGGCCCGTATTGGCTATGCAGCGTTTCTGTGGGCTGGCAGGACGTGGGCCAGTTTCCCTGCCATGGGGGCAGTGGCGGCTCCTCTGCTAAGAGGAGAAGCGTCGCCCCACGGATTTGCAGCAATGAAAGAAAGGAAAAATAAAATGATAATAACTCAAGGTTATCTTTTTTATTTTTTCCTGCTGTCGGCAGCTTTGCGGGTGGGGCAGGGCTGCCACAAAGACAGAGGAGCAAAGAAGGAGTGGTTTGCCCACTCCAAAGTGCGCATGACTGCTTGGCCGGCCCCCTCGGGCTGGTCAAACAGTCATGCACACTTTGCATGTTCTAGATGCAGACTGCATTACAGCCTGCGTGGAGAATGTGCCCAGGCCCCCAGCCCCTGTCTGAGCGCCGAACCACAGCGCTTAGACGAAGCACAAGGCTGCATTTCAGCCTTGTGATTGGCTTAGGGGAACCAATCACAACGCTGCAGCGTTGTGATTGGCTCAGGGGAGCCTCAGCCTGGGTGCTTCCTGTTTGGAAGACTGGCCAGGATAGAAGACGGAGAGGTGCAGCGAGGGGGAAAGTTATATTTTTTTCTATTTTTACTCTCACTTACCCCCACCCAGTGGCGTAGCTAGGCACTCTGCCGCCCGTGGCGGTCCCTGCCTTTTGCCGCCGCCGAGCGCCTAAGAGCGGGGGGGGGGGTGCTGGCGATAAATTTACCTGCCGCCCCCAAATCTCGTACCGCCCCCTCCGCCCCCCCCTTGCTACGCCAGTGCCCCCACCCCCCCCCCGCGCAGCCACTCCCGATCGGTGCCGGCATTGGGGGCCGGATTTGTTGCTGGGGACCTGCCTGTCACATTCCTACTTGCAGCACTTCTAAATAAACAATGCAAAAAACAAATGGTTTTAAAGCGTACTTTAAAACAATTTGTTTTTGCATTTCTTAATAAGGAACAAAACACCCAGTAGTAGCCAGCCTGACCCTGCTTGCTGAGATACAACTGGTATGATAGCTCAGCGTCTTTTAATGACGCAGTTGTACATCTACAGGTGGGGGAGCTAATAAATTAAGAGAAAGAACCAAGCTAAGAGTCTGGCTGAGGGCCGGACTGGCCATAGCGGGCATCGGGTGGTTCCCTGGGAGGCTAGACAGTTGGGGGCCATTTTTTCTGCGGTGGGGGGCAGTTTTGTCACAAGGATTCGTTTTTGCAGTGGTGCTGCAATATCGGGCCACAGTAAAACAAAAGCAGCAGTGCTTCACAATTATATGTCCACCCTCCCCGCCCACCGCCCCAGGAAAGGGTCCGACAAAACAGCCAGGGCTGCTTTGGGTTCCCAGTCAGGCCCTAATTTAGTTCCAACAGGTATATATCGCGCCAAGTTGACAAGTAAGAACTTAGGCACATAAATCATTCAACAAACATTATGTAAAAATAAGGTAAAGTCTCTTAAAACTTCCCAAAAAATGCATTTTTAATACACGGAAGCGTTTCAATTTAGAGCATTAGATTGTATCACTTCATTGGATGGCAATTGATGGAAGTGCTAATTTAAAAACATCGACTTAGAAATGATAATGCCCCATTCCGCTACCCTGATCACCACACAGTTAGTGAAACAAAAGGCAAGTCAGTTCTCTATTATACTCTGTATGTGCCCTTTGTTGCTATTCCAGGTGAACCAATAACAAAGTCTACTAAACGTATACCAGAAAGGAATTTGTAGAGCACACGTCCTGAACTCATGTATTTCAAGGTGCTCTCAAATGAGAAGATAATGGAAAAAAGAGGTATAGTGACATTATGCCCAAGATCACACAATTCGGTCAAGCAGGAAAGCCAAAGATTGGTCCGAGGTTTCCTAGTTGCAAAATTCAGCCCATAGCTGCTTGGCTCTTTTATTCTCCCATTTTAATCACAGATGAATTCTTTGACTCACATTCTTTGAGTACCTACATCACAAAAAAGCGTTAAATACATGTACGTGCTAAATCAAGTTGAAATCATTAGATTTTCCCGAAAAAAGTGAATGAGGGAAGGGGGAGGGGGCAGAAACCATGCAAAGCCCGGCTCGTTTTTCGTTCGAGTTTCAGGAGGACCTCGAGTTGAGCCAAAGCCAGGCATCTAGCTCGAGCCTTCAATGGAACGCCCACCTCTACGTTTGTTCTTCTGAGGTTGACTCAATGATGAACATTATACCGGGGTAAGCAGCACCTTTCATGCAGGTTTGAAGAGACCGCTCAGTGTGCGCGGTGGGTAACACTGCACAGCGGCAGGTTTAGTGTTATAAGCCCCGTCATAATTGACACTTTGAAACAGTGCTGTCTTTGTTTTAATTTTGAATGTATAGGACCCTGAATGTACACAGTGTTGCTGCTTTGTGCTGGGGACCCCAGCAGACGCCAAGGAATAACAAGCATTGGCAAAGCCAATAGGTCTCGTCTATGCAAGCAAGACCTATTTGCTTTGCCAATATGTTTTTAGCAATGTTGTACACCAGAGTGGCTGCTGTTCAGCATGGCTAAAAGTTAGAGGGGTAAAGGAGAGTGGCGTGGAGTGTCAAAAAGTGGAGTAGAGTGGAGTGTTATGGAGTGGCGTAAAGGGGCGTACAGTACAGTTCAGTGGCATGGAGAGGAGTGAAATGGAGTGTCATGGAGTAGCGTACAGTGTTGTGGAGTGTCGTCGAGGGAGTAGAGTGTCAGAGTGGAAGGGCATAGAGTTGAGTGGCGTAGAGTAGAGTACAGTGTCAGAGTTGAGCAGAGTGAGTGGAGTGGCATACAGTGTCATGGAGTGGTGTAGAGTGGAGTGGTGTTGTTGCGTAAAGTGGAGTAGAGTATTGTAGAGTAAATGGCGTAGAGTGGAGTAGATTGTCATAGAGTGAAGTGGAGTAGTGTGTCATAGAATAGAGTGGAGTAAAGTGGCACGGAGTGGCACAGAGAGAGCTGCGTAGAGCGTCAGAGTGGAGTAGTGTTGTAGGATGACATAGGGTCGAGTAGTGCTGTAGAATGGATTAGCATAGAGTGGAGTAGAGTGTCAGTGGAGCAGAGCTTAAGGCAGTACAATATCACAGAGTGGCATACAGTACAGTGGTGCAGAGTAGAGTGCAATGGCATATAGCGCATTGCTTTGGAGTAAAGTGATGTGGAGTGCACTGGCATAGAGTGCAGTACTGTAGAGTACCTTAGAGTGCAGTGGCATAGAGTAAAGTGGTGCAGAGTAGATTACAGTGGTGAAGAGAGCAGTGGTGTAGAATGGAGTGGTGCAGAGGGGTGTAAAGTGCAGTGACGGAGCGTGCAATGGTGTAGAGTGACATAGCATGCAGTAGCATAGAGTGCAGTGGCATAGTGAAGAATGTTGTAGAGTATAGTGGCGTAAAGTGCAGTGGTGCAAAGTAGTTGGCATCGGTGCAGAGGCATAGGATGCATTGGTTTTGAGTAAAGTGGCATAGAGTGCATTGTCATAGAGTGAAGTGGTTCAGAGTACAATGGCATAGCGTAGACTGCAGAGGTGTAGAGTAGAGTGGCATAGAGTGCTGTGGCATAGAGTAAATTGTTTCATAGTAGAGTGGAGTGGTGCAGGGTAGAGCGCAGTGGCATAGAGTAGAGTGGTGTAGAGTAGAGTGGAACACCATTGATTGCAGTGGCGTAGAGTGGAGTAGTGTGGAGTAGAGTGGCCTAGAGTGCAGTGGCGTAGAGTAGATTGTTTCAGAGTAGAGTAGAGTGGTGCAGGGTAGTGTGGAGTGGTATAGAGTAGTGGCGTAGAGAGCAGTGTTGCAGAGTGGAGTGGCGTAGAGTGGAGTGGTGCCGAGTGGAATGGCATAGACTGGAGTGGTGTTGAGTGCATTAGCAAAGTGTGCAGTGGTGCATAGTAGAGTAAGGTAGAGTGCACTGGCATAGAGTAGAGTGGTGCAGAGTAGAATAAAGAGGCGTAGAGTGAAATGGCGTAGAGTACAGTGGCATAGAGTGCAGTGATGTACAGTACATTGTTTCAGAGTGAAGTGGTGTAGAGTGGATTGGTGCAGGGTAGAGTGGAGTGATATAAAGTAGTGGCGTAGAGTACAGTGTTGAAGAGTGAAGTGGCATAGCGTGCACTGTTGCAGAGTGGAGTGGCGCAGAGTGGAGTGGCCTACACTGGAGTGGTGTAGAGTGCAGTGGCGAAGAATACAGTGGTGCCTAGTAGAGTGGGGCAGAGTGCACTGGCATAGAGTAAAGCGGTGAGGAGTAGATTACAGTGGTGAAGAGTACAAAGACGTAGAGTGGAGTGGCGCAGAGTGGAATGGCATAGACTGGAGTGTGTAGATTGCAGTGACAAAGAGTGCAGTGGTGCATAGTAGAGTGGGGTAGAGTGCACTGGCATAGAGTAAAGCAGTGCAGAGTAGATTACAGTGGCGAAGAGCGCAATGGCATAGAGTAGAGTGGCATAGAGTGAAGTGGTGCAGGGTAGAATGGAGTGGCATAGAGTGCACTGGCATAGAGTGCAGTGTTGAAGACTGAAGTGGCATAGAGTGCACTGTTGCAGAGTGGAGCGGCGCGGAATGGACTAGACTGGAGTGGTGTAGGGTGCAGTGGCAAAGAGCACAGTGGTGCATATTAGAGTGGGGTACAGTGCACTGACATACAGTAAAGCAATGCAGAGTAGACTGCAGTGACGAAGAGTTCAATGGCATAGAGTGGAGTGGCGCAGAGAAGAGTAGAGTGGCGTAGAGTGAAGTGGTGCAGGGTTGAGTGGAGTAATGCAGGGTAGAGTGCAGTGGTGTAGAGATAGTTGCGTAGAGTGCAGTGGCGTAGAGTGCAGTAGAGTGGCGTAGATTTGAGTGGTGCAGAGTAGAGTGCAGTGGCATAGAGTGCAGTGGCATAGAGTACCGTCATGCAGAGTAGAGTGTCAGAGTGCAAGGTCATAGACTGCAAAGTATAGTGGTGCAGAGAGCAGTGACGTAGAGTACAGTGGTGCCGAGTAGAATAGAGTGGCATTGAGTGCAGTGACGTAGCGTGCAATGGTGTAGATTGACGTAGCCTGCAGTGGCATAGAGAAGAATGTTGTAGAGTATAGTGGCATACATTGCTGTGGTGCAAAGTAGTTGGAGCCGGAGTAGTGGCATAGGGTGCATTGGTTTTGAGTAAAGTAGCGTAGAGTGCATTGTCATAGAGTGCAGTGGTTCAGAGTACACTGACATAGCGTAGACTGCAGAGGCATAGCGTAGAGTGTAAAGGCAGAAAGTGCAGTGGAATACAGTAGATTGTTTATAGTAGAGTGGAGTGGTGCAGGGAAGAGTATAGTGGTGCAAGGTAGAGCGCAGTGGCATAGAGTAGAGTGATGTAGAGTAGATTGGCACATTGTTGATTGCAGTGGCATAGAGTGAAGTGGCACGGAGTGGAGTAGAGTGACAGAGTGCAGTGGAGTAGAGTAGATTGTTTCAGAATACAGTGAAGTGGTGTAAAGTGGAGTGGTGCAGGGTAGACTGGAGTGGTATACAGTATTAGCATAGAGTGCATTGGCGTAGTGTGCAGTGCTGAAGAGTGAAGTGGCGTAGAGTGCATTGGCGTAGTGTGCAGTTCTGAAGAGTGAAGTGGCGCAGAGTGAAGTGGCCAAGACTGCAGTAGTGTAGAGTGCAGTGGCGAAGAGTGCAGTGGTGCATTGTAGAGTGGCGTAGAGTGCACTGGCATAGAGTAGAGTGGTGCAGAGTAGAGAGGCATAGAGTTAAGTGACAGAGTGCAATGGCATAGAGTAGAGCATAGTGGCATACACTGCAGTGGTGCAGAGTAAATGGGCACAGTGTGCAGTGGCGGTGAGTGTGCAGTGGCGGTGAGTGTGGTGGTTTTGAGTAAATGGTGTAGAGAACACTGGTGTCGAGTGCAGTGGCATAGAGTGCAGCGGTGTAGAATAGAGTGGCATAGTGTGGGGTGGCATAGAGTGGAGTGGTTCAGAGTGGTACAGAGTGCAATAGTGTAGAGTAGATTAGAGTGGCTTAGAGTGGATTGGCGTAGAGTACAGTGGCGTAGAGTGGAGTGATGCAGAGTAGAGTGGCGTAGAGTTCAGTGGTGGAGAGAGCAGTGTTGCAGAGTAGAGTGACATAGAATGAAGTGGCATAGAGTGGAGTGGTGCAGGGTACACCGCAGTGGCAGAGTGGAGTGATGCAGAGTAGAGTGGTGCAGAGTGCATTGGCATAGAGTAGAGTGGCACAGTGGCATAGAGTGCAGTAGAGTGGCGTAGAGTGCAGTGGCGTAGAGTGCAGTCATGCAGAGAGCAGTGTCGTAGAGTGCAGTAGCATAAACTGCAAAGGCATAGAACGCAGTGGTATACAGTGCAGTGGCAAATAAAAGTACAGAGTAAAGTGGTGCAGAGAGCAGTGACAGAGTACAGTAGTGCAGAGTAGAATAGAGTGGCTTAAAGTGCAGTGGCATAGAGAAGATTGTTTCAGAGTAGAGTGACGTGGCGTAGAGTGCAGTGGTATAGAGCAGTGTTGTGGAGTGCATTTCAGTGGTGTAGAGTGGATTAGAGTGGCTTAGAGAGGAGTGTCGTAGAGTTCAGTGGCATAGAGTTCAGTGGTGTAAAGTTCAGTGGCGGAGAGAGCAGTGTTTCAGAAGAGAGTGTCGTAGAGTGAAGTGGCATAGAGTAGAGTGGTGCAGGGTAGAGTGGAGTAGTGCAGGGTGCACTGCAGTGGCATAGAGTGGAGTGATGAAGAGTAGAGTGGTGTAGAGTGTAGAATTAGGCAACAGAAATACATAGGTTATACCAACTCAGCTGAGGAAGATATTCCCTACCACCAAGTACGTCTCTGGTTTAAAAGGTATGTAGGGATCTCTGATGAAGCACGATTGAACTACTCAGTTGATCCATACAAAATAAGCAACCAACCAACGTTGGCGGCGCCATTTCGTGTAGTTTCTACAAATCAGTAGGAACTGCGCATTTGCGGATGACAAACATAGGATGGAGTGAGCCTGATTCCATGCACCCCTACTGGATGAGTTGCCGCTTGGACCAGCTAGCTCACAGTACCACCATTAGCCCCCCTAAACCTGGATAAGGAGCAAACAGTTCTGGCAACTACTGAACATAACAACCCTGTTCCCTCAGGAATCGTGGTGACAGACCTAGAACTTTTCGCTCAGTCACTCGTGCTCTCTTTCATTCAGAGAAAAATATAAAGACTACACAAAGCGACTTTTCAATATTTATTGAACCGTAGTGATTCTTGTATTGAAAATATGTCCTGCAATGATTAATAGACAGAAGCAGATAAAAGTTATGAGTGTCAAAACAGTGAATAAAACAAAGAGTTCCACCATCTTGTTGAGACAACTTATGTATACATACATATGTAGTATTTATAACAATCTAGCGTACTCCTACGATGCAAGCCCTAACCTACTTCTCTAGGGTGTGAATGTATGGTTTGCCAAGAAACCCCCATTTGGATGATCCATCCGCTTTTGCCGGGTGGGTAAGAGTGTAGGACCCCATTGTGGTCACAAACTGGACACCCCTCACGGAGATGTCAGTCAGCTGCTAGGCAAAAGTTTCAGCATGCAAGGACCCTCGAAGCCAGCAGAAGTGTCTCCTCTGATTGTATTTGGAAAGAAAAGGATGTATATAGAAAGAGGCATCCTTGCCTTGGGCCGTGATTGTGGTTCGTCTGCCTATTATTTGTATTCCAGAGATAGCTGCGCCGCCATATGGACATAATAACAGGCACATTTGTGTCATGCACGTGAAGGCCTTGCACATAATGCCAAGGCAGTATGATAATGTTCTCACGAAACTCTTTGTGTCAGCAAGGTCGGCGTTTTTTAGAAACTAACCCAAGTGTCACAAATGCAAATGTGTGTCAAAAGTCGATGTGAAAAGTGAAGGCAACTTTAGGGAAGGACCGTGTATATGTAAAATGGCACTATTTCCTACCTGGCCTAACTCAGGCACATAACATTAGTAGAGAATAGTGGCGTACAGTGCATTGGTGCGGAGTAAATGGGCATAGTGTGCAGTGGTGTAGAGTGTATTGGTTTTGAGTAAAGTGGTGTAGAGAGCATTGGTGTAGAGTGCAGTGGCATATATTGTAGCGGTGTAGAACAGAGTGGCATAGTGTGGAGTGGCGTAGAGTGAAGTGGTGCAGAGGGGAACAGAGTGGTGTAGAGTGCAGTGGCATAGAGTAGATTGTTTCAAAGTAGAGTGAAGTGGCATAGAGTGCAGTGGTATAGAGTAGAGTGTCGTAGAGTTCAGTAGTGTAAAGTAGATTAGAGTGGCTTAAAGTGAAATGGCATAGAGTACAGTGACAGAGTGGAGCGATGCAGAGTAGAGTGGAGTAGAGTTCAATGGCAGAGAGACCAGTGTTGCAGAGTAGAGTGACGTTGAATGAAGTGGCATAGAGTGGAGAGGTGTAGAGTGGAGTGGTGCAGGGTACACTGCAGTGGCATACAGTGGAGTGATGCAGAGTAGAGTAGTGTAGAGCGCATTGGCATAGAGTAGAGTGGTAGAGTGGCGTAGAGTGCAGTAGAGTGAGTAGAGTGGCGTAGAGTGCAGTCATGCAGAGTACAGCGGCATAGAGTGTAGTCATGCAGAGAGCAGTGCCGTAGAGTGCAGTGGCATAAAGTGCAGAGGCATAGAGTGCAGTGGCATAAAATGCAGTGGTATAGAGTGCAGTGGCATAGAGTGGTGCAGAGAGCAGTGATGTAGAGTACAGTGGAGCAGAGTAGAATAGAGTGGAGTAAAGTGCAGTGGCATTGAGTAGATTGTTTCAGAGTAGAGTGAAGTGGAGTAGAGTGCAGTGGTATAGAGTAGTGTTGTATAGTGCAGAGGGGTAGAGTGGATTAGAGTGGCTTGGAGTAGAGTGGTGTTTAGTGAAGTAATGCAGAGCAGAGTGGCACAGAGAGCAGTGATGCAGAGTAGAGTGAAGTAGACTGAAGTGGCATAGAGTGGAGTGGCACAGAGTGGAGTGGTGCAGTTTACACTGCAGTGGCATAGAGTAGAGTGATGCAGAGTAGAGTTGCGTAGAGTGCAGTGGCACAGAGTGCAGTAGAGTGGTGTAGGGTGCAGTGATGTAGAGTGTAGTCATGCAGTGGGGTAGAGTGCAGTGGTGTAGAGTGCAGTGGTGTAGAGTGCAGTGGCATAGAGTGCAGTGGCGTAGAGTGCAGTTGCGTAGAGTGGTGCAGAGTAGAGTTGTGCAGAGAGCAGTGACGTAGACTACAGTGGTGCAGAATAGAATAAAGTGGCATAGAATGCAGTGACGTAGAGCGCAATGGTGTAGAGTGGTCTAGCGTGCAGTGGCATAGAGTGCAGCTGCATATAGTAGAATGTTGTAGGCGTAAAGTACAGTGGTGCAAAGTAGTTAGTGTCGGTACAGTTGCACATGGTGCTTTGGTTTTGAGGATAGTGGTGTAGAGTCAATTGGCATAGAGTGCAGAGGTTTAGGTTAGAGTGGGGCAGCGTAGAGTACAGTGATGTTGAGTGGAGTGGCGCAGAGTAGAGTGGCATAGAGTGAAATGGCATAGAATTCAGTAGCGCAGAGTAGATTATTTCAGAGTGGAGTGGTGCAGGGTAGAGTATAGTGGAGCAGGGTAGAGTGCAATGGCATAGAGTGGAGTGGTGCAGGGTAGAGTGGAGTGGTATAGAGTAGTGGCATAGAGCGCAGTGGCATAGAGTAGAGTGGCGTAGAGTAGAGTGGAGCAGTGTTGACTGCAGTGGCATAGAATGAAGTTGCCCAGAGTGGAATAGAGTGCCGTAAAGTGTAGTGGCATAGTGTAAAGTGGCATAGAGTAAATTGTTTCAGAGTAAAGTAAAGTGGCATAGAGTGGAAGTGGTGCATGGTAGAGT
Organism: Calotriton arnoldi; assembly: GCA_963921515.1. Classification (NCBI taxonomy): domain Eukaryota; kingdom Metazoa; phylum Chordata; class Amphibia; order Caudata; family Salamandridae; genus Calotriton; species Calotriton arnoldi. The sequence goes on along the minus strand of CAWUFW010000447.1, from coordinate 1,934,747 downwards.
GGAGTGGTATAGAGTAGTGGCATAGAGTGCATTGGCATAGAGTGCAGTGTTGCAGAGTGAAGTGGCATGGTGTTCAGAGTGGAGTTGCCTAGACTGGAATGGTGTAGAGTGCAGTGGCAAAGAGTGCAGTGGTGCATAGTAGAGTGGGGTAGAGTGCACTGGCATAGAGTAGAGTTGTGCAGGGTAGATGCGGAAGGCATAGAGGGGAGAGGAGTTGGCCTAACAGCTAGGGCGGTCGACCTCAAATCTGGGGAACTGGGTTCGAGTCTCGGCAAGGACGTGCAACATCCTGTGATTCTGGGCAAATCACAATCTCCCCGTGCCTAACAAAAATGAATGTGTCCTCATGTAACGTAACTGGTGCTTGTGTAAAGTGCTCTGATACCTGATACCTTCGGGTCAAATTCACGCTATATAAAACTACGTAAAAAACTTTTTTTTTAAATAGAAGGAAGTTGTGTAGAGTGTAGTGTCAGAGTGCAGGACCTGACTGTCTAGGCAATTGTGCTTGGCAAACGTGTGGAAAGATGCCCACGTTGCTGCCTGGCAGATGTCCAGGACTAGGACACCCTGAGCCAACGCTGTGGTCGCAGCCTTCCTCCTGGTGGAATGAGCTCATAAGCCCTCAAGGGGCTGCCTTTTAGTCAGGGCATATCAGATCTTAATGCAGAGAATGACCCAGCAAGAAAAGATCCATTTCTGCACTGCCCGACCTTTTTTAGCTCCCACGTATCCCACAAAGAGTTAATCGTCCACCCAGAACTCCTTTGTGCGGTCAAGGTAGAACAACAATGCTCTTTTTGGGTCCAGACGGTGGAGACACTCCTCTTCCTTAGAGTGATGCGGGGGAGCAAAAAAGGTGGGCAGCGTGATACATTGACCCAGATGGAATGGGGTCACCACCTTTGGCAAGAATGAAGCCCATGTGTGAAGCACACCTTTATCTGCAAAGATTGTCATATATGGAGGCTTGGATGACAATGCCTGCAACTCACTCACCCTCCGGGCCATTGGTATTGCCACCAGAAAGGCTGTTTTGATGGTAAGCAGCCAGAGGGGACAATTATGTAAAGGTCAAAGAGGAGTGCACATAAGAAAAGTAAGAACCAAATTAAGGTCCCACTGTGGCATGACAAAGGGCATTGGTGGAAACATATGTACAAGCCCTTAAAGAATCTATTTTCAACAGGAGATTTAAACAAAGAGTGTTGGTCCGGCAGCCGCAAGAAAGCAGACAGAGCAGAAAGATAACCCTTAAGAGTACCCAAGTTAGAACCCTGCTGGGCAAGGGTAAGAATGAAAAGAAGGATAGTAGATAAAGAGGCAGAAAGAGGGTAAATCGAACTTTCTGTACAATATTTTACAAACTTTTGGCAACTGCAGGCATATACGTCTTATTTGAAGGACGCCTGGCTGCCAAAATAACATTACATACTTCAGGAGGAAGGTCGAAGATATCAACTGTCGCCGCTCAATCTCCAGGCATGGAGGTGGAGAGTTGACAGGTTTGGGTGGAGGACGCTTCCCTGCTGCTGAGACAGAAGATCCTCACGAAGGGGCAACCTGATCGGAGGATCGATGCTCATTTAAAGCAGCTCTGGATACCAGACTCTCTGTGCCCAGTCCGGAGCCACAAGAATGACTTGGGTCCGGTCGTTCGTAATCTTCTTTAGAACTCTGGGCAGAAGTGGTATGGGCGGAAAGAGGTACAGGAGTCTACGGTTCCACTCGTGAAGAAAAGTGTCGCTGAGCGATAGCTGCCTTGGAAACTCCAGCACACAAAACTGCTGACATTGCGCGTTCTCTTTGGAGGCAAACAGATCCACTCAAGGCTCTCCCCACTGTTGAAAGAGACCTCGTGCCATATCAGACTGGAGACGCCATTCGTGTTGCACTAGACATCAACAACTGAGTTCATCAGGCCTGGCATTCAGAGAGCCTGCCAGGTGTTGAATCACCTGGATTATCTCCTGCTGTTACAGCCTTGTCCAGAGGCGCGGGCCTCTTGACAAAGTGTCCACGACCCCACCTCGCCATGTTTGTTGCAGTACCACAAGGCGGTGCTGTTGTTCATGAACACCTGCACTAACTTCCCCTTGACAGAAGGAAGAAATGCTTTCAATGCCAAATGGATTGCCAGAAGCTCCAACAAATTGATGTGGACCCCTGACTTCGCCAGAAACCAGTGTCCTCTGATCTCCACCTCTCCCAGATGGCCACCCCATCCCAGGAGTGACTCATCTGTCACTACTGTGAGATCTGGTTGGGGAAGGGAGAGGGGTCTGCCTTTGACCCAATCGTGGTTCATCACCCACCTATGCAGGTCTTTCGCAGTTCCCTCCAAGATCTGGACCATGTCGGAGAGATTCCCCAGATGCTGCACCTATTGGAACTTCAGGTCCCACTGCAGGGCCCACATATGAAATTTGGCGTGCTTTACCAGCAGGATGCAGGGGGCCATGAGACCCAGCAGCCTCAGAGTCAGTCTCACTGAAATCCAGAATAAAGACTGAAACATCGGTATCATAACCTGAATATCTTGGACTCGCTGCTCAGGAGAATAAGCCAGAACCTGCACTGTGTCCAGAACAGCTTCGATTAAAGGCAGTGTCTGAGAAGGAGTCAGGTGTGACTTTGACACATTTATAGAGAACCCGAGTGAATGCAGGAGGTCTGTCATAGTCTGAAGGTGGGAGATGACAGCCTGGAGCGAAGATGCCTTCAACAGTCAGTCGTTGAGATAGCCTAAACTGCGCAGATGAACTGCAACCACCGCCATCACCTTAGTGAACACCCAAGGGGCACTGATAAGGCCAAAAGGTAGCACGGTAAACTGAAAGTGCTCGTGGCCTACCTTTAACCACAGGCAATGTATGTTACTGAGAGGCTCGAGGATCTGGCCGTAACATGAGAGTCCTTGTAGCACTCCAAGGCTGAGTCCACCTTCTCTCTGCAGAGACGAAATCCATCAAAGGGCATGTCCATTAGATTAGCCTGGACATCGCCCGAGAAGACAGTTGCTCTTAGTCAGGCATGGCACTCTAAGGCCACCGTCGAAGACACTGCTCTGACTAGCGAGTCAGTTGTGTCAAGGCCACACCTAATGGGGAATTTTGCTGCATCTCTCCAATCCTTCACTGCCTGAGAGATTACAGCCCTGGCCTCCTCCGGGACCTGTGGCAGCACTTGCGCAACCGTCTCCTAAAGGGAGTGGGACAAACGGGCCAATAAGCATGCAGTATTCACTGACCGCAATGCCAGGCCGGTCGAAGAAAACATCTTCTTCCCAAGTGTGTCCAGCCTCTTGGATTCCCTATCATAAGGAACAGAAGGGAACGTGCCATGGGAAGTCAAAGCCTGCACCACCAAGCTCTCAGAGGTGGGGTATTGGCTGAAGAACCTTGGGTCGCCCGGAGCCTGGCGATGGCGGCGTGCAATTGTCCTGTTCACAGGGGCCCCTGTGCTAGGCTTGGACCACGTGCCTAGGATGACAACAGTTAGCGCTTCACTGAAGGGTAATAGAGGTTCAGAGTTGGAAGCCCCAGGCTGAAGCACTTCGGTCAGAAGATTTGTCCTGAACTGCACGGAGGGCAAATCCAGTCCAAGGACCTCTGCTGCCCTCCTTACCAGGATGCTTGTTTCCAGTCCAGGGAGGACCTGGCCTGGCAGTTCGGTCTGGACTGTTCCCATGGGGCACAGGGTCAAGACTGATTTGCATATGGCTGGGTCCAAACTGGGGTGGCGTAGTGGGCAAAAGAACGATGGATTTAACCCAGATCTTTTGACTGGGGGAGAATGTTTGCATTGTCAGCATTCCGTCCATCATTTGTTTGCTGTAACACTTTTCGCCCTAAGTGGGATGGGTATGCCCAGACGTGGGTCCCTTGCTCACTGTGCCACTGGATTCAAGCTAGCCTGGCTGAAGAAGGGTGACATACCTGAAACCGGTCCCAGGATGCTTGTTTCCGGTCCAGGGAGGACCTGGCCTGGCAGTTCGGTCTGGACTGTTCCCATTGGGCACAGGGTCAAGACTGATTTGCATATGGCTGGGTCCAAACTGGGGTGGCGTAGTGGGCAAAAGAACGCTGGATTTAACCCAGATCTTTTGACTGGGGGAGAATGTTTGCATTGTCAGCATTCCATCCATTATTTGTTTGCTGTAACACTTTTCGCCCTAAGTGGGATGGATATGCCCAGACGTGGGTCCCTTGCTCACTGTGCCACTGGTTTCAAGCTAGCCTGGCTGAAGAAGGGTGACATACCCTGAAACCGGTCCCAGGATGCTTGTTTCCGGTCCAGGGAGGACCTGGCCTGGCAGTTCGGTCTGGACTGTTCCCATGGGGCACAGGGTCAAGACTGATTTGCATATGGCTGGGTCCAAACTGGGGTGGCGTAGTGGGCAAAAGAACGATGGATTTAACCCAGATCTTTTGACTGGGGGAGAAGGTTTGCATTGTCAGCATTCCGTCCATCATTTGTTTGCTGTAACACTTTTCGCCCTAAGTGGGATGGGTATGCCCAGACGTGGGTCCCTTGCTCACTGTGCCACTGGATTCAAGCTAGCCTGGCTGAAGAAGGGTGACATACCCTGAAACCGGTCCCAGGATGCTTGTTTCCGGTCCAGGGAGGACCTGGCCTGGCAGTTCGGTCTGGACTGTTCCCATGGGGCACAGGGTCAAGACTGATTTGCATATGGCTGGGTCCAAACTGGGGTGGCGTAGTGGGCAAAAGAACGATGGATTTAACCCAGATCTTTTGACTAGGGGAGAATGTTTGCATTGTCAGCATTCCGTCCATCATTTGTTTGCTGTAACACTTTTCGCCCTAAGTGGGATGGGTATGCCCAGACGTGGGTCCCTTGCTCACTGTGCCACTGGATTCAAGCTAGCCTGGCTGAAGAAGGGTGACATACCCTGAAACCGGTCCCAGGATGCTTGTTTCCGGTCCAGGGAGGACCTGGCCTGGCAGTTCGGTCTGGACTGTTCCCATGGGGCACAGGGTCAAGACTGATTTGTATATGGCTGGGTCAAAACTGTGGTGGCGTAGTGGGCAAAAGAACGATGAATTTAACCCAGATCTTTTGACTGGGGGAGAATGTTTGCATTGTCAGCATTCCGTCCATTATTTGTTTGCTGTTACACTTTTCGCCCTAAGTGGGATGGGTATGCCCAGACGTGGGTCCCTTGCTCACTGTGCCACTGGATTCAAGCTAGCCTGGCTGAAGAAGGGTGACATACCGTGAAACCGGTCCCAGATGCTTGTTTCCGGTCCAGGGAGGACCTGGCCTGGCAGTTCGGTCTGGACTGTTCCCATGGGGCACAGGGTCAAGACTGATTTGCATATGGCTGGGTCCAAACTGCGGAGGCGTAGTGGGCAAAAGAACGATGGATTTAACCCAGATCTTTTGACTGGGGGAGAATGTTTGCATTGTCAGCATTCCGTCCATCATTTGTTTGCTGTAACACTTTTCGCCCTAAGTGGGATGGGTATGGCCAGACGTAGGTCCCTTGCTCACTGTGCCACTGGATTCAAGCTAGCCTGGCTGAAGAAGGGTGATATACCCTGAAACATGTCCCAGGATGCTTGTTTCCGGTCCAGGGAGGACCTGGCCTGGCAGTTCGGTCTGGACTGTTCCCATGGGGCACAGGGTCAAGACTGATTTGCATATGGCTGGGTCCAAACTGGGGTGGCGTAGTGGGCAAAAGAACGATGGATTTAACCCAGATCTTTTGACTGGGGGAGAATGTTTGCATTGTCAGCATTCCGTCCATCATTTGTTTGCTGTAACACTCCTTACCATGGCATAAGAAGCCCCCTCCTCCATAGCCACAGTCGGTGGAGAGAGCATGCCAGTATCTGGGGATGTATCCAGTCCACTGGCTTCCCCAAGTTCCTCATACCAGTCCATCTGTTCCACAGATACATTCTGGTGTTCTAAAGGGTCCATAGATCTCTCCCATACCTGAAAAGTCCTTCCAGGCAATAACATAGAACCTCTGGGTTTTGCCGGTGCTGGAATCGGCGTCGAGCGACGCTGATCCGACACGGAGTCATCTGGAATAAGGATGGGGCTGGCACCACCAGTGGCCGCTGGCTAAACGAAGCCACTGACTTCTGGGCCGACACTGAAGAAGGTTGCGCTGACACGACCAGCATCGTCCCAGATCCGGGATCGGATCCATGAGGCCCCACGGTGGCATGGCTGGAGCCGACGGCGTCAAATCTGATGGGGCCCCTTCCGACCCCGCGTGCCCGAAGGTTCACCAGAGAGGTCGGCCCACTCAAATACAAAGCGCATGGCATCGTAAAATTCTTTTATTTGAGTGGGGGTCACTCCGGATCCTAGAAACGGGGGGCAGCATGGAGTCGTCCCTAGCTCCGGCTCCAGAGAACAATGCCTAGAGCATCAGTGCTCCTTACCTCGTTCATCGACAGACGACAGTAAAGGCAAAGATGAAGTCCGCTTAGACTTCTTCTTTTTCTTGTGCCTCTTCCCACAGTGTCACAAAGACCTCGAGTGGGAGGACGAGGACTTGGGGCTCCAGGAGCAGTTCCGCGACCTCCTCTTCTTCCAACGCAACTGGGATCGCTGCGGAGTCTCGCTGGTCGGTGTTGACTGCCGGGCCGCAAGGAGCTTCATAGCTCACTCCCGCAAGGCCTTCAAAGCCATGGCCCGACTGTCTGAGCATGACTTCGAGTCATGGTCGCGGTTGGGACACCAGGGACAGAGGAGGTCGGGGTCAGTTACCGACATGGCGCAGTGACAGGCGCCACATGGTTTAAACCCTGTCTTTCTAGAAGACATCCCTCGACACACAGAAATAAGTTTGCTTAACAAAAAGTCGAAAAAGCATGTCAAAAAGAGACAGAGGGGTAGCTCTTCTCCAGATCGGCGCGTAACTGTCACGGAAAGAAAAGAACTGACGTCCGCGCAGCTGGGTAGTGCCTATATAGGTGACTGCGATGTCATAACCGCTGCCGAAGATGTCACGCGGAGCCAAATGGAGTCACCAACGGTGCGCGCAGGGGTACTGCTCACGCAAAAGTTTCTGGATCCAGCCTGATACCTGGGAAATCCAAAGGTAAGGAATCTGCAGCTAGAACTCTCGATCACATGAAAAGTATAGTGGCGTAGAGTGCAGTGGTGCAGAGTAGATTGGCGTATAGTGCATTGGTTTTGAGTAAAGTGGCGCAGAGTGCATTGGCATAGAGTGCAGTGGCATAGAGTGGTGCAGAGTGGAGTGGCACTGAATGCAGTAGTGCTGAGTGCAGTGGCATAGAGTAGACTGTTTCAGAGTAGAGTGCAGTGGTGCAGAGTAGATTAGAGTGGTGTAGCGGGGATTGGCATAGAGTGCACTGGCGTACAGTGGAGTGGTACGGAATAGAGTGCATTAGCGTAGAGTGCAGTGTTGCAGAGTAGGGTGGCACTGAGTAAAGTGGCACAGAGTGGTGTAGAGTGCAGTGACAGAGAGTGCAGAGGTGCATAGTAGAGTAGTGTGGAGTAGAGTGCATTGGTGTGGAGTGGTGTAGAGTAGAGAGGCGTAGAGTGGAGTGGTGCAGTGACGCAGTGTGGAGTGGAGTGGCAGTGTGTTGTGTGGTGGTATAGAATAGAGTGCAGTGGAGTAGTGTGGTGCAGAGTAGAGTGGAGTGGGGTAACGTGGAGCATGCATGGTATGGTAGCGTACTTCCATTACGAATTACACATCTTCTATTGAAATGACCATTACATTTGCACTAACATAGCTTTACTGATAAAAGTATACAGCGCACACATAATAATGTGTGGCAATGTCATCACCCAATGTATTGATTTGATTGTCAGCACAGTTCATTTAAAGACATTTACATTTTGTTGTGTTCTAGAAAAAAAATAACATTGTTTAGCCTTCCTCAAGCAGACCCCTGTAGCCAGCATGATTGTCACATAAACCCTCTCACTTTGAAGTCAGAGAAAGAACATTAAACACCAAGCTTCCTAGAAGACATAGCCTGACATATGACTTCTGTCTTTGAATGTGCAGCAAATGTGACAAGATAATAGCAAGATTTAAAAGCCTGGTTACAGAAAGTGAGTTTGTGGAAGAATACAGTAAACAAGTTTTGAACAACGGAAGGGATGAACTCGAGCTGGAAAGCCTAATGCAATTAAAGCCAGAAAATATAAAGCAAGCAAACGTGAGTTACAAACCACAAAGCCAATGGTATGCAACGGGTGGAACTTTCTGAATGTCCTCAAGATGTCTTTAGCAGTAGGCTTCAACCTAAAAACACCAACATTATACCAGTGCCTGTTTTTCAGCAAACTTGGTACCACATGCCCTTTGTTCACAAACATGTTAGCAGGTTAACACTATTGCTCCTTGCCACACCTCTGAATAGGTTTGAAACTTTTATGATGTTACTGTGAGAAGTTGGCCTGGTATATGCTGTTCACTAATTAAAGTGGGCACCTTGTACCAGTCCAAACAACCCTTATTGATGATTAGGTTAAAGAAAACCTTTATAGAAAGCTATCCTAGTGGTAGCTGTGGAGAGCAGCCTTCAGGCTAAGTCTTGAAGGAATGTAAAGCAGCTTGTTTTACCAGTATATAACCTCTTGAATGACCAAATGAAAGGAGAACCACACCAGGTATATAAAATATATGTATTTATTACTAAACACTCTCTACTAACCTCTTTATGAGATTAGAGAACAAGGCACACAATATTACAGTACTAGAACGACAGTAAATAGCACAATACACAGTGGGCTCCTGGGGGAGACCAAACCATATATAAAGAAAGTGGTATAACAACCCCGACTTGACTAGACACAGTGCCTAGAGCACGTAGAATTGCTGGGACCCCAAGGAACCACCCAAGGTAGTGACACAGGGGACCCACGGAGGACGGGTGCAGTGTGGGAACACAGACGCGAGCTCCGTACAACTCTATGGGAAAGTCGCGGTTGGAAATTTAGAGTTTACGGACACTTCGGAGAGGACTTCAAGCAAACCCAGTTAAACTTAGAAGGTTCTAAGGCCAGCACCCTTGTGAGTACCGAGGTACCCGTGTTACCTAGCCCAGGGAAGCCGGGTGCATAGGGGTCAAGTTGTGTCGGAAAACCTTGTAGTTTTCAATGGCGTGATGCGAAGAAGTGCTGCTGCCGTGGAGAAGGAAAGTGTCCGGTGTGACCCAAGCCTGGATCGGAGATGAGAAGAACCTGAAAGCAGAGGGGACAAAGTCTGGGTCACTTCACGTGACCAGGAGCGGAGCAATCGAATGCCCACTGATGTCGGGTGCTTCAGGTGCGAAGAGGTGAAGCTTGACTCTGCAGCCACGGGGACCAGGAGACGTCGACGACGACCAGATTCCGCAGGTGAGCTGTCCCACGAAGGATGTTGAGTGCTAGGGGGTCAGTTTCCGGATTGGAGACCAACAAGCCTTGGCAACTGCAACCCATGGGGTCAGAGAAAAGATGCTTCGTTGAGGACCAGCAAGGTCCTGGGGACTCCCCAAGCTATGGAGAGTCAGGGCACGTCTGGAGCAACCAGGAAAATCCACTGTAAGTTAAAGTTGCCTTCTCAGGGACCCACAGGTCAATGGACCAAGGATCGCAAAGGGACCTCGAGAGGAACCACACAATACCAGCCCACAGAACACTCGTGGAGTGTAGGCCAGTAATCTTCGGTGCAAACACTGCTTGGGGCTTGGACTACAAGTAGCCCAAAGCACAGCCTCAGGGATCGCCTAAAAGCATATACTGCTGCAAATGTGCACGGTGTCCAGGGGTTCGGGTTGCACGGTCCCCACGAGGGCTGCGGGTCTCAGGTTTGCTGAGAGCACTAGTCGGCCTCGGGGAAGCTTGGGCACCTACCTCCTGTGTTGCAAGATCTTCGGAGTCCGTCGGGAGCTGCATAGATGCAAACCGGTCAGATGCGTTGAGGTGCCTGCCTTGCAGGGGAGTAACTCCTTTACTCCAAGGGAGATTCTTCAGTCGTCCAGCAAAGCGTAGATCGTCGAAGGTTACTTGGTTTCTGTAGCAGAGTTTAGTCCAGGTAATATCCAAAGTCCTGTAGTCAGGGGTTCCTACTTTATACCCAAGGAAGGGGTGGGACAAACTCTGGGGACCCACCTATGGGAGGGTCAGGACAGAGGGGTGGCTACACCCATGTCCTTTGTCCAGTTTCGCGCCAGAGGAGGGGCTGATAGCCCCTGCAACCGGTTTGAGCTGGACTATGCACAGGGACAACAAATGTGCCCCCAGTGCAGACATCAAAGCACTCTGAGAGTGCACCCACCCAGCCCCAATACACTAAAGCCTGTCTGGGAGGTGGTCACACCTCCCTGTGACAGGAAACCTATTGTCAAGCCTTCCCCTGCCGGAGTTTCGTCCAGCATCAGGAGGGCAGACTCGTGTCTGTGGCTGGCAGCATCCATTTTGTGATACCAGGGCTCTATGAAGCTGGTACGGGGTGTACCGGTGCTGTCATATTTCTCCCTCTAGGAGGGAGGAATCATACCTCTCACACCAGTTACTGGTGTGGAGGTATGATTCCAAGGTGTTTGACACCAAACACGACATAATTCCTTGCAGCCGTTTTAAAGTTAGCATTTACCGCGAGGTTATAATGCCCTTAAGAGTATATGGTTGGCTGCATCACAGACAACCCCGGAATAGTGGTTCCGAAGGCTGCAGAGAGGCTCTGCTCATGCATGGGCACCCTCTCACATAAAACCCAGCACCCTGCCTTCAGGATTGATAAGGCCTGCCATAGGGGTGATTGATAGGCTTATATGTGCAGTGATTAGGATATAGTGAACCTATATCTAAGGAAGGGGTGCATACACCACCTTACACAGGCTGCAGTAGCAGACCTGTTGTGTCATTTTGAATGGCCTCTCAGGGGTGGCATAATACATGCTGCAGACCCTGGGAGGCCTCTGGGGTACCTATGCCCTGGGTACATAGTATACCATATTCTAGGGACTTATAAGGGTACCCCAGAATCCAATCTGGAGTGTACCTAAAGTACATGAACAACCAATTTAGGGAGTAAGCAGATAGACTGGGGTCCTGAATAGCAGGATCCCAGTCAGACTAAGTCGAAAACCAGGAAAACACCAGGAAAAAAGTGGGGGCAACCATGCAGTCAGATTCCACCTTCCTACATAACCCCCCCCCCCAAACGAAAGGAGATAAGGCTAACCTTGTCCAGTTGAGCCTTTATTGACTAAGTGGCCATATAAGGAAGATCCTGCACTAACATGGATACCCCCTGTCTTATGGTCCACTAAGCAGTCCCTATCCCTAAGGGTATGGGATGGTCTCCAAAAGTTGGGATTTCTACCTATGGGGTGTTTTGGCAAAGTAAAAGGCTGGTGGGGTGGCTGAGTAGAGAAGTGAGGCCCTAATAAAGTTGGCCTCAGCTTCCGCAGATCACTGGTCACCATGGAGGCCCTAAGGGTCAACCTCTGGCTGCCTACAGCTGGGGGTTGGGTCCCTCTGGTTGGAACACTGGAGGGACATGGTAGGTTTGGAATCACTTGGTCCCAGGTTTGCCTTGGCCCAACAGAATTCATCTGGGGGAGGTCCCTATCCAATGGTAAGAGGGATCCCTCAGTGGGTTGAGGAATTTTCACCTGGCTAGGGCTACTAGACTGGGTGCCCCTAATCTGTGGATGAGGGGTTCCTCTGGACAATGGGCCCTAAGGGGTCCACTGACCTCCCTGACCTCTGCAGCCCTAGGCTGAGTGAGGTAGGGTAGAGAGGGGCAGGATACCTGCTCCAGACTGGGTACCACCTTGGAAGGGACCCCTGCCATCAGGGGTGTTGCCAGGCCAGGCCTGACCACCTCTGGGGCAGTTCCTTCACTAGGGATAGGATCAGATCCCTGAGGAAGCTGACCCTTACCTATAGTCTGGGGGTAGAAGACTTTTCTTCCACCCTTATGCTCTCTGGTGGAGTAGAGTGGGCCATTATTTCAGGCTCCACTTCTCCAAAATGTCCCTGGGATGGGGCTGAGGCCCTAAGAGCCCCACCAACTTTCTCAGGGAGGCCTACCATTCTTAAATGGGCCTGGTATTCAACGTCAGCCCAGGCTGAAACCTCCAGATCATTGCCCAACAGGCAATCTACAGGCAAGTTTGGGGATACTGCCACTCTCTTTGGGCCAGTGACCCCTCCCCAGCTGAGATTGACTATGGCCATGGGATGATCTGTTCTGATACCATCAATGTTGGTCACCTGGTACTTGAACTCAGGTAAAAGCTGTTGAGGGGGGACTAGTTTCCCTGTCACCATGGTGACACTAGCCCCTGTGTCCCTGAGTGCCAAAGCTTTCTGACCATTTATCAGTGGCTCCTGTCTGTACTTGCCCAAGGAATTAGGATTTACAGTAAAAGTGGCAAAGCCCATGCCACCATCACAGACTAAGGAGGCCTGTGAGGTGGACCTGGCTAAACCATGGTCCACCTCAGTTCCCCATGAGAACCCACCTAACTTTTTGGGTGCATTACTACCACCTGGGGGATTACTACTTGTAGTACCAGGAGGAGTGGTAGTATTGCTAGGAGGAACATTTTCCTTATTGCTGGCCTTAGGGCAACTGGGGTTATTTTTCCAGTGGCCAGGCTTCTTACATATATGGCAATAAGGTTTCATTTCAGGGGAGGAAGGAGTTTGGGACCCACCCCCAGGAGAGGACTTTTGGGGCCCTGTAGTGGATTTATCTTGTGATTTATCCCCACCTTTCTCTTGGTTTTTGGAAGAATCTTTCTTCTGGTCACCACCCTGATTCTTTGGCTTTACTCTGGTTCTGACCCATTTGTCTGCCTTCTTTCCCAATTCTTGGGGAGAGGTCAGATCAGAGTCCACCAGGTACTGGTGTAAAAGCTGGTTTTGACAATTATGAAGGATCTGCTCCCTCTTAATCAAATTGTACAATCCTAAAAAGTCATGCACCTTGCTGCCATCTATCCAACCTTCCAGAGCCTTAGTAGCACAATCTACAAAGTCAACCCAGTCCTGAGTCTGTGCCTTTTGGGTGTCTCTGAACTTTAACCTGTATTGTTCAGTGGTTAAGCCAAACCCATCAATCAGAGCACTCTTCAGGACTTTGTAATTATCAGCATCCTCTTCTCTTACAGTGAGGAGCTTGTCTCTACCTTTGTCTGCAAAGGAGAGCCACAAGATTGCAGCCCACTGCTCCTGGGGGACCCTCTGTACCTTACAGGCCCTCTCCAGTGCAGTTATCCATTTGTGGATGTCATCCCTACTCTGGTAGGGAGGGACAATCTTGTTCAGGTTCCTCTGGTGATGAGTATCTTCTCTACTCCTAGGGGCACTGTTGCTGCCACCATGGGGCTCTAGTCCCAACTTCTGAGAGGCTCTCTGAAGCTCCAGGGATTCCCTATCTAAGGCCAATTGCTCTCTCTTGATCCTGAGCTTAGCTCTTTCAAACTCAAGCAGTTGGCACTTCTTCTCATAAGAGGACTCCCTTTTATGAGAAGCAGAGGTCCCTACAGAAGTACCAGAATGATTAGATTCCAGAGAAGGAGATCTAGATCTTCTTGGTAAACTGTTAACCCTTCCTGGGGGAGTAAAGAGAGGGCCACTGAGGCCTTCCTCACCTGAAGGAAGAATTGGATTGGCCAGGTTAGAATCATCTTGATCCCTCTGGTCAGCATTGGAGTCCAGGTCATAGAAGTTTTCACTTCCTGGCCTTTCTTCCTCTGCTGCCCCACCCAACTTGCCTGCCTCATCAGACCCTGGGGTCTTTCTGAGGTCATCTAACAGCAAAGCCTCTATGAGGCGTTGAGTGCTTGCATGTCTCCCTGTCTTCAGTTTCCTAGATGTACACATATTTCTCAATTCTTGGAATGTGAGATTGTCATACCTAGTTGGCAAGGAGTCACTGACTTCAGGCCTTGAAGACATTCTAGTGTAGTGTGGTGTGGTCAGACTAAGTCGAAAACCAGCAAAACACCAGGAAAAAAGTGGGGGCAACCATGCAGTCAGATTCCACCTTCCTACAGTTACCAATCTAACTGGTAACGTTTTACAATTAATGAAACAACACAATTTAGAGGGGGTCCTAGGGAATTTAGAGACCAGCGAGGGTTGGATCCCTATACAATAATGATTAAACACACAAAATCCTCGGGTCGGAGAACACACATATATGCCTGAAAAAGAGACAGCTCCGGTTCCAGCTCTTTGAAAGCTCGGGGTCTCGACGGAGAGAGCGGTGCCCCTCCCCTGAGCTGTCGCCAGGTTGAGGTGAGGCGACTTATCCGTACACAACGGGTACAACCAGTAAATCGAACACAACAAACGTGGGATTACTGGTTCTGTATAGAAACAATATTGTTGTTTTGTATTTGTTGTCACGATTTTTTTGTCAACTTTTTTTTATCGCAGTAGCACATAATATCTTTGGTCCTGACGAAAGCTGCGACACCTTACAGGGTCCTTGAGGCTAAAACATGTAGACCCGTTCACGTCCACCACACGCAGTTATTATTTTAAACTGCAGGTGCTCTGTTTTTAATCCTGGCACCAGGAACAAACCAATAAAGTCCATATTGCTCCTGTTAGTTAGTTTTAATATCACTTACTCACATTTTTTCTCTGTCTTCAAGTTCCGCACTGCGCCCGCCATCCAACCCATTCAGTTGTCTTCTCGTCTGTAGGATTTATTATATCCTAAATAGTGTAGGAATAAAAAACATCCCTGAGCTCCTCCCTCACAGTGAGGGGGTTGTAGTAGCCCTTGGTGGGGCTAGGGTTCCCCTTCAAGAGGAGAATCCCAGATGATGAAGCATGCCACCTCGGTGGGTGATGGGATTACGTCCTAATTAAGGGATTCCCTTAGTAGCACGTTGAGATCATCTTTGCTGTCTCTTTTTCAGGCATATATGTGTGCTCTCAGACCCGAGGATTTCGTGTGTTTAAACGTTTTACAATTAACAATGATTAGCTTTCATCTATTTTATTAGGTGGTTGTGTGTGCCTCTCATCTAACATTAACAGTTCTTTAGCATACTACAGCCTCAAGTGTTCAATACACATAGTTAATTAAAACATATATAACTATCTGCTACCCTCGTCAAAGCGGCGGATTTCATGTCCTGTAAGATTTATGCAGTATAAGAGCACGTGATGTGACCCCTACTGATGCTGGGTTTTGGTGAAGTGACACCTTTGCAACAAAGAGGCTGTCTATTTGCATCGTATGTAAGTATTTTAAAAGATTGGAGGTAAGTGATATTTATCTTCTTTGCATTTTCACGCCATCTCTGGAACATTATGGAATCATCAGCTATCGAACTGGAAACAAGTGTTGCTAAGTGTTAATTATCGGTATCTATTACTTTATGCTAAACTGCTGCTGGAGTCTGTATGACAAGCATGGGTATAGCCCTGTGAAGTACACAATTCACTGTACTCTGCCGACTTTTGTGGTTCATGCTACACTAACACCAGATACCGACATACACACTTTTCTAATTGTAGTTGAAGAACAAATGGGCCATAGGCTTCCTACTTCCATACACTAGACTTTGAAAACATGTAGAATTATAGATGGGTAACAGTGAATTACAGGGATGTTTTTCACCGAGGGGTTCTGAGTGATGTCAAGTAGACAACAGAGCAAAGCTCAAGCTGTCTATGATGTCACTCAGAACCTTGAGGTGAAAAACATCCCCGTAATTAACTTTTTACCCATCTATATTTTATGGATGTATGGCCCCCAAAATCATCGGTCCCTGCTTTCAACTGCTACACATGGGCAGATGAGTAATGGGTGAGTAATGGCCTCTGTTATGTATCCCTGTCCAAAGGGTAAAAGAAAGAAAAACTTACCTACCATTCTTGACCAAACCCCACCACTTTCCTTGCCTTCCTTCCTTCCCTCTGCTGCAGCTGTGCTTTCTTTCAAAACAGACAAGCAGGCTGCACTGACAGGCTCTCAGGGAGGCCTGTCAGTCTGGCATGATAGGATTTTATGACATCACAACAGTCGGTATCATATGTTACGCTGATTCCTATCCCCAAAACAACTTTTCACATCCACGTCACCTTGAGCCCTAGAGGTTACATTTCAGATACTTCAGCCTGAAGAACATAACAATAGGATTGCCTTCACAGGAATCTCCTTGGTTAAGGAGCAGTGGTTGCCCCAATGTCTCCGCAATACAAGGGAGGAGTCTACAGCAACTCCGCTTCCCTGCAAATGTCTACTCTTCCCAGTGATCCTCCCGAGTACCCAGTGATGTGAGACATGCAATCTAATTGTTGAAGAAAATAGATAAACCCCAACACCTCAACACACCATCAACATACTGCTCAGAATCTCCAGAAACCACAAACCGTCTCAATTCAAAACTTCCACTTCAATGTTCCAAAGGCGCATGCCAAAATAACCACATGATCTGGAGTAAGAAAACACAAGAAGAGTGCAGCACTGATGGGTCCACTAGAAAAGACGCTCCCCCCATGAAGATTTCCTTCCTTTCCTGTAGCCCTTTGCAGACTTTTCCATCACCAAACGGCTAATCAAGGCACACGTTCACAGGGGAACGTCTCTCCAGGGGATATTTCTCTTCTGAACCTGATCCACAAAAGAAATTCCTCAATGATTTAAAGGAGAGGATGACCCAACCAAGGGAACATAACACACCAGAGGTAGGGTCCTCTCAGAGCAGGTGGAAATGTGATGGGGATACGACATCACTTATAGGCAGGGCTTTAAGTGGGCCGGGTCTGTACGGGTCTGAGCACCTGCAGTTTTTTTGGGGGGCCCTCGAAACGGGTCTCTATCGGGCTCTATTTTCGCGGCTGGCAAAGGTAGTCCTTTCTTTTAAAAAAAAAAAATTCTGGACTGCAGTGAGAGCTCAGTTTCCTCACTGAGTAGTGGAGGTCACGGCATGACGTCATGCCAGGTCAACGTTGTTGGAGGAAGGGAAACCCTTTAAGAGAGCCATTTTCTCTCAGGATTTCCCTTCTCTTTTCCAGCGCAGGAGCAACGTCGTCGTGGTGCCAGCGTGGGATGGTGAAAACTGAGACTTTTAGAAACAGGTATTACCTTCTTCTTTCCTGCTTTCGTTTATTTGCTCCCCTGTGAAATGGATCCAAAAAAGAAAAACACTTTTGCTGGAATCGTCGTCTTTTTCTGACTTTTTTCAATTTCTAAGTGCAGCCTCGGGGTGGAGAGAACTAAAACATTCAAAATATGAAAAGTAACTAGCTAAAGCAAGACAGAGTGGTTGCAAGGTGACCAGATTGATTTATTCACACCTAAACACATTAGCGCCACTTTACAGTGTTTTCCAGTGAAGCGCTACTTTTGTTTTCTCGTCTCTCTTTGAACAACATTGTTTTCCCTGGGTTTGAAAGTGCACCATTCCTGGAGGTCCTGAAATACCTGCTTGATGGGTGAGTTGGAAAACAAAATGTGTACAGCGGCTGTGTGTTCACGAATGTGGTGTTTTTAAACCATACTGCTTACGTTTTGTAAGGATATAAGTAATGGACATTGAAGGGGTCCCTTCCAGGGCCTGTAATCGTGTCCTTAACTTTTCAGGCAAAAGCGCTCACTGATTTCTGAATAATGAGTGTAAAAGAGAAAGGTAACCATGTTGTTCCTGCTTACATTTCATGTGCTTTACTTAATCTTGCATTCTCTATGAGTGTTTGCTTTTTACAGGATGTTGTTAATTTTTTTAGGCAGCATATTGCTCTTGTCTAGTGCGTAATTTGAATTGAGTCACATCCAGGTGTTTATAGCGGGTCAGTGCAGTGCAAGTTTCTCTCAGTGGGGCAGTATTGTGTTCAGTGGGGAGAGGATGTGGCACTATGGTCCGAGCTGCTGAATTTGGACCTGGGGAACCAGGTTCAGCCTTCATGACCAGTCCACCAGAACACTCCCCTGAGGGAGCACATTCCCATGCTAGACCTTAGAAGGCCCCCAGACCTTAAAGGCCCTGGTGTCTTAGCACCAGCAGGTGGACCCTAGCAGTGGCATGTGTGGGTTAACCTTGAAGGCCTGTCCGCCACAATTCATTCTGAAGTTCACCTCCAGTCTTGCAGGCAGGCCTATGAAGCAGCACACCATAGAGTGACAGTGACTCTGTCACTGAGGTCACAGGACCCTTGAGCAGGGTGGCATTAGGGCAGTGCGACCGCACCAGGCGCTGACCAGCCGCGGTCCGTGCAGATAACAGCAGTGGGGCAGAGGGGCCGGGTAAGGGGGATTTCAGGGACGATGCCGAGGAAAATTAAATAATTAATTTTCCTTCAGCATCATCCCTCGAAACCCCCCCTTACCCGGCCCCACCGCTGTTACCTGCACGGAGCTATAAACAATTTATTAGTTAAAATCGTCAGATTATGCAGCAGATGATGTATTATGTGGCAAATATGGCAGAGCCATAATTATGTGGAAAACATTTGCAAACTAGGATATTTTGCCATCCATATTTGAACTGCTCTTGTGGAAAAAGTGAGAAGTGCTGATGATAAACTCCATGGCTGAGAGACAAATGGCTTGCGATTCCACTTTTAAGGATATTTGGGACATTCTGTGATTGGAAACGTATCCCACTTTGTGAATGTATTTTAATGTCAATAACTCATATTAAACCTTAAATAAACATGTGTATCCATTGGTTAAATTAAATAAGGTAATGAGCTGTAACCGGTTAGTGAAATGGGAAACAAATACTAAAAATTGGGATATTTTGCTCTTTCTGCCACACCTCTGACTCCGCCGAGAAACCGCAGCAAAATAGACACCATGAATATCTTCAAGGGTTTTGGGCAATCCTGCAATAGATTTCTAAGTAATGTAAATAATTTTTACATGTTTTTTAAAGTGTTTGGTATTTTTATGGCTTATACTTAATAAATATACTTTTTTGCCTATTTTATTATCCTTTGCTGGATGCGACTTCATGATTTTCTTAAGCACACAATGCTAGTTATCTTGATTTAGACCACGCCCCTACTCGGATAGGCCACACCCCCTGAAGAGATTTGCCACGCCCCTTTTAGAGCACCCCCAGTTTTTTTTCCCCACTTAAAGCCCTGCTTATAGGGTCCCAGGAAAATATGCAAACAGTCATCATCTCATGAGAAGTCGATCAGGGATAAAGTTACACACACATCAGTAGGCTTGTACTATGCAGTCCAGGCAAAGGCCTGGTTGTGGTGACCAAACACCTAGTGCAACCAATCAGTAAGTAAAATGTAAAAGCCCGAGGTGCAACATATAGTGGTCTTCTATGGTACCCTCAGGAAAAACAGAACTTTTGTGCCTGAATATTACCCTCTTATGATCTATTGTTTTATGATTGAGATACACTAACTCCCTAGGATTAGAAAGTACAATTTTGTTTTTTGATTTCCTGGTTTTATAGAAACTCCTGTTCTTTTTTTATTACATTCCTATGTGTACTTATATGTTGAGGTGGGGGCACTCAAGGAGCTAGTAAGGACAAGATAGTGCCTAGGATCTTTACGTGCCTTAGTGTAGCACATGCACTTTCTCGCCGGTACTGGGGTTATTACTCCTTGGTACAAACCAACTATCTGAGAGTATTAGTGTACTTAACCTTACCAGAGTCAACTAGTTTGTGATATTACGTGTTAGGAGGGTGTCCAGTTATTGGTATTTTCTTCTTACTCCCCCTTTTACCTTCTCATGGAATAAAGGTTACTGGGGTCTGGTTTGTTTATTTAGACTTTAACACACTTTTTTGGCTAGTTCAGTGTGAAATCGCCCTTCTGTAATCACTTGGATGGTCAATGCTAAAGTTTAGTGATATATAGACTATAATATATTGTATGCTATATGACACTGTTAGCAAGAGGTGACATTGCAGAATACACCATAGAAGGGTACACAAACAACAATAACCTAAGCATGCTTAGCACGCAGCATTGTAAAAATAATCTGAGGCTCTTGGAGCTCAGTGCTCCTAAAAGTGATGGGAAAGAGGGCACAGGTGGCAGAGGTCCACAAGGGCAAGGTGAGTTCCACATTTCCCTCCAGTGTGCCATATGCCTGTTCAGGTGTGTGAAAAGGTGGTTGTACTCTGATCAGAACAAACAGAGTAGTGGGAGCCATACCACGCCGCTGTCCCTTCTTTGAGAGAGCAGTGGAAGACACATCTTACTTTCCATCCCTTAAACCTGCAGTGGACGCCATCTTCCTGTCTACTGTATGGAGACAAATGTCGCACCCATCCGGCCCTCTGCCCGCCTGACACAAAGCCTGCAAACACCTCTTCTTTAGCTGCTTTGGCTGATGATGAAAGAGGACACTCACTCCAGGTTCAAGTGGGACTCAGTCACTTTGGCAGAGCGACAGCCCATGAGTCCTTTTTCATTGCTCTTGGGGATTGATGCTGTGCTCTTTGTGTAGTATTGATGCTGTGCTCTTTGTGTAGTAATAATAATAAAAAATAGCCATTGTCATTATTACAGTAATTATTCTTGTTACTGTTAGTGGTATTTTCTTCTTAGGATCATTATAATAATTACTTCAGTAACAATAATAAGAACAACAATGACTATTAGTGGTGTTATTCTTACTATTAATGTATTATTATTACAGTAATTATTGCATGTATAATAATACGAAGGAGAAAAAACCAATACTAGAATACTGAGTACAAATAGTAATGATAATACTAATATCTTCACTTCTCTTTGTGCCCTCTGCAGGTTAACAATCTCTCGGAACTGTTGACAGGTGTTGTGATTACTCTAAGAGGCCCATACAGGTTGGCTGATTTTCTGCCCGGTATATCCCGGTTAGGAGGCACCAGTACTGAGGCATTGGTAACTCAGGGAAGCAGTGGTAACTCAGGGAGGCATTGGTAACTCAGGGAGGCATTGGTAACTCCAGGAGGCAGTGGTAACTCCAGGAGGCAGTGGTAACTCAGGGAGGCAGTGGTAACTCAGGGAGGCAGTGGTAACTCAGGGAGGCAGTGATAACTCCAGGAGGCATTGGTAACTCCAGGAGGCAGTGGTAACTTCAGGAGGCAGTGGTAACTCCAGGAGGCAGTGGTAACTCGGGGAGGCAGTGGTAACTCGGGGGGGCATTGGTAACTCAGGGAGGCAATGGTAACTCCGGGAGGCAGGGAGGCATTAGTAACTCAGGGAGGCAATGGTAACTCCGGTGGACAGTGGTAACTCAGGGAGGCATTGGTAACTCCAGGAGGCATTGGTAACTCCAGGAGGCATTGGTAACTCCGGGAGGCAGTGGTAACTCGGGCAGGCAGTGGTAACTCGGGCAGGCAGTGGTAAATCAGGATGGCATTGGTAACTCAGGGAGGCATTGGTCACTCCGAGAGGCAGTGGTAACTCAGGGAGGCATTGGTAACTCGGGAAGGCAGTGGTAACTCAGGGAGGCATTGGTAACTCCAGGAGGCAGTGTTAACTCAGGGAAGCAGTGGTAACTCAGGGAGGCACAGGTAACTCAAGGAGGCAGTGGTAACTCGGGGAGGCAGTGGTAACTCAGGGAGGCATTGGTCTCCAGGAGGCAGTGCTAACTCAGGGAGGCATTGGTAACTCAGGGAGGCAATTGTAACTCCGGGAAGCAGTGGTAACTCAGGGAGGCATTGGTAACTCCAGGAGGCATTGGTAACTCCGGGAGGCATTGGTAACTCCGGGAGGCAGTGGTAAATCGGGCAGGCAGTGGTAACTCAGGGAGGCATTGGTAACTCAGGGAGTCATTGGTAACTCGGGGAGGCAGTGGTAACTCGGGGAGTCAGTGGTAACTCCAGGAGGCAGTGGTAACTCCGGGAGGCAGTGGTAACTCTGGGAGGCAGTGGTAACTCTGGGAGGCAGTGGTAACACGGGGAGGCATTGGTAACTCAGGGAGGCAATGGTAACGCAGGGAGGCAGGGAGGCATTAGTAACTCAGGGAGGCAATGGTAACTCCGGTGGGCAGTGGTAACTCAGGGAGGCATTGGTAACTCCAGGAGGCATTGGTAACTCCAGGAGGCAGTGGTAACTCGGGCAGGCAGTGGTAACTCGGGCAGGCAGTGGTAACTCGGGAAGGCATTGGTAACTCAGGGAGGCATTGGTCACTCCGAGAGGCAGTGGTAACTCAGGGAGGCATTGGTAACTAGGGGAGGAAGTGGTAACTCGGGAAGGCAGTGGTAACTCCAGGAGGCAGTGGTAACTCCAGGAGGCAGTGGTAACTCTGGGAGGCAGTGGTAACTCTGGGAGGCAGTGGTAACTCAGGGAGGCAATGGTAACTCCAGGAGCCAGTGGTAACTCCAGGAGGCAGTGGTAACTCTGGGAGGCAGTGGTAACTCGGGGAGGCATTGGTAACTCAGGGAGGCAATGGTAACTCAGGGAGGCATAGGTAACTCAGGGAGGCATAGGTAACTCAGGGAGGCAGTGGTAACTCAGGGAGGCATTGGTAACTCCAGGAGGCATTGGTAACTCCAGGAGGCAGTGGTAACTCCGGGAGGCAGTGGTAACTCTGGGAGGCAGTGGTAACTCTGGGAGGCAGTGGTAACTCTGGGAGCCAGTGGTAACTCGGGAAGGCATTGGTAACTCAGGGAGGCATTGGTAACTCCAGGAGGCAGTGGTAACTCAGGGAAGCAGTGGTAACTCAGGGAAGCAGTGGTAACTCAGGGAGGCATAGGTAACTCAAGGAGGCAGTGGTAACTCGGGGAGCCAGTGTTAACTCAGGGAGGCATTGGTCTCCAGGAGGCAGTGGTAACTCAGGGAGGCATTGGTAACTCAGGGAGGCAATGGTAACTCCGGGAGGCAGTGGTAACTCAGGGAGGCATTGGTAACTCCAAGAGGCATTGGTAACTCCGGGAGGCATTGGTAACTCCGGGAGGCAGTGGTAAATCGGGCAGGCAGTGGTAACTCAGGGAGGCATTGGTAACTCAGGGAGGCATTGGTAACTCCGGGAGGCAGTGGTAACTCAATAGGCATTGGTAACTCGGGAGGCAGTGGTAACTCGGGAGGCAGTGGTAACTCGGGGAGGCAGTGGTAACTCAGGGAGGCATTGGTAACTCCAGGAGGCAGTGGTAACTCAGGAAAGCAGTGGTAACTCAGGGAGGCATAGGTAACTGAGGGAGGCAGTGGTAACTCGGGGAGGCAGTGGTAAGTCGGGGAGGCAGTGGTAACTCAGGGAGGCAATGGTAACTCCGGGAGGCAGTGGTAACTCGGGGAGGCAGTGGTAACTCAGGGAGGCAATGGTAACTCCGGTGGACAGTGGTAACTCAGGGAGGCATTGGTAACTCCAGGAGGCATTGGTAACTCCAGGAGGCATTGGTAACTCCGGGAGGCAGTGGTAACTCGGGCAGGCAGTGGTAACTCGGGCAGGCAGTGGTAAATCAGGATGGCATTGGTAACTCAGGGAGGCATTGGTCACTCCGAGAGGCAGTGGTAACTCAGGGAGGCATTGGTAACTCGGGAAGGCAGTGGTAACTCAGGGAGGCATTGGTAACTCCAGGAGGCAGTGGTAACTCAGGGAAGCAGTGGTAACTCAGGGAGGCACAGGTAACTCAAGGAGGCAGTGGTAACTCGGGGAGGCAGTGGTAACTCAGGGAGGCATTGGTCTCCAGGAGGCAGTGCTAACTCAGGGAGGCATTGGTAACTCAGGGAGGCGATTGTAACTCCGGGAAGCAGTGGTAACTCAGGGAGGCATTGGTAACTCCAGGAGGCATTGGTAACTCCGGGAGGCATTGGTAACTCCGGGAGGCAGTGGTAAATCGGGCAGGCAGTGGTAACTCAGGGAGGCATTGGTAACTCAGGGAGTCATTGGTAACTCGGGGAGGCAGTGGTAACTCGGGGAGGCAGTGGTAACTCCAGGAGGCAGTGGTAACTCCGGGAGGCAGTGGTAACTCTGGGAGGCAGTGGTAACTCTGGGAGGCAGTGGTAACACGGGGAGGCATTGGTAACTCAGGGAGGCAATGGTAACTCCGGGAGGCAGGGAGGCATTAGTAACTCAGGGAGGCAATGGTAACTCTGGTGGGCAGTGGTAACTCAGGGAAGCATTGGTAACTCCAGGAGGCATTGGTAACTCCAGGAGGCAGTGGTAACTCGGGAAGGCAGTGGTAACTCGGGCAGGCATTGGTAACTCAGGGAGGCATTGGTAACTCAGGGAGGCATTGGTCACTCCGAGAGGCAGTGGTAACTCAGGGAGGCATTGGTAACTAGGGGAGGAAGTGGTAACTCAGGAAGGCAGTGGTAACTCCAGGAGGCAGTGGTAACTCCAGGAGGCAGTGGTAACTCTGGGAGGCAGTGGTAACTCTGGGAGGCAGTGGTAACTCAGGGAGGCAGTGGTAACTCCAGGAGGCAGTGGTAACTCCAGGAGGCAGTGGTAACTCTGGGAGGCAGTGGTAACTCGGGGAGGCATTGGTAACTCAGGGAGGCAATGGTAACTCAGGGAGGCATAGGTAACTCAGGGAGGCATAGGTAACTCAGGGAGGCAGTGGTAACTCAGGGAGGCATTGGTAACTCCAGGAGGCAGTGGTAACTCCGGGAGGCAGTGGTAACTCTGGGAGGCAGTGGTAACTCTGGGAGGCAGTGGTAACTCTGGGAGGCAGTGGTAACTCTGGGAGCCAGTGGTAACTCGGGAAGGCATTGGTAACTCAGGGAGGCATTGGTAACTCCAGGAGGCAGTGGTAACTCAGGGAAGCAGTGGTAACTCAGGGAAGCAGTGGTAACTCAGGGAGGCATAGGTAACTCAAGGAGGCAGTGGTAACTCGGGGAGGCAGTGTTAACTCAGGGAGGCATTGGTCTCCAGGAGGCAGTGGTAACTCAGGGAGGCATTGGTAACTCAGGGAGGCAATGGTAACTCCGGGAGGCAGTGGTAACTCAGGGAGGCATTGGTAACTCCAAGAGGCATTGGTAACTCCGGGAGGCATTGGTAACTCCGGGAGGCAGTGGTAAATCGGGCAGGCAGTGGTAACTCAGGGAGGCATTGGTAACTCAGGGAGGCATTGGTAACTCCGGGAGGCAGTGGTAACTCAATAGGCATTGGTAACTCGGGGAGGCAGTGGTAACTCGGGAGGCAGTGGTAACTCGGGGAGGCAGTGGTAACTCAGGGAGGCATTGGTAACTCCAGGAGGCAGTGGTAACTCAGGAAAGCAGTGGTAACTCAGGGAGGCATAGGTAACTCAGGGAGGCAGTGGTAACTCGGGAGGCAGTGGTAACTCAGGGAGGCAATGGTAACTCCTGGAGGCAGTGGTAACTCGGGGGGGCAGTGGTAACTCAGGGAGGCAATGGTAACTCCGGGAGGCAATGGTTAATTTGTAAAAAAAAAAAAAGTACGTGTCTGACAGGGCTCAACTTATTTCACTGTAGTCCACTGGGGCTCACACCGTCCGAAGCCCTTGCTAGGATTGCGAAGTGCAAGCACCAAAGCTACCCACCAACCATCACACTGATACAAGTGGGGCATTTCCTACTATTCCAGGTCATCTCAAGCTGTTTGGGTGAACTATACACTCTAGGTTATTATGTTCTTTTAAGTATATGAAACTGTGAAACACTTTGCTGTTGTTAAAAAAACAGAAAATGACGCCTTGTGGTAGAATGTCATAATTAAGTGCCGGTTTTATAAATAAGAACTGCTGCCAAACACCTGCACAAATGTAGCACTGCCGGGAAGGCTGGGCGGTTGGGTTGGGTGGGGGTTCCAGGCTACCCTTTTCTAGCTAGAACATGCAGGAATCCATGTGTCCGCAGTAATGCCTGTATGCTTTGGCCTCGTATTTGATTTTTAGAGGCCAAACTCTCTGGGTGAGATACTCCTGATCCGGGACATAGTGTGGATATCACAGTCCGATGGTACTGATAACTGGTACCAGCCGGCTCAGGAGCAGAGTAGCGCTTGGAAGGAGGCACTCACTCAATGATACATGACTCCGACTAGTATCGACCTCCTCCGCGAGCCGCCCGCCCCGAAGCCCATGATATGCATCAGTCCCGACCGCTCAAGGTCACTGCACTGCAACTAACACAGGGTCCCGACACCACACAGACCTTTTTGCTCATTCTGCCTCTCCGACCTGGTTTTGATGGTCACTTTTTGAGCAGCAGGAAACCACAAAGGAGCCTGGCGATCCATCAGGGGCTCTTTGTCCTTGATTGCACGGCGCTTCACCGGCTGATTAGCCCCTGACTGCCGCGAGGCCGGTGCCAGGATTTCATAGAGCATTATTCTGAAAATAGAGCAGCCTCGCTCGCGCCGAACAAGTCATTAGCAGCGGGGGTCCGCCGAGTCACCAAGGCGCAATCGCTTAGTTACCGTCAGCGGGTATTTGTGGCTGCCCGCCCAGCTGAGGGGAGGACCGCGGCCTTCTGCACTCGATCTGCCACCGACTCCCGGCCGCCTGGGGTTGCGCCCTCGCGCCCAAGGCCGCCTGGTCTGGTGGCACCGGGGTCTCGTGTAGCAGCACGCAATGGGTGGTGCTAGCGAACTGGATCCCTGTAGAACCTTCACTTCACTCCTACAATCTGGCATATACATTACCCCCCCTGTGCAGAGTGCAACCCCGCTATGCCTGCTTGAATTGCTAATGCGAGCGCGAGGCGAGCTGAGAAGCCTCCACGTAACAGGAAGTTCTTAAACATACCTTTCAGTATCTTATTGTGCAATTTTGGCACTAATTGCCCTCTTCTCAATGCTAGAATCTACTTCAAGTTGGAAGGTCTTTGTCGGATCCTTATTGTAATAAATGAGGGGGTTCGGATTCAGTAATTGCCTCACATTTGATATATTTATGTGTTCTGAACACATATATGTAGAGACTATACATGCCGCATTTTTATGTGGCGTCAGCCTGGTAAACAGCCTTGTAAGCAGCTTGCCTCCTGTTAGACAACACGTGTAGGCTATGCTACCTGTTGGCATCACCGCACGTGGCACACAGCTCCACGTGTGTTATCTGCTCAGCTAGGAATTCTTTGCAGGGGGTGATAAATATTATGTAGTCCTCAAACTCCAAGCCTGTAGTAACTAGAATTCATCTCCTTCCCTCTTACAAACTCCACAAAAACTCCATAAAAACGTCCATGTGTTATGAAATATTGATTTGGCCAATCCACGTCTTGTATGGTTTTACTTGCACTTTCTGATCTGTTCAACTTTATATTCAGTTATGTGTTTTTGTGAATCAAAGATGATGCAATGCAATTGCAAATTTAAATTAGTTACAAAATACAGAGTCATCGCTCATTACATGTTCTCATGCAAGTATAATGTGGGAATCCTCCCAACAGTCAGCTGGTCGTGGTAGGGGGCACTGTTATTAATAAACCTCCTTGTAAATCCAATACCTGCTGCAACATATCCAAGTCGCTCACTTGAATCTGATCTTTCCCTCACTACATTTGGGCACTTCCACCCCATTCCAGCCATAATACACACATGCAGCAACATATAACAAAAACACGACACAAAAGTTCCACCCCCTAACTCACAAAAGATCTCTCCTTCCCTCTTGTGACTGGAGCGCCTACTTCCATGGCTTTTCCCATGTATATAAGTCCTATAAGCATTTATCTTAAAAATAATTTCACTTAGTCTGTGAGACACTCTCCTAGTGCCTATCCATAGTCAGGTCAATATTAGTCTTGACATGAGGAGTCACTTCCATCTCCCTTAATGATATACTGAAGGACACGGACTGCCTACATGGTTGCCAGGAAACCTTCCCATTGTTGTTATTACACTCCAAAATTTGTGGCCAATTCAACTGGGCCTTCAAGCTAGACTAACAAACAACCCCTAAATTGCCTGTACACCTTCCAAGACAGAGTAATACCACTTATGCAAGTGTTTAAATCTCATAGTCATTCTATGAGAGAACAACAAGTCCCTGGCTACCAATTCACATATATTAATCCATATTTTAGCGAGAATTTCCCTCCCACCGTCTTTGTCCCATTAAAGACTGAGGTTAATCCAGTTCTAGGCCTTGTGCTGTCAATGTGTCTTCAAATGGAGAGAGTGCCCTGCACTCTCAAAAACCAGTCCAGCCAGGAAAACAGGCACACCACCTGCTCCTCCAAACTTCTCAGTCTAACTACATTACCTCTATCCTTCTGATCGGTCTTGCTGCTCTTCAGCTGAAGGCCCACGCCCTGGCATTCCTCATAATAACTCCCATTTCCAGTCCTCGGGCACGTTCCATCTTTTAAATGACCTAAAAAAAAGCAGTGAAAAGTGCCCCAAACATGTGACTCTCCTAGGTGGATGCGTACACGAATCAGGCTCCTCAACACCTTTATCATAACAGGTTTCCTCATCTCCCTATACTTTTCCCTTTCCCTTCCTTTCAACATCCTCCCTTTCAACTCGCCCATGCAAGGATCATAGCCCCACAGCAGCTTCCCATAGATAATGATCCATGCCATCTTCCCGCCAATTGTCACTGCCACCAAGCCCTTCTCAATCTGTTCAGTTATAAAACTTATCATGTCATTTTTCCTTTTTTTCAGACCCTGACCACCTTTCTGCTTTTGTAGCGCTCTTGACTGTAAAAAGTCTGCAGCCTGTCTTGTATGTCTTACTCATCATTTTTGCCAATGAGTGCTCCACCAGATGAATCGCTCTCACATTCCAATCATCCACAAGTCCTCTGGAACTCTCAGGCCTCTCATATACCAAAATCTTCCAAAAAGTTCATTGTATAAGCTACAGATCCTTCAAAATGAGGCTGCTTGGATGCTGTTAAAGGTTCCCAGATTTCACTCTGCCTCACAGGCTATCAACAGATTACACTGGTCGCCAGTGAGGAAACGCAATGTCTTCAAGGCCCTGTGCATCGCATACAAGGCTCTTCATGGCTCAGGCCCAGCCTATTTGAGGGATAAATTCATATGGTATGTGCCAGGAAGGACTCTTCGCTCAAGCTCAGCCGACAATGTGGCAGTTCCGTTGTTAGAAATGGGGGTCTCTAGTTGGCAGGTTGTTACCCTGTCCAAGTAGAGACCCTTCTTCCTAGTTACACTCCTAAAACAACCCCTGCTCACCTCCTTGGTAGCTTGACACGAGCAGTCAGTCTTATCTCAGAGGCAATGTGTAAAGCATTTGCACATAACACACAGTAATACAGCGAAAACACAACAAAAGGACACCACAGCAGTTTTTGAAAAATAGCCAATATTTATCTGTGTAAAACAAGACCAAAACAATAAAAAATCCAACTTACATTTACCAAGATATGAATAATGCAAAAATAGACTTTAAATACAGTTCCTTGAAGTTGATAGGTCTGACCAGGGCTATCACAGCGTCGTGAACAACAAATCCAATGATTCAGGCTGGCTGCAGCGTCCCGAACTTGATACAGTGTCAGGAAGACCAGCAAACAGTACCTTTAGAAATGCAGGGCGTCGGGAACCTCGCAATGAGTTTGGAAAAGCATCGGGAGGTGTAGGTTCCGGAAGTCGGTGCAGGAGTCATCGGGAACTTGAAGTCACATGCTTTGTAGGTCAAACTCTGGGAGGTTGAAGTCAGTAGCGCCAGCGTTGAGGCTGCGGTGTGAAGTGGAGCGGCGTGCGGTGTCCTCAGGTCACGGTGCAGGTAGCGGCTCGGTGACGGTCATCCAATGGCGTCGGTGAGACCAGGGCTGCGGTGCAAGGTGGGGCGGTGCTCGTCATGGTGCTGGCAGGTCACGGTGCAAGCAGCGTCGTCGTCGTTGCTGAAATGCTGTCGTCGGTAGACCCAAGTCTGTGGTGCGAGATGGAGCAATGCAGTGTTTGGGGCTCACAGGTCTTGGTGCATGTAGCGGCATAGGTTGAAAATCTGAAGTCGATGGTACTGGCAAGAGTGGGCCACAACTGCAGTGTGGGACGGGGCGGGGCGTCGTGTAACTTACGAGCAGTGCCCATAAACCACGGTACAGGCAGCAACGTCGATGTCAGCTTGCAGTGTCGTCGGTGAGAACAGGGCGGCAGTGTGAAGCTAGGCGGTGCGGAGTGCAGTGCCCACAGGTCGTGGAGCTGTCAGCAGCATCGCTGATGGCATTGGGTTGCTTTTCCCCTCTCTGGCAGCTGAAACACACAGTTCCAGATGCAGGTACCCAGAGGAAGGCGAAGTCTTTGCTGTTCCTGAGACTTCTTGAACAGGGGGCAAGTTCTACCTCAAGTCCTTGGAATACTCAAAAAAAAAAGAAGTTGTAGAAAGTTCAATTCAGTCCTTTCACTTCCCAAGACAGGAAGAGCCACTGCAGGCCAACACCGCAAAACACACAGCAAAGTGGTAGTTTCTCCTCACAGCTTCTCCAGCTCTTCTTCTTGGCAGGTTCCTTAATCCCAAAGAGGTCTTAAGTCCTGGAGTCAGGGCCCCAATAGTTATACTACATTTTCCTTTGAAGTTGGTACAGACAAAGATCTGCCTGGCTCAGGCTCAGGCACTCCAGGTCGGGGAGACAGCTTTGTGAGAGGCAGCCACAGTCCATTCAGGTGCAAGCAACAACTCCTCCCATTACTCTAAATGCAGCCAGGTCTCTTCAGCCTGGCTATGAGTCACACAGGAAAGGCAGGACACCCCTCAACCTCGCCCTTGTGTCTGTCTAGTGTGAATGCACATCCCCAGCTCCTGTCACTCCTAACCCAGACGGCGAATACACAAACAGGCAGAGGCACACAGGATGGTTAGGCACGAAAATGCCCACTTTCTAAAAGTGGCATTTTCAAACACACGATATAAAAATCATCTTCACTAAAAGATGTATTTTTAAATTCTGAGTTCAGGAAGCCCAAACTCCATTTCTCTATCTTGTCCCAATGGAAAGTTACACTTGTAAGATGTTACAAGGCAGCTCCCATTATAACCTATGGGACAGACATCCTTTCAATAGTGAAAAATGAAATGCACAGTATTTCACTATTAGGACATGTAAAACACACTACCACGTGTCCTACCTTTTGCACACACTTTACCCTGCCCACAGGGCTACCTTGGGCCTACCTGAGGGGTGGCTTACATGTAAGAAAAAGGGAAGGTTAGGTCCTGGCAAGTGGGTGCACTTGCCAAGTCGACATGGCAGTTAGAAACTGCGTGCTGATACTGCAGTGGCAGGTCTGAGACACCTTTGAAAGGCTACTTGTGTGGGTGGCACAACCACTGCTGCAGGCCCACTAGTAGCATTTGATTTACAGGCCCTTGGCACACACAGTGCACTGTCTAAATCAAATACGTCAATCGTGGCGAACCAGTCATAACCCAGTTTACAGTAGGAGCACTTGCACTTTAATACTGACCAGCAGTGAGAAAGTGTGAAGAGACACTAAACCAGCAAAAACGAAGTCAGCATAGCATCAAAAACAGGAGGTCAGAAAGCAAAAAGACAGTGGAAACACACCAAAAGATGCCAGGTCTAACACCCCTCCTACAAGCTTTCCTCCTGGGGAGGTAGGAGTTTTGTCATTTGTACTGTGGGGAACTGGAATCTGCTTCCCCTTGAGCTGAAAACAGCCCGTCCCTGCTCCTGTTTTGAAAGTCTTTAAAAACCTGGCTTTTTAGTCAATAAAAGTGGTAGCTGTTCACTATCTTCTGTCATTTAGCGCCAAGATGCCTCTGGGCATTTGCTTGCACTTTACAAAACTCAAATCAAATCAGATATCTGCTCCAGGGGCTAAACCACAGACCCTCACCCACTAAGAATGAAATAAAGTGTCAGACACCCTATTTTCAAATCCCACAATATGCCTGGCTCGGAATACGAGGTTGCCTTCCAAACACATCAGAATGAGCTCTCACAGCAGCCGAAACACATATTCATTATTGATCTTCATTCTGGTAACCACATGCACCACAGCTTGGTTATCAGTCTCAAATCCTACTTTCTTAGTCTGCACATCCTGACCCAACAATCACACAGCAAGCTCCACCATAAAAAATTCTAGGCTATGGTGTTTTTCATTCCACTCTCAGATCACTAGTGTACTTTCTAATACACTCCAAATCCACCAGTGCTTGATGCGTCTGAAAAGATTTCAACCATACATGTCAAGGGGCCATCGTCACATGATTGTACTGGTCCAAAACTGGCATCCACATTTTCAGGTCATGTTTGATTCTCTACGTCATACATATTCTGTGGTGTGATTATGTTGTCCCGCCTATGCCAAACACGAGTTTGCCTGCAAAATGACCTGCCTGCGGCCACAACTCAGCATGTGAAGTTTATGTGCCCCATCACTTGTTGCAGTTTCCTTAGCTCACATTTCTTCTTCCCTATCACTTCCTTTGGTAATTGTTCCAGGCAAGTGAGTTTTTCTCCTGGCAGTTGTGACACCATATCAACGGAGTCCAGTTCTATACCTAGGAATGCCAGTCGAGTGGCTGGCGCTTCAATCTTTTCTGTGGGCAATGGTATGCCAAATGTCTCTGTAACCATTTCTAGCATCTTCATCATCGACATTCACCTGCTACCGCTATTCTGGATGTGGCCTAATGGCTAGAGCAGTCGACATAGATGCTGGGGAACTGGGTTTGAGTCTCGACAGGGATGCTCAACATCCTGTGATTCTGGGCAAATAACATAATTTCCCCGTGCCTAACACAATAAATGTGTCCGTCTTTAACACATCTGATGCTCATGTAAAGTGCTCTGATACCTTCGGTTGAGTTCATGCTATAAAAAACTCCCCCCAAAAAAAAGGTTGTGCAGCACCTGCTCAATTCTTGCCACCCCATCTAACTACCCTATCCCGGAAGGTGTTAAACTTCTTGAATACCACATAATCCACAAAGCACCCCATTGGCATGGATTTATGGACTTGTCCACACAGTAGGATTCTTGGAACTGAATCTCCAAGAGCTGAAAGTCTCCAGGGTGGACCAGCAATAGTCGGAATGCTGATTTAATGTCTGTTTTGCCCATCTCCGCTCCTACATATTCTCTGACTAAATCTATGGCTGTGTCAATGCTGTTGTATGTTACTGTACATTCTGATTGTTCAACAAAAATATTCATTTACTGATGCCCCTCAGGCCAAGAAAAGTGATGAATCAAACAAAACTCATCCAACGTTTTCTTGGGAACTACCACCAATGGCAAGAATATGAGGTTTTACTATGGGGGCCTGCAGACTGTCCTGCTATTCTGCTGCCACTTGCTACTTCTTGGCTCTGTTTTTCTGCCACCTAACTTGGGTCCTCTCTGCAGTAACTTAAATTCTTTGCCCATTTGAGGTCCTTTATAGGGTATCTGAAAACTCTGTGTAAATCCCTCTCTGGCACCAGCGGTGGAAGGCTTCCAGTTTAACCAGTAAAGTTGCCTTTCCCCACCACCCTTATGTTATTACCCCTACCATCTCCTATTGCTGTCCGGCCTGCACTCCTGGTGCATTGCAAGACTCGGTGCCTCCCTGGAGTATTAGTTCCTGAATTTGCTCCCAACGCGTAAAGTTCCAACAGGCTACCACCTGGCCTTGTCTGACTACTCCTCCCTCACCGGTTGAGATGCCCGTGAAAAGGTGTATAAGGCAGTGGCAACCCACTCATTATGTGACCATTTGCAAAGGCCTTGTGAGTGTCAAGTATTGTAATCACAATTCATTATCTATTTCCCTCCAAGATTTGGTGGTTGATGCACTCTTTCTGGATCTACACTCCTTGGTGTATGTATAGTAACAAGGCCATACCCTCGATACAGCAACTGGCTGCCCTAATGACATGCATTTATTTTCACAGCGTCACGCTGCACTCAGGGGCTTTCTCACAAATGATACTGGCATATAAAGACCACCATGCAAGTATTAATGATGATCGACATCTTATGCCATTGGCTAGCTCCTGTTCTTCCTTGGATTTTTTCTGTCTGTGTAACAGCTTGAATATGTCCACATATTCATTTGCCCACATATTTTCTCTGGTGCTCAACAACGGATGCCCAAAAAGCGGGTCTGCTATCCCAATGTACGGTAGTTTTGCCGGCTTGTCTGGGCCCCACCCCACTTGTGTTGCTGTAGTGTCCCCACACCACCCTCTCTGTGTCCCCTCTACCCCTTTACTCTTGTTTCTCATAATCCTCTCCTGCCGCCTTCCCTTTCTCTGGGCAATTTCACCCCCTAATCTGCTTCCATGACTGGTCGCCCTGCCCCTTAACGGTCTATCCCCTCTGTCTGTGTTGACAAGAACTTTGTATGGTTTTGTGTCAAAATCTGTTCTACGATTCCCACCATGCTCTCTGCATGTTCTCAAATTCTCTCCCTTCACTGCTTACCACACGTGTGACTCCTTGCATCACCCCACATTGTCCCTCACTTCTCCCCTCCAATCTTCTCTACTCCCCAGACCTCTCAGTGCTCACGTCCATGCTCGTCCCAGCACCTCCGACTCTCTGCTCTCCTGGGGCACAACTCTCTGTGCTACAATCTTCAGCCCATCCCCCTGACCAGTGCCTTTTCTCTCTAGGCACCCCTCTCCCTCTCAAGCCCAGGCTACTTGCATCACTGGAATCACCACCCTGAACCGACCTCCTTTCTTCCGGTTTCCATCTCCTCTGCTTTGCTGTGCCTCCTTCATTAACTGCTGCTGTCCTCACTTCTGCCTCACCAACGTATTCACCCTCAACTGCGTCTCTGCTGCTTCAGCTCCCTCCGTCAATGCCCATAATATCCACTTCTACTACACAGCCCGGCCTTGTCTGTTTACCAGAGCTCCTTTTGGTATCCTCAATCAATACCATCATCGACTTGGGAGCAGCACTGTGCTCCACCACCGCACTGGCACAAGATCCCTCTGGCTCCATAACCAGCTTCACTAAGTACTGCACCACTTCCCTTCTGTTATCCAAAATGTCCAGAGTCCCTGCTGTGACTCCAACAGGCTCCCAGGCCATCACACATCTGTGTTCTAACTTGCATTGGGTGTGGTTGCCCAAAACCACCTGCCCGGTAGGATTGGGATCCTCAACAAAGATCAGCTCCACAGGGGACCGCTCCAGACAGTCTTGCCCCCTTCTCTTTACTTTGTAGGCTGCCACAGTCCTTGCTGCAACTCCCCGAACCCTGCAGCTTCCACCTCTGTCTGCCCTGTCAAAGTCAATCCACAGCAGGGTTGCCCCATGGCCCCCTGCACCTATGTTACCTCACTGTCCCCTCGAGTAGGACGTAAATGGGGTCTGCCTCTGCTTGTTCCCACCTGTGTCAAGTAGAAGTGTCCGCACCTGCTCCTGCCTGCCTACCTGGGTGTGCTGAGTGTATGGTGTATGTGGTAATCCCCACTTGATGTCCAGAGCCTCTCCCAGCATTCCTGACAGACTACTCTACACCAAGGGGTATGCCCCTGGAGCTTAGCTCACCTGCGCTCCTTTCTCTCCTCAGGCCTGGTCTCTGCGCTGCCTCATCAAACTCTTTTCCCAGGCTTGGCTTTCATACCTTATAGATTGTAGGCTTATGTGCCCCACTTTTCCTCCTCAACCCCTTCTGGGGTGATCCACTGTTGCCACACACTGTTATTTCCCTCTACTCAATGTCCATCTGCCCTACTGCTCCAGAGGGTGGCTGGGTCATTGTGTGGTTCCCTGCACTCCTCCCCCACTTTGGAGAGGAGCTACACTCTAACACTGCTGCTGGGACCCTAGCGGAGGCTGCCCTTTGCGTTTTCCAAGGGGCCCAACACAGACAGGGGCAAGTGGCCCACGGCAACCAAGACAGCCAGCAACCTCTCCACCTCCACGTTTGTCAGCAACACTGAGGATCACATCATCTTGCTTCAGCGACACGGGGAAAGGGTGGGAATGAATTCCCCTGGCACAGAGGATATTTCTAACCCAGTCCTGCCAAGTACCACGCATCAGGCGTTAGACTAACCGTGCACTGAAATGCATTGTCACACATGTATGCATGTGTCTCAGCTGTCACTGTAACGCTGCAAACTCAATGTGTGGCAGCTGGCAGCGCGCCGCCTATGGCGGCGCTCGCTGCTCCCGCATGCTTGGGGCGCTCCCGTGGTACTTGGCAGAACTTCCAGCTGAGAGCTAATGTGGTGGCAGGCTTCAGAGTGCTACAATGTATCTTCATCGTGATTCCTGCGGCACCGTGCAGTTCTGAGTCAGACAGCCTGATGTCACGGCTGGGTAGTGCCCTATAGCTACTGAGACAGCTGAGGCCCATGCAGGTTGTTCGATAAGTGTGGCTGTGGCGCGGGGGGACGTCATGACCTGACTCCTGCTGCCAGAGCTCCACGGGGAGTGTGAAGAAGCCAGGCCAGCAGTGGCCCACTGGTTTGCTGATGCCGTTGGCTGCAGTCATCATGGCGCTCTGCTCGCAGCACTGCTTTCTGCTGCTGACTATAGTGCCTCTCACCGGCCCAGCCGCCAGCACTGTGGGACTTATTTTATGGCCGTCGCCGGGCTGCCGCCAGGATAGGCAGGACTCACTTGGACATGCCGCAGCCTGGACAACGCGGGCACCAGGGGCAAACCGAAATGATTGCAGCAGGTGTGGCTTGAGGCCCGCCTGAGCCTGACCGCCTGCTGCAGAGAGTCGCCGACGTCAGTCATGCAGCGCTGCCTGGCTGAAGATCATCAAGAACAGTTAGTAAGTAGTTACCACTTGCCACCCACCGAGTGTCTGTCAGAGTGTGTTAATTATATTATTTCCAATGAGCGCATGATCAGGCAGTGACCTGCAGTCTGAGTCAGTGGGTGCTCGCAACGACATAGGTGGATACGCCCAGACTAACTGTTCATGATATTGTTGGGGACCCAGACTCTCACAGTGCTGTTGGGCCAGCCAGGGCACGTCAGCCACTCGCGTCACAGAGAGGGAGGCCCGAGTCCTGACGGTTCTCTCCAGATTGATTTTGCCAGCCGGGGGGTGCACATTGGCTGGCAATCTGTGTTTTGTTTTTCTGTCGACCCACTCGGCAACATTAGGCACCATTGTGTTGTTGCAGTTGGGGCCTCTCACATCCTGTTGGGGCCGGGTCCCAGACGTGGGAGAGAGGCCTGGCCTGGAGTGATGCTAAGCTGCCCCATTTATGTGTCTCAACGTTTTGGTGTGAGTTCCCTGTGCCTTTCTGCCCTTTTTCTGCTTTACGTTGTTGTAGCAGTTTGCCCATGTCTTTATGCCCTGTGTCTATCTCTCTAAATCCCAGTGTCTGTAAATACATGTCTGTTACTTTATCTGTGTCCCAGTGTCAGTTAGTCCATGTCTTTCTGCGTTCTTGACTCTTAGGTGGAGTGTGCACAGTAGCACTTCCTAGCGCTAGGCCTTTCACAGCCTTCAGCAGCTCCCATTCAAACTTCACTGATGTCCATCTCACAC
This sequence comes from Calotriton arnoldi, assembly GCA_963921515.1. Lineage (NCBI taxonomy): Eukaryota > Metazoa > Chordata > Amphibia > Caudata > Salamandridae > Calotriton > Calotriton arnoldi. Next base: position 1,897,495 of record CAWUFW010000447.1, on the reverse strand, counting down.
AGTGCAGTGCTGTCTGCCAGACATTTCACCCCTGCAGCAGAGGGAAGTAGGGGTGCACTGAGGAGCTAGTATAGAGTTTCTCATTGCACAAATGGTTGTAATTTGCAATATTTATATGTTTCCCTCATCTTCATTGTTTCATTTTTCTCGCAACAAAATGTCACTCATACTCCTTGAAATGTCACTCATAATAAAACTGAAATTATGAAAATGTGTCTCGCATAATCACACTCTGGGCTTTAAGTCGGCTAGGTCCTGCCGGTGCTCAGCAGTGACAGTTCTTAAAAGCAGGTGCCGAGACAGGTCTCCACGGGGCTCTCCATTTTTACCTTCAGAGTGGGAAAAAAGCTTAACTCTGCAACAGTACCACCCGTCACTGCTTTTGATATTACTTCAAAAAGACTCATTTTTCGGTTTTATATAGCGCAAACATGAGCACAGGTTACATTACACAAGGACATATTTATGTTTTGAATCACAGGATGTTGAGCCGATGTGAGACTCGAACCTGCCTTTTCAGCTCGAAAGTCGGTAGCTCTAGCCTTAGCCACAACCTCGTCCACAAGAACTGAAGCATTTTCAATGTTATATACAACGAAGTAATAGTTGTTGCTTATTTATCTTATGCAATTTACAATCATTGACAAAACCAATAATCCTGGCTTGTTGTAGGTGTAATGTTACATGTTGTGTTATATACCTGGATGAATGGACAGAAGCAGCAAAATCCCAGTGGGGAGGCACACTATGCTAAGTACAGATTTTTAGTTTGTGTTTTAAGCCACGCCCTTAATTACATCGGCCACGCCCCTATGAGAGACCCTGCCCAGTTTTTTCATTCCACTTAAAGCCCTGATCACACTGGCCTTTCATGGGGCACGTGAAAAAGTTCTTAACAAAACGCAAAAAGAATTCGAATTAAGAAAAGTTGTCATCAAGCTGAAACAGCCTTTTACAGCACACGGATTCACAAAAATAACCGGCGACGACAAAATGCCTGTTTTTCCAGCAGTCACTAGGGGAAAATGCATATTTTTACAACTTTTTTGACAGGAAGATTCATGATGCGAAAACCACACATTCGTGGACATTTTGATTGCCTTGCTACGGCGAGCCGCCAGGGCAATACACGTTCGTGTTTGTTGGGAGCTCCAACACTTAGGCCTTTGTGGCGCAGACGCGAGGGAGCACGCATTAGAAGCACATTACTTGCAGATTACAGCAGTACTGCTGGCCTACCCGGGGCTTAAAAAGTTTACTGCTCTTTCTGCAATGCACTTAAGAAGCAGCAGACCTGCTGTTTTGTGAGTTGAGTTTAATCAAGCATAGCAAAGTCCACCTACGCTCGCTCGGCTACACAAATTGTCTTCTCGGCCACGACAATTTATGGGACTGTAATTTATTTGCTTCTCACTTAAAAGCAATTCTGAGATACAGAGGAAAGGGATCTGCAAATGTATAGGTAAGGAGTGAAACAGACACGCCGACACAAGGCAGACAGAGCAGAGGAAGAGAGAGGAAAGACCGTGTTCAAGAAGGCGCGAGAGATGGATGGATAGTGAAATGGGCAGCTGGGGTGGCGGAGAGAGACAGTGTGTCTGCGAGCACCAAAGGGAAGCAGCTGTAAAACACATCTCTAAACACATCTCTTTGTGATTTTGGTGACGGAATGTATGAAAATAACCATTTAATATTCATCTTGGGAGATCAGTGGTGTGCAATAGTGGTTTGGGAGACAGCCGACCGGAGTTTAACATGGCTGAAGAGACAAATTACAGCAGGCGCTCCGCCTGGACCTGCTAGTAGGAGGAGACGCAGCCTCTGCGCCGGTTCATACGGCGAGGCACGTGTCAGGCGGTAAAGCCACCGCGGTGTTGCCATGTTCCCCTCCTGGAGCCAGGGAACTCAGGGCTGCTCACAGGTGCAGAGAGTGGCACCGAATGCAAGGTGAAGTCGGGGCGGGGAGGGTCCCTGGGGTATAAGCGGCGTTTTTGAAGGCACGTGAGACGCTTCCCCGCTGGAGCTCACATCCTGCGGGGCAGCCAGTGAGGATCAGGCCATGGTAGGCAGGCGGGGGGAAGTGCTGAGTCTCGAGAGAGGAGGGGTGGGGGGTGGAGGGAGGGCGAGAGGCACGCCCCGGGTAGTAGGCAAGGCCTGGAACAGGCTGCCTGCGTGGCATGGTCGCGATGGGCACCAGGCCCATAAACACTACAGCAAGGCAGGAGGGGTTGCATGGAGAAGCAGGGAAGTCAGGACTTGGGCCCCAGTTTTGGCAAGGCAAGTCAGGGGTGGGAAGGGGCAAAGGGGCCTTTAAAGGAGGAGGAGCTGGCAGGCAAAGTTAGGGCAGGCTTCTGCTGTTATGTCCCTGCTTCTGACATCCAGAGAGGCCAGATGGGTTAGGAACAAATCAAAGATTTCCCTGGGGATGTGGGACTGGCAGGAGAGAGTGCCTCAAGGCTTACAGGTGAAGTGGCCGGAGGGGGTGACTTGGGGGGAGACACTGCGGAGGCGGAGGTGGATCAAGGGGTCCAGGATAATACATTGGCCCAGGATATACCCTCCCAGAAGCAAAACGGGGTCCTGTGTCTTCGTTAGTGGGGGCGCTGTTGGAATGGCGTGAGGATGAAGGCCAGGATGAGTTTGAAAGCGAGGGGGGGCACCCAATAGTGACAGGCAGCTAGGGGAAGTTAGGAGCAGACCCCAACAGGTGTACTCCCGAAGATAGGGGTTCAAGGATCATGCACACCAAACCTTTCCTCTTTTTTGCAGGTGGCAGGACATCTTCAGGCAGCGGACTCAGGAGAGCACAGTGCGGCTCATCAACCCCGAGGGGCAGTGAAGGCATGGCGCAGAGTGGTCAGCCGGACTGCGTCGTGGGACCTGGCATTAGCTGACACAGAAAGGTCCTGTGAGGCCTTATCAGGGCTAACAGGGGAGAAGCGCAGAGGAAGGAAACATGGGTCCCGGTGGCCTGCAGCGACAGAGCACCTGGAAGGGTTTGTTAAGGCTCCCCAGGGGAAGGTAGATGTTTACCCCGAGGTAAGGTGCAATGGGCCATATCCGATGGCGGTTACACCACGCGCTGAGGTAGCGCAGCAAGGGGCAGGATGGTCGGGGGGGGCGTTAATCAATGTCCGAGTAGTGTCTTACAGGCTGCACACATGATACCGGCAAGATCCACTGGCACACAGTTGGCATGCAAGTGGCTTCCACTGGCAAGGTGGCAGGCTATGGAGCGGGACCAACCTTAACTCCAGGTAAGAACATGGGAGCTGCAGAGATGGCCATGGTGATGGTGTCAATTGAGGTGGATGCTTAGAGTGGACGGAAGGAAACTACATGGCTACATAAAGGCCGGTATGTGAAGAAGACTGGGGTAGGCATGGAGGAGCAGGAGTCGGACACAAAAGAAGGGGATGGTACACAAAAGAAGGAGGCTGCACAAGGGGAGGGTGGGACTTCCACCCGAGCGGGGATGTCAGCAGGGGGAGAAGGTCAAAGCCACGGGAACTGATGATGGGGAAAAGACATGGAGGGAGGGAGAGAAGAGTAAAGTGGAAGTGCAGAGGGCAAAGAAAGCAAGGAACTGAAAAAGAAACTCCCCAACATGGGGGTGATCAAACCATTGGGGGCGTACCTCATGTTGTCCACAAAAGAAAAGGTTTGGAAGGGAGAACATGTCGAAATGTTTAAGAGTTACATAGGGAACTGAGGGCCAAGGAAGGATCCAAGGAGGATGAATATGAACTGCCCAAACAACCCAAGGTGCCCATGACCATAGTAAACTGGATTGCAGTATTTTTGATTTTCCCAGTGTCTACTGTAAACAATATCCCAAATAGAGTGTGGCCCTGTTTAAATGCATAGATGTCATATATAAGGCTCAAATCACATGTGGGGATATGCATGGGTGCAGTATGAAGAAGAATTCAGGGCACGTATGGCCCTTGATGTGGAGGTAAAATGGGGGAGATCGATTCTGATCTCTGGCAACACACGATGGGTCCAGCAAAATTCGGAAAGACAACTTTCACTGCCAGTGAACCCAACCCGTGTCAGGGAGCTATAGGGGAGGAAGGGGGGCACAGGCACCTGGGAGGAAAAGCTCTTACATTGGTTAAGCTAGGCAGATAGGATTTCTGGCTGTGGCCTTATGTTAATAAGGTGGACACAGCAGTCTTGAGGGAGGGGTTTCACTGGGGCTTCCGACTGGGGTACGACGGTCCTAGAGTTCAGTGATGGGAGGAAAATCTCAAATTGGTCAGAGAGCATCCACAAGTGGAACAAGACATATTGCTGAAAGGAGTATGGGAAGGCAGGATGCCAAGTTCTTTTGATGACTGGCCATTGGAGAGCCTTATCATGTCCCCAATAGGGGTGGTTCCCATAAAAGAGCAGGGCTATTTCTGGCTGATACAACATTTGTCTTGGCCAGAAGGGCAATCAGTAAATGACTTTATAGCTAAAGATCAGGCTTCCGTGTCTTATTCTTCAGTGGAAGTGGTAATGTCATTGGTTGGAAGTGGTGTGGTGCAGCGGCCAGGGCATCTGACTCTGGAACACGGGGGCTCACGGTTCGATACCCGGAGGCAGGTTAGCCCAACACCTTGTGACACTGGGCAATAGCTCGCTAAATCTTCCCGACGGCCCCCAGCGCCGGGACACCTCGCCTGAGGTAGCTGCGTGCTTTACAAATGTTGGAATTATTATTATTAATTAATTAAATTGGGCGGGTTAGGAGCGGAAATGGCAAAGTGTAACATTAAATCAGCCTTTCGGTTGTTGCCAGTGCACCCAGAGGACTTTCAATTGCTGGGTATTCAGTTCGAAGGGCACTGGCATGTTGACAAAGTCCTGCCAATGGGATGTTCTATTTCGAGCGCTTTGTTCGAGCGTTTTAGTTCATTTTTACAATGGATGTTTATGTGGGGCATGAATGGGTTACCCACTACCTAGACAACGACTTCTTTGTCAGCTGTGCAGGCTCTACGGACTGCCAGCACTTGCTGGTAAGTTTTCAAGAGCTCATGGAGGATATTGGGGTTTCTTTGGTGCCTGAAAAAACTTTGGGCCCACAGATAACACTCTCCTTCTTGGAGATAGAGCTGGACTCTAGGATCATGGAGGCATGTTTGCCACCAGACAAAAAGCTAAAGATGCAGCTGTTGTTGAACACAATGCCGGGGAAAGCTAAGGTTAAAGTCAGGGACATGCAGGTGCTTCTAGGCCTTCTGAATTTTGCATTTAAGTTGGTACAAGTGGGCAGGACTTTTGGTCGGAGTCTGGGAATGGCGTTGTCGGGCCTTCATGTGCGATTGTCAGCAGGTGTGAGAGAGGATTTGCGCACGTGGCGCTTCTTTTTGGACTTGTTCAACAGTATTCCATTATGTACACCGCAAGAGTTTGAGTAGGATGTCCAAATGTATTCCGATGCAGCGGGGGTTGTGGGGTTTGGCCTGTACTGGCAAGGACATTGGTGCGTAGAAGAATGGCCTGAAGCTTGTAAGCATGGGGGCCGCAGTATCGCATTTCTTGAACTTTTTCCATTGGTCGTAGTGGTTTCCACTTGGGGAGAATTGTTGGCACACAAAAATGTACTATTCTGAATTGACAATATGTCGGTGGTGCAGATGCTCAATAGGCAGTTTGCCAGAGATGCACAGGTGCTGAAGTTGCTACAGGTTGTGCTTCTGTGTTTTTTCAGGGTGAAACATGTGCCAGCGGTGGACAATGACATTGTGGATGCTTTGTCTTGTTCACAGTGGGAGAGAATCCATGGGCTGGCCACGAAGGCTGACAGGGATAAGACGTGAATGCCAAAGGAGCTACGGACAATAGGAGACAGTGGTAGGGTCTTTGGCTGTGTCCACATATAAGTCATATGCACAGGCGTGGGAGGAGTTTTTGAACACTGGGACGCAGAGGAGAATCGCAGGATGGGAGAGAGTTGAGGATGTAGTACAATTTATATGGTTGTATGACGTTACAACGCATGCCATTCCAACGCATGCCGTTACAACGCATACCTTTACCCCGACTTGCTGTCGGGGGTGCGCTGGAAGTTGGAATAGTATAATTTACTATTCCAACTCCAGTGTGTGCAACAGTAGGGAAGGTGTTGGAGTTAACTCCAACACCTTCTACCCCCTGCAACAAGCCTTTCGCGTTGTAACAACATGCGTTGTAATGGCATGCGTTGTAATGCTTCCGTTGTAAAGGCTGTTTCCCGTTTATATTGACGTTGACGGAAAAAGGGCTTTAGTGAGTCATGATTGCAGGAAAGTTAGCAGGCATTGCCTTCATGGGAAAGTTTCTCTGGGGCTATGCACAGTCAGCGGTGGTAGTGGGGAAGAGGGTTTTGGATGGATGGGCCAGGGAGCAGGGCTGTTTGGGCCATGGTGGAAGCCCTTTACTTGGCAGATCTTTACGCAGGTGATTCGTTCACTACTGTCTATTTGCACTACAGAAGGGGAAACAACCTTCTTCGCTACCTTGATGACCTGGATATATCTTGGCACTTTCCGGGTGTCAGAATTGTTGGGGGGGCAGGGGTAGTAGGGGTCTTCTATAGAAAGAAGTTGTGTTCAAAGAGCCTGGGGCAGGGATACAGCTGTGACATTCTAAAAGGGATCAGAGGTCGATGGGAATAACAGCAGTTTTGTCAATTTACCCAGTACAGGGTTTCTGTCTGGTAACATGGGGAAGGAAACTTGGGGTGCCCAGCGCGCTACACAATTGGGAGGTTTGCAGGTCCGGGGATGTGACTGCTTTCCACCTGTTGGCATTACTGCGGAAAGTGCTCGCTAGGCTTTGGTTGGTAGCTACAGAGTATGGCACGTATTCCTTTCGCATCGGGGTGACGACACAGGCAGGCAAGAGGGGTTGGCCAAGAAAGTGAATTATGGAGCTGGGTGGATGGTCTTCCGATTGTTTTTAGAGGTATTTCCGAACAGGTGGGGGGGATTGGTGAGGAAGCAGCTCGCTGTATCTTTCCCTTACTGCTGTTTTGCATTTCAGGTTTGGTTCCGGCCCTGGAGGCTACCAGCTTGTCTGTGTGGATCTTTGGGCATTCGCTCATGAAATGGGCTGACCAGGAAGCCAGAACGATTCACCAGGGTCAAAATCTGGGGTTTGATGCAAGTGCCCTTTCAGTGGCATGGTATGGAAAGTGTGGGATGTGCTGGAAAGAGCTGCTGCCCAGTCTGAACAGGTTTATACAAGGGAAGAATTGTCCTGATGTTCTGTTGGTGCATTTTGGGGAAATGTCTTGGTCATGGAGAAGGGCCTGGCATTGCTGCTGGCAATGAAGAAGCATTTGAGGGAGATAAAAGTGCAGTGGTAAGGGTGCTTCATGGCATGGACACATTTATTCCCAGGAGAATTTGGAGAGGTGCTTGTAAGCCAGCAGTAACTGACATGGCTAGGAGGAAGATAAATAGGGAAATGCAAGGATTTTGCAGGGAAGAAGGATTAAGCTGAGTAGAGCATTCCGACCTGAGATATGATTCAGTGGAATTTTTTCATGGTGATGGGGTCCACCTTTCCCATTACAGAATGGAGCTGTAGTTGTTGGAGGTAAATGATTTCTTAGCATGAACCTTGAGGGTGCTGCGTAGAGCCAGACAGGTTTTCTGAGAGTGTAGGGGCAGAAAAAGTCAGGCTAGTGACTTTTTCAGAGTGGCGGTTGGCCGACAAGTTTGCATGGATTTAGCTAATGTTATTGTTGTTGCCATCGGCGAACCAGGCTGAAAGGGAGGATGTGAACAAGCTCACACCAGAATGAGACAGGAATGTAAAGGTTACTGTTAGAACTGGGGGTCTCTAGTTGGCAGAGGTAGGTACCTTTGTCCAAATAGGGACCCTTGCTTCTAGTCAGGGTAAGGGGGTACACTCCTGAAATAACCCCTGCTCACCCCCTTGGTAGCTTGGCACGAGCAGACAGGCTTAGTTCAGAGGCAGTGTGTAAAGCATTTGTGAACACATACAGTAATCCAGTGACAACACTACAAATGGACACCACACAGGTTGTATTATAAAAATAAGTATCTTTTATATAGATTTACCACAAGACCATAAACGACAAAAATAATCCACAATACTGTACTTTAAAGATGGTAGAATTAGCTTGAGTCTCTTTAAATGAAAATACGACACTTTGAGTTCAATGTACCTTAAGATGCGTAACGCAGGGCAACGAAAAGTGTTGCAGGGAAGGTGATGCGGAAGTCCCTTACACGCAAGGACGGTGATGCATTGAAGATCTGGTGCAAAAGAAACAAAGTGGCGTCTTCTTGAGGTTGCGACAACGAAGAGGTGATGCGTGCACGCCCGACGGCCGTGCGGTGATTTCGATGAGTCTTTGAAGCCGCGACAGGCCCTGCAACATGCTTCCCTGGTGATGCGACGGCGTCTGATGCGAGGTCGACGATCTTCTCCTGGGATGCGGGGCGCGCCTCGTGTTGAGATGCATCGGCGTCTGATGCGAGGTCGATGCTCTGCCCCGGGGATGCGACGGCGTCTGATGCGACGGCGACACTTTTCTCCGGTGCTGCGAGGCGCTTCGAAGGATGCGAGGGTGTCAGCGGCGCGCTTCTTCGGGGATGCGCCAGCGTCTGATGCGACGTCGACACTCTTCTCCGGTGATGCGAGACTCAGCGGCTGCGGCGACACGCTTCCTCGTGTTGAGTCGCGCTTCCAGCTCCCTGAGACACGCAAGTGTGTCAGAAGGTCCAAATTCCCAGCAAGGGAATACAGGGGAGCTGGTGGGTGAAGTCTGTTGTCCCTGAGACTTCAGCAGGAGGCAAGCTCTGAAATCAAGCCCTTGGAGATCCTTCACAAGTTGATGAAAGTACACACACAGTTCCCTTCTCCTTTCTTTGGCAGTCAGGCAACCACTGCAGGCAGATCCCTCTAGCTTAGGGATAGTCTTCTCCTCAGTTTCTTCTTGGTCCGCTCCTCAGCAAAGGTTTCTTCTTGTTTCCCAAAAGTGATCTAATTTCCTAGGGGTCTGGGTCCCCTTTTTATACCCCTTTTCTCTTTGTTCTCTGAAGGCAGAGAGGCCTTTACCTAGTCCAAAACCAGTTCTGGTCAGTGCTGGAGCACTTTGTTTACAGGACTCCTTCTTTCCTTTCAGAATGTGGGGCAGGGTGCTCAGCCGCCCGGCAGGAGGTGGAGCCAGCATTGTGGAAGGCAGGCACAGCCCTATTCAGACCCAGGTGCAACTCCTCCCTCCACTCTGGATGCAGATCTCTCTATTCAGCCCTGTGCTGACTCACCCTGTCTCCTGGAGTCCCCCAGCCCCTGTCACTCACAAACCCAGACAAGGAATACACAACCTAGCAGAGGCAGGCTTGGATAGTTAGGCAAGAAAATACCTACTTTCTAAAAGTGGTATTTTCAAACACAATGTTAAAACCAACTTCACTAAAAGATGTATTTTATCATCCTGAGTTCAGGCATACTAAATTCGTTTTTCTACCATGTTCCCTGGGTCAGTTAGGATTATAAGGTGTAATAATCAAACTGCCCATTCTGGCCTATGGAGAACAGGTAGCCTTGCAATAGTGAAAAACGAAAATGGCTGTAATTCACTATTAGGACATACCACACACACCAGGGCATGTCCTACCTTATACTTACAATGCACCCTGCCCTAGGGCCTACTTTAGGGGTGACCAACATGCAGTAAAGGGAAGGTTTAGGGACTGGTAAGTGGGTGTACTCACCAAGTCGACATGGCAGCCCTAGGCTGCACACAGGTTCTGCAATGGCAGGCCTGAGACACATTTTACAAGCTGCTTCTGTGGGTGGCACAACCCGTGCTGCAAGCCCACCAGCAGCATTGGATTTACAAGCCCTGGGCACACTCAGTGCACTGTACTAGGGACTGACAAGTAAACCAATCATCCAATCATGGAGTCACTAATACGTAACACAATTTATCATAGGGAGCACTTGCACTGTGGCACTGAATAGCAGTGGCACAGTGCCCAAAGCATCTAAACCAGCAAAAACAGATCAATAACATTGGAGGCATCATCAAAAAATGGAAGGGAGACCCACGCCAAGGATGCCAGGTCTAACAGTTACATTATAGGAAGTTTAGTTTAGGAGATGTTCATAGAGTCACTGTTAAATGGTAGGGGAAGTAAAAAAACATTACAATTGTATGTTAGGCGGTAGATACTTGCTGAGTTACGTTATGTGGGGGTGGGACTTTTAGGGGTGAGGGGCAGGAAATTAGGTGACAAACTTTGTACATTGATGTTTTAGCGTTGTAAGGTGGTATGCCTTGGAATCTTTTGTGATGTGCATTTGTTTCAATAAAATGACCTTTTTCACACATAAAAAGTGTCAGTGGTCTGTGCTGTGCCTCTCCCACCCAATAGGGATTTGGGGGATGCTGACCGGAGAGAGGTCTGTGACCTGGGATTATTGAAGGAAATGGTGCAGTCCAGATGACTGTGTACCTTTGGGCTACATCCATTAAAGGATGTAGCCCAAGGCTATATATGCAGCCATTTTGGGCTGCCTCACACCATTTTGTGGTACGTGACACAATGGCAACCCGGTGAGCAGTTGAGACTCAGGGTTTTTCCCACTGCCCACCCGCCCATCCCTCAGATTAAGGGATTTTTGGGAAATAAGGAGCAAAATGTTGTGTTAAATGTCGGCTGGTTTGTTCAGGACAGGTGCGCAGGGGTTGAAGAGTTATTGTATGGTTGTCACTTTGAGACAAGTGCCGTGGTTTGGCGGTTGGCCAACAGGTTTGCATGCGTTTAGTTAAGGTTATTGTAGTTGCCGTCAGAAAACAGGGCTGAAAGGGAGGTTGTGAACAAGCGCACAACGGAATGAGGCACAAAGTTAAAGGTTACGTTATAGGAAAATAAGTTTAGTAGGTGTTAACAGATTCACTGTTAAACGGTAGGGGAACTTAAAAATATTTCAATTGCAGGAGTATAGTATATTAGTAGGAGGCATATACATGCTGGGTTACATTATGTGGAGGGCAGAACTTTTAGGGATGGAGTAGGAAATTAGGTGACAAAGTGCGTATAGTGAGGTTTTAGTTTTGTACGGCCGTATGCCTAGGAATCTTTTGTGATGTGCACCTTTTTCAATAAAGCAGCCTTTTTCACACATAAAAAGTGTCAGTTGTCTGTCATGCTTCTCTCTAGCCCAATAGTCTGCTGCACAATGTACAGCAGGAATGTTTAGTAAACGCTAAGTCAAAGTTAACACGTTTGTCCAACCAGATTTCTCAAAACAGAAGGTGTTAGGTCATTATGTCTGAGTTTAGTCATGCTCATAGCTGGGCGCAATGTGCAGACCTCCCAACTATCTAGCTACTGTGTATCCTCTACTTAGCAAATACAAAATAAATGTAGATGTTATAAAGCAATTCCGTGTGGGACTTCTCGTTTCTGTCCTTGTTTTGCCATGTTTGTGGAGTTGCAAACCCGGTGACACCACAGGTAACCTCAAGTATTGAACTATAATTTCCTAACATACTGAGGGTGGTTATTTCAAGAGGACTAGAATCCTAACTCTAGGGCTTCAGTGTCTCACTGGTGCCTTAGTTTGAAAGAAAAATAGACAGCTTAGAGAGCATTAACATCATCTATGCTGTAACCACACTTCCACAAACGCATTGAAATGGATAATAAAAAACCACCTTTTCAACCACATCCAGTGAGGCTTGTAGTACATGGAAGTACAAGCTCTAAAATTGTTTAACCAAAACTGACTAATTATTTATCACGACCAATCCGATGGTTTGGAAGCTAAGCCTGGAAAGGGAGCTCACCACAGAATCAAGTACAAATATTCAGTGGAGCCTAAAACTCGAGGAAAGGATTGTTAAAGAATCAAACAAAAGATTGTTATAGAAAACTCGCTGTCAACATCCCCGCAAGAGGTACAATCATTATGTAAATTAATAAATAAACATGTTGGTATTCAAAATGATCTACTGTAAAATCAAGACAACCTACCACGGCATAAGTACCTCATGAAGACCAGCCTCAGAACCACTGCTAGACACACACAGACCACTTAACCCCTTCGATGCTCGTGACGAGCTCAGCTCATCATGCTGCGCGGTCGCGCTGTGCGCATCACGAGCTGAGCTCGTCACGACCACACCCGCGATCGGAATGTCCAGCACCTGGGCGGAATTCCGATCGCGGTCAAGGGGTTAAAAGGACAACCCCGCTACTACTGTCGCCATTCCAGCAAGGGGGCAAAAAAACAAAAATACTTGTACAACGAAATCAGCACATAATGCAGAGTACCACCTCTCCCAGTGCTTCTTACAAATGAAGAGGTGTCCTAATGAACATTCTAACAGACACCAACAATCAGCTGCAAGTGAACCTCCTCAACTCACACTTGATATAAAGGATGCTATGGACACCCACAACCTACGTTCTGATTACAATTACCCTAAAATGCGGCTGATCAAATGTGGTTCAGAGAAAACTCAATCACCATTCTCAACGGCCTCTTACATGTCAGTTCCAAAATCATTCTGAAGAAAATGGAAGTCTAAGAATGGGGCGGTGTATCTCTAGTTTGTAGGGCAGTCCTAACCTGCACACAAATTCATAATGCCCCCTCCACATCTTTCCAATGCATAATCACATGCTTCAGCATCAACTCAAACTGCTCCCTCATCGTTGCTATGATCTTCTGACCTCAAGATAAAACTCATTCCTTGAAGCATTCTTAGAACTGGTCCTCTCTGCAAACAGAGGTGACAAGAACCTGTGGGTTGAAATTTCTAAGTCAAAATAAGCCTCACTTTTCCTTGACAGTATGCATGCCCTGGGTTTCAAGAAGTCAATAAATGGCCTAAAGCATACAGCAATCCAGGCACCAAATGTATTTTTTAGACAGAATATAGAGGCCATCGAACATCTGTTCCACTACTGTCATGGTCAAATCATTCTCTTGTGTCCCTTCACTTTTCAGAAGTGCTTTATCACCTCACCCCATAAAATGGTCAGACCCCAGAAAACGTGTGGTCAGATGTTATAAAATTATCAACACGGAGAACTGTCATACAACCTACAGTACAGCAAAAGGGAGAGCTCCATCAGCGAATGATCCTTAACCCATGCTGAAATATCTCTGTCTAAACATCACATGATAATTGAACAAGTTATCCCGCCTAGAATTTACAACCATCAAGTTCACAAACAAATAATCCATCAAATTCTTGGAGGAAATTAAAAGAATCGGCCAAAACCTTAAATGCTTGAGGTATAAATAAGTAACAACGACAAGACTAATTGCAAGACACGGTAGGTGCTACAGGACAGCGGTTAAATAGACAACAAGGCCTAAATTGCCAAATACAGCAATGATGCCTCAAACCAATCAAAGGAGTTTTTTTTACACGTACAAGAAGATGGTTACCGAATCACCCTTAAATTGCTCAATGTACATGCAAAGATCTCCTGATGTTTATCAAACGCAAAATCAAAACAAAATGCATAACCGAATTGTCAGCAGCTTAGAACCATCACCTTACACCCCATCGCTATGTCCCCCCATCTCAACACACCTTCAACTTTCAATCACCAAAGAAGAAATGTTAACTCTGATTTAAAAAAATCAAAGCTGTGCAAAACCTTTCGCAATGGCCTCTACAGAGCAACTACTGCCTGCTCATAATGGGCATTGCTTCAATGATAAGTGCTTCATTTTCCATGAATACTCTGACACATGCCTTCAATACTCTTCTCTTGAAAAAAACGTTAGCAGATCCAAAGAGCCTGCCTAACTAAAGTCATGTTTCCAACTTACCCTAACCCAGCACGGTAATGGAAAAGAAGACTACAAGACAGCTGCAAGGGCACCTGAAACTAAACCACATCGTGCATGACCATCAGTCGGCACTCTGACCAGACACATGGAACTGTAAGTGCCCTACAAAATCAGCGGGTGACTTGCTCCTAGAAGATAAAAGAAACTCAACTCTCATAAACCTTTTCTTTTATAAAATAGTTTTTAAAATTTTGAGTCTCACATAGTACATAAGTTCTTATAAACATATTTTTCGATTTGCATACATTTAGACATAATTTCTTTGCATCTCCATATGGTATGAATCCAGAGGAAAATAACCACATTACACCCTACATGCAGTAGTCTGCTATAGTTCTTTTCTATCTCCCCATTTCCCCCCCGTATTAATCCAGTTCCCTCGCCAGGACTTCACCAGCTCGGGAACTATGCCTCTGGATTCCATCCAATCTCTCCAAACTCTGGAATACTTGTGTGGACATCTCCAAGCTTTGTAATTTGGTATTCCGACTATCATGCAGTGGGCCATTGCCCTTTCCCAACTTTTGAGGTCTGGTGGATCAGTATTATCTTAAGTCCTTTTAAAGCCTTTTTTTCTGGTTACCAGTCCCAAGTAGATCAGATATAGTCTATATCTGTTACTGTCTATGTTTAAGTTAAGGGGAAGGTTAAGGGAAGAGGTGTGGCGCCGCGGCCAGGGCGACTGACGCGGAAATCTGGGGCTCACGGTTTGATCCCCGGCACCAGGTCAGCCCAGCACCATGTGACTCTGGGCAACAGCTTGCTTAATCTTCCCGACGGCCCCCAGCGCTGGGATCCCTTCGGGTAGCTGTTCGCGCTTTACAAATACTGGATTTACATTTAAGTTCACGTATGTAAGGGGAAAATTTAGGTGTCGTGATAAGCTGCCAGTTCATGTTTTCACCGAGCTTATGTAGCACCCCCTTCCAGAACAGTTGCATCTCAGGGCAGGAGAACACCTGTAGTATCCTAGTTTACTGTCCATGCTTGTGTATGCCATTTTCCACCACATGCCCTGCCAGTAGAATGTTACAGTATGATGATGTATTACGGAATGTTGGGTGTCTGTCAAGAAAAGCCACAGTTGTGATGGGGCTGAGTAGCATGCTGGCTGCTCCTGGTGGGGCTCATCTACATATCTACAATAAATCATCTTGAACAACATCAACCTGTCTGGACTTCATTACTACATCACCGTGAGTAGAAAATCCCCAGTTTCTCTGTTACATCTGAGGCCGTTAGGGGAGTCTATTTTGCCAAAGCATCAGATATTCAGGTATGTGATATATACGCTCTGAAGAAATTTGACCTGAATTATCCTGAACTCTGTCAAGATGGTGGTCTTTCTTGGGGCCACTCTTGGTTCTTGTCATTCTTATAAAATCATCATCATGCACTATGACGTGCAGCATCACTGGGGTTCTACTTATTCTGCCTGCTTTTGATATCTAAGTGCGGCCTCTGGCACTGCTCTGTGCGCTCCACCAGGCAGACATGGTGATATCACTGAAATTAATTTCCAATTTTAAAACACGCCAGTCAACTAGACTGCCATTACCGCCTGTCTGGAACATGTTTTTTCACAGAGTGAATGAAAGCTTCCTTTGATTGAATGGAGCAAAACCCTAGTGTCCCAATTATGGGTGGAATATAACCCACTTTAATTCCTTCAAATGGCTCTCCAGTCTTGGTGCGCCTGCACGTACCACACTGAAAATACAGAATATGAGAGTTGCAGAGACGTCATTTGTTGCCCAAGTGAGCAAGGTTGTCAAGGGCATCAGTCTGCAGCTTTCCATCTCCTTTGTTACTCAGCCCGATCATCAAGTAGAATTAAGGAGAGCACTGATAATGCATGCCTGGACTCCAGCAGCATCATCTACATCGCACTCGCAAAGAAGCCCAATGACAGGTTGCAAAGGCTTCAAAATCAGACTGCCAGATTGTTCCTGAACTTGCAAACTCGCGAAGACATCAACTCTTCTTTGAAAGGCCTACACTGGCTCCCAGTGGATGAAAGAATTGAATTCAAATTCCATCTATACTGACCACAAGGTCTACTAGGAAAAAGTCCAGGATCCAACAGAATATTGTTCTCATTAACAGGAAAATACCATAGCTGACAATTTACATGGTGGGAGATTGCAAGGATTCCATGGTCTCTGGCTGTGGAAAGCACTGAATTTGAGATCGAGGATGGAGCTAAACTAAATGAGGTTCTGAAAAGGCTTGAAAAATGAACTGTTAAGGTTCAAATTCCACAAAAATGGAAAGAAAGCAACTGAGTGAATGAGGAAAGCAACTGAAGAATAGTGGACTGGGCTCCTGTGGCGCCGAATGGACTCTAGGTCTCTTCATTGAGTGAATATCCTGATCCTTAGTCACCTGCAGTATTCTGAAATATCTATAAGGTGACATGCAGTGCTTTGTAATACTCTAAAATAAATAAATAAACCATTGATATTCAAGCAGAATAGGTACCATAAAGGGACAGACTGGTGGCTAAATACTACAAAAAGATGATGGATGAATAGATTGACAACAGATAGAGCAAAAGATGTCATCAACAGGACTGATGGGAGATATGTTGATGGCATGTGGGCAGTCAGTTTAATTTTGTCAAGCATCGCAAGGTTATAGACCATTGCACAAACAATTTACTATTTTAATAAAAGTTCCAAGTAATGAGTTTTTGGCCGTATCAAAAAGTACCCTAGATCTTAATTATGAAACTGTAAAAGAAGATCAATTCCCTTCGTCCCCCTCTCCCTGGGAAAACAAATGAGAATGCACAAATTTATTTCTATCAATAACTCTTCTGCCTGTCAGGGTGAAATGTTCCCCAAGTTAACTTTCCCGCCCATCTAAATAGCATGGCCTGCTATTAATAGCAGCCGGCTAAGTATTAGCTGACCAGCATCACTCAGGCTGCCATCTCTGCAGAGAGCACGGGAACATCAGCGAACCTGGTATGGAAGGCTTCCACCTGTGACTGCTAATTATGTTCTCAAAGGATAATGGAACATTTGCAATCAGGGAAGGTCGCGTGCACGGGTAAAAGTGCTGAGCAAAGTTAGCAAAATGAACAACAGCCTGAAGGAAGAGGATGCTTCCTGTGGGGAACTTCCTTGAGCAGCCCAGAGAGCACGCCTGAACAAAGTTGGTAAGAACAGGTGGATTTTTGCTATGCAAAATCTCATTTGAATCAGTTTGTGTCTACTCCCCTGATTACAGCCATTGCTGGTTTTAGAACTCTATGGACTTTACCCCTGCTAGCCAGTACTAAACTGCCCGTACCCCTCTTTTAAACACTGCCGAACTGGAATAGTCCTAATTGGTATATTTAACTTGCATATAAGTCCCTAGTATATGGTACAGAATGTACCCAGGGCCTGGAAGTAAAATGTCAATAGTGGACTGCAAAACCTACTGTACCATCCACGTCAGTGGCAGTGTAAACATAGCTTCAGGTCTACCATTGTAGCCTGAATGTAACACTGCAAAATGTTGTGCAACGTATCAAAATAAACCCTTTCGAAAGGTAAAAACCTTTCCTTTAAATATTAATAATTCACCCCTTTCTAGGCCTTGTAGTCCAGAAGACTATTTTTTGCTTAGTTGAGTAGGCTTTACCCTTCATGTGAAACTGAATCAGCTTCAATTTATTTTGAGGCATTTTATAGCCCTTGTCTTTGCATTTATAAATTTTAATTGACTAATGCCTTCATGTATTGGCTATTGATTTACAACTAATGTGATGATTTGAATTTGTAACTTTGCTAATCTTTAATAAACCTTTATGGTTTACAAATACAATATTCTCTATCATTATTGTGGGACCAAATGAGCTTCTTGCTATTGAAATGTATTGAATGTTATGTTAGCCTTGGTTAGAACTAAAGGTTCATCTGCTTCGGTGCAGCCGGGACCCGAAATATGCACGGTGCAAAGTGCTGAATCACCTGCCTGAACTGTCAGATGACTAATTAGAAAAGACACTGCCAGCACACAGCCTGTGCTCAGCCTTAACTAGGTGTAAAAAAAGGTGTCAAATGCCTGCCAGAGTAAACAATAGGCTGACCCGAATGGCCAGAGATGACTCTTCTGAACACAGAATATGAAGGGTGGGGGCTCTAAGCATCCGTTTTGACATTACAGTGTAAACCCGGCTTGACAGGTCTGTTGAGCCACATGTAACACTTGGGACACACTCAAAACAGCAAAACAGGATGTCAAGACAATTCTTGTGGATCCCCTGTCTGGTTGTTGAAGGACCCTGCTTTTGTTCTACCAGACTTCTGTCTCTGGGTTTGTTGTGGGCACAGTGCCTGCTTCAAACTGTGTTTTAGTGTTTAGATATGAAAGGACACTAGGATTACCATAGTACACTCCCTACACACACCCACAGCCCTCAGAGCCCAAGTTTAGTATTGCTGAAGAATTTTGCCAGCTTGAAAAATACCCTGACACGTGCATTTTCGGCCTATTTGCAGTGTGGCAAACAGGAATTGCTGCAAAGTGGGGAGGGTTACCTCTGGCAACTTTTACTTTATTTGTTAAGGTGTACCCAGAAGTAATTCCCACCCACTAGCTAGCTCCAGGCACAACCAATATTGGCACCTCCAGGCACCCACTTCAGAACACTTTCTGGACCAGTGGAAGATCAGAAAAGGACTGGACCTGCTGTCTGTGACCCGAGAGGAGACCTGAAGTACTTGACCTACTGTCTTTTCTACCCGAAACAAAGAATTTTAGTCCAAGGGTCATAAGGCTGACCTCCTGTGTGGCTACAGAGAGATAACATGCTGAAAGAGGCATTTTTCCGGAAGTACCCAGCGGACCAGTGACAACTGAACCTGGGCTGGACCCTACTGTTGGCCTCTGCTTTACTCCCTGTGAGTTTCTAAGTGCCTCCTATGAGGTCTTGAGGGGCTTGAGAAGTGTACTCATGTGGTGGTTTGGGACTTAAAAGACTAAGGGGCCGATTCCGATTCGGGCAGGAAATCTCTCCGACCGAGCCGGACCCGGAGAGATTTCCGACCGAATCGGACCCTAGCAGTCCGACCGAACGAGTACGATGCGTTCGCATGCTATCGGACTCGATTCGGTCGGACTCCCATTGAAGTCAATGGGAGCCGGTCGTACAACGCGTACGCGGGCTCCCATTGACTCAATGGGTGCGAGGCGAACAAGGGCGCCCCCTATAGCGGGTACGCGTCGAAGCGGGTCACGCCGTACACGCACAGGTAGGGGGGACCCATGGGTCCCCCCTGTGTGCGACTCGCGCGGCTAGTCGTACAGGGGGGTCCGACACGGACCCCCAAAGTGCGGCTCCGACTGCTCTCTCGAGCCGGACGGCGCGAGTCGGTCGGACTGCTTGCGGCACGCATCGTACTTACCTGGCCGGGGAACGTCTCCATTGCGCGGTGCGAGTCGTGTCAGTGCGAGTCGGTCGGAGCGGTTGGGTCCCGCGAACGAGTCGGTCGGCGATTTCGCGTACTTACGCATCGTACTCGCTCGCCCGGACGCACGTCCGACTCGGTCAGAAACAGGGCGTCCGAATCGGATCCGGTAAAGCCGAATCCGATTCGGAGCCCTACCGGCCGAGATCGGAATCGACCCCTAAGTCGGAAAGTAAAATCTTTGACCGGGACGAACCTGGTTGGTGTATCTGACCGCCGCTCCATGCGGTCAGCCTCAAATAGTGCCTAGGTCGTGGTTTCTAGAAGATTTTACTGCAATGGTCTTGGGAGTTGTTTGTGGCTTTTTGCTTTTTCAAACAGAACCAGCACATTTATAGTAAGGGCGGCACTGGGCCCAAATTAGCTTACTGCAGTCCTATGGCAGTGCCACGGGGTGTTTGAAGATGGTACCAAGCAGGACACTGATACTGCTGCCTGTACTGGTTGGCACAACGATACCATGCATGAGGCTGTAAAGAATCCGATTCCTGGATAGTGCACAAAGGGATGTGAACAGTCAGACAGCACAGCTCATGTCTGCTAAGGTGTCTGTGCAACACAAAGTAAAAAGCTTTTAGGGGCATCGTGTACCTCCCACTTTAGCAGCTTCAGCAGGGGTGAGTGCCACTGACTAGTTCTGTGTAACATGAAGCACTTAAATTATTTAGAGCTTTTGTTACTTTGTCAGAGACACCAGTCTCTAAACATAAGCTTATACATACTTCTGCAAGAGACTAGTTAATGCAGGTGTGGGGTGGGGCAACAAAAGGAAGGAGTGAGAATGGTTTAGGTGGGCATATGGAAGCATGGATGCATTTAGGGAAAGATAGAGAGAGGGTGGATGGGGAGATGGATGGGAAGATGGATGAATGAACGGATGGATGGATTTAAAGAAGGTTGGAGTGAGGATGAATGGATTTAGAGAAAAGGATAGAAAAAGGATGGATGAAGAGATGTATGACTGGTTGGAATGATGGATGCATATAGAGAAGAATGGAGAGAGGGTGTGTAGAGTGATGGATGTACTGATGCAGAGTTGGATGGAAAGATGGATTGATTTAGAGAAGGATGGAGAGGAGAAAGATGAGGACAAGAATAGATGGAAGGGTATATGAAAGGACTGAAAAGAATAAATATATGAATGTACATAAAAAAGAAGGGGAGCTAGATGACGAAAAGGATGGCTGATGGAGAGAATGAAGGAGGAAGGAAGGAAAACAGGATGGGGACAGAAGGATGGATGTATAGAAAATTGATGGAATTATGAAAAAACGACAGGAAGATAGAGAGAAAGAAGAAGGGAAAGAAATTTGAAAAATACAGTAGGCTGGAGGGAAGGAAAAAAAAGGGAGAAAAGACTGAAAGAAGTATGAGCAGAGAAGGAACTTGAGGGAGAAATAAGCTTCTAAATGACTGCTGGGCTTCCTTAGTGCAGTTTGCGATATGGTTGAAAGTGGGGTCTATTTTATTTTTGTGGCTACCTCCTTGACAACAAGTGCCTTACTGGCTTCTAAGCCAGTAAGGCAGTGATCAAGAAGAACAAACACAACATAGAGACCCTGTAGTAAGTTTCCTCTGTGCTTCCCAAGCCTAAAGTGCACTTTACTTTGAGGCATGCCTGAAGATTCCTAAAACCAGGAGAGGTTGTCTTGTGCTTTATTGAGGATTTTTCTTGTGCTGTCTCATTATTTATAATTAACAAGGACTGATTTCAAGGTTTCTTCATTCTGGACTCGAAGGACCCCATTACGAGTGGCCTCTTAAACCCGATGAGCCGTTGACATCAGTTTACAGCCCCTTCAGAATTCTGAGATATGCGGTGTTTCTACGGATCTCCTTATCTTCACATGGAGGTTTACGCTGGTCAAAGCAGCCAAAATCTCCATATGAAAATCTGGAGGCAAATGAGGAATTACCAGGGAATCAGACCCAGAGTTGCAGATCCCTTGGATGGTCCTCGTTTCCAAGTACACCCTGAGGGTCGTACTCGAGGCACCTACACTGAATCGGATACACGGACGATTTATCTAATCACGACAAGAGACCTGAAAGGTCGGTTCAGGATTTTTACGAATTTTGAAGCAAGTGTCTTATTTGACAGATACCTTCGTTTATGAACCTTGTGGGTTGGAATTATCACCACAATATAAACAGATCAGGACAAGTGACAATTGAGCCTTGAAAAAGTTGCGGGATTACTTTCCCAGTGTGGCGACGAAACACGTGTTGGCTGGCTAAGAACTTGTATGAAAAAAAGAAAAAGAGGAAAAGAATAAAAAGAAAGGAAAAACCTTACTACTGCGTTTTGGAATTGCATGTACTTTCGCATACTACTGTTCATGTGGGTTATTAATAGATAAAGTGTGCTGGGGATTGTGATTACATGTATTGTTGGCCTAGGCCACAAGTTTGGGGGAGGCCGGTGGTTCTCTTCACCCTGCAGCATCATTGTATAAATACAGTTCGATCTAGATAGTTTGTGTTAGAAATGGGGGTTTCTCGTTGGCAGAGGTAGGTACCTTTGTCCAAATGGGGACCCTTGCTTCTAGTCAGGGTAAGGGGGAATCACACTCTAGATAACCCCTGCTCACCCCCTTGGCAGCTTGGTACGAGCAGACAGGCTTATCCCAAAGGCAATGTGTAAAGTATTTGTACCAACACTCACAGTAATGTAATGAAACACCACAAATGGACATGACACCGGTTTAGAAAAATAGAATTTTTTATCTAAACTACACAAGACCAAAACGACAAAAATCCAACATACACAGGAAAAGGTTTTCAGTAAAATGTCTTTCAAAACGGATGTTACCAAAAATAGACTGGTAGAGTCTGTATTTCTTTATGCGAAAGAGTGCTAGGGCAAAACAGTCCTTGAATTGTAGCACATTATGTGCACAAATCGTGGTGTTGTAAACACATGTCACTTCGGCACCGACGGACGGTGCCCCTGCTGTTCTGAACCCTTCAATACTGACTCCGTGGTCAGCCACCACAGACTTATGCCCCCTGAGACCTGAAACAAGTAGATTTAGGGGCACCGGCCCCGGTACCGCAACTCTCTGCTGTGCCGGTACGGGCTGCTATCGCAAAGAATCTTCACAAGTCCCCGACAAGCCCGTTATCCAGAGAAAGTGTAAACAGTCCCCCGGCAAGCCCGCTTTCCAGACGAGCGCCTGCACAGGCCCCCTCTAACTAGAAAACTGCTCAAGATAGTCCTGCCAACTCACAACCCGCCCAGGGCAACACAACAAGCGGCAGTTCCGATCTCAGGCTCAGATCGCTGATCTGAGCGTTACCTGGGGAGCTGGTCTCTCGCTGCTGCCCACGCCTCGGGCAGCCCACGGATGTGAGCCCTGATCTTGGATGACGCTGCACCGGGGAAGGAGCGAGGCAGCCCTTCTTGACTCGAGCGCGGCCTCACTTCTTGGCTCAATGCTGACGTCCTGCTGGGTGGCTCCCTTGTCAGCGGCGGTGCGTTCCGGAGGAATCCTGGTTGCCAGGCAATGCCCCGCAGCCGATGATTACAGCACGGCTTCCTTGTTGTTGACAATGGTTTTGTCGTCGACTCGGGGCCAGCGGCGGTGACGGCCACGAAGTCCTTTCGCAAGCTGGCTGCAGACACACGCACACAGCGTCGTAGGGGCGATCTTGGGGAGGAAGCGCTGTTTAGCAATCACGGCCTCACGAAGGTCACAAACTGTGCTCAGACACACGCACACAGCGTCGTAGAGACGATCTTGGGGATAAAGCGCTGTTTAGCAATCTCGGCCTCACAAAGGTCACAAACTGTGCGCAGACACACGCACACGGTGTCATAGAGACGATCTTGGGGATGAGGCGCTTTTAGGCAATGTAGGTTTCACGAAGGTCACAAGCTGTGCGCAGACACACGCACACTGCGCAGGCTTCACGACGGTCTCAGGGCCGGTAGAGCTGTGGGCAGACACACGCACACAGCGCCGCTTAGACGGTTTTTGGAAACTTTTATGTCCCTGTGTTTCCGCAACAGGAGGCCAGCTCACACAGGCCCTTGGAGACTCCTCTTCAAGCAGGGGGGTGGACACAGCACACAGCAAAGTCCCTTGTCCTTCCCTCAGCAGCAACAGCAAACTGCAGGTCAGCCCCAGACACACAGCAAGGGCAGTAATTCTCCTCAGTCTCTTCAGCTGTCCTCTTTGGCAAAGGTTCCTCTTGATCACGAAGTAGTCTAAAATGCAGGGGTTTCAGCTCTAATATTTATACCCCAAAAGGTCTTTGTTCTCTTTGTGTAAGGGTCTCTGAGCCCAGTCCAAACCAGTTCTGGGTGCACTCTGCCAGTGCACAACTTCTTCCTTTGTTAGTGAGGGCCTGGGTCCCAGACACACCGCAGGAGGTGGAGCCAGTCTTTTGTGGAGGACAGGCACAGCCCTATTCAGGTACAGGTGCTACTCCTCCCACCACTTCAAATGCAGCTCAGCCTATTCAGCCTAGTGCTGACTCACCCAGACTCCTGGAGCCAGGACCCCTCACCAGCCCCTGTCACTCCCACAGCCAGACAGTCAATCCACAACCAGGCAGAGGCACACAGAAAGGTTGAACAAGAAAAATAGCCACTTTCTAAAAGTGCTATTTTCAAACACAGAATTTAAAAACCATCCTTCCTAAAAGATGTGTTATTAAATTCGGAGTTCAGGGATACCAGACTCCAATTTTCAATCTTACTCCTATGGGAAGATATGCTTGTAAAAATGTTACAGAGCATTCCCCATTCTGTCCTATGGGCAAGATAGCCTTTCAATAGTGAAAAACGAAATTGGCAGTATTTCACTATCAGGACATGTTACACATACCAGTACATGTCCTACCTTTCCCGTACACTGCACCCTGCCCAGGGGGTTACCTTGGGCCTACCATAGGGGTGTCCTATGTGTAAGAAAAGGGAAGGGTAAGGCCTGGCAAGTGGGTGCACTGGCCAGGTAGACATGGCAGTTAACAAACTGCGCGCAGGCACTGCGGTGGCAGGCCTGAGACACCTTTTCAGGGCTACTCATGTGGGTGGCACAACCAGTGCTGCAAGCCCACTAGTAGCATTTGATTTACCAGCCCTGGCACACTCAGTGCACTTTACTAGGGACCTACTGGTAAAACAAATATGCCAATCATGGATAACCAATCACAATAATAATTTACACAGAGAGCATATGCACTTTAGCAATGATCAGCAGTGGTAAAGTGCCCAGAGTCCTAAAGCCAACAGACATAGGTCAGGAAAAAATAGGAGGAAGAAGCAAAAAGTTTGGGGATAGCCCTGCAAAAAGGGCCATTTCCAACAGTTTGTGATATCACCCTGGTGGCGCCAGCTGACCTATTATTATACCACCGTACATTTGTGTCTAAATGGAGTGGGCCTCAGCCATTTTCTGGGCCCCTTCCAATGAGGGCACATGCCGACTTTACCTTCGTGGCTTCAGATTTAGCATCTCCCTGTTTTTTTCACTATGCGACTTACTCAACTCTCCATTTTCTTCCTGATACTTTACGTCAAATGCAGTTCTTCTTCCATTTCTAGATGCATTTCCAAGTGCTGTGAGTTTTTCAGCTCCATCCATGAAGCGAGAGTACATACACTCTGAAATGGCGGCCAATGAAATACATGCACTCTTGTGAAGAAATCCCTGCTTCTGTACATAGATTTCAAGACTAATCCAACTTCTCAGTTGCTCAATGCCCACAACTGACATGGTAGAGCCCTTAAAGTCACCACTGAGGAGCAGCAGTGATGGGTTCATATAGCGCTATTACTGTGGAACAGCTGCAGGGCAACAAGCTTCCATCAAATGAAAAGATCAATGTGCAGTACTGTGCTAAGGTAGGTTTCAAGCTGGTCCATCAACACAAATAAATGAAGAAAAAGTAAGAGAGTGCCCCTAGATGGGCCACAGGAAACAATGGATGTCTTATATGACAATTTCGAGGAAAGGCTCAAGGATTCACACAGGTAGACTCTGGAAGAAAAAAAAAGTGGGGAGGAATGGCAGGTATTCACATTTCTAAAGGAAACAAAGATGGTAAACTAATATGCATACTTGAGGTGGCTAGTACTAGAACTAGAAGACACAGCAGGAGTCTGGAAAGGAACATAGGAGAAGGGAATGGGAGCATAAAAGCAATAGCACAACAAGCACTGGCAGAGCCAATAGGCCTGCGTTGGATGCTTACATTTTGGCTTTTGCCAGTGCTAGTTTTGCTTTGTCATGGTTTTTGTAAAACTTTACTGTTGGGGATATCTGCGGTCCAACCAACATGCAAAAAACCATTGGCTAAAAGCAAAAAATGTTTCTTGGTCAGAAAAAATCCCACATTGCCATTGTAATTCCTGGCACTGAAGGGAACCACTTTGTGGACGCGTTGCTTGTCAAAGGGCAACATGCCGTCTCTCACAGTGAAATTAGGAAATGACTGTCGTAGGCTGACCCATTACTCTGTATTTCATGCTGTAGTGAGTGGAATACATATATGAATGACACTTCAACAGATTAAGCCCCTCTGTGTAAGCAGATTCCAAATAGAATTTCAGTAAAACCGAACGGTCTTGGTTAATGCCATACCTGAAGAGACTGGCTCCATTAACCAAGGGACTAAGAATGCTTGAATTACCTTGTACCTGTATTCTCATATTAATAACGTGTTCTCAAACAGCAATGCAAACCACTCTTCTGTATTTTCTAAAAGCAGTGAATAAAAGTTGCTATTATTATCTAGTGTGTTGGTCCTCAATAAACTCACCTTGTAAGAATGGAAGACCAAGCCAGTCTTACTGTGATTTAACCGTGTTTCCCGCACATCACTGCGAACTCCACCTTCGAACGTTCAATTCACTGAGCCATCCTGCTGGCGATGTTCAGAGAGAGTGTGATGTGGGGACACACATCAAACAAGACATTGGGCACATTTACTGGAAACAGGCGCCAAGTTTCTTATTGCCCACATTTTGTGAGGTATAGCTTCTGTTAACTCTGCTTTCCCCTCAATATGTGCTTTCTCATTAGACTCTATACTTTAATTGTACGGTGTGCAATTAACAGCCATTGTTAATGCCCACAGATGAGGACAAGAACAGTTCAATGTCAGAATATCATATACAGAAATAGTGTCTGACACACATTTTTATAAATATTATTTACAAAAATATTGTCCCATTTGGTGCATGTGTTCCATTATCCAATAGTTGGTTTCTTTGAGAGCTGCGCTTGTGCTCGTCTGAACTACAATCGATGTGATGTTCACCGAGGGATCTCTTCAAAGTTCAAAGATATTTTACTTTTGATGCTGTTCAGCTCAATGGCCCCCGCGATGCAGCTTGGAGTCACAGTATTTACCAACACACATTATGTCATTATAGTCATTACATTTCCATTAGTGAGTGTTAAGGGACGTGAAATTGACAGGCCTGTTCCAATTGTTTCTTCTGTATTTTTCTCCAGTAGCAGTCTTAACCGCCCATTAATAAAGCTCAGACTTCTTCACCAAACCTCATTAGCCTATGAAGAGCTTCCGTAGTCTCCGCTGGGTGCATGTGCCTGCAGCAGCCTGCCTTTCACCGGAGGCCACCTCAGGAGCCTTTCCTCCAGACCAGTGGCGGCTCCTCCGCTATGGCGGAGGAGCATCACCCCACTGCTTTTCAGCAGTGCGAAGTAGAAACATAAAATGATAATAACTTTAAGGTATTATCATTTTATGCTTCCTGCTGCTTTGCAGGCAGGTGGGTGGCCGTGGCTGTTCCGCTCTTGGAGCAGGGCAGGGTAGGAGTGGTTTGTCCACTCCTAGGTTGCAATGACTGTTTGGTAGGCCCTCTCGGGCCACCCAAAACAGTCATGCGCAGTTTTCCTGTTCTCCATGCAGGCTGCATTACAGCCTGCGTGGAGAACATGCCCAGGCCCCCATTCCTTGGTTGAGCGTCCAACCAGGTCACTCAGATCAATCACAACGCTGCCCTGCAGCATTGTGATTGGTCAGGGGAGCCTGGGTGCTTCAGCGTTGTGATTGGTCAGTGGGGCCTGCTTCCTGTTCCTCGAGTTCCACGAGGAGGGCAGGAGCAGAGTGGCGGGACCCGGCAGAAAGGTACGTTTATTTATTTATTTATTTTTTAAATATGTTTATTGAAATTTTCCATAATTAGCAAGACACATCAATTTCACATTAGGTACAGATATGATCAACAGGCAATACACATTTCTCATTTGGTTACAGAAAATACTCCTTTCCTGTCGCCTTGAAATATTACTGCTTATGGACATGGCATTTGATGTCCGCTGGGTTCTTCTCCTGTCCCCCCGCGGGCCTCTCTTCTCCCAAGGCGTTGCTACGTTTTGTAGCCCCCCTGTGTGTCCTGAAGCTCGAGCCCATAATACCTAATACAGGGGCGCCAGATCTTAAAGAATTCCCGCGGACAGCCTCTCATTCTGTATGTCACCTGCTCCGCCCCCATGTACATGTCCATCCCAGTTTTCCAAATCTCTCAGGGTCGGAATCTCTGGCGCTCCCCATTTTTTGGCTATGTCTCTTTTTGCCACTATCATCCCTTGATTACACAGGCTAAGACTCCGTCTGGGTAGGTCTATGTCGGAAGGTATACCTAGCAACGCATATTTAGCATCCATTGGTAGCTGAGCCCCTAAAATTTCACTCAGTTCCCTCACTACTCTGGCCCAGTATCTTTGTATACGTGTGCACTCCCATAAGGTGTGTATGAGCGTGCCTCTTTCTGTCTGGCAGCGGAGGCACCCCGGGGACTCTGCCCTACCCATTTTGTGAAGACGGGACCTGGTTGCATATGTTCTATGTCGTATTTTGAGTTGAATTAAACGCAGCCTCAGTTTGATTGCCACCTATCTTGGGTACATCAGGGCTGCCTCCCAATCTATGTCCTCCAGATCTCCCAGGGTATCCTCCCATTTCACCCTCAGGGCCACTAGGTTATCCGGAACGTTTTTAATGAGGGTTTTATAGGTCCAGGATATGGCCTTCTCTGGTATCTTGTCTTGCAGGAGTCTGCCCTCTAGCGGCGCAAATTTGGGGATTCCTGCCGCTTCTAATCTCTCAGCCGCCCACGCGTGTTTCATTTGTGTATATTTGTACCTTTGTCTATCCCCCATCTGATATTCGTGCTGCAAGGCTGCAAACAAGATCAAAGAGCTTTCCTTTATTAGATCCCCGATCGTAGAGATTCCTATCAGATCCCAGTCCTTGAACCCCTTCAGTTTCCCAAATTCCGATAGACGCCTGCCTTCCCATAGTGGGGTTTGCCTCGTAACTTTCTTATTCCAGCCCATTTGCTTCTCTGCTCGTTTTTTTTTTTAATGTTTTTTATATTCGCACCATACGCGACCCTTCCCCCGCCGCGCGACCCCCCTGTGCCCGCCCGCCACCCACGAGCCATGCCGGCCGCCACTGCTTCAGACAACAAAACGTGGAAATGGCCCAACGCCATTTTCTCTGTTATAAGAACGACAGGGAAAGCACACGTGACTTCTTAAATCTGGTGTAGTGGAAGGGCATGAAAAAAAGTATGGGAACTGTGATTCTGAGTGCAAAAGGGACAGGATTAGTGAAGGAAGGGGTAGGTCAAAGGCATGGATAAAAAGAAAAAAATATGCTGTAACTATTTTGTTTCTTTTTCCTTCAGGTAACTGCATATAAAATAAAGCACACCATAAATAAAAAATAAAATCAAGTTAAACTAATCAGTGTGAAATGCACTATTTTATGCTCTGAAACCTCTATTTATGCATGCAACCACAGATGCAGATGTCTGTGTGTGGAACCAGAGAAACACTGAATTGAATCCTGGTTGATGGAGTGGGGAATACTGACTTGTGTATTTTTAGTGCTTCGAGGTCCCAGTCTATGACAGAAAGCACTGTCAATACATAGGGCATTATTTCAAACTTAGATCACACACAGCATAAAATAGGCTGCCACAAAATGTGCAATTAGCTTTAGGTTTAAGATTTAAAAAAGTGTTTCAAAAATACAAATTTTAGTAATATGCAGACTGTACCTAGTGCAATTTTTTTTTATATAACTGCCTATGCAAAACACGCAATTGGCAGCTCAGCTAGTAACAACATTACAATGCCTCTCAAAAAGAATAGATATTTGTAATCACGAAGCTTCAAATGACTCCATCAATTAAAGACAATACTGGTTTCCAAGCAGCGTCTACATTTGCAGATTAACTAATCGCACACATTTACGTATCTTTCAGGTTTCAGGCACCTTGGCGAAAAGCCTTGTTTCTTCTTGACTTCTATCCCCCCTCGGCTTCACGGCATAGGGACTCCTTCCCTTCCACTTCAGCTGAAGCCTCTCAACTGTTGGAATTAACCACCCGGGACAGTTGTCTTTTAACAAAAAAATTAGGGCAACGGTTTTAGTTACATTTTAAAAAGTATGGGCACGTCGTGCCCCATAGATCCCGCCCACTTAGACCTCTAGGTTGGTGACAGGAATTATGGGAGTCTCCTGGAAGACTGCAGATCCGGTGCACACCACTCAAACATGTCGGCTGCTGAAACAGTCTACATGTCCAGGTGAAATACCATGGAGAAACAAGGAGTGATCAAGGGAACTGGCTCGGAATTACACATTCCCCAGGTGAGCCCTCATTTCAAAGGGGATCCTTCGGGTCCCACTCATAAAACCCAATACCTTCAGCCCTCAGGTGTTACCGGTGCTCCACATCTCAATAATTCTGAGAGGGAAGAGTTGCCGGGGCAGGTTCAAGGACTTCCTAATGAGGCTCATATGGCACAGATGAAAAGAGAGTGCCAGTACCATAGAAAATATATTGTATGAGTCTGGAGTTCTCTCTACGCTGGTAAAAAGGAAGGCAACGTAAGGTGTGATCACTAAGTGTCTTATGTAGCAAAAGGCAACATTATGGAGAGATGTAATGTGAAGGGATAAGCAATGAGTGATCCAGTGAGGTCTTACTAAGGGCAAAATAAAGGTCAAAGAATGAAAGAACGGTAAATAGGTAGTGGTGGCTTAGCCAATGACCAGTATGAATGGCGTCTTCTCTGGAATGTGCGGGATGACATCACCACCAATCCTCCCGGTCACAGCACGGAAGTGCAGTACTGCCAAACAGATATGTTTGTGTCTTTTGCTTTGCTCTTAAGCAGGCCATAACTTGAGGGGGATACTTCAATTTAAAAGGTGATTTCTCTAAAGACATTTTCTGGGACAAAACCACAAATCTAAATTTGACGCCATTTTTCATGTTATTTCACTGTGCTCCCAAGTATTTGCTCCTGAGCCAGTTACAATCTGCCATAACACAACACTGGACATTTTTTTTTGAGAGGCCTCGTATTCAGCCACCCAGCTTAAACACGTCTCCCCCTTCTCTAGCTGGAAAGGCACATCAAAATTAGTAAACGTACTGATGTCAAAGTTACTTCTAAAACGTAAGCCACCTTTATTCCAGCCGTAGAGCCGCTTCTGCATATTGCTAATACATTTCTTAGCTGAAGGCCGGTTCTGACGACAGTCAGTTTAATGGTGCTTCTGCTGAAGAACTCCTCTCAGCACTAGCAACGCGTCAGACGCTCCATTCGTCACTCTTCTACCATTTCAACATTTCACCCAAACTCAACACTTATTGGATGGGGTGCAATCATGGTACAGGCCGTCCGAAGGCACAATCTAGATTATTTGCATGCTGAGATGTCCAAGGCATCTTAGACCTTCTAGACCATGCAATGACCTTTGATTGTGTTGTTCAAAATTGTAATTTGACTGGCAATTTTAGCAAAGATCATTCAGCTAGCCACAATTACAAAACGCCACAAAAGAAAAGTGAGGAAAAATGTGACAGAAAAATGTTTCTGCAAGATATTGTCTTCACAACAATTTGTTTCTGCAGAAGATTTCCCCTGCAAAAAAGCTTTATTTGAATTTTTGCCCGTCAAAACTTATAGATTTTTTTTTTTAAACTTTGTCAGCCCATCAAGATGATCAAGCTTTAGAAAGTCACAAAGTCCAACTAGCATACCCCTACATTTGAAACATTGGATCACTCTGCTCTTACCTACTACATGACCCAATTAGGGATTTAATTAGTTTGAATCAGGAATGATCTATTGCGTTTGCAAGTGTTCCTGGGATCATTTTAGTCTTTACCTTCCGTTTGCATTTTAAATAGCCCATCCAGGTTACCG
Source organism: Calotriton arnoldi (assembly GCA_963921515.1). Lineage (NCBI taxonomy): Eukaryota > Metazoa > Chordata > Amphibia > Caudata > Salamandridae > Calotriton > Calotriton arnoldi. The sequence goes on along the minus strand of CAWUFW010000447.1, from coordinate 1,865,997 downwards.
TGGGGATCAGGACTGTCATCAAGACTCTTAAATAAGTGGCTCCATCCTTGAGGTTGCATCGTCGTGTCCTCCGCTATAACTACACAGCTGGTATGCAGTTTATTATTATTCTTTCTTCCGCCACACAAACAGTAATGGATAATTTTAGCAAATGCATGCAGAACATCTGTTCATGAATTTGCATCAATCAACTAAAATGTAATCTATTCATGACAAAAGATACTTTTGGTCGGCTTAGCATTTAGACTCTGAAGCCTACATTTCCAGAGAAATGTTCTAACCCTTCCCTAAACTAGTATCTTCAGTAGAATATCTTGAAATAATTTTACTGACTTCTAACTTGAAGTCCTCAAGTTCCAACTGGTGTAAAACCACCTCTTCTAATTTACTGACACTCATTCTTTAAAGCTCAGTCAGAGAAGTGTGATAGTCATTGCCTTAGTTCTATGTAGGTTTGAATACAGTACGTTCCGTATTTAGGACTGTCATTTTGTTTACTTCCATACCTAGTGTATTTTCAGAATGTTGCAGCCTATCCCCTTCATAATCTTTAACAGAGACATGAGTGTCTCGTCATTGCACTCCTTGAACTAGCAGAGCACAAGTGGATTATGAGGGGCTTTTAGATGCCCATCAAGACTTTCACCAGCGTGCCCAGAATTCTTCACTCCAATCCAGGACGGCCCCTCCACTAAGGCAGAGGAGCGTCGCCCCACTGCTTTTCAGCAGTGTGAATAAAGAAAAATAAAATGATAATAACTCATTGTTATTATCATTTTATTTTTTCCTGCTGCAGCAGCTTTGCAGGGCTGCACGAGGCTGCTCTGCTCTCAGAGCAGGGGAAGGAGTGGTGGGCACTCTGCAAGTGCGCATGAATGTTTGGCCGGCCGTCTTGTATTACAGCCTGGGTGGAGAACATGCCCAGGCCCCCAGCCCCTGCCTGAGCGCCGAACCACAGCGCTCAGACCAATCACAATGCTGCATTGCAACGTTGTTATTGACTTTGGGGAGCCTGGGTGCTTTGTTCCTGTGCCGGGAGAGACACAGCGAGACGCAGTGAGGAGGTAAGTTTTTTTTTCTTTACTCCTCTCCCCCCTGCCCTTAGCCCTGTCCCCCCTCCCCCCCATGATCTGTGCCAGCACCACTGGCTCAAAACGCTAGTTAAATATCACCAGAGAAAAGGAGAAAGTATTCCTATTGCCCAAAAACACCATACCTGCTTTGTTAATGGAACAATGGAGCACTTAGGGCTTGAAGATTTTGTCATCTTTTGCAGTTTATCATTTCTACTATGTGGTTCAATGCAAAGTGGGTTTGAACAGTTTCTCCCAGGCAGACCTTGGGGTTCTTCTGTGGTGCATGCATAGTCATACTTTTCTATACATAAACACTTTGCTAGACGATGTCCAGTGTGAGAGACGCGCCTCTTTTGTTCATGATCTGTTAGCGATTGCCGCCAATGCCCTAGCACTTCTACTGTAAAATGATAAAAACCTCGTACTGTGATTTTAATTATATATCCATTTCGTAAATCTATAGCTTTCACAAATTATGGTATCTTGATGGTGCTCAGAAAACCATAACACCCAGGCATTCACTTTTTATACAAATTATACTTAGACATACTTCCTAATCATTTCCCATCTCAAAGAACAAATTCTTCCTGAACTTGTTGGACTTGGCAAAAACATACCTCATATCAACTGTAAAAACTGAACCTTCGCAACACAGTGTCACACAAAACAGAAAAGTTAATGAACTTTGACTTACATCCATAAACTCTGCGTTGGCTTTTGGACCAGTGGTTTCATTAAGAATCTTAACAGCGACAGGAATTTTCACAGTCTCTCCCTCGGGGACCCAGATACCCTGAAACAAAGGAGGAGGTGAACATGTGACACCAAGGATGTGAATTCACTAAAATGCATATCGTAGCAGAAATTATATTTTTTTTATTACTCCTACAGACTTTGCAGTGGTGACCAATGTTCCCTCTAATTTCTTTCCTCAGTGTGCGGGAGTGTAGGGTCTCTGTGCACTACAGCCAAGGCTATGTGCACCAAGAATTCGACCATGCATGCGAGTGTAGCTACAAATATCAGTGGTAAATACCACTCCATACTTGTTTACAAAAAAAGTGAAAAAATGTATATTTCCACACATACAGCTCGATCTAATAGTATCTTGAGAGAGGCTGTCATTAATACGTCAAATTAGAGCACTGTTTTTGTACATAAAACGGTGGCAAACTAAGAGTACAACAGTTGTCATGCAAGCCCTGCACATGGCTCAGATTATTATAGAGCAACATTATAGTTTATTAAATCAAAAACAATAGGTTTTTGTACAACTGGTATTCTGAACTCAATTACTTGAAAGTGCTTTCTTACTCGATAATGAAGAAAAAGGAGGAGTTTTGGTAAATAAAATATTTGTCTAAGATCACATAATTCAATTGAGAATGCCGCGATGTACCTGGGTTTTCTGGTTTCACTTTGTACAAATTGGCCGGTAAATGGATATATATTTGTCTTTACTTATGTCGACGCTTGGTTTTTACATCTTTGTGTGTTTTTCTATAGTTTTTCTGTAGCACAAATTTGGCCTGAAGGTAATGAAGGTTTTATGTAAGCACCAGTTACATTACACATGGTCACATTCATTTTTGAAAGGCACAGGGATTTTACCTGATTTGCCCAGACGAACAGGCTGTTGAGTTGATTCCTAGACCTGTACCTGGTCTCCCAGTTCCAAAGTCACCAGCTCTGGCCGTAATGCCTCATCCTAGGAAGAGGGCAGGTGGCTCGCAGAAGCCACATTACAGCTCGGCTCGTTATGGACCAGAAGTTTCTAACAGGACCTCAAGCTGAGCCAGACTACAGACGCAAGCTTTCAGTGGCTCGCCCACCTCTAGCCAGAATGTTGATGAACAGGTGCGTTAGCAGAAATGTATCACCTGATGCTACATAGAGGGAAACACCCATTCCTAAAGAGAAGGGACGCCACGAATTACCAGAGCGAGATTGACTAACACTAGGCATTGTGACAGCCTACTGCTTGGGACAGGGAAGGACAACTGGAGGTACTCTGGGGTTTCTATGTACACATGTTTTCTTTTTATCGTCTTTATTTCTGCCAACAGCCTGCAGATGCCACTTGCTGAGTACTTAAGCAGGGATTATAAGCAGACACCACTTTAAAAAGGGCGTGTGATCTTCTTAGTGATCCCTGACTGACAAGTAAACAAAAACAGAAAGGTCATTTTACAAATGAACACAAACTACTTCATTTGTTGTGTTATTGAAATACTATGACTGGACCTTTGATGGATCTTAAACCTGAATAAGTATCCAGCAGTTCGTTGACAAAGGTGACAACCGTAATGTTCAGAGGAATTGCCGAGACAACCGCATCACGTAGGGCCTGTGCACTGAAGCACCAGGGGTGAGTAGGCTGATCTTCATCTCCGAACATCACCAGGATGATGAACCACAGAAGCCCTCGCATCTGCTGTCCTCTCGTAAATCACAAGAAATGACCAGAGTACCGAGATTAAAACACGTTATCTGCAAGTCATGGGTCGTGCCCTTGGACGCCGAGCAATGCAGATTTCAGAAAATATATACACCCATGTTTCCTGTACAACCGCTCTTCTCCGATAAAGGCGCCTTGACACGATTTTGTTCTAGTGAGCGTTTTTGGGAAGCTTCAGCTAGTCTAATCACAAAGCTCTCCCCTCAACCCCTCTTCCCGAGCCCACCTTTACACTCCCCTGACAAAGCTTTGAGGCAGCCTCAGTGCTGAACTCAGGCCACATCAACCAACATAAAAATGTTGCACAACACACACAATCCATCACTAGCCTCGGCCAGGCTTTCGAAGATGCATGCCTTGGATTCCAAAATACAGAAAAACAAGGACATTTTCGGGACAACTAATACGAAAACGTGGGTCATGCAACTTACAGGCACTTGATGAACAGAACACAGGGAAGCCGCCCTGCACGGAAGCACACACCCTGGTACGAAACTGAGAAGCAACGAGGCAGCTGGTGAGACCACGATATAAACGTGAGGTCAATGAGACTCAAAAAGGCACAGAGAGGTCGAGAGACATCATTCTGCAAGGCACATGACCCCAGAAACGCACTCTGTACAGGAATACACCCACCTGCTCCTTCGAGCACACTGGTGCCACTGGCACGCTCCATGACTAGCACAACCGCAAGCCTGTCATTTGGATGGGGTGGGGTGGGGTGGGGGGGGGGCGATTGACAGAACGAGCTTGTGCACGATTATAGCACAGCATTAAAAATATATTTATCAGTAAAGCAATCGTCATGCCGCGAGACGTCGCTGCTGCTTGTTAAGCCCTGAAGCCGACACCCCAACTCTAAAACTAACGCACCAAGTAGCATTTGCAGAAGCCACTTGCAGCGCAACTTGTGACCCTCTGCACCCTTAACAGACTGCCATGGAATAGGAATATTGACCTGCTGCTCATACTCTCCTCTTACACGGTGGTCTTCTCCTTCAACCAAAATCTCTGCCACTGCTCCCTGTGCGCTTTAAACAAGAAAGTGAGTTTGTTCCTACAGGGCTTGCATTTTCAAAGCAGTGGTGCAAAGCTGGTATCTCGTGTGATGAGGATGTACTGATGTGTGCGCGCTTCACAACTGAGACTGCACGCTCGAGATAGGTTGAGTCCGCGGGAGCACGCACCTTACAGGTAACAATGGTGGAAACATCTGAATCTGCTCGGCTTATGATTTCATCATGCTGCTGTCTTTTTGACCCACAAGGCCAGGGGCAGCAAGGGATAGCTAAGGACAGCATTTGGCTATTACTAATTGATGTTCACTGAGGCACATCGAGGAAGCCAATTTCTCCCATAAAGGCTTAAACCCAGGAGGCACAATTCACAAAGGCATTTATGAGTACGTGAAATAGTACTACAGGAGTAAATTGGCCGAAATGTCCAACAGTCAAATAAGGAAATTTCAAATATGGTAGAGTCTTTTCTTTTTTTACTAAGTGCTCATGGATATTTCCTGAATATTCTCATTTTATATATTTGGAATCAATCCACAGAGGCATTTTTGTGCATGTGAAATAGCACTGCAGGCGGCTCTGCCAGAGGAAGTGCTTGGTCCACGACGAAACACAGATAACAGGCCTTATCTGCCACGCACCAAAGGGAGTGCAATTTCACTTTACTTGTATACCTTTGTAGTTGTTTCCACCATTTGACTTTGCCCACCCCGTAGCTAATGGGTTTTTACAAACTCCTACATCTTGCCCAAAATATTTTCAGCCAGTGCTAAGGGCAGGGGTTACGATAATGATCTGATATATGTAATGCTTCCTGGTAGAAGACAGAATCATAAACCGCAGTTAATTAACTATGTCAGGAATCTATTTTTGTGTGTCTCTTGTATTTTGTTTAACATTTGAGCCACTGGTTTGTCAGAGCATTGAGTGGTATGCAATAACGATGTTTCTGTTATAGCTGACATTGCAAATTATGGTATGGTGTTATTATATTGTATTTTTGGTCTTGTCGTCAAATGTTTTAATCTTCTGCAATGGTTTTAATTAACCCAGCAATAATAAATAAACTTGAACTCACTGCAGGAGGACTTCACATACTTAACATTCAGACTAAGTTCCTGTGGCTAAATCCTGGAACTTGCAAATTCTCAGGGCACAACTATTAGTCTACCATCTGCAGTCCGATGGCGCATAATAATTTTATCTCTTAGAGACACAGTTATATTTTTCCCTAACATCGTTATAAAATTACATTAAGCGAGGAATTACTATACATGTAAAATAAAGCATTTGCACTTAACAGGGTGTAAGGTGGTTAAAGAGCATGATATATTCCAAGAGGGAGGGAGTGAGTAGTGATACAGGGTTCGCTTACCTTCCCAAACATCAAACTATTCCAAAACAACAGGAGGGAACCCCTACTGTGCTTAGCCTACTTCTCTGTACCCGCCCAAGGGGATCACCTTATGGTGTTGAAAGGACTCTCACCGACTAGAATTCCAAGTGGCATGATTCATAATAGAGTCCTCGTCCAGATGCTTAGTCTATTTGGACTGTCTCAACCTTGATGGCCAAGGGAGCTCTTTGGTTATTGGGTGGGATCCTGGATTTAAAATAGTCAAGGATGTCCGGAGGGTTAATTTTATTTTCCAAAGGGCACCCTGACTGAGTTAAAAACAGGTGGGGGTGCACTAAAGAACTCTGTATCCTCTACATCCCTGGATCACCATGTTTCACACTTTAGGCTTTGATGGGTCCTTTGACTAGGAGAACCTAGTCCTTGATACTCTTCTGGATGTTCTTTTACCTACATGTTAACAGAGTTTGACTACAAAGTCCACCTGCCTCCTTACCCCTATGAAGCTCTATATAGGACACAACTAAGTAAGGGGAAAGAGCAAAAATCACACTTTATTTTCATGATGAGTGCAGCACATTCAATTTCTTAGTAATCTCAAGGATACTACTTGCATACTGTATACCAACCAACAGAGAAATGTGAACTTATAGATCAAATGAGTCGGTATGTATGGCATGTATGAGTACGGTGAATGGAAGTTTCACAACTGAATGCACAGAAATAGGATACTAATGGGATCTTTGTGAGGTCCTGACAAAAGCCAATTAGCCCGGTGAGCCATTGGTGTGATGGCTGAAACATGTTGACCCCAGGATACAGAGGATACTAATTTCCTTAGTGCATGTTCACATGTTTTTACCTCCATCAGTGTGCCCTTTGGAAATAAAATTGAACTTCAGGACACCCAAGACTATTTTAAATCCAGGATCCCACCCAATAACCAAAAAGCTCCCTTGGCTACCAAAGTTGAGCCTGTCCAGATACACTAGGTATCTGGGCAAGGACTTTATGAAGAATCATGCCACTTGATATCCTGGTCGGTGATAGGATGAAGAGTATGACCAAAACAGGCCCATATTTGGGACATGGAGGAAGAAGAAAGAATTTGTAAAACACAGCAGTAATGGTAGTTGGGACTTCATACATGAAGGCTTGAAGACAGTGGATAAGGATAAAAAGATGGGAAGCTTCCAGGAGATAGCACAATGTTGCAGGAGCTAATATTTAAGCCATGGGGACCAAATCTGTGATGCCCTGAGAGTGTAGACTATATTCCCTGGGAGTCTGAGAGATTAATGCGATAAATGGCAGTAAACAAAGTTACAGAGAAACCACATCAGCATCTAAAGCCTATCAGGATTATTTATAGTGTGGCGGATGCAGGACAGCCCCCAAAAGTGGTGGAATTCCCATCCGCAGTATTATAATCACATTGATATCAATGGGGCTCTAAATACAGTGGAAAGAGCAACCACCACCTTTTGGTGGATGTCATGATCTGTCAAACTCTAGATAACTCCAGTCACTTGAGCCCTCACTCATTCACTCTTCTCTTCTTAAGGGACATGACTGGCTGAAAGAATACTATTTTACTAGCTCTGTTGAATTTAAGTCAACTGCATTTTTAATATGGAGAACTTCATACCTGATGGCTTTCAGAAGAATGGTCAGTATCACAAAACAGGAGGAGGGAAGGCACAGGGAAGAAAACTAATCTCTTTTCAACATACACAGTTTTAGCCATCAAATATGTTTTTGAGGCCCTGAAAAGGTTCCCTCTTTCTTTGTTGTTCAAACTGCTACTCTAAACAGGTTGCATTTTTGAAAATTATAAACAACATGTGTTGCAGTCTGACCCAGAAACTGTTTCAGTTAAATATGCAATTGAATGCAAGATCACTATTTACCTAATCCTGACACCATTAGGCTAAAAGCTCTTTCTGCATAGAGAGGAATGAATAGTAGGTTGACATGGTACACTTGTTTGCCAACTTACCTTGTAGACTGTACCAAAGGCACCTGAGCCAAGGATCTTGACTCGTTTCAGCTCAGTTTCTTTCAGTATACGCAGCTGTGCCTGGTTTGGGGCCGTACCGCTTGGCGTCAGGGGTTCCACAAGCTGTCAACGACATTTACATTGTATTAAATGTTGAGCTATCAGATACAACATCACCAGCATATGATTTCATGTAAGCATGTGGGCATGTACTAGGTTAAAGACTATGTCATCATGAGGGGGCCATGCTGTATGTGGGATTTTGGAGAAGTGGCTTGATTTCATAACTGTTCATAACAAAATGACCCAAGGCCACTGTCATATGAAATTCTACAATCTTGTCAGGTCTAGTTATGTAAATAGGTTACCATAGGGTGCTTGAATTACATCCTGTTGCAAAGGAACTCTTCTGTTCTTGTGAACCACGTACTTTCTTTAAACTGATCTTGCCCTTTCTAAATGTAATACAGTTCGTTGTGGGCTGTCTGCAGCAACGGTTGATGATGTTCAGGCCATTGTAACCCTCTGCCGCACTGTTGCAATCAAAGCTCTAATGAAATTCTCCGGCTTTACCCATGCAAGGACATTCGGTGACCTCTAAGTGAACACTATGTTCCAAAGGATCTTAGTAAGTAGTAACAAGAGTGCTGAAATCCATACAGGTTGTACCATTCCTACAATGAAAGCATCTCAAATCTTTATCCTCTTGTTTGAAAAACTATTTCCAAACCTTGCGATACCTCGCAATATGAAAACATAAAACCCATGCTCTTGGATACAGTTTGTTCTTTTGTTTCTTTGTCTCTGGTTCCCCCTTGGAGATGAGATTCCAGATCCTGGGTGCTGGATGTGACCCAGGCAGCTTCTTTGGGGAAGTAGTAATGGGGATGGGCTGAACCTTTGCTTCTTTTGGCTGGTAGCCACCTCCAGAATACATGGAGTTTGAGAGATCAGGGCATGGAGCCACATAATACAGGGCAAAGAAAAAGGATGGATGTAAAACATGAACTTTAGGCCAGAAAAAACACAAGACACAAACAAGGAGAGGACCATAAAGCCATGGACAAGGCAACAATATGAAACACACACCCTTTGTAACACATCGCCTTCTGGTACCTCTCACAAAGGTTATGCAGTATAGTATGTCTTACCTGTCACCCATAACCCATGGAATTGATCATCATGCATATATATTCAGCGTAAGGTTGCAGGATCTGTCCGCCATTTGGGCAAATGTTCCTTGGGACTGACCACCACTCACTGACTGAACAATCACGTAAATTTCCATACTCGCTATCACACACAAGCCTGGGCTAGGGGGAAGATCAAAAAATCCTTCCTCACTTGGAGCACTTCTTTTGGAATGATCTACGGACTGATACGCATGTCCAATGGCACAAGTCCACTGATCACACACAGGTTTAGCAGTAATTCATGAGACATGGAGTGCGTATGACTAAAAGTATATCCCTCACATCACAGTGTACAGAACTAGACGGGATATCTCTCAATATATCGCAACATTGGGAAATTAATTATATATCTTCAATTAAATATAGGTGTACATTAATTATCAGACGCATTTCTCTGAGAGCCTTTTGGAGGCAGAGGACAGTGTGGTATTAAAATAAAAACAGATGTTTCTACCTGCTATGTCTCAAAACCTTCAAAGATTTTAAGCTATTGCACAAATGCCTGACGGAAGTGGAACTACTGGACCAGTGAGTTTTGTAGTTTTTACCGGACACTTTCTACATCAGTCCTTGTAGTATTTATATCCTGGTGTATTGATACAATGCAGATTCCCCAGTTTAAGACAATAGATTATTTTGCTCAAATACACCGCGTTAGTAGCTGGTATTTGTAGATATAACATGGGGCACCATGATTGGCTTTTATGTAAGGTTTGATTGCTGATAGGACTTTTAAATCCACTGTATAGGTTTATGTTTAATGCCATGGTCATAGGTCTGAATCCTGGCAGGTCCATCCAATTTTTCTTCTTCCCTAGGCCAATAAAATGGGCACCCTTGAGAGAGGTAACTACGAACTTTTGCTGCATAGATACTCACCGGCGTACGCGCATTTTAAAAATGCACATTATGAATCAGGAAGGAAACAAAGTGGTTGAAGTGGGTGCAATCTATCGGGAACGACGCTCACGATCCTTTTTAGGTCTCGTGCCCAGCGTTGCAGTGCGCAGCACTGCTCGCGCAGCGCGAGACCTCTAGAAAGGGCTTTAGAAAGCTAACCACACGCTCGTGCGTGTGGTTTTGCTTTCCGCGGCTGCCACTGGCTTTCGCGTGCTTTTTAAAACAAAATCCAGCACGCAATTGGGCAAAGGCGGGCGCATGTCCCGCCTTTGCTCCGCCCATTCCCGTCTGTGTCTAGGACGCGCATCAGCGCGCGGCACTGACGACAGGCTCCCTCGCCCACCCCCCTCACCTCTGTGGTGCGTGCACCACGCGCAGCAGCGGCATCTGTTTTGCATTATCGTGCCCGATAATGCAAAACAGATGTCTGCACGACGTGCGCAGCCGGGACAGGGGCTTTGTTAATGGCGGCGCGTGTTTATTTTTTTCATCGCGCTTTCACTCAAACTGAAAGCGCGATGTAAAAAATAAACTCAGACCCGCTTTTACCTCCTGTTCCGCTTGTTTTACCTTGGTGTCCCAATTTTTCTTCTTACATTTTTAAGGGCTGTGGGCTCACTAACTCTTCCAAACACTTCACTGTTACCTAAAGGAACGAAATCTTTATATTGGAAGCAAAGCTAAAATCAGTTCTAGAGCGAAGTTTATATGACTATGCCAGAGAATTTAATCAAATATATTTAAACGCAATTACAAGCATGTATAGCTCGTTGTTCCGCAGACTACCGAGGGAGGAAGAACGTCCACAGACTTCTACGTATACTTTGGTTATCGTTTTACCCGGACACGAAATGTGAGCATTGACATCAAGAAATGTGGTCAGTTGGCAGATTTCTGCATTGGGAAACTTGGTTTGAATAGACTTTTTAGCCTGACCATGTTGTGTGATTTTGAGCAAATCCTGTTATTTCTCTTTGCCTTCGACGGTGCCTAAAGGCGATGCAGTTGCTAATGTACGCTATGCCAGGAAATTCATTAAGTTGCAAGGTTCTTCTAGTCAAGCGGCAGGTATAAACCGCAAGAGTGTAGGGATGAATGAAGCCGTTCCGACAGATTAGCCTGTGTATTTCTCTTTTCTTATTTGATCTTCTGGCAGTTCTAAAACATTCACTTTATTTAATTGTTAGCTGGTCAAACATGTGACTGGAAAATGACAACAGAGTAGTTTTGCACACTCGTAAAGTTAGACCTTCATTTTAGCGTGTCACAAGCCGCAGTGTAATTCCTATTAGGGAGAGGATTTTTGTACCCTCCCCCAGCACACTGGTATTAAAATAACTATTTTTAATAATGTACTTATAGAAGCATGGTTCCTTGAGCACAGCTTTTAGGTTTTTTTCCGAATTTGCGAAAACAATGTTTGTTTGTATTCTGCTCCAGATGTCTGGCTCTGAGTTGCAAAAGAAGCGTTTCTTATTATTATTTTTTTTTATCGGGTACAGTGCTTATATTTGCTTTACTTTGGCAGTTTTAGTACACTCTTCCAGTGATATTTGCCACCTGGCTGCTGTTTGTTGCCAGATAAATTCCGGGCTTCCATCTTCAGGGTCCATGATACTCATCCTGCCGGATGATGCATAGTGCCTTATTCGAACACGTTTCCCTATGCGAAGACCCCCATGGATGTATCATCAGAAATACATGAACAGGTTAAATAGGTACGGTTAAATAATTACTGTTCCAGTGTGGTTCCGGGTTGACAAAACCTTAAATAACCGATTGTAAGTTTTCTGTAACGTTAGTCGCTGCGTTTTAGGCTTAACTAGACCAGAATTAAATTGCATTTTGTTTCTTAAAGAAATGTCTGGAGGTGAAAAACGATTTGCCGGGGAAATTGGAAGAGGTTTTTAGACTGAAAGCGACGATAAATAAAAGGCTTAAATAAATGATTTTACTTCTGCCCAATTTGGCGAGTTTTTGGACCCTAAAGAATTTGACTGTCTGAAGAAGAGTTAATGGGCCAAGCTAATCTAGGTGCTGTGTAGCGATTTAGAGGCCCCCCCCCATCCTTCAGGGCAAAAGTCTGTGTTCCTTTTGTTTTTTTGGGGGGGGGGTGTTAAACGTTTATGCATTTTGATCAAATCTTCTTTGCCTGGGCTGGCCGCTCATTGGATGCATAATAGAATGAAGGAGGGCTTTCGTGGGGAGACCATAAAGGTGGTGTTGTAGAGAGGATGCGAGTGCCCATTCCGAGGTGAGCTGGAAAGAATACAATGCAGGTAGGGTCGCTTTAGGTGACAGACCTTTTTGGCGATGATGGTTCCTGCATTGGAGCAGTGTAAAGTATGTAAAGGCGGATATTCGGTGAGGTGATTCAGTGAAATATGTGATACATGCTGAGTGGTTAAGTGCACTACAGTATGCACTGGGTGTGGTCTGTTTACCCAGGGAATTTGTGAAAAGTTCACTAAAAATGTGTGTGTGTGTATATGTGTGTGTACGTATGTGTATATATAATTTATCCTAATGGTGATCACCAGTAGGTAGTTATAGTTAGGATCTAATTACCATAGAAAGAATGTTTTTAGGTCTCGCGCCTAGCGTTGCAGTGCGAGACCTCTTGTACGGGATTTAGAAAGCTAACCACACGCTCGTGCGTGTGGTTAGCTTTGTGAAGCCTGGCATTGGCTGTAGCGTGCGTTTAAAAAAATTTAAAAAACGGCACGCAATTGGGCAAAGGCGGGCGCATGTCCCGCCTTTGCTCCGCCCATTCCCGTCCGTGTCTAGGGCGCGCATCAGCGCACGGCACAGACGACAGGCTCCCTCGCCCCTCCCGCTCCTCTGTGGTGCACGCGCACCACTGGTTTTGATTCCCGCGTTTAACTCCTCTGTGGTGCGCGCGCACCACAGGTTTCGATTCCGTGCTTGTTTTTTGTAGTTGCTGGTAGTTTGTTGTAATTTGAACGTAATGAGGTACCACTCGTAAATTACATCAACAGAACGAATAAAAGCAAAACGCACGCCCACTCATCTTTAAATTGGTGCGAAAACGGGCGGTTTGCAGAGTGACTGGCTTCGAAGAGTAAGCGGGGGTCGGAGGTGCGCATGCAAATTCAACATCTGAAGGCATACACATCTACGGGCAATATTGCACAATGTGAAACCTGAATGCCTGGGCTCAATACCCCCTTCCCTTCTTTAACAATTGTTATACACTGAATAACAGATGGCTAAAATACAATACCATTAGCAAAGCCAAAGGCTCTAACTTAAAGAAATGCGAGACCTATTGCATTTTCAATGCTTGTTTAATTTTACACTAAAAGTTCCCATGCTTCTTGTTGGCTTCCCCCCAAATTCGCTTACCCCACCTGCCCCCAAAATGCACTCATAGTTCCCATTCTTATGTATTTATGCACCTCAACCTCTGAGTAAACGAACCGAAAGATTTGCGACCAGGCAGGCACTTTTAATGTTTTGGTAGACTCTCTGAAGGGAGGCCTTTGGTTCGAAAGGCGGGCTCGCTCCAGCAATGTCACACCTGACTGGCTCCCCCAAAGCGAACCCTTCAGGCGCAGCGACCTGCCCCGATGGCAGATAGTAATCAGAGGTACATATGTATGAATCAGGAGTGGCACCGACATATCATCAGGGGCCAGCCAGCCTCAACATACAGCCAGCCTTTATCAGAGTGAAAAACAACGTTTCTTTAAAAATAAATGAAGAAGGAATGGAACCGCTATTCTTTAAATGCTGACAAATAGCCTGGCCTCCTCGCAGGATGGGGGAAATAATTAAGGGCCACTTCAGCCCAGATTGGATTGCAACCGCCGCAGTATTTCAAAGTGTCAGCTCACAAGGACACGCGCATTGTGCTGCTCCGCGCGAGGGGTGGGAGCCGGCCGCCGCTCGCGCGCGGCCTACTTAATTAGGTACGCCGGTCGTTTCGCACAGGTGAAGATAGCGCGACCCGGAAACTATTTCATTAGGAGCAATCTGACACAAGATCCATTTCCAGAAAGGGGCCATAACGGAGATAACTCAAGTTGTTTTGTTTCGCAAAATGCTCTTTTGTTTCCTGATCGGGATTTGGATCCTCTCCAGGACTTTCTGTGACTATTCACACGCCCAAAAAGCTCAAGTTCCGCAGCACGCCTTCCTTTCTCTGCCTTTCCTATTTGGGTTGAACAACTTAACACTCATTTTGCTGCTCAGCTATTGTAATGATGACACTTACAGCAAGTAAGTTACTAATACTACAACAGCTATGCCGATGCTTGTCTTTCACCACACAAGGCCAGGGATGAATAAACGGAGGTTCATGTCTGTGCTGCGCTACATCACACGTGCAGTTCAGTTACGTGCTGAGCCGCTTCTCCCGTGAGGATTTCCGTTAAACTGCCAGTGAGTGGCACTGGATTAATTTGTAATTTCCCACTGGAGATACAGGGCAGGCCCAAAAAGGGGAGGCAAAGCATGCTTTCATGGGAGCTTTTCTTCGCCCATTGTCTGAGGCGGAGAACCAGGGCACACACTGGGGTCTGTGGTAGCTCTGTCTTGGTGCTATGGGTGGGGTGCACCCACCTTCCTCCACTGAGCCCCAAAATCCTCCAACTTCCCTTACCAGCCCTGCTGTCCACTGAACAGTGAGATGCAAAAATACCCTGTTCTCTGACCTCCTAATTTGGTGGGTGCCTCTCATCAAGCATTCCATTACCCAGCATTCTCCACAAAGAGGAATATTACTTCTATCCGGGTTAAAGGGAAATACTTATTTTTTGTACAGAAGCCCTTGTGCAGTGCATACATTCTGTTTACAATGGGCTGCAAAGCATACAAAGGTTATTGCTCATTCGGCTGTGCAGATGAATGCCTGCACAAAGGGAGCACAATGGTGGCACATCCTTACACGAATGAGACATAGGCTGTCGTTAGACCACAGACACACAGTATGCGATGGTGATGCAGCTAGGGCCCCGGAAAGGCACAAATTCTATCTTGGTGGGTGGATAAGTTCCCCACAGGGTGGGGTGAGGTCATGCCACAAAATGTGGGGGAGGCTTACTAATCCAGTTTAACTGATACACTTATCCACCCACCAAGATAAGTGTTGTGCCTTTCCTAAGCACTACCTACATCAAAATCACATATTGTGTGTGTGCGCTTTGTTTACAGAGGAGGGTGTGTGTCGTGCGATGGTTGTACCTCCGTCTCTCTCTGATAGACTTGGCATTAAAGCATACCACACACCTGGAAAATGATGGCCTGTAAGGGCAAATGCGCACTAGGACACATTCAGGGAGCTATGATGCACATCCATAGAAACGCTTTGTGAATTAGACTCTTTTTTGTGTGTTTGAACACATTTTAACTTGCCCACATACAAATCGAAAATATCTTTTTGCAAATGAAAACTATTTGTTCATCAGAACCCCGAGCTGAGGAGTTAGCGAGATGCTTGTTGTACTTTTATACTGCCTTCCATCCACCAAGAGAGGTGACCTGGAAGCCAGCCTTTCATTGGTACCAGCCCCCTAGACGTATGTTTGGACTAAAGTTGGCATTTATCCATCATGACCTGGAGAGAAGGACAGTCGGACCGTGAGATCACTGACGGGGAGCCGCTTTGTATAACTCCTTAAAAAAGCACAACTGCTTCCCTGTCCCTGCAGGTGCGGTGCAGCATGCTTCTTTAGAGGAGCCACACACAGAAAATCTCATGTGGAAAATCCTGCTAATTACGCTCTGTAATTTAAGAGCTGAGATACCTGAAATCCACGTGGAGCAACCAACAGGCGCAGATCCAACCAGACGGGGGACATCATGATCTAGAAACAAAGGTCAAGACGGCACAGCACTGTTCTTCATCTGTCCATGACTCCAGAGAATCATCACTGGGGGGCTGCTCCATCAGTTTGCCACCAGTGGTGGCATGAATCTCGTGGGGTCTGGCTTCTTTTCTTGTATTCGGACTTTAAATGTAACCCATCACTTTCTAGTGAGGTTAATTTTCATCATATTTTAATAGAGATTTAACAGTTATTTTTGGTTAAATTTTTTTGTTTTTACGGCATGAAATTAACTTTCAGACATTCCAACTATATAAATGCTCGCTGTATCTGTTTAGTATATGTTTGTGAGTTCTCTGTATTTCCTGGTAAGGTTTATCTGCAAGACCAAGGCTTAGGTTCTCTTAAAATTGAGTTTTCAGGGTGGTATTTTTCTGTACCACTTTCCCAATAATGCAGCTTAATGGCTCTTTACATATTAAGACCATGGACATTTTAACATCAATGCCCAGTATTAAATACGAAATATATGAAAACGTTTGAGATTTAGAGGTGTGCGCAGTGGAATGCAATGTTTGCATATGGTGCAGAGTCCAGCTTAGGTGATCAGGGAAGGAAGGTACTATTGCTCTTAATCTCTTCACTCAGCTCTATCTACACATGCACCTTTCTTTGCTCTTAAAGAATTCTAAAGTTCCATCCTATCCACACTTTCGCTCCCATCCCCTCGATATTCCTGGCTGCCTTTCCTGTCCCCTTGGGGTGTATCTTCATGGACCCAGGCACATTTCATAGTAACCCTCATGACACCAAGTCTTGTTCAGCTTCGACCATCAAAACATCAACAACCATATGCAACATCCTTGTATGAACCCCGCACGTGTAAGGGATGTTGATGTACCATCTTACTTATTCAAAGTTTTAAATACATGATGTCACGTTTATCTAAGATTATAAAGGTTGCATTGTAGTAGGATTTAGATATGTCGGTACGAGGGTTTAAAATTCAACTGAACATGTTAGACAGGACACCTGACATGCATACAACACACCACAGATGTGCCTTGTTTTCAGCTTTGATGAAACTACCTACAATGTGCCGTACCAGGATATACTACACAATCAGCCACCCTAGGCATCCATTACCGCACATACCCAAAACAGTTCAGACATACCATATAGTTCAAACAGCATTTATCACCTGATACATCGATAACTCATTTGTGCCTAGATATACTTTTAATTCACTCAACCCTAACAGACACATCAGCCAGACTTCTTAACACCTGCATGCATTTAACACTGCACCGATGCCATAGAGTTTGCAAGGACATACCAGGTTAACAGCACGTCCTGCGCACCACACAACCATGCACTTTAGAACCATTCAGAACAAGTTAGCTTAAATATATGACACCGTCACGTGTGCATCATTGCACCAAAACTATATAATTGGCTAGCGATGCATGTCTAGAAAACACTCTTTTCAGACTGGGCTTGGAAAAAGTACACCCCCGTGGAACAAAGTAAATTGCAAAGACCTTAGACGCACACATCTATACACATATTATACAATGAATTCCTATGAGAGGAGGCTCACTGGACTGCACAATAGAGCAGCATCCAGAACCGCTACATGGACCAGTGCCTATTCCATATAGTTACATATTTTCAAATATTTCTTCAAGAGTCAGAGCTTGCCACCATTCTTCTGTATTTCTGCTCTAGTGCAAATTTAAAAAGCACAATAAAAACTCATTTCATGCTAAGTAGTAACCTGAATTTCACATTCATATTTATATTGTCCATCAGTATCCAGCTGAACATTCACACCACCATGCAAGAGCTAGGCCTCGACTGCTCCACCAAGCCAACCAGGAGAGCGAGCGGAGCTTTGGAGGCACAACATTTCACCTCAGACCCTGGAATCATAACGTTTTATAAGGTGGCGTGATTACCACTAACTCTTTAATTCAGCCAGCTCACCTCCGTCTCAAGGAACCTCCGGAGCGCCCTCTTCTTCCTGATGCTCTTGCGTCGGATGTAGACAGCAAATGTCAGGCAGATGATCACCACGATGAAGAGTCCTCCAACAACCGCAGCGGCGATAAGTAGAGTTCTATGAGCAGAAGCAAAGGATCCACAATGAAGGCAGGAAAGGACACCACCCCAACACCCCAGGGAATAACAAAGCACTGTAATCATCGGGGGAGGACCATATGAAAGAGTGAAAGGATGCAGACAACTCAAGAACTGAAGGACTATGAACATAGCCATGCCAAACGTGGGGAAGCGAGGAGACACACAAAGAGGCTGTCATTGCAAGTATTTTTGGATGGAGGTTAGTGATTCCAGCATTATTACAGATATATACTAGTAAAGCAGTAGATGAAGGAAATAAAGGCCCCATATAGTGACCACTGGACAATTATACTAAGGTGCGTGCATTACCATCATGCATAAAGCCTTTAGACAAATATATTCCCAGCATCTTTTCACAAAGTCCTGTTTGGCTGATTTTATTCCTGCCTCTTCTCCTTCAACCCTGTTTTTCTTCCTGTGCTGCTTGACTGACCATATCCAGATATCACACCCAAACCGCCCAGGCTCTCTCCCAGGCTCTTTCAGAAGAGAATATTCATGAACTGCGGAGAACCAACTCCGCCCAGGAGGCATCACTTGTCATTGTGAAGACCAGAGGCAATCATACGTTTATTTTTCCAGCTTTCGTTCTTTTTTCGGCATGTGTTTCGTCCAGAGATACTGGTACCGCAATGTATCAATCGATAAATTTCATATGAATTTTTTCGCAGTTGGTTATAAATTATAACATAATGCGCTACTTTTGTTTTTTGTATGTGCAGATCTTTTCTTCAGGCAGCAACTACATTGGTCAGATACAACAAAAATAATTGACAAATTAAATCTGCACTCTGAATTTTGGAAAGGGCGCAAGTATCAAGCGACTCATTGCAATGCAAATAAACAGGTCCTAGATTCTAGTTTTTTTTTCGGGAGGAGGGCACATCCATTCCTATATTTTTACGTCTGGCCTACCATACAGAGCAAGCTGTCGGTTTGTGAAGATATCTATAATCAGCTTATAGTGGAGATAGGGCCCACCCAATACATACCATTTGTTTGCTTTATTGTCATTTTTCATTTGCTTGTCTTTTATTTGTTAGGCTTGTGTGGGCTTTTCTTCGTCTTCTTGTGTTTGTAGTTTCACTGGAGCACATCTTAATTACTTGTGTCTTTCCACTTTTGTTTCCAGGCGCTACATTTTTTTTTTTGGTTATGCAATTCATGAAAGTGCATGTGTTTTCCCGCTGTCTTCCTCTTATACTTCTCTTTCCCCCTCCATGCTCCAAATTGCTTTCTGTCACTGATGCCAGCTCCCTGACTTCCCTCCATGTTGCACTTGCTCTCATGTGCTTCTTTAAACCTGTGTTGCTTTCTTGCCTTTTTGCTTCTCCTCCCACGCTGCTCTGCCTTGCTTGTGTGCTCCCATTACGACCACGCTCTATGTTGCTCTCTCTCGCCCCTGTTGTGTATGTCTCTCCGACCCTATGTGTTGCCCTGACCCCACCCTCTTTTTTGTTCCCCCCACCAACGCCCTCTGTGTTGTTTCCCCCACCAGGGCACTCTGTATTGCTTCTCCCAGCCCACACCCTCCATGTTGCTTCCCCCAACCCACGTCCTCCATGTTGCTTCGTCCCAACCCCATTATAAAAAATGCTTTTGTGCTCCTTTTTTATTTTATTTACCAATCCACCTTGAATCAGTTAAAAAAAAAAAAAAGGACAAAAAAAAACATGCCTGCATCATTTTATCGGCATGCACGTGCATGGTGTGCATGCCTACAAAATTTTGTGGCAGGCCACATCAGGGGCTTTTTTCGTTCTCCTCCTTTGCCATGCTGCACAGGATCCAGAATACTGTACAGCATCGCTAAAAACCATTGGCAAAACCCGTAGGTTCCAAAGGCATGAGCTACTCATTTTGCTAGTGCTTTTTCATATTGGAGGTTCACTTCCCAGCAACAGAGAATGTCTGTGATGAATGCCTTGTGGTTCATGTCCACCAAAATAGGGGGTACCCTAGGAGCTCTTAAAACCAACCCACAGTAACAGTAACTTTCCCTTGAAGAATTTAGCTATAGTTTTTATGTAAACATATAGTTAATTCATGGTGTTTCTTTACGCTGCACACTGTTTGCGATAGAGGGACTTATATAGACTTTGGTAGATAAGGTACTCCATCACAAACATCGAGGATGTCCCACTCACTGTATTACAAGTGCATTATAGCTTATGGCACTTATAGTACGATGGATGGGATATCCATCACCGTTTGACGGAGCATCCCATTTGCCAAAGTCTAAATACGGCCCAGCGTTTGTATTTGCAGTGATGCATAAAGAATTAGCATGAATCAAAAGTACAAAATGTGTAGAGTTTCCTTATGCAGTAAGATATTTACAGAGAAGATATGTAGGCTTGGGCACAATATAAAATATCGTGAAATTATCAAATTTCACAATATGAAAAATGTCTGAAATGTCTTGAAACTTGGCATTATACAGTATTGCATAACATTATTTTAGCAAGTGTGCACCTTTTGTTAAAAAAAAAAAAATCTTGTGCAATATTAACAGGGAATGTCTCACCCACAGATATTTTCTGCCCAAAAACAGTTTTCTGCCAGTATCTAGTGAGACATTTTTGTGTGAGGTTCACACTGACCAAACAAAAGGTAAGGCAAGATTACTGTAAACTACATATTCCTATTAAAAAAAAAATTCTAAGTATTTTAGCAAAATTTTCATAGCATTTCTTGAACGTTTGCGATAAACAAAATTGAACAATTTTGCACACCCCTAAATTCGTATGTGTAAAAATATATACATTCATAGGCATGTCATAGAAGCAGTGGGAGGTTGTCATACAAATATTAGAGTGTAAAGTAAGATGAGAAAAAGTTGCTTTCACTATTTGCAAGAGATACAAGATCATTTAAACCCTGGCGGATGGACCACTGGTCTGCAAGCGGGGGCCGGCTGAGGAATGTCTCGTGCATTTAGAGATCCTCACTAGCTTAGGGGATATCTATTCTGTGAAGGGGGCCATGTCTACAGTGCTCCCTTTAACAGCAATTTGTTTTTCCTGAACAAAAAGTAAATCCCTGCCATTTAAGATTTTCTCTGCTGGGTTCCACCTCAGCTCGCATGGCAGACACCGGCAGGGAATATGAATGGTGGGCTTCCTTCTGTGGATGATCGTCACTGCGAGTGGGTGGTCCTGTAGCGAATAGCCCACCGTTTTAAACCATTTAAGAGTTTATGCTGGTTGGTAAAGGAGTTTCAGCCTTCAAAATGCATTTGTGGTGATGCAGTATCAAATCATATGTGAATATGTTAAACTGCTCCATTAAATGTGTAATGTTGCTTGGAGAGCAAAGGGGCAAGATACATATGGTCTGTCTTTAGCTATGGTGATGCCATAATATGAGGAACATGCTATTGAGTAGTCAGTCAAGACACCCTGATTACTTCAACACAACTTTCAAACGCTTCATTGTCCAACGACCCCATACGTTTCATTGCTGCTTTCCTACACATCACAAAATAAAAGACTAGCCTAAACTCCAACAATGAAAGGGTTAAAGAAAATCAATTGGGTAAAGTCCTCTTTCACGCTCACCCCGGCCCAGTCAGACAAGCATTGGCATAGCCAATAGGTCTCGCGTTTGGGACCTTATAAGTGTTTAGCGATTGTACTACATAACTAAATACTTATAAGGTTCCAAAAGCGAGACCTATTAGCTATGCCAAAAGTAACGCCGCGCCAACAGTCAGGAGAGGCTCCCAGCACTTAAGACGGTCTTACAGCAATCACTTGAGTCTCTCTGCAACCACAGCAGTGTCCTTGGGCTCACATCTGTTCCCGTAAACTCAAGTGTCTCAGTAAACTCACACGTCTCCCTAATCTCGCAGGAGCCTCCCTGGACTCACAGGAATCTCATTCAAGTCACAAGACTTCCTGGAATTACACGGGTCTTCCTACTGTACTACTCAGCCTAATGTGTACCCCAAATTTCCCTAAATAGGATGCACATTCAAAGTTAGAAAGTTGCAAAGTTCGACTAAATGGAAATAACTATCCAAAAGAATTATCCAAGAATATCAACGAAACATGAAAATACCGAGCATATGTAAAACACGTTTTTTCTGTAATTAACATATAAAGTCCATTGGGTAGACCCCAAGACATAAACTTACTACTCCCACCATGTAAATGAACTGCAAATCTAGGACTGCATGACGTCAGACCGTGACGTTATTAGCACTATCTTTATTTTCACATAGCACTCAAACGTAAGAGTATGTAGTCGAGTTATAGCAGACGCTACTATGACCAATGTGAGTGATGTGCATGTTATCCAACACGGGAGTATGGCGGACTAAGTCTGGTCTTTCCGGGACTCCGAGGTCACTAACGGGTTAAACATAAATCTCTTCAATGAGCGCATTAACCCACTGAGCTACTTTTCCAAGTGAACTACTATAATCCTCTCCTGGTGAGGTGTGTGCATTTTTGCCACAGTCATTGAAACAAGACTGACACCGTATAAAGGCGCGGTTTCTTGATTTGTGCGCAATTGTGGAGGTGCAGCCAAGACGTGCCCAGCGTGACACACATTTCCGAACCACAATCCATGCATTCTGTTGCGTCATGTCTCCGGGCACTCTCAAACCTGTGCCGTGCCCGGTGTGTTCCACGGGACAGTTGGCCTGCCACTCACTCGGAACAATGTCGCACAGTTCAGCCTGGCAGCTGTACAAACTAATGACGAACTGTAACCTACTGTGTTTTAAACATGCAACCGCACGCTCGTCCCGCATCTTTTCTAACTCTAACAAGCACGGATGTAACGATTAGCATAGGATGTTAATGAAACAAAAAAAGGTAAAGATTTAAGTAAGAGTTGGGGAGGGGGCGGGAGGGGGCGGAAGGAAAACGTACGTAAACGTATGTTTGAAATGAAACAGAGGTAGATGTTTTAAGAAATTTAAGCACATTTTTAAAGCATGAAAATAAAAAAGGGTTCAACTTAACTGAGAAGCACACTGTCTTTAAAAACTAATGGTTTTAAGAACCAGCACAAGCCATGTGGTTTCTTTTGCGCTCTTTTGAAATTCGGATCTCTATCATATCACACCACCGTGCCGTTTCCAAAATTCACTCTCTCAACGCTGTTCCTTATTTCTCTCTCGCCGTGCAATTCAAGGCAATAAAAAGATGGGTAACTCTGCGCTGCACATGTCCAGTAAACTGAAAAATGTCACCATTAATTCGGCGATACCTGGATTTTGATGAACTTTGCTGTGGATGTGGAAGCTCGGACTCAAGCTAGATTCGGACTCCTCTACGTGCTGCAGCCTCTTGCAGACTGGCACGAAACGAAGTCTGGCTTGGCTGCTTATCGGCTGCTGCACTGCCCTCTTCACGTGCACACCCGCAGGCGGCCAATCAGAGCGCAGCTCGCGCTCCTGCCAAGCAATCAGGCCGCGGCTTGCCTGCAATCTCCAGACCCCGGGAGCGTGATCGGGTTTACAGGGTTTACGGGCTGGACGTCCAGCTGTGATTCAAAGGACGGGCTCGCGGGTGGGGGAGGTTGTTCGTGGGCGACCTGAGCAGAAAACGGCGTACGGTATTTAAGCAGCGCACAGCTATCGGGAGACAGAGGTGAACGGAGGTTCTCTGCGTAAAGAAAGGTCTTACTGTTGAATAACGTTTTTTAAACCAGGCTGCAAAATGAAAAAGAAATGGCGGCCGCGCGGTAAAAAAAAAATAAACAGTGCGCGCACCATAGAGGAGCGGAGGTGGGGAGGAGGGAGCGCGGCAGCCTGCTCAGCTGACCAGACGCTCGTGCGTCATGGCCTTTTGCCGGCATGTGTTTCCAATTATCGCGCCCGCGTCTGGGCACGATAATTGGAAACACGTTTGCCGCGCGTACCCATCCCAAAAAGGCCAGCCACGACGCACGAGCGTTTTTGGGACTGCTTTTAAACTCGCTTACTAAAAGTCTTCGCCTCTAAGCAGCGCTTGCGCACTACTCGAGGCTCGACCTAAAAAAGGGATGGGTGCAGCTCACAGGCTGCAGAAATAGCAGAGGTGTCTGATAGAGAGGTCCTGCTTGAGAAGAAGATCACAAACCAGGCGGAGATTGAAGATGGGGCACTGATCACATTGACCTATGATCAGTCAGTATTTCCTTAGAAATACACTTCATGGCAGTCCTCCTAGTTTCATTAAAACCTTCTTGATGTCTTTCACACCATACATAAAGGCCCTATACCGTAGTATCGCTATTGTAACTCTTGCTCCCTATCACAGTTTCCACAAACTTCTTGTGGCCCTTGAATACATGGAACAGGAAGTTGGCATTCTGTAGATTTAATGGGTATGGCCAGGCCCTTTTCTGGAGAGGTAATGAATGTGGGCGGGGCATATTATACTGAAATTGTGCAAACACAGTACTTGCCCCTTTTTCAAGCGTTACAAAAATGGAGAAAGGCAATCTGTACATGGAACAGCAAACATAGAGATAATAGACAGGGACTCTATAGCTAGTGTTGAAGACCAGAAACATTTTTAATTGTCTGGTAAGTTGCCAATCATTGCTTTTTAAATCTATGTTCTTTTCAGAGAAGCTTGAAAATTTTGAGAAATGCCAACACAGAATGATGCCTCTACAACCTTAAGCAACCATTACCTTTGTTTTCAAGGATGAGAACGGCTTATTGGAGTCCTCCCTTGAAGCAGGAGAGAACAAAAAGGTTTGTAAGGACGTGTTCTCTTTGGAAGGGATGTCGACTTGGAGGCCTTTCAGCATCTATCTGTCTGTCTGTCTGTCTATCTATCTATCTATAGATATATAGAGAGATATATACATATACATATATATAGATATATATATATAGCAGTCATTTTATATTCCATTGTGAACGCATTTGTATCTCCTCAACCCCATGTTCCTGGATAACCATTAGTGAAGTTTGGACCAGAAGAATGTTTTTATTAAGTAATCATATAATTTAGCGATACCAGTCTCACATTCATGAACAATAAAAACATGTCAGTTCTACATATAGATCAGGATTCTCTTTCATTCGTGAACATCATTGCCGGTCTTTTTATTCGCGCCCTGGTTCTCAATTTAATAGCATAATTGCAGAACTTTGTGCCTTTAGCTCATTGACTAAGCAATGTAGGATTAACCATTCAAAGGTGGAACATGGTTTACTGTATTGATAATTTGTTTTCTTGGCTCCTCAGGGTTCTGTCCGATTGGTTTTGTTTTCATCACTCAGTCCTGACTCTTTACCATATAAATTGCCTGCAGGAAACCTGGGTGACGGAGAAAATTTGTTTTATAGAAGGGTATAAATCTTTTTTCTGCCCGGCAATTAAACATAGGGCCGGGAGAGCTAGGGGGGGTCTGATTGTGTTTGTCGACTTGAATATCCAGGGGTGTTGGAAGGATTTGGCCTGTAACTCAAATAACATACAAGGTGTAAGACTTTTATCCAAGGGGTGCAGGGTAACCCTCTTGAATTTTTACAATGCCACACAGTCTCCATTACAGGGTTCAAACAGTATAAGTGAACTAGATGGCTGCCTGGAGATTCTTTGCTTGACCGAGCGGGGCTCAACGCACATGATTGTGGCTGGTGATTTTAATTGTCATCTGTGTCCTGACCTAAGGGTGATCCATGGCGATTGGTCCTCATGTACATTAAGCGAGGGCCCGCACATGGAACACACTCCAGTGGGAAGGGAGTTGACGTGTCTTTTATATACGCATGGGTTAACTCACACGTTAGATATGATCAAAACCAGGGAAGGCTCCTGGTTGCTCCCACTTTAAGGGTAGAGGCTGCCATTCGGTTATTGATTACATATTGGTCTCTCAGGCACTGAAAAGATCTGTAAGTAAATTTAATATCTTATATAGTGCATTTAGTGACCACAACCCATTAATTTTAGAAGTTCACGCACACATAACAGGACTGGGTAGACAGGTAGAAGGGCCATTATTATCAACGGTCGATCAGGGAAGGAGGCTGAGATGGGCCCAGGTAAACGAAGCAGGGTTTAATGTGGCCTTGTTTAGCAAAGGCTCTAATGATATTATGAATTGCCTGGATCTAGAGGTAGAAGGGGCAGATCTCATCGAGGCTTTTACGAATATTGCCTCTTTGGTTAGCAATTTGTTGAAATCTCAGTCACGAGGGCACACCGGTGACTCACCTAGATGGTTTAATAACCAATGCTCAACTACCCTGCGTAAGTTGAAGGACGCGCTAAAACAGTCTCCCAGGGATAGGGAGCGGGTGGCGGCTTGCCGTGCAAGCTACAAATTAGCGTTACAACAACGCAAAGGCCAATTACAGCGGATAGCCTGGGAGGAGCTCCTTGAAGCGGCGGAGACGAAGGACTCCAAACGTTTCTGGAAGGTAATAAATAGCCCCTGTTTTATGGACCCAAATAAGCCCGGGCTTTGTGATAATATACTTCCTGAACAGTGGCAGCAGCACTTCCAGGGCTTATATAATCACTCGACTAGCCAGGCGGATGCGCAGTTGGTATTCACTCCAACGAGGTCTATCCCTGTTGTCTTTTCTCTGGAGGAAGTTACTTTTGGTATAGAGGGCCTTATGAGAAACAAGGCTCCAGGACCGGATGGGATCCCGCCTGACCTTTTTAGATCTAACCCACAGGTTTGGGCACCCTTATTAACAAGGGTGCTAAATGCAGCAATAAGTGTTGCAATGCCAGCATCCTGGTCCTCAGCTATCATAGTACCGATTTTCAAGAAGGGCGACAG
Organism: Calotriton arnoldi; assembly: GCA_963921515.1. NCBI lineage: Eukaryota > Metazoa > Chordata > Amphibia > Caudata > Salamandridae > Calotriton > Calotriton arnoldi. The sequence continues at coordinate 1,839,316 of CAWUFW010000447.1, read as the reverse complement.
GGATAGCCCACATTGCTATAGACCAATATCCCTGATAGACGTCTCGGCAAAGGTTTTGGGACGGGTGATTTTAAATAGGTTAATGCAGTGGGCTGAGACTGCAAATATAATCACCGATGTTCAATACAGCTTCCGTCCAGGGAAATCAACAGTAGATCAATGTCTCAATCTTTATTTCATTACTGCTAAATATACGTTAGTAAAGGAAGGGGCTTTTTATTTGGCTTTTATGGACCTTTCAGCGGCTTTTGACCGTGTGAACCGCAATAAGCTGTGGAAAGTAATGGCAAATCAGGGGGTGGACCCAGCACTAATAAATATACTCCAATCGCTGCATTATAGCACCACGGCTGCGGTAAGGTATACTCAGGATGGGAAAGTCACCAATCACTTTAGATGTTCAAGCGGTGTCAGGCAGGGATGTATACTGGCTCCATTCCTGTTTACCTTATACATCAATGGTCTGGATGCCGCCCTGCGTGATATTAAGACAGACTTACCACGAATAGGGAAAAGAGCAGTACCGGTCCTGTTATATGCAGACGATGCGGTGCTGTTGGCCCGTACCCCCCATGGCCTACAACTTTTAATTAACGGTTTTGTTGAGTTCATGGAAAATCTTGAGATGGCTGCTAATCTCACAAAATCGTATGTAATGGAGATGGGGAAAAAGTCAGTTAAATCATATAAATATCTTATAGGATCTCATGTTTTAGGCAAAATTCCAGCTTTTGCTTACCTGGGTATTTTATTTGATGGGCAGTTAAATTTTAAACACCTGCTTGAAGAAAAATCTCTGTCATTGATTAGATCTACAGGTGCGATTGCAAATTTCGCACATAGACTTGGGCTATGGACCCCGGATGTGATATTAAAATTGTACAATTCAATCTGTTGCGCCAAGGTGTTGTATGGTAGCGAGATATGGGGATTTGCGAAAACCACTAACCTACAAATGGAAGAAAACAAATACATGAGGCGCTTATTGAGGGTTCCCCATAGTACCCCGGCATTTATAGCCCATGAAGAACTAGGAGCCAGTTATATCTCGGACCTAGTGGCGGTCAGGCCTATAATTCACTGGTTAAAGATCTGGTTAAATGAAGAGATAGGCCTGACAAGGCTTGTTGTCCTGGATTGTTTGTCCTTGGACAACGCTATGAAAATTCCATGGCTAAAATATGTGCGGGATTGTCTATATAAAATGGGACGGCGTGCACTGTTCGATAAACCCGATACCATAAGACAGAAGGATAAGATAGATATCAAAGTGTTGTTTTTAAAGTATAGTTCGGCTCAACGCGAGAACAATGAACTGGTTAAACCGACAGTGAGAGATCATGTCTTAGTGAAATCATCCCAGAGGATAGAACCATACCTAACCATAATGACAAGTGCACATGACAGATTTTTAATCACGCGTTTTAGACTCAATTTTATTCATCACATTTTGGCTGTCCCAGCAGGTTTTAGTATAAACTCAGGTGAAAGGGGGCCCTGCGGCTGCGACAACGTGTCTCCGCAGGATACCCTCCATTTCCTTTTTACTTGTTCATTTTACGCCCTCCCCAGGAAAAGGTTTTTGAAGACACTATTGCGGAATTCTGGGATCAGACAGGCACGTGTGGCGTTGTTGTTTTTAAAACTTTCATCCGATGTTTTAACCTTGTGTGGTGTGGTTAATTTTTTAAGAATGGCCCTAAAATTAAGAACCACGAGAGAGGTCTGTAATTTTTAGATATATGAGGACTTTTTAGTGTTTTCAGGTATGTTAGGGGATGTTTCTGATGGGATATGTGCAATCTTTGTATTATGAAATCTCTGTATTATGAAATGTTGGGTAGGACCAATCTTGGCATGTATTTTAATGTTATTGCTTTTATGATTTGTGTATCAAATCGAATAAAGTAAATATTGATTGATTGATTCTTTAGCCAATTGAGACCAAAACATCGACAGTACATCCACTCTGACTCTTATTTGTGGTTTTGACTATTTCCAACTAGACTTTCAGCCTTTGGGGACTATGGTCAGAAAGACTGTGATATGTTAGGTGGACATACCATTCACCATTAATCACCAGCAAGTACATTGTAATTTGGATTTCATGATTATTGTGGGTCAAAGGTGCTTTCTACGTCTTGGACCCTGTATGAATGTGGATTGTATATATCATGTTTAAGAATTGGTATACATATGCTGAATGACTGTGCATATAAAAAAAGATATTTTTTCATAAATTATTTTGTGGTATACCTCATCATATGCAAGTTTATTTTGTGTAATTCAATATGGATTGGATTCTTTTCATACTAACTTAATTCAAAGTATATACAAGTTACTCCTTCAGGACCTTGTTGTGTTCTTGAATAAATGTATACCCAGTCTCCTAGGGGAATATGGGGCAGCCCTAGTGTGTGTTGTTTTTAACATGTTACCACATAGATTGTTAATTCTCTAATTTATAACATGTTAATTTTAATGGTGTCATTGATCTATTTTAGTGTTTTTATTATTGTAATTGGCATGTTTTATATAAAATAAATATTTCTCCTACATCTATATCTTGCTTTAACTTATCTAAATATCTAAATGATTTTTAGGTAGGTATTAATATCGCACCAAGCCCTCATGTGACAATGACCCAGCTACGTAATTTTATTTTGTCTCTGCTTATACCGATGAGGAAAGATGTTGCACCAACTCTTGCATGGACTGGCCAGTGCACAAAACGACATTTGCACTGCCATAAATGCAATTTCTGTACAATTTTAGTGATGCAAAATGCCACCAATCAGGAAACGGTTTTTTTAAGCTGACCCCCAGACGTTTACGTATTTATGAAGTTAATTTCGCATTGAACTTTTCCAATCTATTGTTTGAGTAACCTTAGTCTATCACACCTATATGCAAAGCAGTTTTCTCTTTTGCCATTACTCGATTAATAGGTGTGCTGAAAGTAATGGCAGACGTAATCCCCCCCTATGTCATTTTGTAATGGATTTCCATCCTTTCATCGTGCTAATCGACAGTGCTAGTAAATTGGATTTCTTTAATTTTAGCTAAAATTTCCTTTCTTTGGTATTGCATCCATAGACAGAGGGGGCCTAATTATGATGTCGGTGGGTCCGACACCAACGTGGGCATCGACATCTGACACAGCGGTCCACCCGCCGCATTATGATGCAGAGTGCAGAGGGACCATCCGCAGCGCTTCTGACTAGCTCAAGGAGCCCGCCGGTGCGTTGGAAGCACTCCATAATCCACAATGACGGCGGAGCCAGCCTCGGCTCCGCCGTCGGGATTATGATGGCACTTTCCGACAGCAGTTCCATTTCGGCATTTCCGGCATGGAACTGCTGTTGGAAAGTGTAACCGTAATAGTGCGGTCGGAACTGCCGACCTAAGGTCAGGCAGTTCCTTTTCTGCAATGGTGTCCGACTACATAATAAGGCCCAGAGTCTCTATGAAGATGGAAAATTATTTATTTAGGCGTATGCCCATAAGAAGAGTCTAGGGCCCATTAAGGAGAAAATGGAAAGAAACCAGAAGGGAAACAAGAGAAAGAGAGCGATAGGTCCAAATGTATCTTCTATAGTCATTCTGCCGGTTTGGAAAACATGTCCAAACTTCTTTCACTCAATTATCTCTTCATGCAGTTTCCTCTGACAATTGAACAAATATGCATTTTTCCATTTATTGGTTTCTGACTTAAGATGCCATGTGTTGTGGATACTAGTTGTTGATATTTTATTTTTCAATAGCATTATAAAAGGTGTTCCATATTAGATCCAACGTGAACAGATTAACATCTGACTGGGACACTGAGTCTATGAACTGGACTTATCAATGTCCTTCCTTATCCCTAAAACCAACTTTTTTGGTTTAGATACCTGAACTCCCAGTACCTCTTTATGATAACCATTTACCCAAGTACACCCAACTCAATAGTCTCTGTTTTCTAGTGTCCATCAGCTTTGGATTTCAATATCAGTGTCAGTGGGAAAGTGGACAATGTAACCCTGTAACTTTTTTTCTTGGCCCCAATAGCATGTAGGGTGGGTAGACTGGCTAAGCTGTTTTTTGGCTGGTGGTCCCCGCAGCCACGCGGTCCCTTTAAAGTGGAGGTCTCCTTCACAGACTTCCATCTCCATCTTCCTTCTCCAGGCTACTTTTTTCCAATTCCAGCACCCCCCACAGTTCTGACTTGGGCAGCCATCAGGCATCTACCAATATCTAGAACTGCCAATGCACACTTGAATTTGTTTCAGATTCATAAGGATTCAAAACCCTAATCACACACAGGATCCCTGTTCTCGGGCTAAGATGGGTTCTCTTGCATTGAAGGCAAGGATATATAGAGTCTGCAGGGCCCTGAAGTGGACTGAATTGATGCAGGAACTAATAAAGGATGCTCCTTATCACCTGTAGTCAATAATGGGGATGTCAGTACCTTCAACTTCACATCTTCTCTTGCACAGTGCAAGGAATGCTTATTTTAGGAAACTGAAAAATGCACAAGCATACAAATAAAAATAAGTTACAACTACCTACTATTGATAAAGTCACATAGGGTCTCAAAAGCACGAAATATACCAAGTTTACATTTCTTTTGTTGATCCACTTTAACCACTTACAACAAATGGAATCAGCAAGAATTTATTGAATATTCCTGTTTCTCTCAGGCTGGCTTTCTCTGCTACCTTTAATCATAAAGTCGGCTGTTAAACCTCAGAAACACAATCTGTCATCCTCTCCCACAGTGATTTGCAAATTTGCAAACATCAGAATCTCTGAATCTCAGTGCCCTAATTCGCACAAGGTTTCAAAGTTAGAAAAACTCTCCCAGGGCAGAACATGATGGCGGCAGATCGTCTGCGCAGGTGGCGCCAGTGGGTGAAACGTGTGTTGTGCTTGTTGAGCCAGATTTGTGATCATTACGCTTCCCTGCCACCACGTCCCTATGAGATCCGCCAGCCAGGATCCTTGAGGTCAGGACAACTAATAACAATCAAGCTGGAACAGCAAGGCCCCGGCAGCTCAAGCAAATGCCTGTCCCTATCAATATAATTGGAAATCCCTGCACCGATGAAAGCATCCACCGCAGCCGATATAAGACAAAACAAGCCAGGACATTAATGCAGACAGGATTAAAAGCTTAGGCGGGAGAGGACGAAGAGGGACGCGGGCTTCTCACGCCGCACTGTTGAAGGTAATGTATTACCAATGCTTACAATGTTCGGCAAACAATTATTACGTATATTTTGCCTCTTCAAGGCATTGAATTCTGACACTGGAGAGATATAAAAGGATTAGTATTTTATAACCAGAGGAGGGAATGGAGGGCTAACATCGATTCCAATAAGGAGCCTAAATGTTGTCATCCAACAGTCTCTTAACCCACTAAATTTTACTAAAAACAATATTAAGCACGCATCTGAATAGTACATAGTGGAACATGTTGTCCTTGCATCTGATTCGGAGTTTGTGGTCACACCAGACCAAGTGAATGAATTGTTAATGCAATGGAGTGCCTACAACCCCTCCGATGTCCGCCCTTTTGTCCTTCTCCTCTAAATGTATGAGGTCAGTGTGGCTTTTTCTCTTGGTCTTGGGAGTCAAGAGTTATTAGGAAGCACATATGGTAGTCACTGGAGTTTATCATTGGTATCCCTAAAATGGTCTGGGACACCAGTGGAAAAGTTCTACTGGATAATGAAGTTACTTATTTTGTATATTTGACTTCCAAAAGCAGCTGGGTTGCACTGTCAAAGCTTGAGAGGTGCAAAAAGTGAGTAACTCAGATACATTGTTGTAGACTAAGTAACCACAATACAACCAATGCCAAACTGTATTAGAGTTTTATTTACTCATAGTAAATTTAGTTAATCTTCAACACAAACCAGAAAGTTGTTTCATCTCTTTGGATGAAGCTACTGTGGCAAACTGTTTAATAGTGCATATAAGAGAAGTTGCTGCTGTTGATTTAAAAGTAGGACCTAGGATGGATGAATTTTAAGTTCTCGGATAATTTTGGAAACATTTTGGGCCACAGTTCTTTTTTTACTACAGTGTTTCTCAATGTATAAAAAAGTACAATCACAATGCTTTATGTTTATTAAGTTTGGCATGATGTCTGCTCTTTGTCCTAGTTTCCTGGTGCTTCTTGTTCGAAGGAGGAATAATACCAATGTTTAAAACTAGGTGGCTGAGAATCTGCAAAAGTGCAAAAGGATTCCAAACTCTGACAGATGCTAGTTTTAAGGTGCAGAGCAACTTGTTTTCAAAGTCAAAGCTGCTTTGTCTAGTTATTGGGGCCACGCAATATAGGTGTTCAATACAAGGGTACTGCATACATTTTAGGAGGAGACCCCTTAAAGTTCCAACTGGTCACAGAAGTTAACAGTGGGCTACTGCCGTTGGAATTTGACTTGGCTCACACAGCAAGATAGCTCTTAGCAACCAAATAGCAGATTTTATACTTTGTAATCAATTCACTTAGGTACAAATAGAGGTTGAAGCTTTATGAAAAAAGATTTAGTTGAAGCCAAAATCCGAATTTCTATGTCAAGGTATTACACAGTCCAACAACATCATTTCTTAAACCTCTTTGCCTCAGCTCTGCAGGCCCGCCACACAAAACTCTTGTGAAGAACTAGCACAATTCTTTACCATTAAAATTCCCAAAATATACCCAGACAAAGAATTCTCACTACATGCACCTCTTTTGATTGCTCCCCTACTTTTCCCTCTCCAGTCAGGAAGAACCTTTACCCCACTAATCATGATGAACAGAACTGTTTTAGGATTAATGAAATCTGGCTCTCCTGATGACACCTGCCTGATCCCTTTTCTACAGTCCTGTGTAGCTGTTCTTGCACGGACCCGTACCAACTTTATCAAAATGTTCTTCTCATCAGGGCAGTTACCCCTGGTTGAAGAGTGGGAGTAACCACACCGCAATTGAGAAAAGACAATCCTGATTCTGCAGTGACAGAAAACTAGAGACCAATCATGTTGCTACCAGATCTCCTAAAACTAATCAAGTGTATTACAACTAAGCAACTAATTCAATATTTGAAAGACTCCAACTCCCGTGATCCTTAGTAACTGGGCTTCTGCCCTGGTTAAGGAACCGAGACCGTTCTGGTCCTTGCACTTGAGGAACTAGACTCATCTTGTATCCTGATCCTTCTTGACCTCTTGTCTCATTCAATTGTGTGGATCATACCACCAGCCTGAAGAGCCTAGCTGAAATTGGACTTATGGGACCAATTGCAGCCTAGTTCTCTTCTTCCACGATGGGCATTCTCAATTGGTGACTCTTCTATCTTACCATTCCACCCCTATAGCCACCAAATGCGAAGTTCCACTGGGTTCATCACTCTCTCCAGAGTTGTGAAATATTTACATTCATAGTCTAACCCAGTGGATTAGAACTTTTGAGTACCTAGCAATCTCATATATTCAGATGACTGGTTTTGGCATTGGCAGGGTCCTCAGTGAGTGAGAGGAGATTATGTTAAGTCCATGGGATCAGGCGATGTAAGCGAGGTCGGTGGGTGTCATGTAGATGTTGAACAGTGTGGGGCCGAGGGATGATCCTCGTGGTACGCCGCATATGATGTCTTTGGGTGCGGAGGTGAAGGGAGGCAGTAGGATGCTCTGTGTGCATACTGTGAGGAAGGAGGCGATTCATTCGAGGGCGTCTTGCTGTATGCCTATGTTGTGGAGTCTATCGATGAGGGTGTTGTGGGAGACAGTGTTGAATGCTGTGAAGAGGTCATGGAGGATCAGGGCCACAGTTTCTCCGCAGTTGAGGCATGTTCTGATGTCGTCTGTGGCAGGAATCGGAGCAGTCTCTGTGCTGTGGTTGGGTCAGAATCCTGATTGTGAGGTGTCCAGTAGATGGGTTTGTTCCAGGAATTTGGTGAACTGCTGGTTGATGGCTTTCTCGAGGTTGAGGGTGGTGGGTTGGAGGTTGAAGTTGTTGTAGATGTTGGTGATCTTGCTGTGGAAGTAGTCTGAGAGGATGTCGCAGAGTTTTTGGGAGGGGTGGATGGTTTTCTCAACAGCTTTCAGGGTGGAGAATTCCTTGACAATTTTTAAGAGTTTGTAGTTGCTAAGGGCTGCTTTGTGAGATGCTCTGTTGGCAGGGTTCTTAGTGGTGTACCATTGTTTCTGCAGTTGGTGGCAGTTTCGATTGGTGGTCCTGAGTTCTGAGGTATACAAGCTGGCATGTCTGGAGGTTGTTGGATTTTGTAGGTTTCAGTGAGGTGACTCTGGTGGTGAGGGCCTGTGACCACTGAGTTTCGGTGACCTTGCTCCAGCTGTGGTGGGGGCGGGATCTGATGCCTCGGGATGGTGTACTGGGCGTCTGCGATGGTGAAGTTCTGCAGTGTGGCTGAATTTGATTCTGTTGCTGCAGGTGTAAATGGGGTCGAGTGTGTCCCCGGCTTTGTGTGTGGGTTCGGTGACCGGTTGGGTGAGGCTGATGTTGGTCAGGTTCTCTAGGAGGGCGATGGAATTGACGTTGTTGGGGTCGTCGATGTGGAAGTTGAGGTCGGCGAGTAGGATGTTGTGGGGAGTGTCGATTACTAGGGGGGCAATGAGGTTGGAGATCGTGTCGCACAATTTTGCCTGGGGTCCAGGGGGTCTGTAGGCGAGGGTGCCTCTTATCGTGGTCTTCGCGTCAGTTTGTAGTTGGAAGTTTAGGTGTTGCATGAAAGGTGAGGGGTTGTCATTGGTAATGGTTTACCTGATGCTTTCCTTGAAGATGATACCGATGCCTCCGCCTTGTTTGTCGGTGCGGTCTCAATGTATCATCTTGTCAAAGTCTTTGCGAGTGTGCTCAGGCAGACATCAAGTCAAAGACAGCCCATCCTGGCAACAACTATGTCCCCTTTGTCTCACTGTCTGGGAGCAATACACAAAGACCAACTGCCAGCTACATCTAGTCATGTAACCCAGGATACAGGCTCCAGGCACCAAATCATTGGGAAAAGAAAATGCCAACTTTCTAAAAGTCGAACAAACACAAGGACTACCCTAGAACTTGAACCTGGGGCTAATAATGAAAATCCAAACAGTGATTCAAGTAAAACTACTTTGACATAAACCTAAATACAGCACAATATAAACATAGGACTCAAAGAGTTCCAAACACAGATACGATACCCTGACACACTACATATATTACAAAATATGAAATTTTATTACAAAAAATATATATATTAAGAATGGCGCTCCTCAAATTACACCAATTATTCCGAACTGGACCAAAAGATTTTTTAAGAATTAGAGCCTCACCACCTAATAACTTGTGGCGGTTGGTAATTGGAACCATAATGAGTCCAATGCAAAATCCAAGAGCTTATCTGTTCAAATAGTCCCGGGCGGTGGGTCTCAATAGATTGACTTGTTCGCCGTCCCCGGACTCTAAGTGTCACTCTCCGCGGTATTTACTCCCGTGCAGTTTTGCGTGGGAGTAAATACCGCGGAGAGTGACCCACCGCCCGGGACTATTTGAACAGATAAGCTCTTGGATTTTGCATTGGACTCATTGTGGTTCCAATTAATAATTGGTGAACAGGACGTTATCTCGACTCAGAATTTTAAAGGTTTTTATGGACGCTCGAATGTCTATTAGTCCTGATGATGACCCTTGATTCTACTGTGGGTTGAAACGCCGTCGACGCAAAAATGTGGTTCTAACCAATTGAGAACATATTCACTGTTTTGTGTTTCTATTTGTAAACCATTTTTCTGTGTATATGTTATTTTTGTCTCTACCACATTTTATTATGTATACACATGTCATATATGTTTAGTTAGTGTTGACACTGTTTGTGTAATTTGAGGAGCGCCATTCTTAATATATATATTTTTTGTAATAAAATTTCATATTTTGTAATATATGTAGTGTGTCAGGGTATCGTATCTGTGTTTGGAACTCTTTGAGTCCTATGTTTATATTGTGCTGTATTTAGGTTTATGTCAAAGTAGTTTTACTTGAATCACTGTTTGGATTTTCAACTTTCTAAAAGTGGCATTTTCAGAATTGTGACTTCAAATCCGACTTTACCATTATGAATACAGTTGACATTTCTCATCCAGGGAGTGATTTTAGCGCTGTGTTTCTACAACAATGCACATACATTTCAGTATTATATGTGGGGAACAGCGGGAGAAAATAGCTCCCTGAGGAGATTACACTGAGTGACAATGTGGAGCTCTCAAGAGACAAAGTAATTCCCCAATCTGAAACAGCAGCTATACTTCAACTATGACTGAGGAGCCCAGACACATCATTGGCTTGGCATGCCCACTGAGTTCCCACGGAGTGCATCTGGGTGGCCATACATGATGCAGTGCTAGGTGGAGGAATCTCTACCTTCCATTACTCCACAAGAGAGGGGCTCCAACAATTCCAAAAAGCAAGCCTGGATTCTCGCCCACAGCTTAATATTAACACATCCCAACGAATAGTGCACAGAAGACAACACCGCAAGGTGGGCTCTTAAGGCCTGCAGATGGAAAAACAGCTGAATTCAGATGCACCGTAATTCTGTGCACAAGCATCAGTAGATAACGGATATTAACATTATCTTAACACAGGTGCAGTGGAGCACTACGCTGAAAGAGACAGGTACCCTGTGACATGGAGTGGACTGATGTGTACGAAAACCATCACTCTCTCATTACTGCGCTGACAGACAGACACTGGTTATTTCGTGTTGACTTTCTCAATGCAATTTCATTTTCTGATTTAATGGACTGTTTGAATTAGCGTTGCTTGTTGAACATTAATAACGATTTTAGTACCCATAGCCTCAAGAACTAGACATCAGCAGTTTTATAAAATAAAATATGAATTGCAGAGATTATTGGCAAATTCGCGCCAGAGTTCGGTTTAATCTGACTCAAGGTGAGTTTTTTCACCAGGTTCTGATTTCTTACCTGTGCATTTAGTAGTTGTGTCGGCACAGTCCTAAATCTATTTTTGTCATAAATAGATTTGTTTGTTTCACATGAAAACTCTTTTGTTTCCATTTGGTATACATTGATTTTCAGCAGTTTAAACCTGTCCTAAGGTGGCATGCAGGGACATGGAGACAATGAGAAAGGGAGAAGCATACCCAAGCAATATATTAAGTCTAAACTTGGTTCCTATGTGGTAGTCTGGCTTGATCAGAAAGACAGCCCCGCCCCCCCACCCCACAAAAAAACATGCGAGTTAATGTGTGAGGTAAATTAAACAAAAATATTATATTAAATGAAAGAAATAACTTAAAGTCCAAAGCAGCCTTAATTAAAAAAATATTTTTTTAATATAGTAAGAAAAATGGCATTACACAAATATAAACGGATGTGATTTCTAAAAGAAACAAAAATAATCCCATTAAAATCTAATATTTAATTCAATGATACTCTAAGGAAAATCCAAGAAAAAGACTGAAAAGCTATCAAAGTGCCTTTATGAAAGTCTTACTACAGAAGGACACTGCAAGATAATGTTGTGAATGCATATAGGCAGCTAGATCACAGTGGTAAACCTCGGGCAAAGTTTGCAAATTGGGACTTAAATTCTGGTGCAAATATGAGTCCAGCAGGATAAAGTTTAATGTTGTATCCAAGGCAAACTCCAAGACCTTTAATAAACTGAATGAGAACCCTTCCTTAGCCACAAGCATCTGGTGCAAAAAGCTCTGAACAGTAGAAAGAGGTCTTCAATAGTTGATACCTAATGGAAAGATGTCAGATGCAAGAAGGAACTGGAGCAGCACAATTTAGGCTACACCCTTACACGTCACAGAAACGCAATATATACTTGCACTTAGCACTATATACTCTGTGTGCCTTAACCTTATTAACGAGGAGTGAACCATTCAAAGTACTACTGAAGTGTATTCACCGTAGAAAACTAGAGACTCATGAATGTGTGTATACTAATGTTTAGCTTAATCATGAAAACATGTAGTTCTCACATATATTTGCACTCATGTTTCAAGCTGTATTGCATTAATTGAAAGTGCATTGCATATGTAACCATGAATGCATTTACCCTTGCTGCATTTATTTTGAAGCTATGCGTGCACAGATAATCACGTATTCGAAGTGCACATTACAAATGCTTAATTAAAGTTAGCTTAACCAGGCCTTTATTTCTTAACATGTAATGTATTTTGCTTGCTCTGTGTGTTCTCTCCTCTACAGGTGTGCTCTCAAGATTTCATAGTTAGAAAAAGGAGTATTATTGTATTAGAGAAAGTGAGGCCTGAGAAGTGAAATCTTGGCAAAAATGGGACGATTTAAGAAGAAGCCTCCTATTCATCGTGGATCAGGAATGGAGGGAAATTCAAGGTTGCAGAGGCTATCCAAGTTATCCAAGTTCTGTGGGATGGGAAAGTCTGGAGATGTTGCAATTGTACCTGTGAAACTGAACTCCATTGTTCCTTAGAGGGATGGTGCGAGATATGGCTGATGATGAGGTATCTTTGTGTTTTAATTTGTGTTCATGCTGTTAGACATTAGGAGAGATGCCTTGGACTTTGAGAGGTACAGACCTCTCTGCTTCCCTTTTATTCTTGCATGAGTGTGACTTTATGCTGACACTAAGGGGCCGATTCCGATCTCGGCCGGTAGGGCTCCGAATCGGATTCGGCTTAACCGGATCCGATTCGGAGACCTATTTCCCGACCGATCCGTACGCGCGTCCGGACGAGCGAGTACGATGCGAAATCACCGACCGACTCGTTTGGGCGTCCCAACCGCTCCGACCGACTCGTTCCCGGGTCGCACCGCACCGACCGACTCGCTCGGACACGACTCGCACCGCGCAATGGAGACGTTCCCCGGCCGGGTAAGTACGATGCGCGCCGCGAGCAGTCCGACTGACACGCGCCGTCCGGCTCGAAAGAGCAGTCGGAGCCGTACTTCGGGGGTCCGTGTCGGACCCCCCTGTACGTGTAGCTGCGCGAGTCACACACAGGGGGGACCCATAGGTCCCCCCTACCTGTGCGTGTACGTCGTGAGTTGCTTCGCCGCGTACCCGCTGTAGGGGGCGCCCTTGTTCGCCTCGCACCCATTGAGGCAATGGGAGCCCGCATACGCGTTGTACGCCCGGCTCCCATTGACTTCAATGGGAGTCCGACCGACTCGAGTACGATAGCATACGGACGCATCGTACTCGTTCGGTCGGGCTGCACGGGTCCGATTCGGTCGGAAATCTCTCCGGGTCCAGCTCGGTCGGAGAGATTTCCGGCCCGAATCGGAATCGGCCCCTCATTTCCCAATTTTAGAAGACTTATACGGACGTTTTTGCTATGCTGACACCATCCTGCATTTTTTAATTTTCCCTGAGGTCTTTTATCCCAAACCATCCTCATTTTAGACTTAGAGCTTGATTAGCGGACTTTAAATTGTCTTCATGTTTAGGAAGGAGGAACAGAGTATCTTGAAAGAACTCCAATTCCAAATTCTTGGCATCTATATTGTTCTGACTTTATTTATTTTATGCTATATACTATCGAGTCAGAATTTGCTTTGATGCCTTAATTTGCTTGTCGTAATTATTTACATTTATAACATGTTCTTGATTTTTGCATTTACTGAAATGATTATAATTTTGTAATATACCCACTTAACTTTAGTTACAGATTCCTAGTCCTTATTGCGTGACCAAATGGGTCACACAAATTTTAAATTGCTTATTTGAATGTTGACTCCCTTTTGCTTCTCAGTCAACCAAAAACATCTATCAAGTGAGAAATGGTAACTGCTGCCTGTGCGCTACCAGAACTCACCTTAGTTATTATTTATTTTCTCAATGAATTTCTTGGAGCTTGACCTGAGTCCTGGGGTTAAGCTAGGTTTATTCTCAATCTGACACAGTTAGCTCAAAACCAGAATGTCAAGCTGTCATTCAGCAAGACTGGCATGGTGAGCTCAAAGACGCATATGCCTGGTTTGACGCTTCAGTAAGTGGACTTTGTTAGATTGAAAAGGCTCAGAGCGGGACACATGCTGCCAATCAAACTTTAGAAAACAAACTCAAATACAGGACCAGAATATGAATGAGACAAGACTGCAAAAAGCCTAAGCAGTTCGAAATTTCATTGAAAAGGAAGTTTTATGTTCTAAAAACAAGTTAGGAAGACTTCTGCCAAGGCTGTTGGGCAACATAATGGCAAAAGGTTCCTGTGATAAATCCAACCCACACAAACATCCTTTTCTTTGAATGTTGTAGTGCTGTAGTTTCTTCACCTATGTTTTCCTCTTAGTTGATTCTGCAACATGTAGAGTAAGTGTTCAGCTTGAAGTACGGCTTGAGGTCTGTCTTCGTTAACTTGTTCAGCAGCGCATACTAACACTAACGACTTGTTTTATGTAGTTATTATTGGAAATTGCCCTTGCCCATGTTGATGTTACTCAGTTGATTGACCCTCGAGCAGTAGAATGCGGAGTCTGCCTTGCCAGGTTTAATTAGTGTTCGACAGGCCGCTCACTGTTTTCTGTAGTGGGTGCTCACCAAATTGCACTATTTCATGGACTTTCTGGTGTGTGTATGCGATTTTCACGGATTATTGTAAATGTCAGAGGAACCATTGCAACCCAGTCTTCTTTGTTCCTCCATAATGGAGCATGTACATTTCTGAAGCTGACTCTTAGTGTCGCGGCCGCCTCTGCCTTGGTGTCTTGTGCCAGGCTTGCAGCTCACGCCGCACATGCCTTGTGGCCATAGAAAGGCAATGACTTGCTGCAATTTCTGCACGTTTCTCTATGGGCCAACTGGCCTAGGCCCACTGACAGACGTTTCCTGTCTCTAATGGTGCCACTCCAGGTAGGGGTGTTTGCACTCAGTCTTTCCAGACCGTGCCCTTTCTTTTTCCCACCTGTTCAGTGGTTAATTCAAAGATTCTGTCTTCATGGTTTTGCATGCCACCGCTTTGCGTGGCAGGTTTACCCCTCTATCGGTGAACATCCTGCAGCCCAAATGTTGACTTTTTGTTTGTTTGTTCAAATCAAAACCAAAAAACCCTTTTAAAAAGATCCAGCTCTGTAACGCAACAGGGGTTTTCGATGCATGTGCTTCTAGAGAGCTGGCACACTGGCCGACCATCTGCCATCAAGCCTTTCCCTGGCACGATGCTTCAAAGGGCACAGCCGCTATGGGCGAGTTAGGATTCTGCTCGCTGTTAGAGAAAAATCCAAATATTCTCCATTAACTTCAATGGAGCATCATCAGGTTCATATTTGGGCAGCGTTTTACCGCTAGTATTAGTTTAACCAGACCTGCACAAGTTTTATTTTATTGATCCATAAGTGTACTGGTGGATTATTCCAGGCCATGGATCGATAGAACTACATCTGGTGTTAATGTGATCTATAAAATGTGGAGGGAGCTAATTCCCAATATAACAAGACATCCCCTGTGTTCAGGCTGATGCCCACGTCAACCATCGGCTCACCTTTCACATGCAATCGGTGTTTTTTGCAGTTCCCATTAAGTGCAATTACACCTTACTATCACTGTACACCCCCTTGTTGATGTGTTTCAATTACCGAGAGTTTCCTCCCGAATTCGTTGATGATGTTTGGTAAAGTTGATAACAAGGACTCTTGTATACCCAGTTAGTAGCCAGTGTAAAGATATCCCCAATTTGCTTCCATAACTACGGGAACACCAGTACAAATAAATAACATATAACGTGGGATCAAGAACCCAAAGGGTGCTGTTAGTCATTCTTGGGCATCAGTCTGTCCCATTACTGATCAGATGTCTGAGGTCGGTAGTTCAACATGTGTTGGCTCTTCGCAACTACATTTTATTGGTTGTTGGGCAAATATCTACATCTCCAAGGCTCCACCCCATACAATTCCCTTCCGCTCCACCTCATACTAGACCCGACTGTGTGTAGTTTAGAAGGGCCGTGAAGACCCTGCTGTTCCACTTGACAAATGCCGTCTTGGAGTTGCGGCCATTCATCGGCGTTGCCCTCACTCTTTCTCTAGCCACCACTCCCGATCAGATTTCAGTGGTACAAGTGCTCAGCAGATTAACAGAAATCTTAAGAGGAAGAAATTGAATAGCTACAAATGTGCTTTTAATTTTATTTATCTTGCGTGACATGGATGAATTAGACCCAATAGCCTTCAGCTTGCATTATTACTTATGTATAGTTATTGTATGGGAGCAGAGCACAATAGAAAAATCACTTTAAATAAAAAGAGGTACAGAGGACACCAAAAATGTTAGACAATCACGTAAGAGCTAAGATATGAGGTGCACTGGTGGAAATTACAGGTGACCAATAACAAATGGAGAGAGATACCAACACAGTTGATTGAGTTTGGAAAAAAGTGAGTCTTTCTCACCCTGCAGGTGGCAAGAATAGACCGATTAAGGCTAATGTTTTCTGGCAGCTTGTTCCAAACCCTGGACCAAAAAAGGAAATGTCTGTTTCAGAGTCTCTGTCTGTGGTCCAAGCAGGATATCCAGGTAGAACAGTGATTTGTTTCTGGTCACAAGCACTCCATCTGATATTGAAAACTTCTCCTGTACGAGCCTACACAGATTGTCTTTCTGTTGCAATAGCTATGACAACAATGGAGTGGTAGCAAAGCCTGAAAAACCCATATACTGCAGCTGATTCCACAAACAGCATCCCCTGCTTTTTCAGTATGTCCACTGTATAACATCTATGGCATCATTGAATTCGTAACTGAAACTTGGGTATCATTCAGTTTATCCAAACAGGTGTTCCAAAGGGCGCTTAATATCTTTAGACTTATGATTTGCTAATTAAGTCCATCAGTTATATATGGTGCTCAAATGTTTGGTTGTGAACATTACTTTATGCAAATGTGTATACTTTTTTTGGTTGACGTGTGGTTGTTTAATTATAAACTTTACTTTATGCAAATGTGTATGCTTTATTTGGTTGAACTGTGTGTCTACTTATGAAGACGATTGGTGCCCTGATGAAGACTCTGCATATAACCAAAATGGGCTGATACATCATTTTAGCCTGCAGATTGACTTGAAATTGCGGCACCGCCTAGCACTAGTCTCTATAGTACAGCAACCTCATTTGTTCAGAACTTAATGAACCACGTGATTTTCTTGTTTCAAATAACGTGCTTCTGCTTATGTGTGACTGTGTGAATGTCTTGCAACATTTCCTGCACTAGCTCACTCAGCACTACTACCATTTTTAACCACCACACACCACATGGGATGTTTCATGTTTTATTTTTCCCAGGTCTTTTGAAAATCTAGAAGTAAAGTATACTAGATCTACAAGCTTTACAATAGCACTTGATCACAAAGAGCGCTGGAGGACTGGAGCGGATAACTCAAGGGTTGAAGGCTTCCTTGCTTTCTGCCTTATGCGAGAGCCATCCACCAGCATCCGCTCTCAGTTTATCAAGTGCCTTAAAATGTTTTTAAAAGCTTTGCAGCATCAGTAGAAGCAAAGAACGCAATGCATTTCAATGGGCTGCAAATGGCATAATGCCACTTGTCCCACTTAGTGTGCAGCTGATTTTCCAACAGCACAATGACTTGTTATTCACCATATCTAGCCCCGGCTCCAGATCATGCTATAAGGCCTGCAAAATCACAGCCATTTTAATGAAAGCACGCATTTTAAGGTCCAATGAAGAGGGGGAATTAAGCCAAAAAATTGTTTAATTCAAATTTGTGCCAGTTCTGCATTTATGGGAGTTATAGTTCCAAAAAATGGCACAAGTCTCATCCATTGGGCGGGTTACACCACATGTTAAGAGCTCCCGAATACAATATAGTGTAAAATGCTCCAAAATGAAGCACCTGTTCATAAATGAAATATTTAGTATGAAAGATGGTCGAAAACACTAAGGAAAACCTGACATGAGATGACAGCCTCGAGGACAGTGGTGTCCATGGGTAGAAAGAGTCAACCTCCTGGGCAGATTTCTTTGGAAACACAAACATTTTCAATTAAAGTCCCAACGAGCCCAGAGGAGTTTGTGAATGTTCGTGCTCTCAAGTTTGTTTCCCGATGGTACCTTCAGCCCCAATGTTCTTCTTTTTTTTGCATTATTGACTTTTCACTACATTCTTTTTCCAGTTTTTCACTATATACCCATCTGTTTGAGTGAGGAGAGAGGACATGCTAATCTCTTCATTCACTACCACAACTGTCTCTTCCCCTTAAAGAGAAGGTGCCCATAAGGAGGAAAAAGAGGGTCTGAGTATTTCTGTGCTGCTGCCAGTCCAATGAGCAGCTAGCACGGCTGGCGGACAGATGAGGTGCTGCTGTCATTTAATAGAAGGGGCTGAATTACTCCCACTTTCCAAGGCACCAACCCTATGGGCTCATTACGAGCCCGGTGGAATGGTACCTCTGTTTGGGAGACTGCTCCGCCCAATCAAGACTGACTGAGCATTCGAGAAACACATGCGTGGTCCTCCTTCAATGGCGTAAGTAAAATGATGGACTCCCATATCTCACGGATATTCATTGGCCTTGGAGTGAATGAGGGGCCCCTGAAAAGTTGGGGGCCCCAGCACTGCAGGGGCCCAGGTTTTTTGCCCTTGCTCCTTTTGGAAAGCCATGAACCCGTGCGACTTGGGCCAATATTTTATATCTTGGTGGATTGGCAAGAGTTTGCCACTTTTTGTCAACAATTTAAGAGGAGTCAAGGTTTATTGGGTTACTTCCCCTCAGACAGAGGCAGCCATTAGTTCAGTCAGTCTCCCATGTGCTTCTAGCCGCTACAAAACAGCAGCTTGCACTTATTGATCTACATAGCACTTTCATCTAAAGTGCTCGACAAATTCTCATACACCACTTCAAAGCACATCACGGTGGATAAATGCAAGTTATTGGAACTTTTTTCTGTATTTGAACAAGGAGAGAGTGGTGCAAGAACTACCAGGGGGAACTGACTCTCACATCTGAGGTGCCTGTCAAGAACACAATTGTCCTCGCTAAGTGCAGTTGGCGTTTAATACGGTAAGAAGCAGAGAGCAGTACAAGAAAAGGCTGCTAATGACGTCAGTGCCAGAGAATAATAACATATGAAATTGGAATCAGTGCCAAAAAGGAAGCCGATGTAAATTATCCTTATAGGAAGAGATGTGAGCAACAGTGGGGAGGCTGAACAAATGATACAGGCAGGAATGTAGGGTGCACCCTGAGCGAAAGCTCGGTGTGCGGCCTAAAAGAAACATTACAACTTTACAACTAAAGTTCGTAAAACGAGTTTAGTAGACAAATGGCCTACAGGAAAACACATTTACTCCATTTCTTGATAGTTTACAAAGGGGTGAACGAGTACAAGCAAAGATAAAATGCGTTTTTGATATGAAAAAGTAGAATTGAACCTGACACCAAGGTTATGAGCATAACTAGAGCATGGATTGGAGGGAAAGGAAAAGATATCGAGGGAGATGAGGAAACCGGAAAAGCTGCTGAGAAGGAAAGAGATTCGTTTAGGAAGCATTAAGATATAAACAGGTGGCTTCCATCACAAATTCACTTGATAGCAGGAAGAGGGTCAAGTGAGCATGAATGTGATAATTGATCACCAGCAATAATAGAAAGCAAGTGAGTCATCTCTTTCTGATTCGGGAGGGGGGCCGAATCATCTCAACTGAGCCGCGCCCCCCTAGCGCCTTGAGACCCTCGCGGGTGAGTAGCTGTGCTTTACCAACCCTGATTGAGTGATTGAATTATCTGCATATTAGTGAACCTGGAAGCCTACGCAGGAAGAATAGTGTGAAGAAAGGAAGAGATGGGGGTCTCTAAGAGAACCCCGATGACCTCCTAAGAGCTGGCAAACCCTTAAAAAATGGCAAATGCAAAACAGTAGGAAAGGTTTGTCAAGTGGTTGAACTCCTGTCAATCGGGTATCTGACGGAACATGGTGGAGAATGCATCCTAAGCAGGGTCTAGGACACCGCACTGACAGGAACAAAGGTCTTAGGATGTTCATTCTCTAAGACTTGTTTGTGGCCTGCAAAGATGCCTACCACAGGGCCCACGATGAGGTGGTGCTGTCATTCAACAGGAGGGGCTGACTTACTCCCACGGCACAAACCCTATGGGCTCATTACGAGCCCGGTGGAATGGTACCTCTGTTTGGGAGACTGATCCACTCAATCAAGACTGACTGAGCACCCGGGAAACACATGTGTGGTTCCTCCTTCAATGGCGTAAGTAAAATGATCGACTCCCATATCTCACAGATATTCATTGGCCTTGGAGTGAATGGGAACCTCTGAAGGGTTGGGCCCCCCAGCACTGCAGGGGCTGCAGGGGCCTATGTTTTGCCCTTGCTCCTTTTGGAAAGCCATAAATTCATGAGACTTGGGCCAATATTTTATACTTTGGCGGACTGGCAAGAGTTTGCCACTTTTTGCCAACAAATTAAAATGGAGTCAAGGTTTATTGGGTTACTTCCCCTCAGACAGAGGCAGCCGTTAGTTCAGTAAGTCTCCCATGTGCTTCTAGCAGCTACAAAACAGCAACTTGCACTTATTGATCTACATAGCACTTTCATCCAAAGTGCCCATAATCTCATACACCACTTCAAAGTGCATCATGGTGGATAAATGCAAGTTATTGGAACTTTCATTTGTGTTCCAAGAACTGGACATTTAGAACAGGGCCGTCTTAACCGCATTATAGGCCCCTGGGCAAAGCAGTGCACTGGGCCCTGCCTACACAACCCCTCCGAGGAATAAAAATGTATATCGGAAAATTAGTGTTACATTCTGATCTGCATGGGGCCCATATGCTCATGGGGCCCCAAGGCAACTGCTCAGTGTGCCCAGCATGCCCATGCGTTAAGACAGCACTGCTTCAGAGCTTGAATGGTGCAGGGCTTTTCTTCAAATTGGGATCCATTTGCTCAAACATGTTGCGCCCCGACCTATGAATACCTATGAACCTCATTACACTTAGAGGTGGGTGAGCCAGATGCCTTGCTCTGGTTCAGCCTGAAGTCCTCTTGGACTTTGAGCCAAAAAGAAGCTGAGCCTTCATGTGGTTTCTGCTGTCCCCTCTTACCTTACTCAACATTTTCTAGAAATTATCTTTGTTTCAACTTGATTTATTATGTAAGCTGCATCCACAGTGTACTCATGTAGCACCTCAAATACTCAATGAGCGTTGATCTAAACGTGAGAGATACCCTTTCGTAGGTGAACTGCACAACCAGGAAACCTGAGACCAATCCCAGCTTCCCTTGTCCAAATTGTGTGGTCCTAGACAATTACCTTATCTTACTGTGCCTCCTTTCGTTTAGCATTACGTTTGAGAGCATCGCTGAAATCCACTGTTCAGGATGGGTGCCGTATGCAAACCTCTTTTGAAAATGTTTTAATATTGCGACACCTATTATAACAATCTAGACGACCTTGTAGGATGCATCTGACAACTGACTTGCCTATCACTTCTAAAAATGTAACTCGATGCAGTGATGCAGTTTAATGCTCTAAAGTGAAATCTTTCTGCAAGTTGAAAAAATATACTTTTTTGAGGTTTTGAAGACTACTATATTTTTACGTGACATTTGTCCCATGATTTACTTGTCAAATATGCTGACAGCTCGGCCCGTATTATGAATGGCTCTTAAGCCAAGCCAGATCCTTGGCTCGGCTCTGGTTTAGCGCTCCCTGTTAATTTGCGAGCGCACTCACCACTAATTATAAATCTATCTTTGCATGTCTCTGCTTAACTGCCCACTTTGTGCCCACTGATGGTACTTTTCACTGCTTTGTTTATGACACTCAAGCGAGCTGGACACATTCTGAATGGTTCTGCAGTAGTAGTTGAACAGGGAACCCAATAAAGAAAAGTCCTTTATCATACTTCATTAATGATTCAATGATGTTCGCTATCGAGCAAAAAAACTAAAACAATAAACCTAGGAGTCACCCCAGATGTGACCCCAGACACGTCACCCATTACAACTCAGTGAACTAGAAGCCTTTTTACAGCTGAGCCAAGTCAGACCTTTATCCTACATCATTTGTGCGCCGAGCGCTTATGCCCCACACTCTGTACTGACACAGTGATAACTGGAACGCCCCAAAAATGTCCACGAGTTAAGGATGACCATACAACCATACTCAACCTTGTATGAAAAACTAATACTGTCCTGTGGGGGGCAGAGTAACACATAGCACCGTGTTCAACTGCGTTGCCAGCTTGGCCACCCGTTACTGCCGGAATGGCTCAGTGATTTAAACGCTCACAGCTGAGATACGCAGTGATTTGCAAGTCAGTAAACTGAGTATTATTAAAATGGGTAAGAGCAACAGCTCTGATTTACCGCACTTAGAAATGGTCGAAGTGTGGTATTTAATCAATATATAAAAATACATTATTACTATAAAAACCGTCTTTGTCTATGTTCCAAACAAATCTCGAAGACTGGTGGAACCTCCAAAAGGACTACAACCAACATGGAATAGGAGAACACAGAGGCAGACTTTCTCAATACAAGTCCAAGCATTATGGAAGGTTTTTTCATTTCACTTAAGGCCCGAATTTCCCTTCATGTTTGGACAAGTTCCTAAAAGTCTCCCCTTTTAACCACAAAATGCAAGAACCCCCTTATTCCCGCTCTCCAGTCACCTCCACCAGATGTTTGCATTATGGCTGACAACACAGCGCCTTAAGGCCAATTAGTTAGTGCTATGCACAATAAAATCCACATCAATATATAGCACATCAATGCAAACGTGTAAATGATTTGTAGAGAGGAAGTGTAATCGATGTGCTGGTGCAAGACTTGACCATAACTCCCGCCCCCCCCCCAGTGAGCCAGTAATTAAATTGTGCTGGTGGCTGCAGGTAGTGGGTATGGGGTTATCATTTTTGGAAACCAGGATTTGTATTGCTTTCATTGGATTTTGACTCAGAATAATACAGAAAATGTAGAAAAGAGATTCAGAAGGAGGAATAAAAATTTAAGACAATAGTAACAAAGGGAGAAAGCAGGGAATAAAAACAACCTCTAAGATTGAGATAAAGAGAAAGGAAGAGCCAGGCGATTCAAGAAAGAGGCATAAGATGGAATCAAGACTAGGCAGCCCCAACATCCAGCAGAATCGACAGGAGCGCCAAAGAAAAATATTAGCCCTGCACTTATTGTTTTTTCTAAACAAATTGAGAACCGCAGTGAGCCATTGCCCTCAAACTCCGATTGCCAGGCCATTATTTTAGAACTGCTCCATGGCAGAGAGGTATGAAGTTCAAGGTACATCTAGTAGACAAGGAATGCCATTATCTGTGAGCATAATGCAATGTGTAGCTGCCTCACACACAAACACCCACCGATGAGGATGTAGGCCACGCCCATCAGCAGGCGCACTCATGCTGTATACACACAATTTCAAAGAGGCATCACCATCCCAGATTCCATCCTCCTTCCGCACCTTCCAGGTTTCACCAAGCTGGACTAGCACTAGAACACTTTGGTAAATAAAATAAGTTTAAATTAAAAAATGAATCCTGTCCAGGCCAGGGTGCAGCCTAGACGGCAGCAACTTCATTGGCATGCAAGAGATGTTCCTGCACAGGAAGCAGGGAGAGGGGGCACACTGACACGAGATAGTTTTTATCTATAGGTGGAATATTATCTTTTCAATCTGTTCTTTGTCTCTCATCCGCTCCTCGATTGAGGCTATGCATATTAATTGTGCGCGGCCCTGTCTGAAGCCGTGTTTTCTCCCCGGCGGATGTCAGGCCTGTGGAGCATCATCGTGAGCTATTTCCAGAGAGGTGCATGGCATGCGCGGGATGAAGAAGGGGAAATAGTCTGCTCAATCGTGCAATGGTGAAGGCGTCTCCCCTTACAAACTGCTCAGTCCCCCCTTCCCCAACAAAGGCAATGGACTCCACTTCTTGGGTCAGGATGTATCAAACTCACTGCACCTCAAACATGGTGGCATCATATAGCAAAATAAAACAGCAAACCTGAACATGATAAATCCAAATTGCACATATTCTATTTACACACCCTTTTGGAGGTTGCATAGTAGAGAAAGACCACATGACATAAAGCTACACATCAAACATCCCAGAAAACTCCAAAGACCATATAGTACATTGGTTTCTGACGGGGCATCCTGTGACACTTGATCACACCTCAGAGAGGGCCTTATTACGAGTTTGGCAGTCTTGCAGTGGGCCGCCCCACTGCAAGACCACCAACCCCGTAGGCATACCGCCCTCCAGATTACGATTTAATCTTGTGCGAGCAGTCCTGCTGTGGCAGGCCCATGGTGGTGCATATCTAAGGTACACAGGTGTGCCTTAGACATGCACCGGTGTGAGATCGCTGCAGCCTGTTCCTGCACAGAAAGAAATGCACAATATTGTGCATTTCTTTCTGTGCAGGAACACGGGATGCAAAAATACAGGGGGGCACAACGTGTGCCCCCCTGCATGCATTCCCAGGCCCAGAGGCAACTGGGGGCCCTGAAAGGGCCCCCTGAGTTGCCTCACCGCCATCCTTTCCGTGGCGGGCTCACCGTCATGAAAATGATGGCGGTGAGGACACCAGAAATATGCTTGGCGGTGCCGCAGAGGCACACCCAGCATATTGATGCCTCTGACCGCTGTGCAACCGCTGCAGTATCAAGGATCCACGGCGGTTGCAGTGGTCCTGTGGAGGTCCAATAGCCCAACTCGTAATAGGGCAGGTGAACCACCAGTCTGGTGGTCCACGGAACGCCACAGCGACCGCCGTAGTCGTAATAATGCCCATAGTCTTTGGGGAACCTGAGGTAGAGCTAGCAGTGTTTGGCCACCAGCAGGTAAGCCCCCCCCCTTCCAACCAGCCTCACCCGTGAAAGGCTTCTTCCAAAGGATGCAGCCAAATGGGCACCCTAGTGCACTCAAGAATCAGTGCCATTATTCGGCTATACTGGGCTACAGGGTGGGGAGGTTACTGCCGCATCCTCCCTCCCCTGCCAAGATTTTTATTTTTTCATCAACTACCTCTAAGTTTGTTTGGGGGTAAACCTCAAGCCCAGCCTCTGACAGGTGAATTCCTTCTTCATCAAATAATGCAATATTACCCAGGTGTAGCAGCCCATGCCTGATGGTGTCTATGTTTGCCATCTTGAGAACAGCCTGCACCAAATAGTTCTGCTTTTTCACTGACGTGATAATAGTCTCAGAGTTAGCATCGCCAGACCATTCCGCATGAGGGATGACTTTGACTCACAATAACAGGACGCCCTGGTGCAAATGGGGCAATTTGGCAAACATAGATACGAGGCCTTCATGGACTCCCTGCCTCCCCAATGGGATCATGTCATTTCCCTCTGACCTCAAGAGCCTACCTCAACAGCACTGGCAGGTGTTGTAACTTAAGTTCAGCTGCACCCAACCAATGATGCTCCATTTCGGGCCTCAGCTTCCAAAACGCTGTCTTTGAATCTCTCTGCTGCCCGGTCGACTACTGAATCCCTGAAGCAACACACTTTCACGGTTTTCCCTGTAATGAAACAAACAAATGGAGGCTGCCACTTTGTGCCCTCCAAAGAAGTGGTGGGTGGGGAGCAGGGAGGGGAAGGGGGCTCTAACCACTCTGACCCTATGCCAAATAAGGTCAGACGTAGCACTCAAAGCAACTGGATTTCCATCTTTCAATAGTGGCGACCTCTGTGCTGTGGCACCTTAGGGGACAAAGAGGGAGCCACCAGGTGCCAGACCTCTTTTCAAGCCCCTTACCCCTGCACCCTCCCCTACGTCGCATACCCCATGACCGCTTCCGGTCATGACCCGCTTCCTCCGACCTCACACCCCTCCACAGTGGAGCAACTAATGACACCCACCCGCAAATGGCTATGGGCTCTTTGCCAAGTTTCAGGGCAGATGACTTGCACAAATTGTGGGGTCAGCATGGACCACAAGTCTGAGGAGTAGATGGGGGTCTAATGGCTAAATTGTTGGTTAATGAACCTGGAAACCTTGGTTCTAATCTTGACAAATTTCTTTTGACAAAAATTGTAATCCTGGATGAAAAACATCCATTGTAAATCCCCAAATAACTCATTAACAAAATAGAACACTACACTGCCTGACCTTATTCGCATGCCACTTGTACAACTAAATCATTCACTAGATGCCTGCTTCACAAACAGACCATTTTGATCTGAAACACACTTCATGTGAACATCTATAGCTCCAAAACGTGACTTGCCACCTTCCTTTTAAGATGAAATTCAAAGGATTCTTTTCATAAAACCTATGTGCACTAACTCCTCTAAGCCAGCAACAACTTCCAATAGCTAAATCTGCAGAGCTGTGCAATATGAAGGAATCGTGAGGTTAATGAAACTACTTATCACAGCATGGAGTTTAAATCTATGATCCTCGGCAACCCACTACCAGTGTTCATATTACAGAGGCATTTAGAACTGAAAAATTCACATACAAAGGCACTACGCAATTGCCGGGGAATTTAAAGAACCACTTTTCTTGCTGGAATGTAAGTGCAATCTTATCTCAAAAGAAAACAAGCATTGGCAAGGCCAATAGGGCTGTACTTTAATAAGCCAGTGCAGAGCTTTTGGCTTTGCCCATGTCTGCTTGCTTTGGCATAATGCATAGACTAAAAATATTACAAGGTGGCCGTCCATGCATGCATATACACACGCCCTCAATTTGGAATGCTTTTTTATCAACTAATATATATAGTGAAGTGGGAGCTGGAGGAGGAAGCCAGAGCTAATATGACAAAAGTGTGGTACTGGGGAGGGAATAAAAACACGGGGTTAGGTGAAGCAGAGGGAGGAAGAGTGCAAGGAAAGTGATGCACGCCAAAGGTCGAAAAAATAGCTTGTTCACATCAGTAGAAGGATACAACGCACCCAGCCAAAAACAAGGTAAAGCAGTGATGCTGTATTGAATGGAAAAACATAGGCATATGGAGAGAAGCCATTGGCAAAGGAGCAGGGAACTGAGACAGATAAGAAAGGTGTCTTATCATGAGCAAGGGATAGACCCCAAGCCCTCTCTATATATTGTAATGTGGACTGTAGGTCTTTGACAACATCCAGCTAATGCTTTCTGTACGGCAGACCCAAAGAGGGACAATCACTGAATCCTGTTTCTCAGTAAGAAAGAAATTGTTTCCTTCAGGAACCATGTGGATAATAGAAACAGAATGGCAATCCTTTAGAGGGACTGTTTAATATTTTCAATATTACTTGATATGTTAGCAATTAAGTTGATTCTAAGTTATTTCATATTAAGTCATGTTTTACTATTTGTTGTTAGTGGTAATTTTGAGAGTGCGGGCTAAGAAACTGAGCGTCGTCTGCGGAACGTGATCAACCGCTGAATCAACCGTAGACATTTTAACAGTAGTTATAGTATCATTAATGGAATAAGATTTATCCATCTTTTTGAAAGATTTCAAAGACTCAATTAAGTGAATTTGTGATCAGGTGTTGTTACCATTTCCCTGTTAGCATTGTTGCCCCACCTTGAGAAGAAGACATCCAATGACGAAGATGGATTTTGCCTCTTGAAGTAAGTGTGTGTGATGTTTCAAGTGTTTTTCTCTGCAAATGTTTAATTTTTTTTAATGCATTTCTCAATCTCTATGAATGGCAATGTAGATTGTAAGGTTATGTAAAAAATAAGTCTTTGAAAAAATAAGTTATCCATTGCAAAAACTCATTTTCAACAGGAGAATTTTCTGATGAGAAAAAATGTTTGTAGGAGATTTATTTGGAAAGATTATATTTGTTGTATAATGTGAAGTTTTGCCAAGGTGACAAAACTTGAAACTTTGCCAAATTTTGAAAAGTGTCACTTTTTAGAACTTCACCATTGCTCAAACACTTTGTCAATGGTTTGGACTCAGTAGTTTCTTTCTAAAGCAGCATGAAATGTAGCAGTTGTGAATCTTGGTTCCAGGGCTGTCTGTTCCGGAAAGACTGTTTTAGGTGAACCTGGCAAGAGCAGCATCTTGAAATGCTAAGAACAACACATTCATGACCCGCACTATGGAAAAAACCAAACATAGTAAATGTTTCAATAATTACTATATGTGCACCTTGAGTGGCCATAGATAAGGATGCAGAATATCCAGGCCAGTGCCTGAGCGCAACCAAAGAAACTACAGATCAGAAATACAAAGTGCTCTCCCATTTAGTTGGTCAAAAGTGTAGGGGCATTCACCTACACCAGCAGCAAAAGCAAACAATCAGCGAATAATCTTATAATCTTTAATTAGGATATGTCCTTTGATCCCACCGATTAGCTATGTGGTCAAGACCACCAATCTAAAACTATACATGTGGAGAAAAATAAGACCATTACTTCTGTCCTCCTATCTGATGGAACTTACTAGGGCATCGATCCTCTCCAAACTGGATTATTGCAACAGCTGCTATGAAGGCTCAAATTCAGAAGCTTAAAAGGATTCTAAACCAAGCAGCAAGAATAGGACTTTACCTCAGGAAATTTGAGCCAACCTTACCGGAACTGGAGAATACCCATTGAGTCCCATATCAATTCAGGATAAAGTTCTAAATACTCTGCACAGTGTACAAAGCTGCTTTAAACCAACCTGGCCCAAGATATCTCTAACGGTTGCATACATGGCACCAACTAGCAAGGAATCTCAGATCAACCAGTGCCTAGTAACTCACTGAATTTAAATGAAACCGATTAAAATTTGGAGGCAAATCATTGAAACTTTGGAATATCATCCCCTCTTCACCTGGAAGACAAGAAGACCACCTCAGATTCAGGAAAGGCTTGAAAATCCACCTTTTCACAGAAGCCTTCAACACACTTTTGGATCCCAAGTTCAACTTTTAAAGACATATTGATCTTCCCTCTAATTATCTTGGTTACCACCTTGAGCTATAAGCCATTTGTCTACCATTTCCTTACTCTTCCTGTCTTTCTACCACCTTTTGCACCTTTGCACCCTTTCAGTGCTCTGAAGTGGCCACTCTGGTGACATGTAAGTGCTTTATAAAACCACTAAAGAGAGTAAATAAAGCCTAGAACCAAAACGCCCCTCTTAGCAGGGGCATCATGGCAAGTCATCAACGCTAAGCTTGATCCATCCAAAGGTATTTTTTCAGTGGGCCCTGTGGGGGTCCTGTAGCCGGCCTGCCCTTCATCGCGGTCAGCCTGGAACATTGGATTTATCTCGGTCTAGCACGACCTCAAGTAACCGTTCAGCGCTATTGACTTCTAAGCACTGTTTTGGGATTTAGTTTTTTAAAATTTATATCTCAAGTTCTACTTACTGGATTTTTGTCGTTTTGGTCCTGTTTTACTCTGATAAGTAGTCTCTATTTTCCTAAACTGGTGTGCAGTCTTTTTGTGGTGTCTTCACTGTGTTACTGTAATGCAAGTGTGCACAAATACTTTACACATTGCCCCTTAAGTTAAGCCTGAATGCTCTGTGCCAAGCTACCAGAGGGCGAGCACAGGTTAATTTAGGTTGTGCGCCTGACTTAGCCTGACAAGGATTGTGGTCCCTACTTGGACATGATGCAAACCTCTGCCAATTAGAGACCCCATTTCTAACACATATTATATGCTGCAACCTCCACATAGTCTCATTGTACTGCCTATAGTCAGCAACACACACCTTGCTCTCCGCAACTGTAGTAGCCACTGAGGATTTTGAAATACAGACTGGCTTACCTTGACTCTCACCCAGCATAGGTTTAAGAATCCCCAAAGGTATACAGGAGATGTTCACTTTATTATGTGAATTTAAACTCAATACTTAGAATAGAAAGGGGGGCGTGGCTAAGTGCGCAACGGAGATGGCGGCATTCCTTTGAGCTCCGTAGTATCACCAGTGCGGAAGCTCGATTAAAGATGTCTTTTGGGTGATTTTTGAGCACCCTTAAACACCGAATGGCGGCGGAACGACCCGTGACTTCGGGAGGCAGCTCAACTGTGCTCTAAATTGCCTCTTTGGGTGTCTTCTCGTGAGGCATTCCTGACCACGACGAGAATCGGAAATGGCGCCCGATATGGCAGTCACGTCACGGCTCGCGGTTTAGAGGTTGGAGCTTGCTTATCTGCGCTTAACGGCTGTTTGCCTCTTATGCTGAACATGAGGTACTGTGCACATTAACCCTTTAATTATTAGACCATGGGTCTTCAAATTTCCAGTTTTCAGTCAAGGGAATACTTGCTTCTGACGCCATTAGAGCATACAAGATGGCGGCCGCTGACAGAAACTCCTCCATGAGATATATTGGTTTTTTTAAAAGCACAAAGACTACTATTTTTGGTGGCATTTACTTTAATACTGCCGGCCTACCACTGAGAGGAGAATCGGAAAGGACGCCCGATATGGCAGTCACGTCACGGTTCGCCGTTTAGAGGTTGGAGTTTGCTTAGCTGCGCTTAACGGCTGCTTACCTCTTATGCTGAACATGAGGTACTGTGAACATTAACCCTTTCATTATTAGACCACTGGTCTTCGAATTTTCAGTTTTCAGTCAAAGGAATACTTGCTTCTGACGCCGTTAGAGCATACAAGTTGGCGGCCGCTGACAGGAACTCCTCCATGGGATATATTTTTTAAAAAGAAACACAAAGTCTACTATTTTTGGTGGCATTTACTTCAATACTGCCGGCCTACCACTAAGAGGTATTTTATTTGTGGCATTGCATTTTAAAGCTGTCTGCCATTACAACTGTTTTACCGCTACATATTGGCTGCCCGTGTCAGGTCCTTCATTGTGTGCGCATAGCCTGCTGGTAATATGTAATTTTAGTAGCGAATTATAAGTCAGCGCTTGATTTATTTTTGCCACATTTTCTTCAGTTGGTTCGCTCCCTGGAGATTTATTACTAATACCTCTCCTTTTTTGTACAAAACCTGCTCTTCACGTGGGTGTTACAGTGTAACCTTGCTACACACAGCAGGTATTTCCTTACCTCAATTTTTTTGGCCATATATCGCCTTACCTGCTCCTTCTTTCTATACTAAGATTATCGGTTTGTTGCTGTCAGGACCTTATCCAATGGCGGAAGGCATGGGTGTTAGCACCAAAGACAGAGACTCCAAGGGTAATTTGAAAAGCTCTAAGCAGACCTCACCTACCCCGGAATCAACAGCTAAAGGTAGTCCAGACTCTGCCTCAACTTTAGAAACCATATTACTCAAACTCAATACTGTTCATGATATAGCAAAGAGTACCAAAACGAACACAGATCTGCTTCAAGTAGAGGTGGCGGCAATTCAAAATGACCTCAAAAATCTCTCATTACGTGTTTCCAACGCTGAAACGCGAATAAGTAGTGTAGAAGACTTTACAAACAAACAAGCTAAACACATCCAAAGTTTGGAGCGCTCCATGGTTTCATTAAGAAGGGACCTAACTGAGCAGGAAGATCGGAATCGTAGAAGTAATCTTTGTATTTTTGGATTACCGGAGGATTGTGAGAAATCTGCTCCTTCAGTGATTGACTTCTTACTTACTTGGATCCCAAATGTTCTGAATATTTCGTTCCACAAGGATTTTGAGATAGAACGCGCTCACAGAGTTCCAACTTTTAAACCTAAAACAATGTCTTCTCCAAGACCTTTGATTTTTAAACCTTTGCGTCACCAACATACTGAGCAAATTCTGGCACAAATGAGGAAGATTAAAACAATACAATGGGAAGGTCACAGTATATCAATATCACAAGACTTTGCCAGAGACACTGTAATTCGTCGCAAAGGCATCTTGAATTTACGCAAGAGACTCATTGATATGAATATTTCATTTTCCTTTGCTGGTCCCTCAAGATTCAGAATAACTTTCAAAGGTCGTCCACAGATTTTTTATGAACCTTCAGATCTCTCGACATTCCTGGACAATCAATCTGAATCGCAGATGGACTCAGACTCTCTTCCTGGTGCTTCTTGCCCTTAATGAGTTACATCTATTGACTTGTCTGTGCCTAATGTTTTTCATTAATCTATTATACATGCTGGTTTTCTGTTTTTTGTGCCTTGCCACAATCTTTGTGGTTATTGCTGTTTTTCTGTATTCTTCCTACAATTGGTGATTACACACTGAGGTTTCGTTCATCCTAGATTAGTTATTCTCTATTAATTGATTTTCCTTTTACAGGATAATGCATTTTTCCGTACTGTTTTTAATGTTATTTGGGATTACATCCCTTGCATGCTATGTATAGGTTGGTCGACCTAATTTTTCTAGGGCTCTTCTGTAGGTATATTGTTAAATTGTACTATTGTTAATGTATATCTACTCTCTTACTCATTTCTATCTTTCTTACCTTTCTTATCTCCTCTTAATAGTTATTTGAACCTTTTGTTTTATTTCTTTTGCTTTTTCCAATTTCTATTTTGCTCCTTACTCTGGTCTTCCTCTGTTCTGTGGTCCTTTTAGGCAGTAATCTTTTTAGATAGATATATTAATTCATGACATCATTCATCACCAATGTTATGATAGTTATACATTTGTCTTAGGTTATAGTTATGAAATCTTATTGGTGAAATAACACTTTATAGTAGGATGCATCATTAACTGTCTCTCTCATTAATCTCATGACAAAAGAAAGGATCTTATCCTCCATTTTCCATATTCTATTTTCTTTTCTTTGCTTTATTCTGCCTGTTATTCATTTTTCTATTTGGCTCGTTTATTCTATTTTCTATTTGACTTCTTGTCTCTTCTTATTACTCTGCGTTGGCGATAACTTATTTATGTGTGTTTATTATCTATCTGTATTATTATACATTATTGAAATGTCAAATTATTTTGCTGACTCTTGTTTTATATGCACCAATTTCAACTTATCTACTTATTTGTCGATTTGACCTTTTTCTTTTTATTGTATATTTATCTTGAACTTATGAATTGCATCTAATGTTGGATACTCTATGTATTTTTATTTTCTAAGTGCTCTAATTGGAGGAGACTACCCTTGACTTCCTTCAATTTATAGTTCACTAGATATTTTACATTCTATATTTTGTGATTATCCTCTTTGCATCTTATTTATATAAACTTTATAGGCTGGTTTATAATACCTTAGATTGATATTTATAATACCTCACATTGTTATTTATAATACCTTCGATTGATATTTATCTGCTAATATAACCTTACCTTATTTATTTATGACATGATATATGTCTTTTTCAATGTTCAAGGATGTTATATTTATTGAATTTGCATTATTTATTCTTATTAATGGGTTATAGGCAATATAGTAATACACTGGTATTATTACACTTGTTTAGTCGCTCAGCGACATATCTATCGTTGAGCTGTCTGCATCGCGGTTGATGGCCTCTGCTGTTGCTCCTCCACGTTGTTTCCCCCATGCAATTTGTCTATTACAGACATCCCCTGGTGGGGTTACACTTTTTTAATGCTCCATTTTTTCCTGGAGTACTCTTGCTCTCTCTTTTCTTCCTTCTAGTCTTTACTCCCTTGCTTTCTTTTTATCCTAATTATGGGACATCTGCTTCATTTTATTTTGGGATTTATGTTGCATTTCCTTTAGTTTTTATTTATTTCTTGGCTTCACTTTTGCCTCTTTACCAGATGTATACAATCTTGTTGTTCCATATATATCTATGACGGGCTTAAATGCAGTTTCACTTAATGTTCGGGGATTGAATCATCCAGTTAAAAGGAACAACATTTTGGACTATTGCAAAAGTTTATCTGGTGATGTGGTTCTACTTCAAGAGTCGAAGATAGCCTTTAAAGAGGCTCTTCTTATGAGGAAAGATTGGGTTCTTGATGGTACTTGTTCTGAGGCCTCTGGGAATAAAAATGGGGTTGTTTCCAAAAGCTCTGGTTTGTCTATTGTTGCAGCTGAGCATGACACCAGTGGTAGATGGCTACTTACTCGTTTGACTAATGGTTCGGAAGATCTATACATTATGAATTTACATGCCCCAAATATTGATGACCCACTTTTTTGGCGCGCCATACATAAAAAAACTTACTGATATTCCACAGAATTCTAGAACAATTGTTGGCGGGGATTTTAATCTTCCCCTTGATCCTATTTTGGATAGACATTCTGCGTTTAAATTTCGACCCCCAGGGCGCATAAACACTTACTCAATATGTGCTCGTTTCATCATCTGGTTGATGCATGGAGATTGCATAATCCTACGGGTAGTGATTTCACGTTTTTCTCCTCGCCACATTCTAGCTTTTCTCGCATTGATTATCTTTTGGTAGATGCCTCTCTTTTAAAACATACTATAAATGTCATGATTCATCCAATAGTTGTTTCTGACCATGCGGCGGTCTCTTTAACTATTCTTAATCTCACAGATACGAGAGGCCCTCGTAACTGGCGTCTCAATACAGAAATTTTGGAAGATAATGATGAAGTTAAAGATCTTAATCAGGCCTGGGCGGTAAATTCCGTTCCGCTTGCGGAATTTGCGGAACTTGGGTAATTTCGCGTTCCGCGGAGAATGCGGAATTACCAAAAATTCAGCGATCTGCGGCTTCGCAGAATTTTTTGCTTGTTCGCGCTTTCAAAATGCGTGTTTGCGAGATATTTCTCCCCGAGCACGCAAACAGCGTTCGCGAACAG
The DNA here is from genome assembly GCA_963921515.1 of Calotriton arnoldi. Taxonomy (NCBI): domain Eukaryota; kingdom Metazoa; phylum Chordata; class Amphibia; order Caudata; family Salamandridae; genus Calotriton; species Calotriton arnoldi. The sequence goes on along the minus strand of CAWUFW010000447.1, from coordinate 1,804,730 downwards.
GAATAAAGCATCGCGAACGGGCGGAACAAACAATTCCGCGTGTTCGCGGAACTTTTGCGTGCCCGCGGAGATTTTTTACCGTTTCGCGGAGCTTTGCGCATCGCGACTACGCAAATTCCGCCCACCCCTAATCTTAATGTGGAAATTGATAACTTCTTTAAGGATAATGAATCTTCGGTGAACTCCCCAATAGTTTTGTGGGATGCATTTAAATGTACTATACGGGGTCAAGTTATTAAAAAAATGGCCAAAAGGAACAGTGACATTAGAAAATCCCTTCAATCTATGGGGGATGATATTAAACGCAAAGAGGAATTATTTAGACAAACGACAAATCACTCCTGCAGGATTTAAAAAACCTGAAATACTCTTAATTCCATAGTCACTAAAAGAGCTTATATTGGTGTACATGCCCAAAAATCTCGTCATTTATTGTTACAGAACAGAGCTGGTAAGCTCTTGGCTGCCACGCTAAAATTTCAAAACACGAATGTCAATACGACTCGCATTTCTCATATTACTGATAAAATGGTTCAAAAAAATTCCATACCCAAGAAATTCTTGGGGTCTTTTGAGAATTTTACGAAACATTATACACTCCTAAAGATCAAGCTACCAAGGCTACCTGTCAACAGTTTCTTCAGTCGATTCCTACTAATACTATTTCCCATACCGACATGACTGAATTAGGGAAACCAATTGATATTGAGGAGATCATCCAGGCTATTAAGGCTACTCGATCGGGGAAAGCTCCAGGGCCGGATGGTTTTCCTATCGCCTTTTATAAAACTTTTACTCCTTCAATAATCAAATATCTTAAGATGATTTTTGATGATTATGTTACTTCTGGTAAGGTTTCTGGTTCGGCTGCTGAGGCTACTACTGTACTTATACCAAAAGATGGTAAAGATCATGCTGATCCTAAAAATTATCGTCCAATTTCATTATTAAATATGGAAGCTAAAATCTTTGCCAAGGTCTTAGCTAAACGCTTAGAGAGTCACATTCCCAATCTCATTCATGATTCCCAGACAGGTTTTGTAAAAGGGAGACTTGCCAGAGACAACATTCGGACCTTTTGTCAAGTATTGGAAAAAGCAAAACTTTCGGTATTGCCATCGGCGGCGATCGCCCTTGTCGCCGAAAAGGCTTTTGATAAAGTCTCTTGGCCTTTTCTACAAGCAGTACTAGAATACCATAACCTTGGCGTTTCCTTTATTATTATGGTCATGTTTCTTTATGTGCAACCAAAAGCTAATATCAGAATTAATGGCAGTACATCTTCCTTTTTTAATCTTCGTCACGGCACTAAACAAGGGTGCCCTCTTTCACCCCTTCTTTTTCTTCTATCTATAGATCCACTTATTCGTCTACTTAATCTGAACCAGGGTATTAAGGGGTTTCAATTTGGTTCGTACACGCTTAAAACGGCTGCGTTCGCTGATGACGTCCTTATTTTTTCAGAGGATATTGCAACAGCAATCCCTGTTATCTGCAATATCATAAGTGATTTTTCGCTCGTCTCTGGGTACACTCTTAACAAAGAAAAGACAGAATTGTTCCCCCTAAACGCATTGTGTTTTCCTGTTCACATGGGTGATTCAGGTTTTAAATGGCAATCGACTCATATCAAATACTTAGGGATTTGGTTCTGTAAGAACCTGTCAGACACTATCACCTATAATGAATCTCATATCATATCCAAGGTTAAGGACCTATTATCTTCCTGGTCTCCTAAATATATTTCTTGGTGGGGAAGATTACAAACTCTTAAAATGATGATAACCCCGATTATTAATTTCTTATCTTCCATGTTACCTATAAAACTTTCTTCTGCCTTCTTCCATGAGCTTGATTCAATCTCTTTAAAATTCTTATGGAGCGATAAGAGAGCTAGAATTGCCTCAAAATACCTCAGGAAACCTTCTGAGTTGGGTGGTTGTAATCTTCCGGACTGGAATCTATATCAAATTTCCTTCCTAGCATTTCAAGGTGCTCTTTGGTTCTTACCGGATTCACAACTGGTACCCCCTTGGATTTACATTGAACGGGAACTTTGCACTCCTTTTTCCACCCCGTCTTTTCTCACAGCTTCTAAGCTTATTTTAGATCACTCTCAACGTATTTTATTAGACACGATTAATGGATTAAAATATGTTGATGAAAAAGAATCTAAACCTATATATAAATCAAGATGGTCTTCTTTATGGCATAATCCTAAACTTTCTACTGACCTTGATCCTAGCATAGCCTCTTTGAGGGCTGCCAAGGGTATTAGATTGGTGAAGGACCTATATGATTCTAATCATGATCCGCTTCCCTTTTATTTTTTAGCCAAGTAATATAATCTTTGCAATATGGATTTTGATTCTTTTTTTTAAACTTAATTTTAAAATTGCTAAAATACCCCTTTCTACAGATTCGGGTATTGTCTTACTTCTGTTTACATGGTTACATTCAGGCCACACTGCGTCTAAAATTGATAAATTCTTATCTGCTCTACTCCCTTCACAATCTACGATTACTTCTGTTAAATGGTCTCACCATTTCGCAGATTACATTTTTAAACATATTTCACAAGATACTTGGCATTTGATTGGAAAATTATCCCTACGTAATAAAATTGTTCCTTCGCTTATCCAATCCAAATTCTTCACATTAAATCTTCTACATTGGACCCCGGCTCGTTTACATAAATTGAAACTACGAGATAGTGATCTATGTTGTAATTGTAATCTTGTACCAGGCACCCATCCACACATATTCTTTGAATGTACGTTATTAAATTCCTTTTGGAGCCTGATACAGAAACACTTATCATTAATTTTTAATACATCTATAGAACTTTCTTTGCCTATGATTTTACTAGGTCCATGGCCTGCAGTTATTCCTTTACCCCTTGACAATACGGATCTGGAGCTATTAGATTTACTTTTATCCATAGCTGTTAAAATTATACTAACAGAATAGAAATCTTTTCATCTTCTATCTTATCATACCTGGTGGGCATGGGTCTCATACCTACGTGGAGCTCATACTTTTGTTGAGAAAAAGAATTACTCGCCTTCCATCTCTAGTAATGTTTGGTGTTCTTTGGACAACTATATGAACTTGTCTTCTCAGAGGTTGGTAGCTCAGTATCCTTTTGATTCCATTTCTTAATTTATTTTCTTCCATTGGAGCAGATGTCCCCTCCCACCTCTTTGATTCCTATCTTTTCTTTTTTCTGTCTTTTCCTCAGTATTCTTTTTCTTCTTCCTTTCCACTTTTTCCCTCGGCTGATCGTTTTCTATTTATTAAGCAATACAACTAGTATATGTTTTTGACATGATATATGCAGTTGCTTTGCCTGATTCATTTCTCTGGGATCTATATTATTACTTGATAATTTTGTAACATCTATTATATGTCATGATATTTATTTGCTTATCTTTTTAAAATAATGAGATGTTTACCATTCTTTTTATCCCAGTCCACTGACTCTTGCTATGAAATCTTTCTATTATTAACATTTTTAGGAACTAATTTATTTATATTTCAATCTGTCCTGTTGTATTGTTAGTGTATTACAAATGTATTTCTCTTTTAATATGCAATAAAGATATTTGAACAAAAAAAATAATACTTAGAATAGAAAACAATTTCTGCCAAAAGCCCAAAATGCAACAAATCTTAGTAGAGCTAGATGAAGGCTAAGGTCGAAGGTTCACCAAATAAGCAGGGTTTGAGCAATCTGAAAGTGAGGCAAAAGAATGTGTGCATGGATGCAATTGTAGCAGGGAGTTGGAATGATGTGTAGGGTATACAACAGGAACCAAAGACTAGGTACGCCTCATTTAAATGTAACTATTGTATATGTATGGATGATTGAAGGGGCTCTCTCCTGAAGAACCTGCTTGCTGCCTGGTCACAGGGCCAGGCCAGCGAGCCTCATGTCTTGTCCCTTGCTTGGGTGAGAGGGCTGTTAAAGGTGCCTCTCCAGCACAGGTCATACTGGATAAGGGTTTTGGCTTCCCCTGGTGGAACAGCAACCAGCAGCCCAGCAGGGCAGCCTTCTGGGCAGTCTGCTTCATTGATCGATTCTCTGGTTCAAGGCTAGCTTAAGCCAGGGTTGGCTTCACGCAAGCATTGTTTTGTAAACATGCTCTGTCATAGGTAAGGAAAGAGGATACGCGCCAATACTAAATGATCCCCAGAGTCAGGGCCGGAACAATGCATGGGCAGCTGCCCAGTGCCCCACACTCAGCCCATCAACATGGGGCCTCGCGCCAGTGTCCCCCCTGACCTGGGTTTCGCACCTATGCTCTAGCACTGCGAGGCCCAGGGGAGGGGGCACTACAGATAAGGGCTATAAATAACGGTTTAGGTGATTTGTTTATTTTTCCACCGGCCGGGAGATTAAACAGAACAGAATGGAACAGAAAACCAGCCAGATGGCAAAACTAGATGCAAACAGCCTTAAATGAGTGAATTAAAACCATTTTTGCAGTTTTATATAGCGCAAACCCGACCCAAAAGTATTGTAGCGCTTTAAATGAGAAATGGTTACATTACAGAGGGACACATTCTTTTTTTAGACCAAGGGAGATTAAGTGATTTGCCCAGAATTGCAGGATGTTGAGCTGACGCCAAGACTGGAACCTGGTTCCCCAGTTACAAAGTCAGCAGCTCTAGCTGTAATGCCACATCCTTGTTAGACAGAGGGTGGCAGGCAGAAGGCACATGAAAGTTCGGCTCTTTATGGAATTGTGGTTCAAAATGGACTGGAGCTATGCCAGAGGGTATGCCTTTGATGCCTATTTCTCGCATTAAAACTGTTTCAAAGTGCTGCTGTACTGTCAGATCAGTGGGTGAGGCCCAGATAGGGTATTATTTGTCCAGGATCAAACAGTTTGTTAAATGAGTAAACCCAGGACTACAGTACACTGATACTTAGTACAAAGGCTACCTATTTACCACTGTACTGAATTTAGGTGACTAAAACATATGACCAGGGCCACAGGAATTACGGGGCAGAAGAGGGACAAATTACGCGGCAGGTTTAAGTAAATTATGCGGCATAATGCGACACATTTTTTAATAGTATTATTTCTTCATTTTTAAACTTGGTAACACTCTCTGAGCATTGGTTGTACCTCATTAGTACCAGTTTAACACCCAAATATAGCAATAAGCAACAGAAAGCTGACCAGTCCAGGGTTGCAAAGGGTCTTCGTCTGCACAACAGAAATGCAACAACAGGTGTTGTTGCATTTCTAGTAACTTTCGAACCGTTTGAGCTATAAACACATTTTTTTGTTTGTTAAAATCTGCAGATTGTGCAGCAGATGATGGATTATGGGGCAAATGCAGCAAATCTATAATTGTGAAAAAATTGCTGTGGTCGCACAATTGCATAATTCCAGTGGACCTGCATATCATTGGACACCTCCCTCCTCTCAGGAAATATTCATTACATTCAGCACAATTGTGTCAAAAAGGTAGCAGCAAAGCATTAAGCAGGGCCACTGGAATTATGTGGTAGGTGAGGGACAAATTATGCAACAGGAATTCGTTTTTATGCACCAAGGAAAAGCAAATTATGCGTCGTAATTCGGCACATTTTAGGATAGTATTACTTTACTATAGTGTCATTATGCACTTGTTAACACTGCCAGGGCATGTGTTGCACCTCATTAGTACCAGTTTAACATCCAAATGTAGCAATAAGTAACAGAAAGATAACCAGTCTAGCTTTGCAAAGGGTCTTCGACTGCGTGGCAACATGTGTCACTATGTCATTAGGAACTTTTGAACCATTGTAGCTAGAATCCAAAAATAGTTTTTGTTAAAACCTGCAGATTATGCAGCAGAGGATGGACTATGTGGCAAATGCAGCAAATCTATAATTATGCAAAAAATGCAGCGGCCGCACAATCGCATAATGCCAATGTCCTGGAAATAAATTCAGATTGTCCAAGAGCACACAATTTGGCCAAATGGGAGGCCAGGATTAAAAAATGTGTCTCCTTGCTCCATATCTCCAAATAGTCCACTAAACAACACCTGTGGTATCAGTGATTCTGATGGCAAGGCAAAGGGGCTGTCCCTCCCAGGGAATCGCCAATCTGTTATCGGCCCTGCTCATCTTTAGAACATGGTTATTATTTCCATCATAAAACTGAGATTATATGCCAAATATCCTAGTTCCATGGTTAAAACATAACGGTTGGACTAGGTCTTGTGGCAGTGGGTACATAGTGGACAGTATGCGTGGTAGATACTGATATTTGCCAGTGGTGTTACAAAGCTTTAGACTATTTCATTCTATTTGAATACCAGAGTTCATTTACTAAACTTGTCGCTCAAAATCTGCAATTGCGAACAGTCAAGGCTTACTCCAGGGTGGTAAAGGGATTATAACTCAAATATACTATGAAGAGTAATCACACTTGACAAACTCAATCTCCAACTGAGTTATCTTTTAACATGACCTGTCTTAGAGGGGGGATTTACAATCAAACTCCAAAAATCTGCTACGTAGCTCTTAGTTCCCCTATAAACACCTTTTGAGATTTCTGCACACAAAATATGTCTCCACATGTGCAGTGTTTCTCCAAAGGCACAAACTATCCTGGGAAGAGATAATGGAAAATTGGCCACCCTAATTGGCTCTTGCGGCGATGGCTGGGGACCCCGGCAATGAGGCCCTGGAAAGGGGACTCTCTTTTCATTGGACCATGCAGCACCAGACCATGGATGTGAAGGCCAGGGCAATGGGGCCACATCCCATGTGCCTTGCAGCTCTACATCATAGCTGTGAGGCCAGAGGATGGGACAACACTCCCATGAGCCACACAGCTGTGGATAATGGTGGGGTGGTCCATGGGCTTGCAGTGCTACACCATTGTTGTGAGACCAACGGTATGTGGCTCCCTATCCTGGTTCCCCTCTCCTGGCCCTTTAGCACTAGACCATGGTTGCCAAGTCTAGGAAAGTAGAGACCCCTACCCTATGACTCGTAGCCATGGTGTAGCACTGCCGGGCCATGGGGAGGGCCCCTCTCCCATAGGCCTTGCAGCCATGCTTATGTTCTGCAAGGCTCGTGGGTTAGTGGCCTCCCTCCCCTAATCCTCTCAGCGCTACACAATGTCTGAGAGGCCCGGGGTGGGGGGTCGTGTGGGCACCTCCCCTGGGCCTTTTGTAAACGGTCTCACAGCTCTGTAAAATGGCTCTGTGCATGGGTCGATGTCAAGGTCCTGTGATGTCATTTCTAGTGATTTCATGTTGTATGCGAATTAGAGGAACCTAACACATTCCCTTTCTGCCCGGGCATAGCCATCAGTCAGGGGCATAGCCATCAATAGTGCAGCCGTTCCAGTGGCACTGGGCTCAGGGGTATTAAGTGCCCATGTTCCCATATTAAGGCTTTATTTTACTGTGCAGCCAAGAGTGAGGGGGCGCTTTTACATTGCACCAGCATCCATGGCACCATTGCTGTGCTACTTGCCTCTCTGCCATCGGCATTGCAGCCATGTTCCAGAGCTGGGTGGCCTGGGAGAGGCCCTCCCTCCCCTGGGCATTGCAGACGGCCATGGTTGGACACTCAGGGCAGTCCATATGCTTAGCAGAGCAGGAGTATGGCTGTGAGGCTCAGTGGGGGCCTCTCTCTGGATTGTACCTATCAGTAGTGCAGCAGGGGCAGTGGCACCAGGGCTCATGGATGTTCTGGACGTAAATACACACAGATTATGGCTGTGTTTTACTGTCTGGCATCATTTTCTTGCATCAGGGCAAATGCCATGCACCGCACAGCCATGATCCATCTTCCCCTAGCCCTTCCAACCGTTGCTCCAGTGCTGAGAGGCCCAGTGGAGGAAGCTTGCCGTTCTGGGACTGGCAATGGCAAGAGGCCCATTTGTAGGGTGTATCTATTAATAGTGCCTCAAGTGTAGTGGGACCATGGCTTCGTGGGGTGATGGGTCTAATGGGCACGAATTAGGGCTGCATTTTACTGTTCACAAAAAAAAGTATGCAAAAAGTGATGGATGGAATGCTTAAATTATGCTCAGCAAATGGTAGTTACTCGCGTTGCATCCCCTTCCATCGTTATTTTGCACACCATGCCACCTCAATTTGGACCCAGTCATATGCGAATCAGTCTTGACCGTGCTCCAATGGGAGCAGTCCAGTCCAAACTGCCAGGCCAGACCTTCCCTGAACCAGAACACAAGCAACCCAGGACAGGTGCTGACCTAATTAGGGATCATCAGCCAGGTATAGCTTGGTTCCAGTGACAGTGTGCGTGCGACCCAAGTCTGGGCATACCCGTCCCACTTAGGGTGATTTACTGAAGTATACAAAAAAGTGCAGAATAAAATGCTTGAATTAATCTCTGACATTGCTGAGGCTGATGCCCCCATGATCAATTGAGACCCACCAGGGGAGCCTCTCCCCAATTTGAAGACCTCTGCTATATTTTGAGCACTTCCAGTTTCAGAGATTTACTTAGTTAATGAGGCACAGATATTTTGCTCTATATTGTTATATCCCTATATGTTCTATTGAGAATTTTTGCTTTCTTGCTCTGTTTTAGACATGAGAATACTATCCATGACAGTAAAATACTGACCAGACACAACCCTGGAGGCCTGGCCTCTCTCCCTAGAGCCTTGCATCTGTAGTACAGCACTGTGAGGCCCAAAAAAATAGGTTGGTTAGTGGGCCTGGCTCGCAGCATTTTTTTTATTACAGTTGAACGTGGGCTTTCCAGGTTTTGTTCAAAATTAGGAGAAATCAGAGATGATGTATCTCAGATCTGCTAACTGAATCTCCATCATGCTAATTTACAAAATGAAATGCACTCTGGAACCATGTAAGTTTATACTAATTATTAGTATCACAATATTTAAAGGCTTAGGAGGACATTGATGGCTCATTGCACATGATATTAAACCCTTTTAGCCTACATAAGATTGTATTGTGGTAATTTCTGATGTTTTTCAGTGACTAGGGTGATGCCTTTAATAGACGTCAAGCTATTTTTAACTGTTTTATTTACTTTCATATCTTTTTTGCACATACCCTACCTTGCACTGGGTTTCTGGGAAGCCATTCTGAAATGTTAATCCACACTGGCCCTCTTACGTTCATTCTACATGCTGCAGCACACCTCACTAGGGCATAAAGAAATATGACCACATCATAACACTGTGATGGAACTCCACAGGTCCTCCTTGCTGGCCTGCACCATCTTCAGGCTCAGTTGCATTATCTGCAAAGCTATTACAAAGTGTTAACAGTCCAAACCGGCTACCTTTTGAATTACTCCTTGACTTTATGCTTGTCATTGACCTTCTACAGTGCTCTGCTACTTTTGGCTAGGTTTGCACTACATGACTGACACCCCTGCCTTCTTGGATGACAAGCTCACCATCTCCAGTGACTCTCCAAACACCCACAGCAAGAGCAGCATAAGATGGAAGATGTAGATTTACTAAAAGAGAAAAAAACAAAAAAAGGTCTTTCCCATCTATTCACAGGGGATCTTGAATTTTATTCCCATTTCCTTCCAGACAGCCCAAAGTCAGCTCCAATTTAGGAAGCGAATACTCAGCTTTTTTAAAAAACGAAATCATGATTCAGTCGTGATCCACAAACCATCTACTCCTCCTACCACATGTTTACTGTATCTTTGACCCTGTACATTACTGCGCAGCCTTTCGGCTAGGTTTGTGCTATATAAATACTGCATACACATATACGTATCTAATGTACTAATCTGGAAACAAATTGCTGACATTTGATTTAACTTATACGTTTTGGCGAGACCTAGGCCAAACCTTTCCATCCAGTGACTAATATAATGCATTTCCAGTTAATTGAAATGTAAAATATATGTGCTTATTTTATTAGTGTTAATATTTATATTTTTGTTTTACTGATATCCACACCGAGAAAGTTGCTTCTTGCAAAGTCACTCAACAATAGTCAATTGATTGCACTTCCTATGATGTCATTATCTGTGATTTCACGCTGTATGCAAATTAGGGGCGCCTCGCACATCCCCTTTCTGCCCAGTGCCCCAAAAATCCTAGGACCGGCCCTGCCCAGAGTCATATGCTGCCAGTAACGTTATTACAAATTCCAGGGATCAGATGGGTATTTTCTGACAAGCTCACAACATTCATAGGTAAAAGGTTTCCTTTACTTACAGAGATAGCTGGATGATCCTTTCAGTCACCATGAGCAGAGAGAAGCATTTAGGAACCTTCTGGCATGTCTCTGGAATCTCTAAGGGGGTTGCTGGACTGCCACCTCCATGCCTTGGTGGCCCGGACTGCCAGTGGTGTTTCCCGTGGGCCACTGATGTGCCCTAGGCCCAAGGAGCTGAGTCACAACCCATCGTGGTTGCTGTGCTGGTCCCCTAGGATGCCCTGGGTTTCACAGTCGAGTGAAGTGAACACATAGCTGCCAAGGTTTCAGATTGCTATGTGTGACATTTTCATAATTTCAGAGTAATTATGAGTGACATTTCATGGACTATGAGTGACACTTTCTCGCGAATAAAATTAAGCAATGAAGACGAGGGAAACATTTCAATATCAGAAATTGACTCATCTGCGTAGACCGTTAGAGCGAGACTGCGCACTGTAGTGCACGCGGGTGCCCATGAATTAAATGCACAATTGTTTTTAATGTGCATGGTGCATGTGGGCAATTATGTGGAAGATCATAGAGGCATTAGTAGAAGTGTCAGTGCATTTAAGCTAGCACAGAAATGTTACTTACATCATGAGTTCTCAGCCTAAGACAAGTGTTGTGCGTGTTGTCCACAGTCTGAAGTGAAGTCTCTGTGTGGCTGCGAGCAAGTGCGGGTGACAGTGTTGTGGTGTGTGCGTGGAACTTTGAGAAAGTCAGGCAAGGCAAGCTGTAGCACATTTGGAACTTTATTAATGATTTTAATTTATGCCCCTGACTTCCGGGCTAGGCACACACTTACTTGCTTGAATTTAATTGCAGCGTTGGCCCGCCGGCGGCCAGTGAGGGCAGCTGCTTTTCCTCTTACACACCGGCCGCCTGGCTCAGCTTGGAAAAAAGCTTTGTGCCGCTTTTGTTGCAGGGGGCCGATATTGCAGCTATGTGCATAACCGGCCCCCGGAAACAAAAACGGCCCCCAGGGGTCCAAAACCAGCCCCCACTCTGGCGGCCCAGTGGCCCATGCCTTCTATAGCCAGTCCGGCCCTGGTGACTTTGCATTTCAGTGCTGTGATGCGGACCACCATACTGAAATGCATTAGTCTAACGCCTGATGCATGACACTTGGCAGGTCTGTGAACGTTCCACAAACACCCACAGCTCATTTTGGGCTCCAGACATAAATACAGGGCAGGGGTACAGGATGGCTAGGAGGCAGCAGCAGCCACTGGCTTCCCTGGCCCTCCTAACCTCTGCCTTGGAGGCTGTGTGTGGGACTGATGTGGGTGGGATCCAGGCACGTCATCACACGGGCAGAGCAGCAGGTTTGTGTGTGCAGCCTGGCACTCCTCTGTGGAGGCAGTAGTCACCAAGCTCATGCTGCAGGAGGAGACAGGAAGCCGGGACCGGAGAATGAGACCTGCAGTGGGTCTCGATGCTCCCAAAGGGAAGGCCAAGCCTAGCAGGTAAAGGACCAGCCCGTAGACACAGTTCTGTACATTTATTTATACATATGATGTTTTGAGACATGAGTCTACCCCAGGTCTCCTAGCATTTCAGGGGTAATACCAGGGCACAAGTCCTAAAAAAAGAAGTGGGGGGACGCTGACGTCACGACAGGAAGTGACGTCACGAAAGGTGGCTTACACCATCAGACTCATTGCCTCCCCTCGCTCACCCCTTAGATGCTATTGCATCAGAGAAGCCAGCGCGTGAGCAGCGTTCTGAATGAGCTCCGATCTCGCCCCAGAGAGGTCAAAGAGTGAATGTGTGGCTCCATTTGCTCCAGTTATCGAGCTCCCGGTAAAATAAGTGGGGGGACGCCGTCCACCCGCGTGGTACCCCGACTCGAGCCCTGGGTAATACACTAACGAACTGTGAGGAATGCTCCCAGATTCCCACCATTACAGTCTTCCTGAGCCTCTGCTAAACTCGCTCATTGAAGACTTCGCGAGAACACGGGGAGGGCCGGTCAACCCGCCCAAAACTGCAGGCTGGCCTACGAGTGCCGAGAGGCCTCTCAGGTTTAGGGGGAGAACTACTGTACCTCCGTAATGCGTGCGCGGGGATGTTTAGCTTCAGAATGTGCTGATTTAATAGGACAAGTCAAGAGAGACTGTAATTTCAGTTAATATCTGCACACCGCTTTGTGTGAGCGCATCACAGCGAGGGGCTCTTGTTAATTAAGCTTCCTGTAGTTAAACGAGAAACAGTGAAAATAAAGAGCCCCGCTGCCTGGCGGTGTAACCCGAAGCATGCATCAGCTGCAGAGGGAACCATTACAGCCCCGCCCCCTCAACCCCCTCTATAATTACAGCTCTCAGTTTCTTCTAGTGCCAGAAAATTACCCCTCCAGCCCTTCTTAAAAGCCTCGCCTTTGCGTTTAATTGTTGCTTACCTGTATCAACCTCGAGTCCAAACATTAACCGTGACCATTAGCACGGCGCACGCAACAAACTGCGTCGACTCGTGGCGCAAATGATGACTAAATATTCTGCAACTCAGTGGCTCTCAGTTCATTGAGGTTGGATTGCTGAAGGGCTGACTGGACCACTGTCGGGGGGTCACGCCTGAGATCTATAAGCGACCCCTAGACTTCTGCAGCAGTTGCGTCAAATCAATCGAAATATCTAAAGCAGGCAGACCAGGTACATAGATTCTAGAGATACCTGTGTCCTGTGGTCTCCCCTGCGAAGCTAGGACCTCTTGCAGCTTCTAAGCTGTACAGTTGCTGTGACCTCGGAAGTGAATTGTCAGCCTGGCAGCATTCACATCCTCTCGGAGACAGGGTTCAGCATGCACCGTTATGCAGGAGAAGCGTTGTCTTTAAGGGCCCTGTTAGGAACAACTTTGAATTGTATTATGCATTTTTTGTTAATTCAATGATGCCAAGCAAACTTGCAGAAATGAGGTCACTGAAAAACAGTTGAAATATGTCTGGGTCGTATAAGGATGAAAATGCTTACTATTCCTATTGCCAATAAGTTAACAACAATAAATAGTGTTTATAAAAAAAATACGCCTTGTTCAGGACCTCAAAATCCTTAAGATGATTCAGGGCAAAGAGAGACGGAGGTATGAGAGAGGAGAACAGCTTTAACACAGGAATAGACAGTGGTGAGACAGAACGAAAGTTCACTTCCCCAGGCGGTCCCTTGGAAGGTGGGGGCCCTGGGCCATTGCACACTTTGCCCCCGCCTTAAAACGTCTCCGTGTAACTAGCAAACTCTGAGAGCAGAATAAGTTTGTCTCTGCAGAGTCAGTGACTGAGCTCAGGCATCTATACAGGTGACCTCTGCAATACAGAGTGAGCATGGCCTCTTCTACAGGGTCAGAGGGGAGGGTGAGTTTCACAGGCAACCTTAGCCGCTTAGTGTCCACAGCAGGGTCGGACTGGGACAGAAAATAGGCCCGGGCATCAAAATTAAAGTGGCCCCCATTAGTGGGCTAGATAGCTAAAAAAGTGTCCCATGTTTGCAAATTGGGCCAGTTTTGAACCTGTAAAGACATGCTCTGTAAGTGTTTTGCAAGGTATGGAAGGCTGAATGCAGTTGAGATTGCTGACACCAATGTTTGTGTTAGTATCAGAAAAATAAATAGTAAAAAATGGCCCAACAGACCATAAAACAGGCCCAGAAACATCCAAAAAAATGGCCCACACACTGACCTTTCAGACCAGCCCATCGGATACTGCCTGATTGCCCCATAGACCAGTCCGACACTGTTCCACAGTCAATGAGAGGCAGGTCCTGATCCTTTTGTTGCCAAGGTATCATCTGTATCTATGCCTGAATTTCTAAAGTGTGTCTAGAAATAAAAAGAGACTGTCCCTACTTCTGTACAGGCGACCTCTTTGAGACAGGGCAGGCAATGCATGTCCCAGAACCATTTAGTTAAAATGTTTATGAATCCCTGTAGGTTCACCTACCCTACAAGTATATGTAAGTGTGGTTGCTGTGTGACTTCAGCAAGTGCAGTGCAAGCAGACCAAAATGCAATCCATATATTTGGAGGCACTGACAGACACTGGCATTGTATTTCCTTAAAGATAGAAGGATGATGCAAGCGGTGAAGACATAACTGATTGCCGGACACTTGATGAAGTTTGCTGCAATATAATTGGATGCTGGCTTGTGTGCTACATTGAATGTGTGGAAGATTTCAGCCATTTTAGGCATTTGAGAGCTTGCCTTTGAGGAGGTAGGAGCAGTTCTCATGGGTGCTGCCCGTGGGGCAGTTCTTGAGCGTCACTTCCTGCCAAGCCAAGCATTGGTAACAGATGATATGGAGGATCCCTCCATGGAGGAGGAATCATGACATCCCCAAAGACTCTACAGAGGACCCAAGAGAGGGACAGTCAAGTGCAAGACTTCGTCGAGATATCATCAGGCAGATTACCCAAGGTTCTCCGAGTCAGAATGGCCTTGCAAGGTGCACTGAAAATGAGGGGATTGAAAGAATCTACTGGATACACGATTCCTTCAGTGGCAATAAATGGTTGACATGTAGCGAGTCACCGCCAAGAGCTACCAAACCCCTCTGAGTTTAGTTAGGGGGGAACAGGGCCTGCTCAAATACTTTGGCTAATGACCATTGACACTAGACTCACACTTCCTTGACAGGAAATTCCGGCATAGCTCGATGTTGAAGAGGACCTTAGACGGGCTAAGGGAGGAGTGACCTCACTCTTGTTTTCAATATATAGTGAAAGCCTTGCCCTTTATTAGTTTACGGTCCCAGAGTAGGTGTATGCCACCTCTAGGTTTGCTCTGCCAACGAGAGGAAGTGACCATGCCTGTTGTGAAAGAACAGAAGGATTCCTACCAAAGGTCCTCAGTATGGCATCCAGCTATTTTTGTACAACTGATTCTTCATTAAGTAAGATAAATACCTGGAGTTGCTGCCTGGAATGAGGCCTGGGGATTGTTTTGTTTGATAAAACAGGATGTCGCTTTAGTGTTTGATCCACAGGTAGACCAGGAAATGTGTTGGCTTGGTATGAGGTAAAATTAGAACAAAATTAATATAGAACAGAAAAGGCTATGTTTGGGATGCAGGGAGGAAGCAGAATGAACTGCCAGCAATGAGCAGAGCTGAACCCCTCATTGTTAACCAATCAACCCCTGTTCTATTAGGAACTACTGGGTCTGCAAGAACCCCCACAATGGGTTGCCTGTAGTAGCCCCTTATGCTCTCATCATGGCTGAACACACAATCACAGTTTCTGTTTTGACCTCTGACTGCCACTTCAGTTCGCCACACCCACCAGGATGACGGGGGATGTACATGATTGTGTTTCTTTTTAAGAGCGAGACAGAACATAATCCAGCTACCTATTGAAGCTTTTAGCACATTACTCAAGCTTAATCTTAATTCAGTAAAATGTTAACACCAGTATGAGTGAGGGAGAAATCAAGGATTGTGCTAGAATAACTCGTGCCGCACTAGAGTGCGCCTACTGTTTCCATTTTAACTACAACCAGCGCGGTTGCATGAGGTCAGTAGAATACACCGGATGGGTAAGCTCACTGACCAGTATGAGGTGAACCTCTAAATGTGTGTGATTGACACACAAATCCATTTACTGGTGGAAAATAAGCTGGCTATCCAGGTCACCACCAAACCACAATGTGAAGTATGCGTGAGTATTACTCTTCTGCAAGGTGCATCAGCATTGAGGGAATTGGATACTAGCATGATCTCAAAATGTGTTCTGCGAGGGTTTTTCTGGGAGAATAGCAAACCAAGTAGCCATTTGAAACAAGCATTTGCAATGCAACAGGTCTCGCATTTGCGTGAGTTTGAGCTATTGGCATTGTAAATGACAATGCCTTTTATTTATGCTTTAGTTTTTGAAACATAAATAAAACGCATTGTCATTTACAATGCCAATAGTTTAAACTTGCGTAAATGCGAGACCTATTGCATTGCAAATGCTTGTTAAAGGTTAGCAGCCACCATTAGAATCCCACTTCCGGTTGGTTCTTCCAGCAGGTTGGTTCAACCTACACAATCGTATGTGTCTCACATTGACCGGGAGTGGTCCGGGTGCGATGTTTGACGCACGGCAATCTTGACCTACAAAGTCTGATATTCTGTTGTTAAAGTTGGACAAGGTAAAGCTGTAAAGCTCCTTCGTCCCGAAGTGTGCGCCAGGCTCTTGCTCTTCCAGTACAGAGACCCCCAAACAGCTCTGCCATGGAACCTCAGTCGTGCTCAAAAGCAGCTTCCCATGTTCCAGTACTGAGATTACACAGAGCACTGTCCATTACACTATGGCATGACGGGCGCACCAGATCTTTCTCAATGTACCTCTATCCTAAACTTCAATCTTTAGCCCTGGCCGCCTCTCCCCTGTAGCTTCTGAGATGCGATTGATTTACTGTGTACACTAAACAAATGCGCAGTCGTCACTTCTTTCCCATCCCTTACTCTCCCGACTTCAAATCCCTGCTTCCCCTCCCGGCCTGCCGCAAGCCACCACGCCCCTGCCGCAGCTGGCACCAGACCCTTTTTTTTTACTGCTGCTGAATGCATTTGCTCAGCGAGGTGTGGTCACTGCCCATTGTTGTGCCATTTCAATTTCAAATAGGCAGTTTGGGAGGGAGCAGTGGGGGTAGATAAACCCACAATGCACTGCAGACTGAGGCAGAGTGGAACGAGAGATTAGGAACAGGGGCTGTGTGGGGGGAGAAGAGACACCCAGGCCAGTCACAGATAAAGTATAGAAGTGAGCTGAGCTCTCGGATCACCCATAAATTAGCCCTGCCTCTGTGTGTATAAGATTAATAAACTTGCCACAGTTTGTCCCAACAAAAAACAGTGTGGTCTACAATTGTGGTATTGAAGAGGTGGGTTGCAATAATGAACCCGAGAGAGGGGAGAGGATGTAGCCTTACGGCTAGAGCCGCCGACTTTGAAGCTGGGGAACCAGGTTTGAGCCTCGGCATCGGCTCAACATCCTGTGATTCTGGCTCAATAAAGAAAAAGTACACGTACCATGTAACAACCAAGTAAAGGGGCCAGTAGCCATGGGAGGTTACATATGACGACATGGCCGTACTAAGGAGGGACTAACAAGCCTATTTAGGAATCAGAAGACAGCATTTACGGAGGACAAAGACACAAGCCAATGACACATGTGGGTGGGGCTTCTCCTCCGTACAGTACCTACAACAGATCGCCAGAGCAGCGCTGGCTCAGGCTCAACCTAAAAAAGCCTTTCAGAATGAACGGTGTAGATTCTGGACCTGGTCTCTACTAGAGGCACACAGCTTCTTGAGTGCACAAAAGCACGTTATGGGTTGTGCAGTCATGTGCTGCAAGAAAGGCCACTCGGAATGAGGTAAACACAAACCTCAGAAGATTATGGTAAAAAGGAGAATGGTCCAGAGATCCTGAATCTGGATATGAATTCCTAGAGTTTTGGAGGAGTTTTGCTCAAGGCTCTGGACCTTTACAGCCTCAAAAAGAACAAGTGAGGAGAGGGTTGTGAGCATATGTTCCTCCTTTCCAAAAGCATATATACACATCCGTCAGTAGGTTGATTCCTTTTTTGAAGGTAGCACAGTACAAATAGATTAAAGCAAAAGTAGTTATTTTTATTTTTCACTTAATTGAGTCCATTTCACTCATTATCATTTTTTCATAGTGAACATTGTAAAAGAGAGTGAGAGAACAGCCGACACGTGTTTCGCCCCGTGTGGCGAGTAAGGCCAGGGCTTTCTCAAGGCTATTTATATTGTTCCAATAAAACAGAGTATCAGCTTCAGTTTCATACATTTTCAAGAAGTGTAGCATGACATTGTTAAAAACATCCAAATCTTCCGTCCTCATTATTGAGGAGGACGCTAACTCGGACGGTCTTGTCCTTGCATTGATACGGCACAGGAGCCTTACACTTTCAACTGTCCCTGGATACAGGAGGGAACAGTTTCCACATAGGATGATCACAGGACCTTTCTATTCTCTAAAGACCTACTACTATAGATGATTTAGATTGACTTGCGAAGATTTGGATGTTTTTAACAATGTCATGCTACACTTCTTGAAAATGTATGAAACTGAAGCTGATACTCTGTTTTATTGGAACAATATAAATAGCCTTGAGAAAGCCCTGGCCTTACTCGCCACACGGGGCGAAACACGTGTCGGCTGTTCTCTCACTCTCTTTTACAATGTTCACTATGAAAAAATGATAATAAGTGAAATGGACTCAATTAAGTGAAAAATAAAAATAAAAATAACTACTTTCGCTTTAATCTATTTGTACTGTGCTACCTTCAAAAAAGGAATCAACCTACTGACGGATGTGTATATATGTTTTTGGAAAGGAGGAACATATGCTCACAACCCTCTCCTCACAAACCTCAGAAGTATTTGGGCCAGCGTTTTTTTTAAAATGTTGTGTGTGCTCTGATACTCAAGGTAGTGTATGATGAAGAAGAGAGCATACCTCCTAGGTGAGGAAGAAATGAAAGTCATCCACACTTCAGATGATCTTTGTTAGTGCACTGATGAAGAACTTACTCTAATAGATGGATGGATAATCTACATACATAATACATAATACATAGATCATTATCATGTCAGTGTGCCGTACAAGCTGTGGACAGGAATTATAGATCCACTGATGCAGGAGTGAGTAAAGGCTCAGTGCATCTATTCAGAAAAAGAAAAGAGCACAGCCCTTGCAGTAAACAGCAAGGAATACCATAAGGAACCCCTTCCCATTTGTGAATGGGTTACCACCTTCTTTGAACTTGGTGGTAAAATAATAATGTTTGTAACCAGATTTTGGTTTCATAATTTTAATACACACTTTCAGGAATCGGTATTTTTAAGGAATCCCCTTAAAACGCCCCTTCCAAATAGCAATTCTTAATGCTTCCTAAACGCATTTAATGATTCTGAAAACCTTTTCCGGATGTTAAATGGGTTTAGTACATTTAGAGAAGTGTTTTAGCGGTTGTAAACCCTCAAATTTACCGCATTCTAGGGTTTCAACCAGTAGAACACTTTGTAAATGAGGCCCTACGTTTATTAGCATTTTCCACACCAGTTAACACGCCTAGGTGGAACTGGCAGGTTTTTCTAAAGTGAATGTTCGGACTTCCGCAGCAGAAAGACTGTAGAGTGGAAAAGAAAAACTTTCCCAAAGGGCATTTGAGTGATTCTGTAAAAGGTGTTAATTGGTTCAAAGCTCTCAATTATTGCCACCGAAAAGCAAGTTAAGTGGTCCTGAAAAGCACACTACTTACTCAAGAAAAGTTCTTTTGTTAGTCTAAAAATATTCTTAAATTGACCTAGAAAAGCTAATTTGCTGCCATCCTCACCTCTTTCTATTGCACTTTTCAATCAATGTTAATGGAAAAGAGTGCGATGTTCCTGGGAGTCCGGTTATCCACATATGAATGTGCAAGCCTTTAAATGTGCCTGGCTTGAAGTTCTTTTTGTTAACAGGTTCTTAGGTTGAGCCACTTTGAGCAGTGGAACATGTTATTGAAGAGGGGAGGTCATCAGATGTCAGCCTTCATACAAAAGGTGTTTCAAGGATCACCTGGCTTTTACAAGCAATCTAATCTGATGCATTGCACTTTGGCTGCCAGTGTGTATGGATGCTCTCATATACTTTGGCTCAGAATGTAATATAAACCTCCCCTGGCCTATTACAAGGCTAGCTAGGGAATGCACAATGGAAGACAGGGACAAGACAAGCCCTATTGATAAGTTGCATCCATTAGAGCCATAAGTTCTACATCCTTAGAGCCATGCATACATTACACTTGGTAAGCTCCCACCTTGAGAAGGCTACAGGTTATGTAGTGTCAGAAGATGTATACCTATACTATAATGAAGGTAACTTTATCTACATGAGGCATCTAGAAGTAATTACAAATTATAATGTATAACTAAATATACGACTGCATGTTCCACTGATCAAAAAATGCTTTTATATCGAAGCAGGAATAGGAAAAGTGCAATAATGTTTATCTATTCTGCATTACAAACAAACACACCCACAGCATCAACATCACAACCGAACTAAAGACAACACAGGCAAACATGTGATCTCACCTGTTTTTAACTACACTGGTAGCACAGTACCTAATGATAGGACCGTGGACATGATGTACTTAAATAGCAAGGAGACAAGGCACTGCATAACACTGCCCCAGCATACCCCTGACCTTGACTGGTAGGTCGCTCCCCCACCACACAGCTCCGTCTGTGTGCCCTGCTGCTGCCCCTGATTGTGCTCGTTTTTCCTTTCTGTGCCCCCTTGCTGCCCCTGATTGTGCTCGTTTTTTCCTTTCTGTGCCCCCCTTGCTGCCCGATTGTGCTCGTTTTCCTTTCTGTGCCCCCTTGCTGCCCCTGATTGTGCTCGTTTTTCCTTTCTGTGCCCCCCTTGCTGCCCCTGATTGTGCTCGTTTTTCCTTTCTGTGCCCCCTTGCTGCCCCTGATTGTGCTCGTTTTTTTCCTTTCTGTGCCCCCTTGCTGCCCCTGATTGTGCTCGTTTTTCCTTTCTGTGCCCCCTTGCTGCCCCTCATTGTGCTAGTTTTTCCTTTCTGTGCCCCCTTGCTGCCCCTGATTGTGCTCGTTTTTTTTCCTTTCTGTGCCCCCTTGCTGCCCCTGATTGTGCTCGTTTTTCCTTTCTGTGCCCCCCTTGCTGCCCCTGATTGTGCTCGTTTTTCCTTTCTGTGCCATCTTGCTGCCCCTCATTGTGCTAGTTTTTCCTTTCTGTGCCCCCTTGCTGCCCCTCATTGTGCTCGTTTTTTTTCCTTTCTGTGCCCCCTTGATGCCCTGATTGTGCTCGTTTTCCCTTCTGTGCCTGTTTCCCGCCGCTGCGCCCTGCGGCCCCGCCCCCTCACTGCCCATTCGCTGCCCCATTCCCTGCTCCTCCCTCCCACCTCCCCATTTATGGCGGCCGCTGCGTGGTGAAGAGAGCGACCCCTGACCTTGACTGGTAGGTCGCTCCCCACCACACAGCTCCGTCTGTGTGCCCTGCTGCTGTCCCTGATTGTGCTCGCTTTTCCTTTCTGTGCCCCCTTGCTGCCCCTGATTGTGCTAGTTTTTCCTTTCTGTGCCCCCCTTGCTGCCCCTGATTGTGCTCGTTTTTTCCTTTCTGTGCCCCCTTGCTGCCCCTGATTGTGCTCGTTTTTCCTTTCTGTGCCCCCCTTGCTGCCCCTGATTGTGCTCGCTTTTTCCTTTCTGTGCCCCCCTTGCTGCCTCTGATTGTGCTCGTTTTTCCTTTCTGTGCCCCCTTGCTGCCCCTGATTGTGCTCGTTTTTCCTTTCTGTGCCCCCTTGCTGCCCTTGATTGTGCTCGTTTTCCTTTCTGTGCCCCCTTGCTGCCCCTGATTGTGCTCGTTTTTCCTTTCTGTGCCCCCCTTGCTGCCCCTGATTGTGCTCGTTTTTCCTTTCTGTGCCCCCTTGCTGCCCCTCATTGTGCTAGTTTTTTCCTTTCTGTGCCCCCTTGCTGCCCCTCATTGTGCTAGTTTTTCCTTTCTGTGCCCCCTTGCTGCCCCTGATTGTGCTCGTTTTTTTCCTTTCTGTGCCCCCTTGATGCCCTGATTGTGCTCGTTTTCCCTTCTGTGCCTGTTTCCCGCCGTTGCGCCCCTGCGGCCCCGCTCCCTCACTGCCCATTCGCTGCCCCATTCCCTGCTCCTCCCTCCCACCTCCCCATTTATGGCGGCCGCTGCGTGGTGAAGAGAGCGACCCCTGACCTTGACTGGTAGGTCGCTCCCCCACCACACAGCTCCGTCTGTGTGCCCTGCTGCTGCCCCTGATTGTGCTCGTTTTTCCTTTCTGTGCCCCCTTGCTGCCCCTGATTGTGCTCGTTTTCCTTTCTGTGCACCCTTGCTGCCCCTGATTGTGCTCGTTTTTCCTCTCTGTGCCCCCCTTGCTGCCCCTGATTGTGCTCGTTTTTCCTTTCTGTGCCCCCTTGCTGCCCCTCATTGTGCTAGTTTTTTCCTTTCTGTGCCCCCTTGCTGCCCCTGATTGTGCTCGTTTTTTTTTCCTTTCTGTGCCCCCTTGCTGCCCCTGATTGTGCTCGTTTTTTCCTTTCTGTGCCCCCCTTGCTGCCCCTGATTGTGCTCGTTTTTCCTTTCTGTGCCCCCTTGCTGCCCCTCATTGTGCTAGTTTTTTCCTTTCTGTGCCCCCTTGCTGCCCCTCATTGTGCTAGTTTTTTCCTTTCTGTGCCCCCTTGCTGCCCCTGATTGTGCTCGTTTTTTTCCTTTCTGTGCCCCCTTGATGCCCGGATTGTGCCTCGTTTTCCCTTCTGTGCCTGTTTCCCGCCGCTGCGCCCTGCGGCCCCGCCCCCTCACTGCCCATTCGCTGCCCCATTCCCTGCTCCTCCCTCCCACCTCCCCATTTATGGCGGCCGCTGTGCTGCCGCGCAGCGGACGTGTGCAGCGGGCGCGCCTAAGGCAAGCCCGTCTGCGCCCGTCCGCGCCGTGACCGCGCCCAGCGCCAGACCCCCTGGTCCGGGCATCCCCCGCGCCCGCCACATCAACAGACGCCGATACGACGCCAGCACCCTCCACGCACTCAACCCCGGAAAAGATCATGCCTGCTACAAGGGCCCTTCACCTGCCGGAACTGCAGCTTCGCCAGCACCTGCCCCGCCAAACCACCGCCCAGGAAAGAACCCAACTACCTCAGATGCATCCTCCTCAACACCCGCACCGCCCGCAAACACGCCATCGAACTCTGGGACCTTCTCGACTCAACCTCCCCAGACGTCGCATTCCTGACGGAGACCTGGCTGAATCCCGCTTCAGCCCCCGACATCGCCATTGCCATCCCGGACGGATACAAGATCACCCGCAGGGACCGCACCAACGGAGTCGGAGGAGGCATCGCCATCGTCCACAGGAACACCCTCAGAGTCTCAACCAACACCGACGACACCCTCAGCACCGCCGAACACATGCACTTCCAGATCCACACCGATCCCAACACCACCCTCAGAGGAACCCTCATCTACAGACCCCCGGACCCCGACCACAGTTCAGCGATTCCATCGCTGACTTCGTCAGCACACACGCCATCGCCTCCACGGACTACATCCTCCTCGGGGACCTGAACTTCCACCTCGAGAACAACAAGGACACCAACTCCACCACCCTGATCGACAACCTCGCCACCCTCGGACTCAGACAGCTCGTGACTACACCCACCCACGCCGCCGGCCACACGCTCGACTCCATCTTTTCTGCAAGCCCACACGTCTCCTTCAACCACACCTCCGAACCCCACTGGACTGACCACCACTGCATCCACTTCACCTACAGGAAGCCCACCACGCACCACCGCACCGAACAAATGCCTCGCCGCTGCTGGAGCAGAGTCACGGAAGACCAGCTAAGCACAACCCTCGCCCTGAGCCCACCCGCCGAACCCTCCGACCCCGACACCGCCGCCCGCAACCTCAGACAGTGGATCGACGACTGTGCCAACACCCTCACCCCGCTCAAGAATCCGCCCAACAGCCACACCAGCAAGAAAGCCACCTGGTTCACCGAAGACCTCGAGGCCTCCAAACGAACATGCCGAAAACTGGAGAAGATCTGGCTCCACGAACGGACCGCGGACAGCTACGCCGCCCACAAGAGCGCCACCCGCAGTCACCATCACCTCATCAGATCCGCCAAAAGGGCCTCACTCAAAGACCGCCTAGACAACAACGCACACAACAGCAAAGAGCTCTTCAACATCGTGAAGGAACTCTCCAACCCCAGCTCCAACACCAACGACATCCAGCCGTCGCGAGACCTGTGCGACTCACTGGCCACCTTCTTCCACCGCAAAATCGCCGACATCCACGACAGCTTCAACACCACGACCGCCCCGGCAACCACCGAGACCACTGCCCCCACAACCACCAACCGCCTGCTCTCCTGGACCAACATCAACGACGAGGACACCAGCGAGATCATGAACACCATCCACTCCGGTTCACCGCTAGACCCGTGCCCTCACCACATCTTCAACAAAGCCAGTACAGCCATCGCGCCCCATCTCCGGAAAATAATCAACATCTCCTTCGAGACAGCAACCTTCCCGGAAAGCTGGAAGCACGCCGAGATCCCCGCCTTACTCAAGAAACCCAAGGCAGACCCCAAGGACCTCAAGAAACGAGAAAATCGTCAACAAACAACTGACCCGCTACCTCGAGGAGAACAACATCCTGGACCCTTCCCAGTCCGGCTTCCGCAGCAACCACAGCACCGAAACCGCCCTCATCGCCGCCACCGATGACATCAGGACCCTGCTAGACAACGGAGAAACAGCAGCCCTCATCCTCCTGGACCTATCAGCCGCCTTCGACACGGTCTGCCACCACACACTACGAACACGCCTTCACGACGCCGGGATCCAAGAGAAGGCCCTGGACTGGACCACATCCTTCCTTTCCGGCAGAACACAAAGCGTCCGCCTCGCCCCCTTCCGATCCAAGGCCACCAAGATCATCTGCGGCGTACCCCAAGGCTCCTCCCTCAGCCCAACGCTGTTCAACATCTACATGGCAC
Source organism: Calotriton arnoldi (assembly GCA_963921515.1). Classification (NCBI taxonomy): domain Eukaryota; kingdom Metazoa; phylum Chordata; class Amphibia; order Caudata; family Salamandridae; genus Calotriton; species Calotriton arnoldi. The sequence continues at coordinate 1,780,021 of CAWUFW010000447.1, read as the reverse complement.
CCTCGCCCACGTCGCCCGACAGCACAACCTCAACATCATCTCCTACGCCGACGACACCCAGCTGATCCTCTCCCTCACCAAAGACCCTCACACCGCCAAAGCCCACCTCCACGAAGGAATGAAGGCCGTCGCCGAATGGATGAGGACCAGCCGCCTGAAGCTGAACTCGGACAAGACGGAGGTCCTCATCCTTGGTTCCAACCCTTCAGCCTGGGACGACTCCTGGTGGCCAACATCACTGGGAACAGCCCCGCCACCCACCGACCACGTACGCAACCTAGGGGTCATCCTCGACCCCACCCCTCTCCATGACTAAGCAGGTCAACGCCGTTTCCTCATCCTGCTTCAACATCCTCCGAATGCTCCGCAGGATCTTCAAGTGGATCCCCACCGAAACAAGAAAAACAGTCACCCAGGCCCTCGTCACCAGCAGGCTGGACTACGGAAACGCCCTCTACGCAGGAACGACGGCTAAGCTCCTGAGACGGCTGCAACGCATCCAGAACGCCTCTGCACGTCTTATCCTCGACATCCCCCGACGCAGCCACATCACACCCCACCTGAGAGACCTGCACTGGCTCCCTGTCAACAAGAGGATAACCTTCAAGCTCCTCACCCACGCACACAAAGCACTCCACAACTCCGGACCAGCCTACCTCAACAGACGACTCAGCTTCTACACCCCCACCCGCCAGCTCCGCTCGACCAGCCTCGCCCTCGCCACAGTCCCCCGCATCCGGAAAACGACCGCCGGCGGCAGATCCTTCTCCCACCTCGCCGCCAAGACCTGGAACACCCTCCCCACCAACCTCCGACAGACCCAAGACCTACTGGCCTTCAGAAGACTCCTCAAGACCTGGCTCTTCGATCAGTAGCAGCACCACCCCCCTCTTCCCCCAGCGCCTTGAGACCCTCGCGGGTATGTAGTGCGCTTTATAAGTGACATGATTGATTGATTGATTACCCTAACAATCACATCTACTTTCACAAACCTTCCAGACACATCCGCTCATCCGGACTCCTACTTGCTCACATCACATGCATGTGGAAAACCAGTCCGGCAGTCAAGCCTTCTCCTACGTTGCCCCAAAAGCATGGAAGGACCTGCTGCTACACATAAGAACCTCCTCCTCACTTCTTGAATTTTTAAAGAAGCTGAAGACCTGGCTTTTCGAGTGGTCCAACTAGGCCCTAAGTTTGGATAGACTCACACCTTCTCAGTGTCAGGATACCATCCCGGGTGATAATGCGCTCTACAAATCTGCATTACACAACAACATAACAAGGGACGGTACTCCCATGTATTCCTTGGAATATGTTTTTCAGACTATGGTTTGACGTGCACTGTCCTGTGAACCAAAGTTGATTTAATCAACAGAAGCTGGGGAAGTACTGAATGACATTCATATTGTTCTACTCCTAGGTTTATGAGGACCAAAACTCACTAGATCTGTGCATAATGTTAATGATCAAATAGACGAAAGGTGATGGAGAGCAGACTCGCAATTTTCTAATTACTTTAATCACGCGAGATAGCACTGTAACTCATTGTTCTTTTGCCCACCTATGGCACCTGAGATTAGACCCAGCTAATGCAATTCAGTCTTGGTTCTTCTCCAATAGGAACAGTCCAGCCTGAACTACCAAGCCAGGCTCTTTTTGAACCGGAACACAAGCAACCCAAGACCAGTGTCAGCCTGACTGGGCCTCTACAGTCAGGTGCAGCCTTGTTCTAGGGGCACAGGGAGCAAGGGGCCTACTCATGGCCACTTACAGCAATACATCAAACACACAAAAAATGATAGTTTGTAATTTGTTTAACCATTGGCAATCGCTCGGGATAATGTTTATTATGCACGTACCATCTTGCAATCTTGCGTGGTTCCCAACTAGTGAGGTACTTGTAGCTTGTATAATATAATGTTTTCCTTATACGCTGTCCTTGTAGCTTTGTACTGAGATGGTTCAAGCAGACATGTCTCGCAGGAACTGTGAAACTGGATGATTGCAACACTTGCTGCACTAGCATCGTCCACTGCGTGACCTAACGTGGATGAACAAAAAATGAACAATGGCGCTGATGTCGTGCAAGCCTTTTGAGCATACCCGTGAACGTTTGCGTTATGATAAATTGGACAGGAGCCAGAGAAACCTACGTGAGGTCATTTATTCTTTTATTCTCTGAAACAGACGGTGAACATGGGGATGGCTCAGTTAGAAGCACAGTGAAAGTGCTGCTTTTCACAGAGACACCCGTCCTCACACAGTTTATGTAAAACCAGTTCTGGATTACCAAATAGGCAAAGGCCTATGGGCCCCACTCCTTTTAGGGGGCCCGCGACAACTGATTAAAATACAACTTAAAGTACATAAACCAGAGACATCAGATTCACATAACAGTTTGTGTTTTAAGAGCTCATCTTCTGGCAGCTGTCAATTTGTTTAAAAAAAAAAAAATCTGATGCATTGGGAAATAAGAGATAATTTGCGAGGGGGGGGTGCAAAATCTCGACTGCCTGTGGGCTTCCACGGGGTTTAATCTGGCACTGTGTAAAACTCATGGTTCTCATGGAGAATACGACTACTGTTAGCAAAATCAAAGCAACTTCACAACCCCTAAATTCACCCCCAAAGACAGAGACACACCTTCCTTTAAGCTAACTTGTAAGGATTTAAGTCCCTGTGGCATCTAATTCTGGCGAGACATATGAAATGAAGGGTGATTGGAGCACAGGGTGCACATAGGGGGTGCGCTCAGTGGTGCGCAGTGCAGCAGGCGGCGTGTCTGCTGCTGCGTTTAAAGATCTTCAAACCTAATTATACACCGTTCAGCAGATATTATATTTAGTGCCACATCTTGAATGCCACATGTTTGACAATATGCTCCATTTTTCAGTCGCTGCAAAAAAACGGTTAATGGCTGATGCCAGGTTTTGGCGGCAGGGAGCCAAGGTTTGTAGAGGCTGCGGAGCTGGTGACACCTCCCAACACTGAGCTGAACCCTCTGCGATAACCCCCGGCGCCGACAGCGCGCGCGGCACGTTTGACGCCACCAGCGCTGGACGTGCACTGCGTCCGTGGAGGAAAAGGAGAAGGCATCGGGGTACCCGGGACGGGAGCTGAAAACTAACACCCATCGCGTGCACTGCGTCCGTGGAGGAAAAGGAGAAGGCATCGGGGTACCCGGGACGGGAGCTGAAAACTAACACCCATCCCTGGGACAGCATCATGCTATGGAGAGATAGAAAAGACCTGGGACAAAAGTGGGAAATAGGAGCCCATCTCTTACGCAAAGATATGAGCAACATGTCGATCCGTGGGCTCATTCCCTACAGCAGCAGTCTTTCATGCTTCCGAGTCACCCGGGAATAGCGCTTTAGTTGCAAGGGGTCAGAGGAAATCATGAGTTAAGGAGACCGCAGCCACCTAAGAACAGGGGAACTGAAGGGGGCAGGGGAAGGCAGGCGAGGGAAGGCAAATAAGACATAGAAGTGGGTGAAGGGCTGCAGCTGAGCACAGTGGGGGCAGAAGAAGCTGAAAGGGACCCATGGTCTGGAGAGGGGGCCTAAAGAGACACCAACTAGTGACTGGGTGGGAGAGAGAGTCTGATTGGTGCACGAAGGGGACAGAAGAACAACCCCCTTCACCCACCTGTGCGCTGTGTCGGCACTGATCACACATGGTTTCCAGCAGCAACATCCATGCTTCCTGTGTCGCACAGTGCTCTGACTACCAATGCAAGGTGCCAAAGGGCTTTTGCAAAAAGTTTATCAATGCAGCTAGACTGCAATAAATGGATGCCTCACAGTCCATGTGTGGGATTGAGAGCATGTCTTTTCATAACCAATGCTAGGGTAGGTCATGAAATGTAAGGCTTTTGTGAAGAATACACCAGTGACTTTCTGCAGTGGGGCCATTTCTTGATTTAAATGCTATCCGCTTAATAGTGCTTATGTGCCTCTAGGCCAAATTATAATGAAACAAATGAAGCATAAAACAAATATATGGAAATATGAAAATGCACGGCAAAGGAAGAAAGGCAACATTCAGCCTTCATTTGTTACTGCTGTAAAAGATTTTTGTTCATTTATATTTTTGTGCATCTTTAACAATGCGTAGAATGTATTTTTACACTTGATTACACATGTATGCATTGGTATAGTTCTGTTGCCTGAAATAAATTCTCTGTGATGTGTACATGTGCCTTTTCCTGACCCCTATTAACTAGGCCTAAATTTAGGCCTACACACCATCTTGTCCAAAATGGAAGTATCCCTTGTCACTCATGTCTACCGCACTGCATCTCTCATCTAACCTGATTTGCGAGTCATCATTGTGGTATTTAGCATACTTCAAATTAGAAACAAAACATACCTAAGCTCCTCCCTCTCAGTGAGGGGGTTGTAGCCCGTGCCAGGACTAGGTATCCCGGTACGAGGAGAATCCCATTGATGAAGCATGCCACCTTTGGTGGGTGAGGGATTTCGTCCTAATAAAGGGACACCCATGGGGTCGCTGGGCCATTTACTCGGATGCTCACTCTTACTCTTGTTAACCTTCTAGACCCGAGGGTTACGTTTTCTATTCAAAAGGGGTGCCACCTGACCTTTTTGATTCTTAACATCTGTAGAAGTGATTTTCTATCTGCTGTTCAATACATCACAAGTAGTGTACCATCAGCGGGAGGCATGGAAACGTGCAGACATCATCCTGTTAAGGACTTGCAAACACACCTTCGAGGCTTCCCAGCGTGTGAAGGTACTGGAAGAGATGCACCATTTCCATAAACAAAAAATAAACAAATTTTGTTTGGGTCCCTGTTATATCCTGCATTGTATGCTTTCCATTATGTGTGTTGCCATGTGATATGGCTGACTCACTGTCTCCCTGTGGCTCTATAATGACATGGTAGTCAGTGCATGGTATGTCTTTTATGTATCAGTTGGTCGGATCTTCTTAGGCTAGGCTACGAACAAAACACCATACCTCCTAGTGAGATGTCCATATATAGAATATATATATATATATATATATACACACACACACATATATATATATATACACACACACATATATATATACACACACATGTATATATATATATATACACACACACACACACATATGTATATATATACACACACATATATATATGTGCCTGACAGTCCTCCTGTACTACCTTAAAAATATGTGATAATCAAGAAGAAAGTCACTAAATTGGGCCTTCCCATGAACTTATCCTGGTGCACTAATAACAGAACTAGTAAAAACCAAATACTAACGCTCATTGTAAATTTACCTTCAACTTTAACATTTTGAGCAGAAAAAGTGATTGAGAGATTGGAAGAACTTTGAGGGAAACGGATGCCACCAAGCCTCTCTGTCAACATTAGAATTTTTTTTTTTTTTTAAAAAGAACATTTCTGTGGCCAGCAAGAATATTTTAGTTACAAACCTCTTAAAATATTCAACACATCTCATCAGAAAGCACAAATGCAGTTGTGCCTCTAGACAAGTGTTCTCTCTACACCATATTAGCGCCAAGATGCCTCCGGGTAATTGTTGCACTTTACAAAAACATTTAACATAACATAGCATAGTTCAATTCAAGATCAACTTTATTAATGTTTGGACACTTGTCTTTAAAACATACATTTTAAAACTAAATAAAATATTGTTTTACATAATCCCTCACCTCTCCCCCGCTTGCAAACCAGATAAGTACCCAATACACTGCCATTTAATACATATAATCTCCATTCCTCTAGCACCCCAGCATTAAATAATTAACTGACCTTCTTGCATCGCTAGGCCAAACATACTTTTTAAAATTTTGTCAGGGCGCATGCCACGTCTAAAAATTCCATATTCAACAAAAGTGCAAGTGCATCATTGCGATGATTTATATCATATCTTTTGAAAAGCGGTTTTGAAATCAAAAGACGAAACCTATTAAAATGACGGCAGTCAATTAACAAATTAACAGTGAAATTTTGAAAATGCAATCTGCACGTGCAATTATTCTCTGCAGCTAAAAAAACGAACAATTTTTCAGTTCTTATACATCTCACATTTAAGACTACCTGAAATTTTAATAGTGCTAAATGTAGCGAGGTGTCAGGAAGTGCTGATAAATACGGAAATGCTTTCCTATTTTCCCAAGATTCTACAATATACTTTGCAGAGGGTCTGTTCCCTACATACTCCATGTCAGCCAATCCAGACTCTTTTCTACAGGCCATTTTTAATTCTACTTTAGAAAGATGGGGGGCCTCTGTTATTTTTAATTCAATTTTTAAGGCTCCTGCAATGGCTACTAGCCTTTTCCTGACCTTCACACCCACTTTAATTCACTCTTTCCTATTTTAGCAGCACATAAGACTGATACCTTCTGTACCTCTGAGACCCAAAGTTTATCCCAAAATCGCAAGGTTGCTTTACAGGCTAAAAAATTCCAAGCCTGCAGGTTTCCTTCCAGCCTTATGGCCTGGCTCATTGCACCTTTTGGGAGAGCTAACAATTTTTTCAAACACTTACTCTCACATCTCTCCCAACTTCCCTCCATACTTATGGACAATACCTCAGCCCCGTAGAGGCATTGAGTAGGGACCATTGCATTGTAAGCTGTCAAAAGGGGAGACCAGGAAGGGCCACCAAAGGTAGTCTTAAAATGAACAAGGCCCCCTATTGTTGCTGCTGCCCTCATCTCCACCAATTCTTTATGCAAGACCCAGCTCAACTGTCTTGTAAACGTCATACCAAGATACTTATATGACGACACAACCTCAACCTTGCTATTACCTAACAGCAACTTATATGGCTTCCATTTTTTCCCCAAAAGGGATTATTTTTGTTTTTTCCAGATTCACCTTCAATTTATTAGCCTCACAATAATTATTGAATCTGGTCAACTTCCTCTGCAGGCCTACTTTGGTCAAGTCCAAATTTGCCAAATCATCTGCATAGAGTAGGCACGAGACATGTCTACCACCTATTTTTGGGGGAAAGGAATGAGTCGCTGCCAACTCCCCCAGAAGGTCGGCAAGGAACAAGGAGAACAATATGGGGGTCAGGACACAGGCCTATTAACCCATTTCCCAGAGGGATTCTCCCTGAAAGGGCCCCATCTAAATCAAGCTCAACTTGGGCCCAATTCCCAGAGTGCAATACCTGCAGGATTGATAATAAGCATTGTAGGATACCTTGTTGTCTTAATTTAGCCCAGAGTATACTACGATCAACCAAATCGAAAGCTGAACTAAAAACAACAAAACAGCAGAATAAACTCCCAGTTATTTCCTTCGCCTTCTGCCCCAAGGCCCACAAGCTGAAGCAATGATCTATTGTTGAGTACCTGGGCTTATAGCCCCTCTGCTCCATAAGGACAATTCCATTGCCCTCAATCCAATTCTTTAAAGACCTGAGTATAACCTTAGAATACAATTTTGAGCCTACATCCAACAGGATTATCAGATGATGATTTCCTGGAACATTCTTCACGCCCTTTTTGTGTAAGGGTTTAATTATTGCGCCTTCCAGCTTGGAGGTATTATACCAGTCTTGGTTATGGCTAAAAAAAGGTTTGAAAAAAATCCTGCACACCACAATAGGTTTGACTTAATCACAATTGCTGGCAAATTGTCCGGTCCTGCTGCTTTAGTTAAATTTAGGGAGGTTATCAACTTGGCAATAGATTGAATGGCGAAAGACTATAAGGCTTCCTCCCCCAAATGTGGCCAGCACTTCCTCACAGTTATCTCCCTGGACTTATAAATATTACTTAAATAGGCTACCCAGTCAGTGTCTGGCACCGTACATCTTGCCGGGGGGGACCCAATACTGCATCCCCTCTGGATGAACTTCCAGAACGTCCTCAATTGATATCCTTTTAATGTACTTATCATAAGATCCCAGTTTGATTTGAAGAAAGCCTGCTTCATTCTCTCAACCAGGGCCTCATACTCCCTTTTCTTATAGTTATAGACCTGAGGCTGACGGGTCGCCTCGCCCTGCCTGATTTCCTTAACTCCTTCCTAGCGAGTACACACTCTTTATAAAACCACTGCTGTTTAGGAGGCTGGCAAGGCAGACCCTTTTTTACTTTCTTATTACATACCCTTACTACTGGTCTCAGTCGATTTACAACCTCAGCAACGGATAAACAATCACTTCTCAATTATTAAAAAGTATGTATCTTCCTGAAAAAGCCAGAAAGGAGAGGCCAGCCACAGTCAAGGGTACAACGAGCCTCAGAATCTAAGAAATTACCCTTATGGATGTAAGTAAGGCTGACTACAGTTTCTGCTGTGTTTCTCTGACATAGAATCTGTAGTTTGCAAATGTAAAAGAAGAAAGCTTGCCAAAACCTCCCCTCCATTCCCTCAACAATGCCTTACCCTCTCAACCATTCCTTCGTTTGCTTATAACGTAACTGTCCAGCAACCAGCATGTGTGAGCACTTGCATTAAACTACTGTCATTTGTTTATATGTGTTTTCTCTTGCAAGTACCAGTACGGTGGCTTGTTAATTAAAAACATTGAAAAATCCTGAGTGAGGTAAGTAGCTCCTTGAGCAAATTAAGGGTTCAAGGAGTTTTTACCTATAACTGACCATGCAGTGATAGATTTTCTATTGTGCCAGATGGCTGTATCAAAAGTGCGACAAGGTATTAAAGAAAAGTGTAGCGGCATCCCTGAAAGGCACAGTGATCTCCTTGGGTGTATCCAGTTTCTCATTTAGTCCAGGGCCAAATTGAAACAGTTGCAACTGAAAATTGGGGTTTTAATTATGTGAGCAAATTCTCGCATCGTTCACGATTATTGGCCAACCTGTAACTCTTGGATTTTCCTGCTTTTCCTTTGTCTAAGCACTTGTGTAATTTTTCCGCACCGGTAACATTCCCTCGTAGGTACAACACAACTCTGAAAATAAATGGATGTGCCCTTTCCTGGTGAGTGAATTTAAAACTGTTTTTCTCGCAACATTGACATTGGATCAATGTTGGTGGTGTTCTTGCAGTTTGAAAACATCTTTGAAAGGGGTTGTAAGTGGAGATTTAAAAGTGAAAATCTACATCCTGGAAAGTGTGTGGAATACAGGTAATATTTAAAATATTTGTGAGTATATGTGAAGTTTGCAAGAGACAAACCTACCCACCAGCACACCCCTACTATAAACCTGCAATACGCATTGCGATACTCTTGCATGTGTATCATGGTAACGTAAGCACCTTAGCATAAACGTTCAAAGTAAATCAACAGTCCTGTACCTTAAGCGGTTAGCTCAGCCATTCTATGCTTCTTTATGTATGCCTAACTTAAATTGTGTACCTTAAATAAGGGGAGAGAATGAATCCCTCGATTTCTCTTTTTTAATAAATCCAGGGATAGTTTAGTTGGTAGGCTTGCACACCAGCGGCCAAGAATCCCGGACTTTGTCACTAGAACACTAGAAGAGTGCCCTTTGGAAATTGACCAACCACTCCACCTCTGCTTCCTCGACCCTGAAAGACTTCCAAACTCCTTTGACTAATATCTAACATTGTACGATTTTAAATACATTTGACATTGATCGATCATGCTTTAATTCCAATTGTGGTATGGTCTCCTACAGGACAAAGCTCACCCTAAGCAAAGCCAATCCATCACTTCACACTTGAATAAAATTAAATAGTAGACAGGTTAGTGCACAGAGTGATCTACTAAACAAGAGTTTGAGAGAGGAGAGGGGTTAGAATGAAGTGATTCAAGGCACAAAAATGGGAAATGGCAGATGTTACCTCACGTGCTGAGGTAAAGTGACAACTGACGTCCATGGATAAATGCAGTCACCTCTAGCGGGACCTTTACACCTGCAGGCAATTACAGAACAGAATAGGTCACTGGATACACAGAACATGCATGCCCATGCAACATAGCTTTGAGGTATGGAGGGTCGTGGATGTACGTGAGAGATGGAAGGGGCTCCCCACAACAACAAAGAACAAGCAGCACTGCCAGTCAGGCATGTACCTATCAATCAGGCCGATACAGTCCTGGATGCGTGGGCCTGTGCACCTGCAGCGAGAGCGAGGAGGGGGAAATGGATAAAGAGGGAGAGAGGGCAAAGAGAGAGAGAGATGGGAAAACATCCAGTTATTTACAAAAGAATTGCATTTATAACTCCATGTGCCACATTCTTAATTACAATTCTCAGAAGAGCTTATAAAATTACAACCTGAACACGAAAAGGGTCCAACTGTTTGATCCACAGATGGCAGGAGTAAAGTAATGCTCTGTGCCGAGTGTTTCCGTCACCGAGAGATCTCTTCTCAGCAGGAGCGAGACCTGGGCATGGCCACCTGTGCCCAGAGATGTTTTCCAAATGTGTCGGCTCTTAGTCTCGATTACTTGCCCCCCACCAGTCTCTTCTTGTTTAATCCACCAACCCTACGATTACTGCAGACAGGGCAGTGTTTTGTTTCGAGACATAATGTGACCTTAGAGGCTCGTGCGGAGCGGGATTAGTGCAGTAGGTGGTTTTCTGTTGTGCTTGTTCGGGTAGTGTTATGAGAACTCTGGTTTTGTAAGAGAAGCCGAGAATAAGCTAAAGGAAAATAACACTTGCGAAAGACTGGTGGTCTGTGAAGGATGATGCTTGGAGAAGCCTTGTGGGATGCTATTTGGAGAGGAATGGAGACTATACATTGCAGGACAGGGAAAGCAGATCCTCACTACACTAACATAATGAGATTATGTAAACCACCATGATAAAATGTGCCCTATGCAGTGGCTCACATCACAAAGGAAGCCGGCTGTCAATTCATAGAGATGACTTCTAATCTCCTCTATAGGAGTCTACTCAGCCCGGTATTCAGGCAACCTTTGAGATTTGTCTTCTAATATTCCTATTAAGCACAACGTCTTTTTATCCCTTGTGTTCTCTCCCTAGATATATATGTGTGGGAGTGCTGAGGAGTCTTGACTTAGGGTAAAAACCAGTAGGCAGAGCCCTTCGCGATTCTAATGACTGGTAAAATGCTTTTCTGGTAGTCTAAATGTGTGCAACAGGTTTAATTGTTTCCAACACATCATATAGCTGTTTTTTCAAACACAGATATTAAAAAAAAAAAATCATAACCGTTTTTTGAATGGTTCTGTTAAAGAACACAGAAATGTCTCTTTGGTGAAGAAGCTCTTGCAGAAGTTTTACCATGAAATAAAGGCTAATTGATGTTTGCAGGTTTTGAGAAGATAAAAGTGTTTACCCGTTTTCTATCTCCTCCTCCTACAAGACGTCTTGTCATATTTACTTTAAAATACTGAGGATTGTCAGGCTTCAAATCTTGGGCCATTTTCCACAGACCATTCATGCCATTAGACCCCATGCACCCAAATTGTGCATTTTGCTGTACTCTTTGGCAGGAAATACATGGCAGAGAGAGACAGGGCACCGAAGTATGTAATCTAGGGAAGGATATAATTGTAGACCAGTGCTTCCCAAACTTTTTAGAACCATGACCCAATTTTTAGAATGACAACCTTTCGTGGCCAACCTAGTTTTAATGGACTAAAGGTGGGTGATTTTTCATGTAACTGAAGCATCGTATAGTTGTGCACTGTCATTTACAGACATCACATTTTCCACTGAAATAACCATTAAATTTGCACAGGCATACATTTTTACCAATAAAACTATATTGCACACAAATGAGAATGTGTGGAAATCTGGTTTTAGTGAATATTTAATATTTGTGCATCACCAAGTCAAGTGTCTTGATTTGTTCTGATCCTATTAAAATCTTTGTTTCCATCACACTTCAGAATTACAAAAAAATGTACATCAGTTTGCTTTCTTAACTGCTGAATGTGCACAGTTCATTTACAGGTATTTACATTTTGTTGTGTGTTACAAACAAGTGACATCCTACAACCTTTGCTTTCACAATTCCTATACCCACCAAGATTGTCACATAATTCACTTTACTTTTCTTTCTCTGACTGCAAAGTGGGAGGAGTTTGCAAACACCAATCCCCATGTTAAAAACATAAGCAGCAATTTGTCAGAAGACAAAGCCTGACATCTGACCTGTGTCTTTAAAGCATAGAAAATATGACAAGATAAAAACAGAATTTTCAAGGCATCTTCGTTTATTACTTAGACTTTCAACTCACCAAAAATTGGCAAAAATAACAGTGGATCGCAACCCACAGTTTTGGAAACACTGTTGCAGACTACGTGATATTATTTATTTAGTTTATGTTATGGATTTGTGCAACACTTGGTTTTGACAGTGCTCCATGTTTCAAAAGCCATGGATTTAATTTTCAGCACTTCTTCTGCTGAGTCAGCAGTTGTCGATCATCAGTGGATGCGAGAGTCCATTGAATGCATGTCCATTGGCGGGCTGCAGAAGAGAATGTATTGCATTTTGTGGGGACCTGTTTCTATTTGGAGGGAGGTCTTTCCTCTGTGGCACCTAAGGAGGCACACAAAGCCACTTTAAATAGGTTACTTTTCAAATTACTTTTAAATTATGTCACATTTTGTTGGTTTCACAGGTGAGAGATTATCAAGTTTCAGGGCTCAGTTTCTAGGATTCTGATAGTCCAATCTCAGTGTGTCTTTTGAGTAAAGGTAGACTGATCTTTTATAAAAACTCTTCTGCTCTCAGGTGCACTGAACATTTAGTCTCGTTTCACTGTGATGTCAGAATCTGAGGTTGTCCTACACCTCTTCAGCCAGAGACTCTGTGATTAAAAGATTGACACCAGGAAATATGTGGTTGGTTTCCCTCATCTGAGACACAAAGTAGTGCATTTTTTTCCAGCACTAACAGACTCGCTCAGAACTGAACTCTGAATAGGGAGGCTAAATAGGCCTACATCTAAATCAAAGCCTATCAGGGTTAAAGTGGATTAAAAGGTAACATTCCATAAATATTGATGTCTACTAAATGCAATTGGATTTTTATGTTGCCCATTGGCTACCTGGATATTGGGACCTTTATCTTTAAAATTACCAGACGTTATCCAGAAATTCTGGTTCCATAACCTGGGGGAGGGGGTGTCACAGGTTAGCCAAATGAGCTGGGTTGGTTGCCCAATAATATTAACGGGCTGTATTTGTGGACCTGCTGGTTATAATTGACAAAGTCAAATACATTAGGTTCAGAGAGGCATAAGCTCTCTTAGAGTTAGAGTTATGAGCTACCCAGGGCTTTAGAAGACTGTGTTCTTTTCCAGCGCTTGTACCAAAACAAGGCCAATAGGTTTTGGTCTTGGGAAATATTATGCTCAGCACGGGGTCAGGTCTCGCTATGAAACTTAGATCAAAGTCAGTGGTGTAATATAAAATTCTTGGGGCCCCTGCAGAATGTGAAGAGAGGCCCCTGAGTCTCCCATATATCACAGATATCCTTTGACCCTTGGATGGAATTCGATAGATTTGGGGCCCCTGAGGGGTTGGGGGACTCCTTGCACGGCTGGGACTGTGTTGGGTTGCCAAACTCCCCTGATCAAAGGACCTTCTGACCCATATCTGGTTGAATTGCACACAAAGTGGACTCGCAGTCCTGTTCATGAGCTTGGAATTCCGCAGGCACAGGGACCAGGCACAGGGCTGTATGCTCATAGTTGTGGCATATCAAACAATTATGGGCAAAACATCAATAAACTAAAATATTGTTGCCTAAATACTGAATACTAAAGTATCATGGAAAATGAGTAGGGAGAGGGGAAGAAAGGAAAGCCAACCATGCAGGCTTGAAGGCTAGGTGCAACTGTCTGGTCTTCTAAAAGGCAATGGCTTTTAGTCCCATGGCTCAGTCAACAAATGATATTGCTCCAGGAAAAATGTAAGTTCAGGTAAAATCAGAGTGGGTGATAGGGATACAAAAACTCAGGGAAGACGTCTTGCAAGTTTTCTCAGATGTACCTCCAAGGCTCAGGAAGGAGGCTGCTCAGACTACACAAGTTATTTTTAGCGGGCGAGCAACCTTTTAAGGTTTGTCCTTGTTCAAGTAGACACTGAGTGCCCCACTATATAATGCAGACATGGCATTCGAGTGGCTCCACGATTAGTGGCCACTTAAACAAAGCTATATAACTCAAATACAGAAGAACTTCTTAGCATAAAAACGGCGGCATGAATCAACTGAAAGCAAAAGCGGCAGAATGTCATCTTTCTACTGAACAGTGCTTTCATAAGCCTTATTGCTGATGCTCTCAGAAGGAGTCAGTTTTTGTTCTGAAGAGTGGAGAAAGGTTTCAAGAGGAAAACGTTAAAATGTTGGAGACCTCAAATCTTCTACCACGCAGAGAGGGTTTGCAGCTCTATCCTGGACCTGGCATGCTCCCTCCTTCTCCACTACCTTATGGAGCTGAAGACCCATCTACAGCAGCTACACTTTGCCACCAGTTGACCGCTTGGACCAGCTCCTGAAGACTCACTCATGTTCTGCTGCTTCCCTATCCGGTACTGTAAACTCCGCTCCCCTTACCTCCAGCCAGCTTCTCATTCCATCTTTGTGGTTGACCCACAGTACCCTACCCTTAAGCCCTGTTCTTGTACGGTGCCATGTTGCCTAGTATACATAGATCAGCCTATTTCGAATGAGTTTTCGCTTTCAAAAAGGGAATGCATATAGAATAACTCAAAAGGTTCTGAAACACAGGCAAACCTTCTTTTCTCTTTGTCCGATGTGCCGAATTATTAAACAATATGGCTCAAATTATCAGCACAAAGATAATGTACACATTTTGGAATCTTCCCTGGCATGAATGAAGCATTTATATTAAAGTACGGACAAACACAGCCAGTACTTGGGTTGGAGGAATCTGTAAAGTGGTTTAGAGCAGGAGCCGGCACTCTTGACTCTCGCATTATTTTAAACACCCTGTCCAACAGAGCCTCTGTGTTTAATGAACCAGGGGCTGGCAGCCGCCTCTGTTCGCCATTTATAAAGATCATCTATTTATTATTGTTGACACATGCTGAATAAAAACGAGCTTCAGCATTTTTGGCTGCCTCGATGTGCCTGTGAGCAATGGAACAGAAAAACACGAGGAGCAAAGCAATATGCAAGGTAAATATGCCAGCATAATCCCCTGTACCACGAGTCGAGACTCCTTCACCAAAGCCCCAAAGCTGAGTTTGTGCCAAACACTCCTGCAGAATACAAATCTTGCCTGCCTGCTTCTGGCTTTGCAATGATCTGTTTAGCTACAGGAAAAGCACTCATTAGTTTGAAGCTTGAATTATTTTATTATCTTTATGTTTTTAGTATTTGGGGGTCCTGGACAAGCCACAATGGCTCAATCTTAGATTCCCAGAAGCAGGCCCTTTTGTGGCCTGGGGAGATTCTGTGGTGGTGCTGGCGCTTACCCCGTCTCCTCTCTCTGTTGGACGCCATCATTTCCCCTTTGTCCCGTGACGTCAGTCGGACTCCGCCGCAAGTGAGTGGCGAGGGGCGCGCATCATTCAGACTGCCACGCTGCAATCTCCTGCCACGGTCTCCCTAATGCTCCTGCTGTAATTAGATTTGTGAAAACAGGAAAAAGGTCTCATCTTGAATGGCAACAGATGTTGACATCCACGCATTTTATTGAATAATTTACTGGTTTAATTTCAGTGACTAAACAATAAGGCCGTCTTGTTGGGGCGTGTTGTCCTTGCCGATGGTTCCGGTTGGCCATTGTAACCCAATGTTCCATATAAAAAACAATAAAAGAAACAACAACGAGGGTTTATAGACTAGTTTTCTATCAGCTATTGAATTTACACCTTTACAGCATGTAGTCCGATTATTCTTCAACATTTTGCATTAATGAGAGATTTTTTTTGCACTATTAGAGAATGCCACACTAAGGTCAAACCATTTTTAGTGCACATGGTGGCAAGTCATACCCCTCCATACCCGTTTTTCCTAAAAACCTCCAAGAAAAATTGGATTTAAAAAAAAAAAAAATTGTTAGGAGAAAATTTGAAAGGGAAGCTAGAAGGTCACTTTCAGCCTTGGTTTGCTGCAACAGCCAACTGGAAATTTAATTAGTGAGAACATTGTTTTTTCATTCATTTTTGTATTTCTGAATGTTCTGTGGTTATTCCAAGAATAGATCAGAGATTATTCGACCTGTTAATGACATATAAATTCGCTCAATGTATTAAGTATTCTTGTTTTTTCCACTGGAGAACATTTCCAGTCTCTACGAATACGGTCATTCTCCAAACACTATATAGGACAAGATGGGGGACTATTTTATAGATGGTGGTTTAGTCGCATGCACACACGACCCCTGTGAAAAGGCCTGTGGGCAGCAACTCAGGTCCTTTGCAGATGTCCAAGAACAAGTCATTAACCATAGCCTGTGACAACCACCAAAATGTTTTTTTATATGAAATAGTTACCAGTGGGTCAAAATCTGTCAAATCATGTGCTTGAGCAACGAGCTGTCCTGGTTGTAATTGCTGCCTATGGCTGATCCTGTTCTGTAAATGTTCTCTTTGTCCAGAAGTCTAGGAAAGCATCCTGCTGGGGACACACTGCTGAATGCTAGGTTGCGAGACTTTTTGGGGTGCTCTTTGTTATCCATGGTAGTCTATGAAGGGGTGCACTTTATTGCTACCCCTGCAGTGGGACAGCAGAACAATGTATACCAGAATGCAGTGCCTATAGAGCTGACATGCACAGAGCGTCATTCTAATCATGTGGGACGGTAGAGAACCCTGAGCTGCTGTGAACAGTTTACATTTCATTGTGAGCCACTTATGGGCTTGGTCACTTGTCATTAGCAGTGCAGTTACCTCTATATCTCACTCACTTTCCTATCGAAGAAACAAAAAAAAGAAAAGGATGGGGTTGGGTACAGCTCCAAAGAAAGGTAATGGCAAAGTTCACCTAGAAGAGCTGAACTGGCTTCATTGCACCAGAGCTTGGGAGACGCCATACTAATGTACGCCATCTTAAAAAAGCTTCCACTGGTGAGACTTCTCTGGACAGCTGTAGACCCAACAGAGACCCTAAAGCCCACTCAAATTTTTTTCCAATCTGATAGCATTTGAAACTTTCTTGGAAACCAACTATGGGCAATGACGGATTGAGGAACTTATGGTAATCAACATTTTGGTGGAACTAGGTGGAAGGAAGTTTAGAATTTTGGTCTCTGGCCCAAAGCAATAAGTGGTGAAGGGGGTCTCGACATAGAGAAGAAGAAGCTTAGAAGCACACAATTAAAACCATATTGGCCTAAAAACAATGGAGGACAAAGAGGGGCCTGAGATATGGAGAAATATGGGCTCATCTGTAGGTACTCCTGGTCTGGTGGCACCATTTAAGGTTCAACAGCGGGAAACAATTTTTCTCTCAGTAGACTCCCTCCCCTTCTAAGGCGAGGGAATGTGGCAAATTGTTTCCTAACTCGGGACACAGTTGCAAAAATACTACCAAACATTCTGCAGCTTGCCAGCTCATCATCCCACGCAGTCAGTGATGGAGGCAAAAGAGGAACAAATATAGGAGAGAAACATGGCATTCAGCGCAAGTAAATAGGCATGCTTTGTATCGGAAAAGGCAAGTCCAGAAGGGAGGGTGGGAGAAAAATGACAGGTAATTAAAATCATAATTGAACATTGCCTGTCTTTTTAGCTTACAACCCCCTCTCATGGAGCACCTGAAAAAAGAGAGACAAGAAAACAGGTTTCTTGGTCTTTAATAGGAAAACCTGAGTCCCATTCAGCAAAACGCTTCAATAACGATGTGAAATGTTTTACTGCATAGTGCCCAAGATATTAGTCAGTCCCAGAGGGAGAAAGACCGCCACTTATTCCGACACTCGCAAAGTAATCATTAGGGTTTCTGGACGAAATGCGTGGACACAGCAAACCTTAGGCATGGGTAAGGCAGATGAGGACAACCTTTTTAGGCGATGTACGTACAATAATCGCTAGAGCAATATTATGCTCTTAATTTATGGGAGCCTGCAACCCCTTGTAATGTACCTAGTAAATAGAAATGACGTAGCTGCTCAACTGTAACAATTTATTACAGTTGAGTTAGAGCTAGCAGCCAAGGTGAAAGGCAGGTGATAGAGCAGCATAATTAATGTTGCAGTTTCACAAACAAAAATGAAACATGGCTTTTTTCTGCTTTGTTTTTCTAGATGAAGAGTGATAAGCAGAAAGGCAATGTGTCAACACATTTATTTTTCTTTAGGCAATTATAGGAAAGATAAAATCTCTCTCCATGGTTTCTACATATTCTGAGTTACAGTGTTTTTTTAAAAATCTGACTTGTATTAAACTGATTTTAATATATTTTTTCAACAAATATCTAACCGCTTGTTGGTGTGGTTAGTTTTGCATTGGAGATTCAAATTGTATCCTTCATGTTCACAAACACCCTATCTCTTTCATGTGAAAGAGCACACATCAAGAATGTAAGTGTTTTGTATGAAGGATAATGGCGTGGTCATGTATTATAAGGAATAAAGTACCCCCTGCCACACATTATAAGGAAATTAAAAGTCACCTTTGGAGTTTCATGACCTTATTAACGAACTCTGCCTCCAGCCTCATTCCTCTATATGGTCAGGGAACTCCTCGGTGACTAGCACTATCCTTATAACGAGCAGCAGGGAGTACTTTATCCTACATATGATGACATATGGTTTGATTTTTATGGAAAGCCCGGAGTCTTATAGCCCCTTCTGCTGCAGTGAGCACACACATGCTCAGTTTATTTAATTTTCTTTTGAGAGTGCCCATCTATCCATGAGCTGTGATCTCCGAGGGACAGCAGCCTTTTCACTTACATTTATTACCTTGGAAACAGGCAGCTTCCTCAGATGATGGATCCTATGCCAAATGTGCAAGAGGAATAAAAGTTGTGACGTCCAACATCTTGTTCAGGTGTACTTCTTTCGGCAAGGTATTTGCAAGCGATGTGACCTCCGTTAATACGAACTCTACCACATGACGATATGCGTCAAGTGAAACAGCCGTTTCTGTCCATAGCACTGTGACTTCACATAGGTTCCACTGCTGCGACTTACGAGCACTACAATGCCTGAAAAGCCTTATTTTAATCCCAGCCTATCCAGACGTACAGAGGTAAGAACCTATGTGGAAATATCCCCACGCCCCCACTGACCCCCTGCACTTGCCGCCACCCTAAATTACAGGTTTGTTACTGGGGATTCCGAAGGTGGGGCACAGCCACGGCTGAAGATAACAGCTTCTGTGAAGGGCTTGAGTGGGCAGGAGATAGATTTGTTTTTGTTCTGGTCTATTAATTGTGGAATAAATTGCCAAGCAATCTTTGGATACGTCCTACCTTTCATTCACAGTAGTAAAATCACGAGAACATTGTTTTTCTATAGACTGTGGTCTCCTGTTTCACGCCACTGAGATTCGTAATTCCTTGCAAATTATGAGCTTGGGTCAGTTTTGGTTTATGACATTTACATTGTAATATAGAACAAAGGCAATTATACTGATCTCTCAAAATCGTCCTCGGCAAATATGTTTTATGTCCCTCCTAAAACTAACGCCTTCACTCTGTAGCTCTCTTCCTGATTGTCAGGTAGAACAGTTCACTCTTGGAGTCTTTGAGGTAGCCTTGTGGCTTTTCAGCAGTACACAGATGGCCAAATAAATCAATCACTCATTCGTATTCGTTCAACAAATCAGTGTACTATGTGAGTCATGCTTGCAACTATCCTTCACCTGCTCACTTCCTAGTCAGTAACTCGCTCTTTTCTCTTTCTGGACATTACCTTGTCCACCGCTCACCCTCTCCTCAGCTTCAACCTCGTCTTAAGTACAGTAGAGAAAGCAGAAACGTTCCCTGTGGTCACCGAGGGTGAGTGAATGTTGGAAACTTTTGGTTTCGTGGCTTTCGGATTCCCCTAACAGTATTCGGAAATGCACACGATTTGATAGCAGCTGGCCAATAGAACGTGCGAATGGCCAATGAACGTCCCGCATTGCCTTGGAGACTTTGGACCATTTGTTTGCGCACAGAATCCGCTTCTTAAGTATGTAAAAAGAGCCAGTTATGTCCTCCAAGTCGTTCCAATGGTTTTAAAATTGTAACGGTTAATAGAAAGAAGACAGCAAGCAGTAAACTGTAAAGTCTGCAGATGCTCTTGCACATGCCCCTAAAAGCTACTAGAGCGTGCATGGGAAGTCAGTCGCTGTTCCCAAACAAACATGTCGGAGTTCGCCAGAAGAAGAGAAGAACTGGCATATTCAAAATGCCTCCAAAAGACCAGCGGAGCAGGATCAAGTGGACATGAGACTAACCCTGTGCCCAGCCCTCCCTCTCAGTCTCTCAAGATTGACGGCCTGATGGACATTCATCCATTTCCCGATTGGTGCTACACCTTTCACCAGCAGCTCAGCCTGTGCGTGCACACTGCTTGGGTCACGCGCAATCCCCTGCATTATTCTGATAGGCAGACCAATGACTTTCAAATCAGTGGCAACTCCCCGCTGCCCTCTGTGTGGTCAGCTTACCCCTGGGTGCAGTTTGCGTGGCAAGGGTGGCACTCGTGGTCTTCATCTGCATACTTGAAAATAAAGCTGTTCGCCCCTTGCAGGCCATCGGGGCACTTCTCTACACAGTTGGGGCCATCTTTAAAGTGGGTGCATTTGGTGCAGTGGTCCGGACCCTAAAGAGAGAATGCAGAGGAGAGAAATACAAATAAGACAATAATAAAAGGTGCCTGTCCACAACGGATAAATCAAAGATTTTTAATACAGTCCATAATAATTAGCTTGTCCCTAGTTGTCCCAGTTCTGGTGGATATGGAAAACAATGGAAGCATAGGGAGATACAGTGACTTCTGTGAATCATATAATCTAGTCAAGTGGGAAAGATGGAAGTAAAAGCCAAGCCTTCTGTCCCACAGTTGACAATGTGACCATTAGCCACCAACGTAGCAGTGCCGCAGGCTGAACACAGGCTGGATTAGTCCACCTAGTCCCTTACGCTGATCGTTTGCAAGAGTAATATTACTACTATTATTAAACTGAGCTGTTGTAAAGCAGGAAAGTACTAATAGAAAACTCAAAGTGAGGCAGTACATTTTTTTAAAAAACTGGTAAAAATAATTAAAAGGATCAACACTGATATATATTTTGTGGCACAACTCGTCTAAGGAACCATTGGCAAAGCCACTGGGCCTAGCTATGGCAAGTCTATGTTTTATTGCAAACATAGGCAATTGACATTAAAAGTGTAAACGTGATAAAGAGCAGAAATCCTACATATGTGTAAGCAAAAAAAATAAAAAAGAACCACTGCAAAAATAAATTGAATCAAAACAAATTAAACAAAACCAAAAATTAAAGCTGAAATTGGCCGCCTAGCCCTGGACATGAAGTAGACTACTTTTTAGATGGATATGTATGAGCAAAATGCCTTCAATCACATTGAAGAGAACCAATAGCTGACTGATGTGGCTAACTCACTACCTCATGCTGTATGATCTGGTGGGTGGAAGAGGAGAGTGAGTGAGGGAGAGAGAATAAGAGCGCGAGGTGTGCATATATATATATATATATATATATATATATATATATATATATATATATATATATATATATATATTTTCTGGTTTGGCGATTCACACTGGCGCGTCTCCAAATCGTCGGTGGTGCCGGTCATGAAACGTTCCGCCACGTTTCCAAATACTTTAAATAGGATTATCCCATCAACAAATAACCATCCGGCACTCCAAAAGGTACTGGTCACTCGGTAGTTTATTTTGTGACGTTTTCAACATCTACGCGTTTCAGCAGTCTCACGCTGCCTTGTTCACGATGACTGAGCGCCATGACTTTTTCATTAAAATACTTAATACAACAGTGGACATTGACAAGGGACTTCAAAACACAGTGGTCTACATGCAGTCCTATTTTCCCTGTGAAACGGCTGCCATCTTGGAACATGTTTTGTTTAAACACATAATGATTTATACACACAGTTCAAACTTATACTTGACCATCATTACAATGCTTTACAAGAAACGGGTATTTAAACACCATTCCAATTTTAACAATATTAATAATTTAAATGGTCAACTAATCAGGATAAATATAATTCGCAGAAATATTTGTTTCTTACTTTTTCAATCCAGTATTTCTGTTGATCATTTTAAATTTACATCATTGTCCATGGTCTCAATTTTTATCTAACTCACTACCTCATGCTGTATGATCTGGTGGGTGGAAGAGGAGAGTGAGTGAGGGAGAGAGAATAAGAGCGCGAGGTGTGCATATTATATATATATATATATATATATATATATATATTCACTGAAATAAACAAAGGTTACAGGGATGTTATAGTTAGGCTCAGATGTCACTCATACAAAACCAGAGAAATTGAGCAGCTATAGTTACCTGAGATAACTATAACTTATGCCCCTTCAATGCACTGCTTATGAACTCGCATATTACATCACTCATGACATGGTCAGTGACATCACACATGACATCATCCAGTGAGTGTAAGTTTTCTAAGAATATGAGAACATATATGCTAAGTTACTTCAAAAGTTTAATTAGTATACTAGGTGTACTACTAATGAGTGATACTACTTTTAACATAAAATATGTGGGTGGCTGAGTGTATTCGTGTATGAGTGAGTGTCAGAGTGGCTATATGGGTGTGTGAATGGCTGTATGGGTGTATAATGGGGTGTGTGAGTAGTGTAAAATTCTCAATAAAAAAGCGCAAAATCCAAGTAAAGGTGGAGATAAGTTTTAATCTCATAGGCACAGTACCATCCAGGCAGCAGATAGATCCAGGAATGATAAAGTTCTAGTTCTGTTTAGAACTTTAAACAAAGCTGGCAGGTGCCAGAATCAAACATACACAAAAGCTTAAAGGGGAAGGAACAAGGATAAAAGAAAGAATGTAACACATTTTCCTTCTTTAACAAACTGAAAAAAATATATATATATACACAAACTCAAATATAAACACAGGCTAAAGGAGAAGGTACAAGGATAAAAGAAAGCAAATGCAACACAAAACTTGTAATGCACTTTCTATCTCTTAACAATATTAAGAGCAAACTCCCACACTTTTGCCCACCCTTCTAACATTCCATACTTTGCCATCCTGGGTGATCACACTGTTACGATTAACCTTAATGACTTTAATAGGTCTACCAAATTTGGTTTCACCTTTAACCAAAATACCTGGTTTACGTATTCTGACCCAGTCTCCAACTATGAAATGGGGTTGCTTTACATTCATTCTAACGTCATAATAGTGTTTGTATCTCAATTGTTTCTGTTGTACCCTTAGAGCTACATCTTCCTTGTTCTCTACACAAGGACTTCCAATACTCTTCTTCCTAAACCACCATGGGCATAATTTAGAGATAGGCTCCCTTCCTTTCAACAATTCAAACGGGCAAACTTCAGTGGTAGAATGGGGCATTATGCGGTACAACCATAACTTCTCTCAGTTTGTCTTTCCACTCTTGACCAAAACTTCGTGCCCACAGAATATCTTGTTTCAAAACTCTATTATACCTCTCCACCTGACCATTACCCTGAGGTTCGTACAAAGACGTTGTGACATGACGAATGTTAAAAACTTAAGGAAGTCTGCCATATCATGAGATTTCATTTGCACTCCATTGTCAGTAATAAGTACTTCTGGATATCCTTCTCTGGCGAAGACTTCCTTGAAAAACTCAATAACATTACAAGTATTAACATGAGGTACAAGTTTGACTTCAGGCCATTTAGAGTGATAATCAATTATCACCATAGCAAATCTGCATTCACGAGGTAAAAAATTAAAAGGACCTGCAATGTCAAAACCTATCTTTTGCCACGGAAATTCAGGCCACTCCACAGAAATTAAAGGAGCAGGATTGCACTTGAGCATCTTTTCACTGTTGATACAGTCAGGGCATTCTCTTACAACTCTGTCTACAAATCTGTCCAAACCAGGCCACCAAAACACAGTTCTATTCAATCTCTTCATGGAGGACATGCCCAGATGACTTTCATGAGCTAGAGATAAAATGCGATCACGAAGGGATAAAGTTGGAATACATTTACCTTGTTTGAACAATAAATCACCCTCTACCTCAAGTTCACTTGAAATTTTCCAATATGGGAACAAATCTGCAGGAATGTCATTCTTGGAAGGCCATCCCGCTCTCATAAATTCAGGAACTTTAAAAAGATCACACTCCATGGCACTTTTCCACATTTCCTCAGTAATGGTACAAAACCTCCCTGACACAACTTCCTCAATGCTAGCCACAACCTCCTCCTCATCATCACTTTCCTCATTTAAATCACATGGCAACCTAGAAAGACAATCAGCTGTCACACTGATTTATCCTGGTACATATTCTACCTGAAAGTTATATTCTTGTAAGCGAGACATTAACCTTGCTATGCGAGCAGTCGCATTTTGACCTCCACCAGGAGACAAAATGGTTACAAGAGGCTTATGATCTGTTCTTAAAACAAAACGTGCTCCCCAAACATAATTACGGAAATGTTCCACCGCCCACACGCAGGCTAACAATTCTCTCTCAATGACAGCATAGCGCCTCTCTGTGACATTAAGCGTGCGGGAAGCGAAAGCCACATTCCATTCTTCCTTTCCAGCTCATTGTGATAGAACTCCACCAAGGCCATATAAACTTGCATCTACAGTAAGTATGCACATCTTATTGACACAATACGGTTTTAAAGTAAGGGCAGTTATCATTTCAGCCTTGATACTCTCAAAAGCTTTTTGTTGCCTTTCATTCCATACAAATTACACATTCTTCCTAGTCAGTTCTCTCAAAGGTGCCATCTTAGACGCAAAGTTTTTAATGAACTTACTATAATATTCACAGAGACCAGAAAAAGAAAGTAGCTTTTCCCTTGAATCAGGAGCAGGAGCTTTGAGGATAGCCTCAACCAGAGATTTTTTAGGTACCACTCCTTCTTTAGATAACGTGTGTCCCAAATATTCCACTGAGTCTCGATACAAATTGCACTTATTCCTTTTGAGAGTTAATCCATGTTTTCTCAGGACGTCACACACTTTTCTTAGATGATCAGAGTGTACAATTTTATCACTAGAAAAAATAAGAATGTCATCTTGAAAACATTTGACAAACGATTCCATTCCCTTGAAGAGATAAGACATGGACCTTTTGAAGACAGAAGCCACAGAACCAAGTCCAAAAGGCATCCTCTTAAATTGGAACAAACCTTGAGGAGTGATAAAAGCAGTCATGTGACGTGACTCCTCTGCAAGTTCTATCTGATGGTATGCAGAACGAAGATCAAGGATAGAAAAAATGGTAGCACCACCAAGCATACTTACCATCTCATTAATATTCGGTAAAGGATGACAGTCTACCAAAATATTAGCATTTAAAGCTCTGAGGTCGATGCATAACCTCAGAGATTTATCAGGTTTCCGTGCTAACACAATCGGAGAAACCCATTCTAAAGATTCCAGTTCCTCAATGACACCTCCTTCTAACATCTCTTTAAGAATGCTTCCTAACTCTTCTCTTACATTTATAGGAACATTCCTAAGCTTCTGTTTTACAGGATATGCTCCTTGCTTTAGTTTAATCACATGAGTGAAACCTTTAAGTTCTGTCAAAAAATCATCAAAGGACTCAGATTCTTTTTGCAAACGAGTATAAAATTTGTATCTATTGAGGGCAATGCTAGTAGTAGGTTTAAACCTACACTCCATGCGAGCTAGAGCTTCTTCAAAAGTACTTAAATCTCCTTGGACAATAGGTAACGTTCTAAACACAGCTTGCCCTTCTGAACCTAGGGGTAGCAGGTACTCGTAGAAAAATTCATTGCCAGTGTAAAATTCTCAATAAAAAAAGCGCAAAATCCAAGTAAAGGTGGAGATAAGTTTTAATCTCATAGGCACAGTACCATCCAGGCAGCAGATAGATCCAGGAATGATAACGTTCTAGTTCTGTTTAGAACAGGTGCCAGAATCAAACATACACAAAAGCTTAAAGGGGAAGGAACAAGGATAAAAGAAAGAATGTAACAAGTAGCTGTGTAGGTGATTGAGTGACTGTGTTAGTGGCTGTATTGGTGAGTGAGTGGGTGTGCCAGTGGCTGTGTGGGTGTGTGAGTGACTGTATGGGCGAGTGAGTGGGTGTCTGAATGGCTGTATGAGTAAGTGACTGGGTGTGTAGGTATGCTGTATGGGTGAGTGAGTGGCTCTTTGAGTGGGAGTTTGGTTAAGTGAGTTGGTGTGTGAGTGGCTGTATTGGAGAGTATATGTTTGTGTGAAGGGTTGTATGGGTGAGTGAGCAGATGTGTGACTACTTGTATAGATGTGTGAATGGGTATGTAAGTGGTTGGGTGGGTGTGTGAGTGTGTGTGTGACTGGTTGTATGGGTGAGTGGCTGCCTTGAAAGGCAGCATGGGTGAGTGAGTGGGTGTCTGTGAGGCTGTATAGGTGAATAAGTGGGTGTCTTTTAGCTTTATGGGTGAGTGTGTGTCTGTGTGAGTGGCTGTATGGGTGAGTGACTAGTTGTATAAGTAGGTGTATGGGTGAGTGGTTGTGTGAATGGCTATATGAGTGACTGGGTGTGTTAGTGAGTCTATGGATGAGTAGGTGGATGTATGAGTACTTGTCTGGATCTGTGAATGGGTATGTGACTGGTTGGCTGATTGTCTGAGTGGGCGTACAAGAGGTTTTATGGGGTGTGAGTGGTTCTGTGGATGATATAATCAGTGATGCCATCAGTAATGTCACTTGAGATGTCATCAGTGATGTCACTGACCATGTCATGAGTGATATAATATGTAAGGTCATAAGCAGTGCATTGCGAGGGCGCAAGTTACAGTTAGCTCAGCTAACTATAACTACTGAATTGCTCTGATTTTGTACAAGCGAAATCTGAGCCTAAGAACAATGTACCTGTAACCTTTAGTTTATTCAGTGAATTTCTAAGGATTTTAAATTCTATTTCCTAACTATAACGTCCCTGTAACCTTTGGTCTTTTAAGTGAATTTCCAATGGTTTTCTTAAATAGTAGTCACATTTGCAGAGTAGTGGAGAGAGGGGGCGGGGCCTCCGGCGACTTGCCAGGCAGGCTTTTTTAGATTTCTTTTCTTTTATTAGGGGAGGGGGGCCTTGAGGCCCCCCTTCCCTGAGCCGACTTTGGCCCCGGAGACCCCATCCACCAGTCCCAGACCTTTTTGAAATGGGGGATGGGGCTGTGTGACCCCCCTACCAAGCCTATTTTGGCCCCAGGGACCACATCGCCCAGGGCCCAGCCATTTTTTTATTGTTTATTTTTTTATTTAGGTGAAGGGGCTCCCCTTCCCGGGCCAATTTCAGCCCGGGCCAATTTCAACCCCAGGGACTTCATCCCCGGGGCCTGGCTTACATGTAATAGGGGAGGGGGGCTGAGCGCCCCCCCCCTCCCTAGGCCGATTTCAGCTTCGGGGACCCCATTCCACAGGGCCCGGCCTTAAATTGTTTTTTATACTTTTGCAGGAGGGAGGCCGTGCGCCTTCCTCCTCTGGCCAATTTTGGCCCCGAAGTCCCTGCCAGCTCCCTGCCTCCTACGGGGAGCCAGCATTACTTTTATCCATAGGGAGCTGCTTAACATGCAGCTCGCTCTGTGTAAAAGCAATTTTGCTCTACTTCCAACAAGCAAGAGCATTTTTAATGCTCTCACTTGCTGAAAGCGGAGCGTTTGCTGTGGCTTGGTGGGAGTGGTAAAGCTCCCGCTAAGCCAAAGCAAAGTCCCAGGGTGGGCACCCCGCCCGGGACATAGTAGGAGCCGGGCTGGGGGGTGGCGGTCCCCAGGGCCATTTATGGCTCCAGGAGGTGGGTCACGCACCCCCCCTGTTCTCGGGAGGTGCGGTTCCCCAGGGCCGAGAACAGCACAGAAGGGGGGGCCACACGGCCCCACACAATGTTTTTAAAAGAAGTTGGCCCCGCAGAGGTGGTGGTTCCTAGGGCTGGGAGAAGTCCGAGAGTCCCCCCTCACAAAAATGCATTAGCCCCATGGTCCCTGGGGCATGAGGGTGTTCCAAGAGGACCTCCCAATTTGTTTTTAAAATGTGGCCCCGGGGAGGTGGTGGTCCCCGGGGAAGCGGGGGAGGCACTACAGGCCTCCCCCACATTAATTTATTCAGAAAAACCCTGAGGAGGTGGCGGCCCCTGGGGCATTTATAAGCCCAAGGAGGGGGAGTCTTGCGCCCCCTCCTTTATCATATTCAGGACCCCGGACCTGGCCCACCCAGGGGCTGATTACTAACAAAGCACAGGAACACGCGCATTGATTAAAAAAAAAATTTCCAGCAAGTTCGCAAATATCGTGATTTTGCTATATTTTTTTATTTTTAAAAAGCTTTTTTGGTTGGTCGGGGTCCCTCTGGGACTCCAGGATGAAGTTTATGGGGTCAGGGTATTCCTACCCTGCCCCCTTTTCTTTTTTTTGTGGGTCTTGGTTCAAGCAGAGTCTTAAGATGGCTGCCAACACTTACTGGTTGAAGATTTGGCAGCCAATCAGAGCTCTGCATTTCCCTGCACAAACGTTTCTTTTTTCGTGAAATAATCGCGACCACAGATATCATTAACTTTTTTTGTTTTAATTTCTCAACCAGTACTGAACAGATTTACACCAAATAACAAAAAGCTCAATCTGCGAACCAAAAGATAGCTTTCTGTCAAATTTGGTCTAATTCCATTCAGTGGTTCGGGCTGTAGGTGTGTTGACAGGTCATATGGGAATTAACCTTGCAAACGCACCCTTTTTTTAACCCCATTTTTCTCAGCCCCCGCTCCACGAATCACCCTGAACCTTTCCGTGTGCCACAAAATTCACCGGAGCACTTTTTTGGGAAAATTTCGTGAAGATTTGTCAGATGATGCCAAAGATATAGGCAAGTCAAAAAACACTTTCCCTATGGAAACATGTTTCTACCTATAACTACCTACCGGCGACTGCCAGTAGAATGGATGGATATATATATATATATATATATATATATATATATATATATATAGTGACTGAAAAACCAAAGGTTATAGGGACGTTCTAGTTAGGCTCAGGTTCCACTAGTACAAAACCAGTGAAATTCAGCAGCTATAGTTAGCTGAGCTAAATATAACTAAGGCTCCCGGTTTTCCATTTTTACGGATTTTTACAGATAAATACAGACAGAAAACAATGTGTTTTCTGTCTGCATTTATTTTTTAAAGTGGATAAATACAGAAAATTGGGTTTCTTTAAGTGACTCTATGCAGTCTTTCATGAATTATAGGCCATCAGCTGAGCAGATGGACAGCATGGGAAATTTAAAAAACAGGATGCAATTTCATTAAATAATGCCATTTGTCAATATACATTTTCGGTATAATGCTAATATTTACCAGTGGATGTTTTGTTATTTAATATTTGGCATCTTAAATAGCTAAAACAGACAGACATCAAAGAATGAGTGGGAGTCTATCAATTATATAAATATGGAAATGTACAGTTTTACAACTTCATTTGTTCCAAAACACAAAATAAATATAGATAAATACAGAATAAGTGGGCAAAAAATAAATATGGATAAATACAGACGGAAATGCTAAAAAAATAAATACCATAAAACCGGGAGCCCTAAATATAACTCACGCCCTCGCAAAGCACTTTTAATGACCTCACATATTACATCACTCATGACATGGTCAGTGACATCACTCGTGACATCACTGATGACATCTCAAATGACATCACTGATGATAGCACAGAGGACATAATTCATAGAATCTCTGGCACACCCACTCACACCCCAATATAACCTTTCATACACCCACTCCAACTTCCACACAAGCATTCTCAAAACCATTGCCACACCCATACCAGTACATACACACCCACTCACTGATTCATAGGTCTACACACACACCCATTTCATGAGTGATGTAATATCGGACATCATCAGCAATGCATTGCAGGGGCGCAAGTTATAGTTAGCTCAGCTAATTATAGCGGCTGAATTTCTCTGGTTTTGTGCGAGTGAAATGTCAGCCTAACTATAACGTCCTTGAAACCTGTGGTTTTTTCAGTGAATTTCTAAGGTTTTTTAAATGCTAATTCCTAACTATAACGCCCCTAATACCTATGGCTTTTTCATTGAATTTCTAAGGTTTTTTAAATGCTAATTTCTAACTACGCTTACATAGGGAGGACATGTGCAGAAAGAGGAAGAAAGGCGCAGAAAGAAGCAAGAGAGGAGCAGAAAGAGTTAGAAAGGTACAGAAAGAAGCAAGAGAAATACAGAAAGAGGCAAGAGAGAGCAAAAAGAGGAAGAAAGGTGCAGAAAGAAGCAAGAGAAATGCAGAAAGAGGCAAGAGAAGTGCAGAAAGAGGAAGAAAGGTGCAGAAAGAAGCAAGAGAAGTGCAGAAAGAAGCAACAAAGGTTCAGAAAGAGGCCTACTTTGACTGTACCTTTCCACAGACTTATACAAACTAGCCTAATCACTAATCCTTCTCCCAAGATGTCTTAAACCTCACTTTTCTCTTGAAGGTTCACTATTCATTGACTGCTCAGAATGTTAGGCCTACCAAATGTAAAACAGCAATCCTAACCATATCACTGTTGTAAGTCTCACCAAGTTTGTGAAGGTATGCATGTGTGTGTCTGTGCTTTAACTAGTGACATGTTACATAAAAATAAACATACAAATACTTGAATACCTATGTTTCAAACAGCATACTCTGTAAATTTGTGTACAAGAAGGTGTATGCATTTCTTTTTGCTCATAATACAGGGCACATGGGAATTCAATAGTATATTTGAGGGCTCTCTAACACCTACCTACGTAAGACATGTCTGCCTGTGCAAACGAATGACAGAGCAGAACTGAGAAGATTTGACCACCTATAGGAGAAGCTGCCCACTTTTTAAGCTAGTATCATTAGATGCATAACACATGTGAGAATACATGTACAAGTAGACATATACCTCAGTCACGAGAGCACGCAGACCTTTAAACTTGACAGCATGCACTTACCATTTGAGTACAGAAAGAGGCGAGAGAAGTACAGAAAGAGGCAAAAGAAGCGCAGAAAGAGGCGAGAAGTGTAGAAAGCACCAAGAGAGGTGCAGAAAGAGGAAGAAAGGTGCAGAAAGAACCAAGAGAAGCACAGAAAGAGGCAATAGAAGTGCATAGAGAGGAAGAAAGATGCAGAAAGAAGCAAGAGAAATGCAGAAAGAAGCAAGAGAAATGCAGAAAGAAGCAAGAGAAATGCAGAAAGAGTAAGAAAGGTACAGAAAGAACCAAGATAAGTGCAGAAAGGAGCAAGAGAGGTGCACAAAGAAGCAAGAAAAGTGATGAAAGAGACAAGAGAGTTGCAGAAAGAAATACGAGAGGTGCAGAAAGAAGCAAGAGTGGTGCAGAAAGAGGCATGTGAGGTGCAGAAAGAGGCAAGAGAGGTGCAGAAAGAGACAATATGGAGGCAGAAAGAAGCAAGAGAGGTGCAGAAAGAGACAAGACAGGTGCAGAAAGAGGCAAGACAGGTGCATACAGAGGCAAGAGAGGTGCAGAAAGAAGCGAGAGGTGCAGAAAGAAGCAAGAGAAGTGCAGAAAGAAGCAACAGAGGTGCAGAAAGAAGCAACAGAGGTGCAGAAACAGGCAAGAGAAGTGCAGAAAGAGGCAAGAGAGGTGCAGAAACAGGCAACAGAGGTGCCGGAGGAGGGGTGCAGAGAGAGGTAAGAGGGGTGCAGAAATAAGCAGGAGAGGTGCAGAAAGAGGCAAGGGGGGTGCAGAAAGAAGCAAGAGAGGTACAGGAAGAGGCAAGATAAGTGCAGAAAGAAGCAACAGAGATACAGAAAGAGGCAAGAGAAGTACAGAAAGAGGCAAGAGAGGTGCAGAAAGAGGCAAGAGAAGTGCAGAAAGAAGCAAGAGAGGTGCAGAAAGAGGCAAGAGAGATGGAGAAAGAGGCAAGAGGGGTGCAGAAAGAGGCAAGAGAGGTGCAGAAAGAGGAAAGAGATGCAGAAAGAGGAAAGAGGGGTGGATAAAGAGACAAAAGGGGAGCAGAAAGAAGCAAGAGAGGTGTAGAAAGAAACAAGAGGTGCAGAAAGAAGCAACAGAGGTGCATAAAGAGGCAAGAGAGGTGGAGAAAGAGGCAAGAGAGGTGCACAAAAAGACAAGAGAGGTGCAGAAAGAGGGAAGACAGGTGCAGAAAGAGGCAAGAGGGGTGCAGAAAGAGGCAAGAGGGGTGCAGAAAGAAAAAAAAGAAAAGTACAGAAAGAAGCAACAGAAGTGCAGAACGAAGCAAGAGAAGTGCAGAAAGAAGCAAGAGAAGTGCAGAAAGAGGCAAGTGAGGTGCAGGAAGAGGCAAGAGGGGTGCAGAAAGAAGCAAGAGGGTACAGAAGGAGGCAAGAAGGGTGCAAAAAGAAGCAACAGAGGTGCAGAAAGAAGCAACAGAGGTGCAGAAAGAAGCAACAGAGGTGCAGAAAGAGGCAACAGAACTGCAGAAGAGGAAAGAGAGGTGCAGAAACATGCAAGAGAGGTACAGAAAGAGGGAACAGGGGTGCAGAAACAGGCAACAGAGGTGCAGAAAGAGGGAAGAGGGGTGTAGAAAGAGGCAAGAGGGGTGCAGAAAGAGGCAAGAGGGGTGCAGAAAGAAAAAAAAGAAAAGTACAGAAAGAAGCAACAGAAGTGCAGAACGAAGCAATAGAAGTGCAGAAAGAAGCAAGAGAAGTGCAGAAAGAGGCAAGTGAGGTGCAGGAAGAGGCAAGAGGGGTGCAGAAAGAAGCAAGAGGGTACAGAAGGAGGCAAGAAGGGTGCAAAAAGAAGCAACAGAGGTGCAGAAAGAAGCAACAGAGGTGCAGAAAGAGGCAACAGAACTGCAGAAGAGGAAAGAGAGGTGCAGAAACATGCAAGAGAGGTACAGAAAGAGGGAACAGGGGTGCAGAAACAGGCAACAGAGGTGCAGAAAGAGGGAAGAGGGGTGTAGAAAGAGGCAAGAGGGGTGCATAAAGAAGCAAGAGAGGTGCAGAAAGAAGCAAGAGAAGTGCAGAAAGAAGCAACAGAGGTGCAGAAAGAGGCAAGACAGGTGCAGAAACAGGCAAGAGAAGTGCAGAAAGACGCAAGAGAGGTGCAGAAACAGGCAAGAGAAGTGCAGAAAGAGGCAAGAGAGGTGCAGAAACAGGTAACAGAGGTGCCGGAAGAGGGGTGCAGAGAGAGGTAAGAGGGGTGCAGAAATAAGCAGGAGAGGTGCAGAAAGAGGCAAGGGGGGTGCAGAAAGAAGCAAGAGAGGTGCAGGAAGAGGCAAGATAAGTGCAGAAAGAAGCAACAGAGATACAGAAAGAGGCAAGAGAAGTGCAGAAAGAGGAAAGATGCAGGAAGAGGGGTGGATAAAGAGATAAAAGGGGAGCAGAAAGAAGCAAGAGAGGTGTAGAAAGAAACAAGAGGTGCAGAAAGAAGTAACAGAGGTGCAGATGAGGCAAGAGAGGTGGAGAAAGAGGCAAGAGAGGTGCACAAAAAGACAAGAGAGGTGCAGAAAGAGGGAAGACAGGTGCAGAAAGAGGCAAGAGGGGTGCAGAAAGAGGCAAGAGGGGTGCAGAAAGAAGAAAGAGAAGTACAGAAAGAAGCAAGAGAAGTGCAGAAAGAAGCAAGAGAAGTGCAGAAAGAAGCAAGAGAAGTGCAGAAAGAGGCATGTGAGGTGCAGAAAGAGGCAAGAGGGGTGCAGAAAGAAGCAAGAGGGTACAGAAGGAGGCAAGAGGGGTGCAAAAAGAAGCAACAGAGGTGCAGAAAGAAGCAACAGAGGTGCAGAAAGAGGCAAGAGAACTGCAGAAGAGGAAAGAGAGGGGCAGAAACATGCAAGAGAGGTACAGAAAGAGGGAACAGGAGTGCAGAAAGAGGCAAGAGGTGCAGAAAGAGGGAAGAGGGGTACAGAAAGAGGCAAGAAGGGAGAAGAAAGAAGCAAGAGAGGTATAGAAAGAAGCAACAGCTGTGCAGAAAGGAGCAAGAGAAGTGCAGAAAGAACCAACAGAGGTGCAGAAAGAGGCAAGAGGGGTGCAGAAAGAAGCAAGAGAGGTACAGGATGAGGCAAGATAAGTGCAGAAAGAAGCAACAGAGATACAGAAAGAGGCAAGAGAAGTGCCGAAAGAAGCAAGAGTGGTGCAGAAAGAGGCAGGAGAGGTGCAGAAAGAGGCTAGAGGGGTGCAGAAAGAGGCAATAGAGGTGCAGAAAGAGGGAAGAGGGAAGAGGGGTGGATAAAGAGGGAAAAGGGGAGAAGAAAGAAACAGGAGAGGTGCAGAAAGAAGCAACAGGGGTGCAGAAAGAGGCAAGAGAGGTGGGGAAAGAGGCAAGAGAGGTGCACAAAAAGACAAGAGGGGTACAGAAAGGGGGAAGACGGGTGCAGAAAGAGGCAAGAGGTGCAGAAAGAGGCAAGAGGGGTGCAGAAAGAGGCACGAGGGGTGCAGAAAGAGGAATGAGGGGTGCAGAAAGAGGAATGAGAGGTGCAGAAAGAGGGAAGAGGGGTGGATAAAGAGGCAAAAGGGGAGCAGAAAGAAGCAAGAGAGGTGCAGAAAGAAACAAAAGAGGTGCAGAAAGAAGCAAGAGATGTGCAGAAAGAGGCAAGCGAGGTGGAGAAAGAGGCAAGCGAGGTGCACAAAAAGACAAGAGAGGTGCAGAAAGAGGGAAGACGGGTGCAGAAAGAGGCAAGAAGGGTGCAGAAAGAAGAAAGAGAAGTTCTTTTTTATTTAAACAGAGCTTGTAAAGCGCACATACACCAAACGGTTTCATGGTGCTAGAGTCCAGGGCATGCTGCAACAGTGAGGGGTTTAGTCATATGCCTGGCGGAACAGCCAGGTCTTTAACTGTTTCCTAAACTGCACGTAAGAGGTCAGTGATCTAATCTCCACAGGGAGAGAGTTCCAGAATTGAGGGGCCAAAACTGCAAATCTTAGTCCCCCGTGTTCTACGTTTAAAGGGTGGGATGTTCAAGAAATTCAGATGAGAAGACCTGAGTACAGAAAGAAGAAACAGAAGTGCAGAAAGAAGCAAGAGAAGTGCAGAAAGAGGCAAGAGAGGTGCAGAAATAGGCAAGAGGGGTGCAGAAACATGCAAAAAAAGGTACAGAAAGAGGGAACAGGGGTGCAGAAAAAGAGGGAAGAGGGGTGCAGAAAGAGGCAAGAAGGGTGCAGAAAGAAGCCAGAGAGGTATAGAAAGAAGCAAGAGAGGTGCAGAAAGGAGCAAGAGAAGCGCAGAAAGAACCAACAGAGGTGCAGAAAGAGGCAAGAGGGGTGCAGAAAGATGCAAGAGAAGTACAGAAAAAGCAACAGAGATGCAGAAAGAGGCAAGAGAAGTGCAGAAAGGGACAAGAGAGGTGCAGAAAGAGGCAAGACGGGAGCAGAAAGAAGCAAGAGAGGTGCCGGAAGAGGCAAGATAAGTGCAGAAAGAAGCAACAGAGATGCAGAAAGAGGCATGAGAAGTGCAGAAACAGGCAAGAGAGGTGCAGAAGGAGGCAAGAGAAGTGCTGAAAGAAGCAAGAGTGGTGCAGAAAGAGGAAGAGAGGTGCAGAAAGAGGAAAGAGGTGCAGAAAGAGGGAAGAGGGGAAGATGAAAGAGGCAAAAGGTGAGCAGAAAGAAGCAAGAGAGGTGCAGAAAAACAAAAGAGGTGCAGAAAGAAGCAACAGAGATGCAGAAAGAGGCAAGAGACGTGGAGAAAGAGGCAAGAGAGGTGCACAAAAAGAAAAGAGAGGTGCAGAAAGAGATAAAAAAAAGGTGCAGAAAGAGGCAAGAGGGGTGCAGAAAGAAGCAAGAGGGTGCAGAAAGAGGCAAGAGCGGTGCAGAAAGAAGCAAAAGAGGTGCAGAAAGAAGCAAAAGAGGTGCAGAAAGAGGCAAGAGAACTGCAGAAGAGGCAAGAGAACTGCAGAAGAGGCAAGACACGTGTAGAAAGAGGGGTGCAGAAAGAGGCAAGAGAGTTGCGGGAAGAGGGGTGCAGAAAGAGGCAAGAAGGGTGCAGAAAGAAGCAACAGAGGTGCCAAAAAACGCAAGAGAAGTGCAGAAAGAGGCAAGAGAATTGCAGAAAGAGGCAAGAGAGTTGCAGAAAGAGGCAACAGAGGTACAGAAAGAAGGAAGAGGGGTGCAGAAAGAGGGAAGAGGGGTGCAGAAAGAGGGAAGACGGGTGCAGAAAGAGGCAAGAAGGGTGCAGAAAGAAGAAAGAGAAGTTCTTTTTTATTTAAACAGAGCTTGTAAAGCGCACATACACCAAACGGTTTCATGGTGCTAGAGTCCAGGGGCATGCTGCAACAGTGAGGGGTTTAGTCATATGCCTGGCGGAACAGCCAGGTCTTTAACTGATTCCTAAACTGCACGTAAGAGGTCAGTGATCTAATCTCCACAGGGAGAGAGTTCCAGAATTGAGGGGCCAAAACTGCAAATCTTAGTCCCCCGTGTTTCTTACGTTTAAAGGGTGGGATGTTCAAGAAATTCAGATGAGAAGACCTGAGTACAGAAAGAAGAAACAGAAGTGCAGAAAGAAGCAAGAGAAGTGCAGAAAGAGGCAAGAGAGGTGCAGAAATAGGCAAGAGGGGTGCAGAAACATGCAAAAAAGGTTCAGAAAGAGGGAACAGGGGTGCAGAAAGAGGCAAGAGAGGTGCAGAAAAAGAGGGAAGAGGGATGCAGAAAGAGGCAAGAAGGGTGCAGAAAGAAGCCAGAGAGGTATAGAAAGAAGCAAGAGAGGTGCAGAAAGGAGCAAGAGAAGCGCAGAAAGAACCAACAGAGGTGCAGAAAGAGGCAAGAGGGGTGCAGAAAGATGCAAGAGAAGTACAGAAAAAAGCAACAGAGATGCAGAAAGAGGCAAGAGAAGTGCAGAAAGGGACAAGAGAGGTGCAGAAAGAGGCAAGACGGGAGCAGAAAGAAGCAAGAGAGGTGCCGGAAGAGGCAAGATAAGTGCAGAAAGAAGCAACAGAGATACAGAAAGAGGCATGAGAAGTGCAGAAACAGGCAAGAGAGGTGCAGAAGGAGGCAAGAGAAGTGCTGAAAGAAGCAAGAGTGGTGCAGAAAGAGGAAAGAGGTGCAGAAAGAGGAAAGAGGTGCAGAAAGAGGGAAGAGGGGAAGATAAAGAGGCAAAAGGTGAGCAGAAAGAAGCAAGAGAGGTGCAGAAAAACAAAAGAGGTGCAGAAAGAAGCAACAGAGATGCAGAAAGAGGCAAGAGACGTGGAGAAAGAGGCAAGAGAGGTGCACAAAAAGAAAAGAGAGGTGCAGAAAGAGATAAAAAAAGGGTGCAGAAAGAGGCAAGAGGGGTGCAGAAAGAAGCAAGAGGGTGCAGAAAGAGGCAAGAGCGGTGCAGAAAGAAGCAAAAGAGGTGCAGAAAGAGGCAAGAGAACTGCAGAAGAGGCAAGAGAACTGCAGAAGAGGCAAGAGAACTGCAGAAGAGGAAAGACACGTGTAGAAAGAGGGGTGCAGAAAGAGGCAAGAGAGTTGCGGGAAGAGGGGTGCAGAAAGAGGCAAGAAGGGTGCAGAAAGAAGCAAGAGATGTATAAAAAGAAGCAAGAGAGGTGCAGAAAGGAGCAAGAGAAGTGTAGAAAGGAGCAAGATAAGTGCAGAAAGAACCAACAGAGGTGCAGAAAGAGGCAAGAGGGGTGCAGAAAGAGGCACGAGGGGTGCAGAAAGAGGCAGAGAAGTGCAGAAAGAGGCAGGAGAACTGCAGAAAGAGGCAAGGGTGGTGCAGAAACATGCAAGAGAGGTGCAGAAAGAGAGAACAGGGGTGCAGAAAGAAGTAAGAGGGGTGCAGAAAGGCAGAAGAGGGGTGCAGAAAGGCAGAAGAGGGGTGCAGAAAGAGGTGAGGGGGTGCAGAAAGAGGCAGGAGGGATGCAGAAAGAAGAGATGTGCAGAAAGAAGAAATAGAAGTGCAGAAAGAAGAAAGAAGTGCAGAAAGAAGCAACAGAGGTACAGAAAGAAGCAACAGAGGTGCAGAAAGAGGCAAGAGGGGTGCAGAAAGAAGCAAGAGAAGTGCAGAAAGAAGCAACAGAGGTGCCAAAAAACGCAAGAGAAGTGCAGAAAGAGGCAAGAGAAGTACAGAAAGAGGCAAGAGAGTTGCAGAAAGAGGCAAGAGAGTTGCAGAAAGAGGCAACAGAGGTACAGAAAGAAGGAAGAGGGGTGCAGAAAGAGGGAAGAGGGGTGCAGAAAGAAGCAAGAGACGTGCAGGAAGAAGCAACAGAGGTGCAGAAAGAGGCAAATGGGGTACAGAAAGAAGCAAGAGAGGTGCAGAAAGAAGCAAGGGAAGTGCAGAAAGAAGCAAGCGAGGTGCAGAAAGAGGCAAGAGAAGTGCAGAAAGAGGCAAGAGAGGTGCGGGAAGAGGGTGCAGAAAGAGGCATGAGAAGTGCAGAAAGAAGCAACAGAGGTGTAGAAAGAGGCAGGAAAGGTACAGACGAAAGAAGCAAGAGAGGCACAGAAAGAAGCAAGAGAGGTGCAGAAAGAAGGGAGGTGCAGAAAGCAGAAAGATGTGCAGAAACAGGCAAGTGAAGTGCAGAAAGAGGAAGAAAAATGCAGAAATAGCAAGAGAAATGCAGAAAGAGGCAAGAGAGGTGCAGAAAGAAGCAATAGTGGTTTGCGCACCATTAGTACCAATTTGACACCCACATTTAGCAATAAGTAACAGGTGGCCATTCTAGCTTTGCAAAGGGACTTCGACCACGCTGTAACACTTGGCGCTGCTTTTTTGGTACCATTTGAGCTAGAAACAAGATTTCTTTTGTTCAAATCTGCAGATTATGCGGTAGATGATGGATTATGTGGCAAATGCGGAAAATGTATAATTATGCGAAAATCGCTGCAGCCGAACAGTCGCATAATTCCAGTGGCCCTGCTCATGCCTCTGACTAGGTCCAGAAGTGCTCCTCAGTGGTTCCTTCTTTTTTGTGTCTCATTGAGTTTATAGTTTAGCTTCTATGGAAATGAGGAAGACTAAACCTGTTGCTACCACTCCACAACACAGACTACCATACCACATAACTACTCTCGATTACATATAATCCCACTCTATGTAATTCCTATACACTAAATACCACATACTTTCTATCCACATAATTTCACTGCACAACATACCACATAATTCCATTACACACAACGTACATCCACTCCACTCCAAAAAACATTAGTAAAAAACGTTTACATTTACAACGCCAATAGCTCTAACTCTCGCAAATGCGAGACCTATTGCATTGAAAATGCTTCTTTAACTAGTAGTCACGTTTGCAGAGTGGTGGAGAAAGGGGGCTGGGCCTTCGACCAGCGCTCAGGAATTCCGCTGCATAGGACTTACAGGAGGTACCAGGACGGCTTCTTGGCCCCCAAAGTCCCTAAGGAGTAAAGTGGACTTCATCCCCCAACCAGTAGTGTGCCAGGAGGTGCGTTTGCAGATTGGTGGACAAAGGGGGGCGTGGCCTCCGAAGACCTCTTAGCAATCCCACTGTGTGGGACTTACTGGAGGTAACAGCTGGGGTAGTTGGCCCCCAAGGAAATGCTTGCGGGCCAACTACCCCTCCTATTACCTCCACTAAGTCTCACACAGCAGGATTGCTAAGTTCTGATAGCAGGCCACGCCCCCTTTGCCCACCACTCTGCAAACGCGCTTCCTGGTGCGCTCTTGGTTGGGAATGAAGTTCCCTTCGCTGCTGGGGGTCCTTAGGGGCCAACTAGCCTACCTGTTACCTCCAGTAAGCCCCACACAGTGGGATTGCTGAGAGGTGGTCGCAGTCCACGCCCCCTTTTTACACCACTCTGAAAACGCGCCTCCTGGTGCACTCGTAGTTGGGGGATGAAGTCCCCTTGCCTCTTGAGGGTCCCTGGGGTCCAACTAGCCCTCCTGTTACCTCCAGTAAGCCCCACACAGCTGGATTGCTGAGAGGTAGTCAGAGGCCATGCCTCCTTATTACACCACTCTGCAATTGCGCCTCCTGGTGCACTTCTGGTTGGGCGATGAAGTCCACTTTAGTCCTGATGCCCTCAGGACGCAAGGGGACCTCAGTGCCCCACCAGCAGTGCACCAAGAAGCGCGTTTGCAGAGTGGTGGAAAAAGGAGCGTGGCCTCCGACCACCTCTCAGCAATCCCACTGTGGGGGGCTTACAGGAGGTAAGAGGTGGGCTAGTTGGCCCCTAAGGACCCTCAGTAGCAAAGGGGACTTCATCCCCCAACCTAGAGCACACCAGGAGGCGCGTTTGCAGAGTAGTGGTGAAAGGGGGCGGGGCTTCCGGCGAGTTGCGCAGCTTCCTTTACTTTTATTTTTTTACCTTAGGAAGGAGGGCTGTGTGGCCCCCCTTCCCCTGACCCTTTTGGGCCCAGTGGACCCCATCCCCCGGGGCCAGACCCGTTTTTCATTTTTTTTTTTTAAATACAATGGGAGGGGGGCTGATTCTGGCCCCGGGGACCCCATCCCCTAGGGCCGGGCCAATTATTATTTTTTTAATTTTGTTTTAAGGGAGGGGGGTTGAGCGGCCCCCCTCCCAGGCCATTTTTGGCCCCGGGGACCCCATCTCCCGGGGCTTGGCCATTTTTTATTTTTTAAAAAATCATTTTCAGGGAGGGTGGGCCGCGTGGCCCCCCTCCCCAGACCGATTTCGGCTCCAGGGACCCCTTCCCCCGGGGCTTTGCCTTTTTTTTTTTTTATTTAATTTAATTTTCACGGAGGGGGGCTGTGTGGCCCCCCTCCCGGGCCATTTTCAGCACCAGGGACCCCATCCCCCGGGGCATGGCCATGTTTAAAGGGACCGTGGGGGAGCCTCAAGGCCCCCGCGGTCCCGGACGGCTCCTGCCTCCTGCGCGGGCTGGCACTGCTTTTTACCCCCAGGTAGCTGCTAACATGCAGCTCCCTGGAGGTAAACAGCAAAGTGTACTCGCTTTGAACAAGCGAGAGCAAAGTGATCTCGCTTGTTC
The DNA here is from genome assembly GCA_963921515.1 of Calotriton arnoldi. NCBI lineage: Eukaryota > Metazoa > Chordata > Amphibia > Caudata > Salamandridae > Calotriton > Calotriton arnoldi. The sequence goes on along the minus strand of CAWUFW010000447.1, from coordinate 1,739,126 downwards.
AAAGCGAGTACACTGTTTGCTATGGGATGCTCCCGCCATCCCATAGCAAACTTGCCCTGGACATTGCTGGAGCCGGCCCTGGGGGATGGCAGTCCCCAGGGCCTTGGAGGGCTCCTGGAGGGGGGGCACGCGGCCCCCCTCCCAACGTGTTTAAAGCCTCGGGGAAGTGGTGGTCCCCGGGGCCGGGGGTCCACAACGGACACCCACACTTAATAATTTATGTATGCCCCGGGGAGGTGGTGGTCCCCAGGGCGTGTGGGGGGGGGCTTGAGCCCCCCCAACACAATTTTTTTTTTAAAGCAGAGCCCCGGGGAGGTGGCGCTCCCCTGGGATGCGGGGGGGCCGCATGCCCCCCACATGTATTCAGTATGGCCCTGGGGCGGTGGCGGTCCCCGTGGCTGGGGGGGCCCCCGTGGGCCCCCAGAGCATAATTTGTCATTGCTTCCGGGATCTGGCCCACCCGGGGGCTTAATTAAACGATGCGTGGGAGACTGCGCTTCGTTTTTATGTTTTTCGGCAGGATTCGCGCACCCAGCGCGAATCCTGCCGTTATTTTTTTTAAATACTTTTTGGGGCCCTGGGGGTCCCTGTGGGACCCCCTGAGCAGGCTTAGGGTGTCAGGGTGTTTCTACCCTGCCCCCTTTTCTTTTTTTTAAATCATTTTATTACCTTTTTCCTTGTGACTCGGTTCAACCGAGTCACAAGATGGCTGCCAACACTTCCTGGTTTGAAGTGTTGGCAGCCAATAAGAGTCAGGCTCAAGATCGGGAAGGTTCGCGGATCCTTCGCGGGCACCAGATATTAATATTTGTAAATATATATATTTCTCAGGATTTACACCATTAAACAAAAAGAGTGCACTCTGGACCAAAAGCTAAATTTTTGCCAAATTTGGTGTAATTCCGTTAAGCAGTTCGGGATGTAGCTGCGTCAACAGTTTCCTATGGAAATTAACATGGAGAAAACGCGTTTTGGGACCCCCCTTTTTTCTCACCCCGAAACTTTCAAGACAGGAGCTGACCTGAGTGGGCCATTAGTTTTAAAAATTTCGCAAAGATTCATCAAACGGCACCAAAGATATTGGCAAAAGAAACAACGCTTTTTGAATTGAAACAAGGTCCTAACTATAACAAACCTACTGGCGACTGCCAGTAGGTAATAGATACATTATATATATATATGGTTGCCGAGGTCATTGTAAGAGCGGAATAAAACTCTTTGAAACTGCAACAGCTGGGTCCGTGCTTCCCTTTCTTGGCAAAATCGGCGAGGCATAGGTGCGACACATATATATATATATATATATATATATATATATATACACACCAACACAATGACTCCAAGCGTCACTTCGGAACCGTTGCATCTCTGCAAAACTTTACACAACGCCTCTGCCTGCACCGAAGTCGAGGTTCCCACTCAAGGCAACGACCATGACTTACAACGCAGCCCTCTGAAGAACCACCGCTGCGTGAGTCTCGGGCACCGTTGCACCGAAGTCCGTGATGCACCGCCCCGACTCCAACGAAGCACCTGCTTCAACACCATGGAATCGACACAGTGTAGCTTGGCTTTTGAAGTTTCATTGACGCCGCACTGCCATTGGAACTGACGCCTCACAGAGAGCGACGCATCACCTCCTGTGCACAATGCATCTTTCCTGAGTGCTGACTTCATCAGACACCACACTACAGGAAGGAAACGAGGTACAGCACCTGCAACTGATGCATCACCTCCCCTGTGTCTCGCATCGTTCCCGGGCGTTAGCAGCTCAACAACCTTGCACAGCCTCCAGGAACCAATGCATCACTTGCTACAGTGACTCCTCACCTCCTTTGTGAAATGTATCGGCCCTGAGCACCAGCGACCCTGCATAACAGAAATAAACTGACGCATCACCTGCTTTAACTACGCCTCACCTCACCTGCACCTCGCATCATTTTTTACTTTTGACGCATTCAAGGTACTGTACCGGGGTCTGCGTGAATCCTGTATCTGGCCCACACTCCATCGCGCTCGGACTGAACTGGTGGATTTGTTCTGGTGCGACCATATAGCCCCAATTGCAGCTATTGTTTTCTAAGAGTTATAACTTTATTTAATCTTTAAAAATTCATATCCTGACTTGCGTATGTTGGATTTGTTGTTTTAGTCTTTTTTTATTCAGATAGATATTGGCTATTTGTCTAAAGTGGTGTGGAGTACTTTTGTGGTGTTTTTACTGTGTTACTGTGTATGTGTGTGTTGGAAATGGCCCTTTTTGCAGGGTCACCCCTAAACTTTTTGCCTGCCTCCTGTATTTTTGCTGACCTGTTTCTGTTGGTTTTATGACTGGGCACTTTACCACTGCTGTGCAGTGCTAAAGTGCATATGCTCTCCCTTGGTAAATATGTCTATGTGAATTGGTATATCCCTTATTGGCTTATTTGGTTTACCTGTTAGTCCCTAGTAGTGTGGCCTGTGTGTGCCCAGGACTGGTAAACCAAATGCTGCTGGTGGGCATGCAGCGCTGGTTTGCGCCACCCACAGAAGCAGCTTTTAAAGTGTGTCTCAGACCTGCCACTGCAGTGTCTGTGTGCAGTCCAGAACTGCCATCTTGGCTGTGAAGTGCACCCACTTCCCAGCCCCTGAACCTTCCCTTGGCATCCTGTAAGTCGCCCCTCGGGTAGGGTGCATTGTATGTGTAAGGTAGGACATGCCTTGGTGTGTGTAGCATGTCCTGGTAGTGAATTATGCACCATTTCTGTTTTTCACTACTGTAAGGCTACCTGTTCCTCATAGGCTAGAATGGGCAGTTTGACTATTACATGCTATAGTCCTAACTGACCCCAGGAACATGGTAGAAAAACGAATTTAGTATGCCTGAGCTCAGAATATTAAAATACACCTTTTAGTGAAGTTTATTTTTATATTCTGTGTTTGAAAATACCACTTTTAGAAAGTAGGTATTTTCTTGCCTAAGCCTTCCAGTGTGCTCTGCCGTTATGTGTATTGGCTGTCTGGTTTTAGAGGGGCAGGACAGGCTGAGTCAGACCTGGGTTGAATAGAGAGATCTGCATTTAGAGTGTGGGGAGGGGTGGCTCTTTGATCTGAATAGGGCTGTGCCTGGCAAGGTGAATGCTGGCTCCACCTCCCACTGTGTGTCTGCTAGCAGACCCCCTCTTTCTGAAAGGAAGGATGCAGCCTGGTAAACAAAGTGCTCCAGGCCTGAGCAGAACTGGTTCTGGCTAGGTTCAGGGACTGGTAGCTTCAAGGATCAAAGGCTTTTGGGGTATAAATATCTGTGCTCAAACCCCTACTTTTGTATTGCTTTTGGATCTGGAGAGGAAACTCTGTCCGTGCCACTGGAGGAATCTGCAGGAAGTGACTGTCCTTGTGCTTGTGTGTTGTTTCTTGCACTGGCCTGCAGCAGTGACCACTGGACCTTGAAGAAGAGGAAAAGGAACTTTTGAGAGAACTTTTATTTTTGTTACAGCAATTACCCAAGGGCTAGGAAAAGAGCTAGCCTCCTGCTGGAGTCTCAGGCACATCAGACTCCACCACCAACCTCCTGCTTCTTCCCTGCGAGGATTGCTATCTGCTGATGAGGCTCCTGTGAGTTCCAGGGCCTCTAGTTTGCTTCAGAGAAAAGAGTGCTGGAAATCGTCGCTAACGCACGTTTGCGAGCCGCTGCAGCCGAGAGCGCTGGAAAAATCATCGCGCTGCTGCCGCAGGGTGCTCGCAACACGAAACCATCGCTAACGCACCTTTGCGAGCCGCTGCAGCTGAGACGCGCTGGAAGAATCATCGCGGTGCTGTCGCCGAGCGCTCGCAACCCCCAAAGAAATCATCGCTTCAAGACATCGCTTTGCGGACGCCGTGCGTCCGCCATTTTGATCGCATCGCACCGGATTTCGTCGCTCCTCGCGGAGCGCCATTTCTTCGCATCGCAACACAATCGCACACGCAACAGGATCGTCGCATCGTCTTCGCCCTCGCAGCAAGGCCTCAGCGCATCGGCGGCCTAGCGTGAAGAAGTTTGTCGCATCGTCTCCGCACGCATCAGCAGATCGGCGCATCATCCTCCCTTGCGGCAAGGATTTTAACGCATCGCCGGCCTCGCGTGAGGAAATTCATCGCTAACACTTCTTTGCGACATTTTGTTGGTTTTGCTACTGAATACAGGTACTTTGTGAGAGAAAGGGTCGCAGAGACCACTGCTTTGGATTTGAACCTTATTGTTGCAACCTCTGAACGAGAAAGGGGCGCAGAGACCCCTGCTTTGAATTTGAACCTTACTCTTGCAACCTTTGAACTATCTTTGACAGTCCTTCAACAGCTATCCTATTTTTGACAGTATTGTGGCTTTTACAGTTATTGGTCTTGTGATAAATCTGCCTTTATATAAAGATACTTATTTTTTTATAACTACTTGTGTGGTGTCCCTTTGTAGTGTTCCTCACTGTGTTACTGTGTATGGTCATAAATGCTTCACACACTGCCTCTGAGATAAGCCTACCTGCTCGTGCTACGTTACCACAGGGTTGAGCAGGGGTATTAAAGAGGGTAGCCCTCTCACTCTGACTTAGGAAGAAGGGTCCCTACTTGGACAGTGGCCAGGCATTGCCAACTAGAGACCCCCATTTCTAACATTGGTGGTCAGCGGTGAGGATCTGGACTTGCATTTAAGATCGCATACAATAATTATAGTGTACACTACTAGTGAGTGCAGACCATAACGTACCGCATACATTTTTTGAGAGTTTTTTTAGGATCCTATATTGTAATTGATATTGCCGGTGATTTTTCTCCCGCACACATTTTCTGAGAGTTTTTGGGATCCTATATTGTGATTGATATTGCCGGTGATTTTTCACCCGCGCCCATTTTTTGAAAGTTTTTGGATCCCCTATTGTAATTGATATTGCCAGTGATTTTTCACCCGCGCACATTTCTGAGAGTTTTTGGGATCCTATATTGTGATTGATATTGCCGGTGATTTTTCACCCGCGCCCATTTTTTGAAAGTTTTTTGATCCCCTATTGTAATTGATATTGCCGGTGATTTTTCACCCGCGCACATTTCTGAGAGTTTTTGGATCCTATATTGTGATTGATATTGCCGGTGATTTTTCACCCGCTTACATTTTTTGAGAAGTTTTCTTCTGTCCTTTATTGATATTGCCCGTGATTGTTACAATGGGCAAGCCTATGTTTTATTGATATTGCCAGGTGATAGTACCCGCATACATTTTTGAGAATTGTTGGATCCTATATTGTGATTGATATTGCCGGTGATTTTTTACCCGCATACATTTTCTTGAGAAGTTTTCTTCTATCTTTTATTGATATTGCCCGTGATTGTTACAATGGGCAAGCCTATGTTTTATTGATATTGCCGGTGATAGTACCCGCATACATTTTTGAGAATTGTTGGATCCTATATTGTGATTGATATTGCCGGTGATTTTTACCCGCATACATTTTCTTGAGAAGTTTTCTTCTATCTGTTATTGATATTGCCCGTGATTGTTACAACGGGCAAGCCTATTTTTTTTATTATTGATATTGCCAGATATTGCTACAATGGGTCTTGCTGAAATGAGACCTACCTTTTATATAGATGATCTGTTGACCTACAGTCTAGAGGAGCTAAGGGGGTTCTGTGAGGAGAGGGGCTTAGCAGTGAGTAGGACGGAGACTCAGCTATCCCTGCAGACATCCCTGAGACTTTGGCAACAAGACAGATGGAGATTCTTGGAGTCCCAGTACACCTACCAAGAGGGTAGTTGGTCTGAGGGTGGCTCTGGAGAGTCTGAAGAGGAGGAAGAAAGTGTTATGGAATATCTCATAGGTGGGGAGTTCCTTGATGAGTCTGGTGCCTATGGTAGTGCCAGGTTCCCCTCAGGGTCCCCAGAGGAGTTGGTGGACAGGCGGGAAGGTCCCATAGGTAGGGAGTCCCTTGCTGGATCTAGTGCACCGGGTAGCACCCAATCCCCTTCATGGTCCCCAGAGGAGTTGGGCCGACAGAGGGAGAGGGAGTACCAGCTGGAATTGGAGAGGCTCCAAATAGAGATTGCCCAGCTGGAGGCGCACCTAGCGCAGATAGCAGAAAAGGAGAAGTTAGCTCAAGAGGGTAGGTTACCCCTGGAGCACAGTTTTAATTGTCTGGATTCCCCAGAGAGGGTGGGGTCCAGTGGTGGCAGCAAAATTGAAGTGTATAGTGATGACAGTGTAGTACCCCACCCAGAGATGTAGCACCTGACTTGAAGGAGGGGGTTGATCTACACCAGGGGATTCAAGGATATGAGGTAGCCCCATTAATATGCAGTGGCCCTGAGGTGGATTGGGGAACTAGCGCAGGGGCCCATAGTCCTAGTGAAAGGAGGGATACTCTACCGACTCTGGATGAGAGGTGCAGGGAGAGGGGTTCCCCCGTGGTTGAAGTCCTGGTGTATGAGTGTGAGGACCGCCCAGAAGAGTGTGGGTTGAGTGATAGAGACAGTCAGTTAATGTCTCGCCCACTTCAAGAGAGTGGTGTGGGGTACGTTGTGAGACACTGGATTGTGAGGTAAAGGTTAGCACCTGCGTGGAACTGTGTAATCCAATTGTGGGAGAGCATATTGTGAGTTCCTATTTTCCAGAGCTAAACCAACATGTGTTAGAGTGCGAGTTCTCTGATCCTAGGGAACTTGCGCAGGAGGCAGACCTCTGGGTGAGTACCAGAGGCTCTGTAGAGGCATTAGGGAATGACCCTAAGAGAAGTGGTTCAGAAGTTTTCCAACCCAGAGTGCTGGGAAAGGTTAGGAGTGTTACAGCTGGGTCCCCTTGTTGTGAGGAGGTTGTAGGGCCTCACATCCTGTCTCATGGGAGCAGGAGTGAGACTGGGATAGGTCCCGAAGTGCCCCAGCCTCAGTCCCCAGGACTGGATGGTTCCATGAGGGAACACCAGGTGGGGAGCCTAGTCTGTCTGGATGGACCGTCCATTGTGGGGGGTACCCCAGTGTTAGGTGAGCTGGGAGTTCCTGTAGTCAGGCCTCCATCAGTTCTTGTGCCCGGCAGTGCCACTCCTAGGGGGAGGGTACGGAAGTCCGGTCTGAGGGATGAAAGGGGGAAGGAGTCCCCAGTGGAAGAGCCAGTGGGTCAGGGGCCAGTCAGAAGGGCTGAGCCCCCTAGGAGTGACCATGGTGACACCACTTCAGTCCTGGTTGGCCAGGCAGTTGTTCAGCCACAGGGGTTGGTCCCTGGGTTGGTAAGTCAGATCCAGGAGTTGTCTGCCCTGGAGGGAGGGACCACTGTAAGCAGTGTCCCGACCATTTTTTCTAAGAGCACCACTCCAGGTGGGAGGGTGCAGTATGCTGGAAGGGGGTGCAGAGGGAGGGAGTCCTCGCCTCTGACCCCGGTGCAACCTGCGGGTTTTTTCAGGTTGGTAGGTCAGTTGCAGGGTCCAGGCCCTGAACTGGTGGAGGGGTGTGTTTCCCTTGAGGGGGGCCTGTGTGCTCCCCAGGAAGTCCTGGTTGGCCAGGCAGTTGTTCAAGCACAGGGGTTGGTCCCTGAGATGGTAAGTCAGGTCCAGGTGTAGTCTGACCTGGAGGAAGGGACAACTGTAAGCAGTGTCCCGACCATTTTCTTTTTCTAAAAGCACCACTCCAGGTGGGAGGGTGCAGTATGCTGGAAGGGGGTGCAGAGGGAGGGAGTCCTCGCCTCTGACCCCAGTACCACCTGAGGGTTTTTCCAGGTTGATGGATCAGTTGCAGGGACAAGGCCCTGAACTAGTGGAAGAGTGTATTTTCCTTGGGGGAATTGGTGTACGCCCCCAGAAGTCCTGGGTTGCCAGGCACAGGCCCAGCCCAAGGGTACAGACCCTAGGTTGGGGGCCAGGTTCAGGGTGTCCCCCTGATCTGGAGGAAGGGGCAACTGCTAACAGTGCCCCTCCCGGTTTGTGTTATGGAGGCACCTCTCCAGGTGGGAGGGTGCCGGGCCCCAGTAAAGGGGGCGGGGAGAGGGCAGCCTCACCCCTGACCTCCGCCCAGTCTAAGGGTACCGACCCTATGCTGGGATACCAGTTGCAGGATAGAACCCCTGAACTGGTGGGCGAACTATGCAGGACACCTGCCTCAGGTGCCCTGACAATTCTGGAAGGGGGTATCGCTCCAGGTGGGAGGGTACCGAGCCCCAAAGAGGAGGACCGGGTGTGGGAGAGCCCACCCCAGTCTCTGGCCCAGCCGCTGGGTACAGGCCCAGGGCTGGTGGGTCAGTGTCCGGGTGCTTTGCCTGACCTGACAGGAGGGAGAGTGTACAAAAGGTGCCAGGCACCTGGGGTTACTGCCCCTCACTCTCTGATGCCACAAAAGTTTGAGAGCCCTGAGAGGTATAGGGCTTGGATTTCATCACTGACTACTGTCAGTGATTACTGGGGCTTGTTGTTTATCTGTTGGGACACACCTGGGGGCCAGTTAAGGTTAGATGCTGCACAGGTGGTGTCCACAGGTAAGGGGAAGAGTTCCCCATTGGTTGCCTTAGTGAGCCCTGAGAGGTATAAGGCCTGGGTCTCATCCCTGACTACTGTCAGTGGCTACTGTGGCTTATTGTTTATCTGTTGGGACACACCTGGGGGCCAGTTAAGGTTAGGTGCTGCACAGGTGGTGTCCACAGGTGAGGGGCAGAGTTCCCCATTGGTTATCTTAGTGGGCCCTGGGAGTGTGGACAGAGGGATCCACCAGGGTTCAGATTGGAGTAGAGCTGGCATATGCCCCTGCAGTTGCGGGCCAGTTCCGTGTTCTATCGCTCGAAGCAGGGAAGCCCATCAAAGTAGTGATTGGTCTACCCTGCGTTTTGGCTGGAAGGGGGTTGTGTTGGAAATGGCTCCTTTTGCAGGGTCACCCCTAAACTTTTTGCCTGCCTCCTGTATTTTTGCTGACCTGTTTCTGTTGGTTTTATGATTCTGGGCACTTTACCACTGCTGTTCAGTGCTAAAGTGCATATGCTCTCCCTTGGTAAATATGTCTATGTGAATTGGTATATCCCTTATTGGCTTATTTGGTTTACCTGTTAGTCCCTAGTAGTGTGGCCTGTGTGTGCCCAGGGCTGGTAAACCAAATGCTGCTGGTGGGCATGCAGCGCTGGTTTGCGCCACCCACAGAAGCAGCTTTTAAAGTGTGTCTCAGACCTGCCACTGCAGTGTCTGTGTGCAGTCCAGAACTGCCATCTTGGCTGTGAAGTGCACCCACTTCCCAGCCCCTGAACCTTCCCTTGGCATCCTGTAAGTCGCCCCTCGGGTAGGGTGCATTGTATGTGTAAGGTAGGACATGCCTTGGTGTGTGTAGCATGTCCTGGTAGTGAATTATGCACCATTTCGTTTTTCACTACTGTAAGGCTACCTGTTCCTCATAGGCTAGAATGGGCAGTTTGACTATTTCATGCTATAGTCCTAACTGACCCCAGGAACATGGTAGAAAAACGAATTTAGTATGCCTGAGCTCAGAATATTAAAATACACCTTTTAGTGAAGTTTATTTTTATATTCTGTGTTTGAAAATACCACTTTTAGAAAGTAGGTATTTTCTTGCCTAAGCCTTCCAGTGTGCTCTGCCGTTATGTGTATTGGCTGTCTGGTTTTAGAGGGGCAGGACAGGCTGAGTCAGACCTGGGTTGAATAGAGAGATCTGCATTTAGAGTGTGGGGAGGGGTGGCTCTTTGATCTGAATAGGGCTGTGCCTGGCAAGGTGAATGCTGGCTCCACCTCCCACTGTGTGTCTGCTAGCAGACCCCTCTTTCTGAAAGGAAGGATGCAGCCTGGTAAACAAAGTGCTCCAGGCCTGAGCAGAACTGGTTCTGGCTAGGTTCAGGGACTGGTAGCTTCAAGGATCAAAGGCTTTTGGGGTATAAATATCTGTGCTCAAACCCCTACTTTTGTATTGCTTTTGGATCTGGAGAGGAAACTCTGTCCGTGCCACTGGAGGAATCTGCAGGAAGTGACTGTCCTTGTGCTTGTGTGTTGTTTCTTGCACTGGCCTGCAGCAGTGACCACTGGACCTTGAAGAAGAGGAAAAGGAACTTTTGAGAGAACTTTTATTTTTGTTACAGCAATTACCCAAGGGCTAGGAAAAGAGCTAGCCTCCTGCTGGAGTCTCAGGCACATCAGACTCCACCACCAACCTCCTGCTTCTTCCCTGCGAGGATTGCTATCTGCTGATGAGGCTCCTGTGAGTTCCAGGGCCTCTAGTTTGCTTCAGAGAAAAGAGTGCTGGAAATCGTCGCTAACGCACGTTTGCGAGCCGCTGCAGCCGAGAGCGCTGGAAAAATCATCGCGCTGCTGCCGCAGGGTGCTCGCAACACGAAACCATCGCTAACGCACCTTTGCGAGCCGCTGCAGCTGAGACGCGCTGGAAGAATCATCGCGCTGCTGTCGCCGAGCGCTCGCAACCCCCAAAGAAATCATCGCTTCAAGACATCGCTTATGCGGACGCCGTGCGTCCGCCATTTTGATCGCATCGCACCGGATTTCGTCGCTCCCTCGCGGAGCGCCATTTCTTCGCATCGCAACACAATCGCACACGCAACAGGATCGTCGCATCGTCTTCGCCCTCGCGGCAAGGCCTCAGCGCATCGGCGGCCTAGCGTGAAGAAGTTTGTCGCATCGTCTCCGCACGCATCAGCAGATCGGCGCATCATCCTCCCTTGCGGCAAGGATTTTAACGCATCGCCGGCCTCGCGTGAGGAAATTCATCGCTAACACTTCTTTGCGACATTTTGTTGGTTTTGCTACTGAATACAGGTACTTTGTGAGAGAAAGGGTCGCAGAGACCACTGCTTTGGATTTGAACCTTATTGTTGCAACCTCTGAACGAGAAAGGGGCGCAGAGACCCCTGCTTTGAATTTGAACCTTACTCTTGCAACCTTTGAACTATCTTTGACAGTCCTTCAACAGCTATCCTATTTTTGACAGTATTGTGGCTTTTACAGTTATTGGTCTTGTGATAAATCTGCCTTTATATAAAGATACTTATTTTTTTATAACTACTTGTGTGGTGTCCCTTTGTAGTGTTCCTCACTGTGTTACTGTGTATGGTCATAAATGCTTCACACACTGCCTCTGAGATAAGCCTACCTGCTCGTGCTACGTTACCACAGGGTTGAGCAGGGGTATTAAAGAGGGTAGCCCTCTCACTCTGACTTAGGAAGAAGGGTCCCTACTTGGACAGTGGCCAGGCATTGCCAACTAGAGACCCCCATTTCTAACATTGGTGGTCAGCGGTGAGGATCTGGACTTGCATTTAAGATCGCATACAATAATTATAGTGTACACTACTAGTGAGTGCAGACCATAACGTACCGCATACATTTTTTGAGAGTTTTTTTAGGATCCTATATTGTAATTGATATTGCCGGTGATTTTTCTCCCGCACACATTTTCTGAGAGTTTTTGGGATCCTATATTGTGATTGATATTGCCGGTGATTTTTCACCCGCGCCCATTTTTTGAAAGTTTTTGGATCCCCTATTGTAATTGATATTGCCAGTGATTTTTCACCCGCGCACATTTCTGAGAGTTTTTGGGATCCTATATTGTGATTGATATTGCCGGTGATTTTTCACCCGCGCCCATTTTTTGAAAGTTTTTTGATCCCCTATTGTAATTGATATTGCCGGTGATTTTTCACCCGCGCACATTTCTGAGAGTTTTTGGATCCTATATTGTGATTGATATTGCCGGTGATTTTTCACCCGCTTACATTTTTTGAGAAGTTTTCTTCTGTCCTTTATTGATATTGCCCGTGATTGTTACAATGGGCAAGCCTATGTTTTATTGATATTGCCAGGTGATAGTACCCGCATACATTTTTGAGAATTGTTGGATCCTATATTGTGATTGATATTGCCGGTGATTTTTTACCCGCATACATTTTCTTGAGAAGTTTTCTTCTATCTTTTATTGATATTGCCCGTGATTGTTACAATGGGCAAGCCTATGTTTTATTGATATTGCCGGTGATAGTACCCGCATACATTTTTGAGAATTGTTGGATCCTATATTGTGATTGATATTGCCGGTGATTTTTACCCGCATACATTTTCTTGAGAAGTTTTCTTCTATCTGTTATTGATATTGCCCGTGATTGTTACAACGGGCAAGCCTATTTTTTTTATTATTGATATTGCCAGATATTGCTACAATGGGTCTTGCTGAAATGAGACCTACCTTTTATATAGATGATCTGTTGACCTACAGTCTAGAGGAGCTAAGGGGGTTCTGTGAGGAGAGGGGCTTAGCAGTGAGTAGGACGGAGACTCAGCTATCCCTGCAGACATCCCTGAGACTTTGGCAACAAGACAGATGGAGATTCTTGGAGTCCCAGTACACCTACCAAGAGGGTAGTTGGTCTGAGGGTGGCTCTGGAGAGTCTGAAGAGGAGGAAGAAAGTGTTATGGAATATCTCATAGGTGGGGAGTTCCTTGATGAGTCTGGTGCCTATGGTAGTGCCAGGTTCCCCTCAGGGTCCCCAGAGGAGTTGGTGGACAGGCGGGAAGGTCCCATAGGTAGGGAGTCCCTTGCTGGATCTAGTGCACCGGGTAGCACCCAATCCCCTTCATGGTCCCCAGAGGAGTTGGGCCGACAGAGGGAGAGGGAGTACCAGCTGGAATTGGAGAGGCTCCAAATAGAGATTGCCCAGCTGGAGGCGCACCTAGCGCAGATAGCAGAAAAGGAGAAGTTAGCTCAAGAGGGTAGGTTACCCCTGGAGCACAGTTTTAATTGTCTGGATTCCCCAGAGAGGGTGGGGTCCAGTGGTGGCAGCAAAATTGAAGTGTATAGTGATGACAGTGTAGTACCCCCACCCAGAGATGTAGCACCTGACTTGAAGGAGGGGGTTGATCTACACCAGGGGATTCAAGGATATGAGGTAGCCCCATTAATATGCAGTGGCCCTGAGGTGGATTGGGGAACTAGCGCAGGGGCCCATAGTCCTAGTGAAAGGAGGGATACTCTACCGACTCTGGATGAGAGGTGCAGGGAGAGGGGTTCCCCCGTGGTTGAAGTCCTGGTGTATGAGTGTGAGGACCGCCCAGAAGAGTGTGGGTTGAGTGATAGAGACAGTCAGTTAATGTCTCGCCCACTTCAAGAGAGTGGTGTGGGGTACGTTTGTGAGACACTGGATTGTGAGGTAAAGGTTAGCACCTGCGTGGAACTGTGTAATCCAATTGTGGGAGAGCATATTGTGAGTTCCTATTTTCCAGAGCTAAACCAACATGTGTTAGAGTGCGAGTTCTCTGATCCTAGGGAACTTGCGCAGGAGGCAGACCTCTGGGTGAGTACCAGAGGCTCTGTAGAGGCATTAGGGAATGACCCTAAGAGAAGTGGTTCAGAAGTTTTCCAACCCAGAGTGCTGGGAAAGGTTAGGAGTGTTACAGCTGGGTCCCCTTGTTGTGAGGAGGTTGTAGGGCCTCACATCCTGTCTCATGGGAGCAGGAGTGAGACTGGGATAGGTCCCGAAGTGCCCCAGCCTCAGTCCCCAGGACTGGATGGTTCCATGAGGGAACACCAGGTGGGGAGCCTAGTCTGTCTGGATGGACCGTCCATTGTGGGGGTACCCCAGTGTTAGGTGAGCTGGGAGTTCCTGTAGTCAGGCCTCCATCAGTTCTTGTGCCCGGCAGTGCCACTCCTAGGGGGAGGGTACGGAAGTCCGGTCTGAGGGATGAAAGGGGGAAGGAGTCCCCAGTGGAAGAGCCAGTGGGTCAGGGGCCAGTCAGAAGGGCTGAGCCCCCTAGGAGTGACCATGGTGACACCACTTCAGTCCTGGTTGGCCAGGCAGTTGTTCAGCCACAGGGGTTGGTCCCTGGGTTGGTAAGTCAGATCCAGGAGTTGTCTGCCCTGGAGGGAGGGACAACTGTAAGCAGTGTCCCGACCATTTTTTCTAAGAGCACCACTCCAGGTGGGAGGGTGCAGTATGCTGGAAGGGGGTGCAGAGGGAGGGAGTCCTCGCCTCTGACCCCGGTGCAACCTGCGGGTTTTTTCAGGTTGGTAGGTCAGTTGCAGGGTCCAGGCCCTGAACTGGTGGAGGGGTGTGTTTCCCTTGAGGGGGCCTGTGTGCTCCCCAGGAAGTCCTGGTTGGCCAGGCAGTTGTTCAAGCACAGGGGTTGGTCCCTGAGATGGTAAGTCAGGTCCAGGTGTAGTCTGACCTGGAGGAAGGGACAACTGTAAGCAGTGTCCCGACCATTTTCTTTTCTAAAAGCACCACTCCAGGTGGGAGGGTGCAGTATGCTGGAAGGGGGTGCAGAGGGAGGGAGTCCTCGCCTCTGACCCCAGTACCACCTGAGGGTTTTTCCAGGTTGATGGATCAGTTGCAGGGACAAGGCCCTGAACTAGTGGAAGAGTGTATTTTCCTTGGGGGAATTGGTGTACGCCCCCAGAAGTCCTGGGTTGCCAGGCACAGGCCCAGCCCAAGGGTACAGACCCTAGGTTGGGGGCCAGGTTCAGGGTGTCCCCCTGATCTGGAGGAAGGGGCAACTGCTAACAGTGCCCCTCCCGGTTTGTGTTATGGAGGCACCTCTCCAGGTGGGAGGGTGCCGGGCCCCAGTAAAGGGGGCGGGGAGAGGGCAGCCTCACCCCTGACCTCCGCCCAGTCTAAGGGTACAGACCCTATGCTGGGATACCAGTTGCAGGATAGAACCCCTGAACTGGTGGGCGAATTATGCAGGACACCTGCCTCAGGTGCCCTGACAATTCTGGAAGGGGGTATCGCTCCAGGTGGGAGGGTACCGAGCCCCAAAGAGGAGGACCGGGTGTGGGAGAGCCCACCCCAGTCTCTGGCCCAGCCGCTGGGTACAGGCCCAGGGCTGGTGGGTCAGTGTCCGGGTGCTTTGCCTGACCTGACAGGAGGGAGAGTGTACAAAAGGTGCCAGGCACCTGGGGTTACTGCCCCTCACTCTCTGATGCCACAAAAGTTTGAGAGCCCTGAGAGGTATAGGGCTTGGATTTCATCACTGACTACTGTCAGTGATTACTGGGGCTTGTTGTTTATCTGTTGGGACACACCTGGGGGCCAGTTAAGGTTAGATGCTGCACAGGTGGTGTCCACAGGTAAGGGGAAGAGTTCCCCATTGGTTGCCTTAGTGAGCCCTGAGAGGTATAAGGCCTGGGTCTCATCCCTGACTACTGTCAGTGGCTACTGTGGCTTATTGTTTATCTGTTGGGACACACCTGGGGGCCAGTTAAGGTTAGGTGCTGCACAGGTGGTGTCCACAGGTGAGGGGCAGAGTTCCCCATTGGTTATCTTAGTGGGCCCTGGGAGTGTGGACAGAGGGATCCACCAGGGTTCAGATTGGAGTAGAGCTGGCATATGCCCCTGCAGTTGCGGGCCAGTTCCGTGTTCTATCGCCTCGAAGCAGGGAAGCCCATCAAAGTAGTGATTGGTCTACCCTGCGTTTTGGCTGGAAGGGGGTTGTGTTGGAAATGGCCCTTTTTGCAGGGTCACCCCTAAACTTTTTGCCTGCCTCCTGTATTTTTGCTGACCTGTTTCTGTTGGTTTTATGATTCTGGGCACTTTACCACTGCTGTTCAGTGCTAAAGTGCATATGCTCTCCCTTGGTAAATATGTCTATGTGAATTGGTATATCCCTTATTGGCTTATTTGGTTTACCTGTTAGTCCCTAGTAGTGTGGCCTGTGTGTGCCCAGGGCTGGTAAACCAAATGCTGCTGGTGGGCATGCAGCGCTGGTTTGCGCCACCCACAGAAGCAGCTTTTAAAGTGTGTCTCAGACCTGCCACTGCAGTGTCTGTGTGCAGTCCAGAACTGCCATCTTGGCTGTGAAGTGCACCCACTTCCCAGCCCCTGAACCTTCCCTTGGCATCCTGTAAGTCGCCCTCGGGTAGGGTGCATTGTATGTGTAAGGTAGGACATGCCTTGGTGTGTGTAGCATGTCCTGGTAGTGAATTATGCACCATTTCGTTTTTCACTACTGTAAGGCTACCTGTTCCTCATAGGCTAGAATGGGCAGTTTGACTATTACATGCTATAGTCCTAACTGACCCCAGGAACATGGTAGAAAAACGAATTTAGTATGCCTGAGCTCAGAATATTAAAATACACCTTTTAGTGAAGTTTATTTTTATATTCTGTGTTTGAAAATACCACTTTTAGAAAGTAGGTATTTTCTTGCCTAAGCCTTCCAGTGTGCTCTGCCGTTATGTGTATTGGCTGTCTGGTTTTAGAGGGGCAGGACAGGCTGAGTCAGACCTGGGTTGAATAGAGAGATCTGCATTTAGAGTGTGGGGAGGGGTGGCTCTTTGATCTGAATAGGGCTGTGCCTGGCAAGGTGAATGCTGGCTCCACCTCCCACTGTGTGTCTGCTAGCAGACCCCCTCTTTCTGAAAGGAAGGATGCAGCCTGGTAAACAAAGTGCTCCAGGCCTGAGCAGAACTGGTTCTGGCTAGGTTCAGGGACTGGTAGCTTCAAGGATCAAAGGCTTTTGGGGTATAAATATCTGTGCTCAAACCCCTACTTTTGTATTGCTTTTGGATCTGGAGAGGAAACTCTGTCCGTGCCACTGGAGGAATCTGCAGGAAGTGACTGTCCTTGTGCTTGTGTGTTGTTTCTTGCACTGGCCTGCAGCAGTGACCACTGGACCTTGAAGAAGAGGAAAAGGAACTTTTGAGAGAACTTTTATTTTTGTTACAGCAATTACCCAAGGGCTAGGAAAAGAGCTAGCCTCCTGCTGGAGTCTCAGGCACATCAGACTCCACCACCAACCTCCTGCTTCTTCCCTGCGAGGATTGCTATCTGCTGATGAGGCTCCTGTGAGTTCCAGGGCCTCTAGTTTGCTTCAGAGAAAAGAGTGCTGGAAATCGTCGCTAACGCACGTTTGCGAGCCGCTGCAGCCGAGAGCGCTGGAAAAATCATCGCGCTGCTGCCGCAGGGTGCTCGCAACACGAAACCATCGCTAACGCACCTTTGCGAGCCGCTGCAGCTGAGACGCGCTGGAAGAATCATCGCGCTGCTGTCGCCGAGTGCTCGCAACCCCCAAAGAAATCATCGCTTCAAGACATCGCTTTGCGGACGCCGTGCGTCCGCCATTTTGATCGCATCGCACCGGATTTCGTCGCTCCTCGCGGAGCGCCATTTCTTCGCATCGCAACACAATCGCACACGCAACAGGATCGTCGCATCGTCTTCGCCCTCGCGGCAAGGCCTCAGCGCATCGGCGGCCTAGCGTGAAGAAGTTTGTCGCATCGTCTCCGCACGCATCAGCAGATCGGCGCATCATCCTCCCTTGCAGCAAGGATTTTAACGCATCGCCGGCCTCGCGTGAGGAAATTCATCGCTAACACTTCTTTGCGACATTTTGTTGGTTTTGCTACTGAATACAGGTACTTTGTGAGAGAAAGGGTCGCAGAGACCACTGCTTTGGATTTGAACCTTATTGTTGCAACCTCTGAACGAGAAAGGGGCGCAGAGACCCCTGCTTTGAATTTGAACCTTACTCTTGCAACCTTTGAACTATCTTTGACAGTCCTTCAACAGCTATCCTATTTTTGACAGTATTGTGGCTTTTACAGTTATTGGTCTTGTGATAAATCTGCCTTTATATAAAGATACTTATTTTTTTATAACTACTTGTGTGGTGTCCCTTTGTAGTGTTCCTCACTGTGTTACTGTGTATGGTCATAAATGCTTCACACACTGCCTCTGAGATAAGCCTACCTGCTCGTGCTACGTTACCACAGGGTTGAGCAGGGGTATTAAAGAGGGTAGCCCTCTCACTCTGACTTAGGAAGAAGGGTCCCTACTTGGACAGTGGCCAGGCATTGCCAACTAGAGACCCCCATTTCTAACATTGGTGGTCAGCGGTGAGGATCTGGACTTGCATTTAAGATCGCATACAATAATTATAGTGTACACTACTAGTGAGTGCAGACCATAACGTACCGCATACATTTTTTGAGAGTTTTTTTAGGATCCTATATTGTAATTGATATTGCCGGTGATTTTTCACCCGCACACATTTTCTGAGAGTTTTTGGGATCCTATATTGTGATTGATATTGCCGGTGATTTTTCACCCGCGCCCATTTTTTGAAAGTTTTTGATCCCCTATTGTAATTGATATTGCCAGTGATTTTTCACCCGCGCACATTTCTGAGAGTTTTTGGGATCCTATATTGTGATTGATATTGCCGGTGATTTTTCACCCGCGCCCATTTTTTGAAAGTTTTTTGATCCCCTATTGTAATTGATATTGCCGGTGATTTTTCACCCGCGCACATTTCTGAGAGTTTTTGGATCCTATATTGTGATTGATATTGCCGGTGATTTTTCACCCGCTTACATTTTTTGAGAAGTTTTCTTCTGTCCTTTATTGATATTGCCCGTGATTGTTACAATGGGCAAGCCTATGTTTTATTGATATTGCCAGGTGATAGTACCCGCGATACATTTTTGAGAATTGTTGGATCCTATATTGTGATTGATATTGCCGGTGATTTTTTACCCGCATACATTTTCTTGAGAAGTTTTCTTCTATCTTTTATTGATATTGCCCGTGATTGTTACAATGGGCAAGCCTATGTTTTATTGATATTGCCGGTGATAGTACCCGCATACATTTTTGAGAATTGTTGGATCCTATATTGTGATTGATATTGCCGGTGATTTTTTACCCGCATACATTTTCTTGAGAAGTTTTCTTCTATCTGTTATTGATATTGCCCGTGATTGTTACAACGGGCAAGCCTATTTTTTTTATTATTGATATTGCCAGATATTGCTACAATGGGTCTTGCTGAAATGAGACCTACCTTTTATATAGATGATCTGTTGACCTACAGTCTAGAGGAGCTAAGGGGGTTCTGTGAGGAGAGGGGCTTAGCAGTGAGTAGGACGGAGACTCAGCTATCCCTGCAGACATCCCTGAGACTTTGGCAACAAGACAGATGGAGATTCTTGGAGTCCCAGTACACCTACCAAGAGGGTAGTTGGTCTGAGGGTGGCTCTGGAGAGTCTGAAGAGGAGGAAGAAAGTGTTATGGAATATCTCATAGGTGGGGAGTTCCTTGATGAGTCTGGTGCCTATGGTAGTGCCAGGTTCCCCTCAGGGTCCCCAGAGGAGTTGGTGGACAGGCGGGAAGGTCCCATAGGTAGGGAGTCCCTTGCTGGATCTAGTGCACAGGGTAGCACCCAATCCCCTTCATGGTCCCCAGAGGAGTTGGGCCGACAGAGGGAGAGGGAGTACCAGCTGGAATTGGAGAGGCTCCAAATAGAGATTGCCCAGCTGGAGGCGCACCTAGCGCAGATAGCAGAAAAGGAGAAGTTAGCTCAAGAGGGTAGGTTACCCCTGGAGCACAGTTTTAATTGTCTGGATTCCCCAGAGAGGGTGGGGTCCAGTGGTGGCAGCAAAATTGAAGTGTATAGTGATGACAGTGTAGTACCCCCACCCAGAGATGTAGCACCTGACTTGAAGGAGGGGGTTGATCTACACCAGGGGATTCAAGGACATGAGGTAGCCCCATTAATATGCAGTGGCCCTGAGGTGGATTGGGGAACTAGCGCAGGGGCCCATAGTCCTAGTGAAAGGAGGGATACTCTACCGACTCTGGATGAGAGGTGCAGGGAGAGGGGTTCCCCCGTGGTTGAAGTCCTGGTGTATGAGTGTGAGGACCGCCCAGAAGAGTGTGGGTTGAGTGATAGAGACAGTCAGTTAATGTCTCGCCCACTTCAAGAGAGTGGTGTGGGGTACGTGTGTGAGACACTGGATTGTGAGGTAAAGGTTAGCACCTGCGTGGAACTGTGTAATCCAATTGTGGGAGAGCATATTGTGAGTTCCTATTTTCCAGAGCTAAACCAACATGTGTTAGAGTGCGAGTTCTCTGATCCTAGGGAACTTGCGCAGGAGGCAGACCTCTGGGTGAGTACCAGAGGCTCTGTAGAGGCATTAGGGAATGACCCTAAGAGAAGTGGTTCAGAAGTTTTCCAACCCAGAGTGCTGGGAAAGGTTAGGAGTGTTACAGCTGGGTCCCCTTGTTGTGAGGAGGTTGTAGGGCCTCACATCCTGTCTCATGGGAGCAGGAGTGAGACTGGGATAGGTCCCGAAGTGCCCCAGCCTCAGTCCCCAGGACTGGATGGTTCCATGAGGGAACACCAGGTGGGGAGCCTAGTCTGTCTGGATGGACCGTCCATTGTGGGGGTACCCCAGTGTTAGGTGAGCTGGGAGTTCCTGTAGTCAGGCCTCCATCAGTTCTTGTGCCCGGCAGTGCCACTCCTAGGGGGAGGGTACGGAAGTCCGGTCTGAGGGATGAAAGGGGGAAGGAGTCCCCAGTGGAAGAGCCAGTCGGTCAGGGGCCAGTCAGAAGGGCTGAGCCCCCTAGGAGTGACCATGGTGACACCACTTCAGTCCTGGTTGGCCAGGCAGTTGTTCAGCCACAGGGGTTGGTCCCTGGGTTGGAAAGTCAGATCCAGGAGTTGTCTGCCCTGGAGGGAGGGACAACTGTAAGCAGTGTCCCGACCATTTTTTCTAAGAGCACCACTCCAGGTGGGAGGGTGCAGTATGCTGGAAGGGGGTGCAGAGGGAGGGAGTCCTCGCCTCTGACCCCGGTGCAACCTGCGGGTTTTTTCAGGTTGGTAGGTCAGTTGCAGGGTCCAGGCCCTGAACTGGTGGAGGGGTGTGTTTCCCTTGAGGGGGCCTGTGTGCTCCCCAGGAAGTCCTGGTTGGCCAGGCAGTTGTTCAAGCACAGGGGTTGGTCCCTGAGATGGTAAGTCAGGTCCAGGTGTAGTCTGACCTGGAGGAAGGGACAACTGTAAGCAGTGTCCCGACCATTTTCTTTTCTAAAAGCACCACTCCAGGTGGGAGGGTGCAGTATGCTGGAAGGGGGTGCAGAGGGAGGGAGTCCTCGCCTCTGACCCCAGTACCACCTGAGGGTTTTTCCAGGTTGATGGATCAGTTGCAGGGACAAGGCCCTGAACTAGTGGAAGAGTGTATTTTCCTTGGGGGAATTGGTGTACGCCCCCAGAAGTCCTGGGTTGCCAGGCACAGGCCCAGCCCAAGGGTACAGACCCTAGGTTGGGGGGCCAGGTTCAGGGTGTCCCCCTGATCTGGAGGAAGGGGCAACTGCTAACAGTGCCCCTCCCGGTTTGTGTTATGGAGGCACCTCTCCAGGTGGGAGGGTGCCGGGCCCCAGTAAAGGGGGCGGGGAGAGGGCAGCCTCACCCCTGACCTCCGCCCAGTCTAAGGGTACAGACCCTATGCTGGGATACCAGTTGCAGGATAGAACCCCTGAACTGGTGGGCGAATTATGCAGGACACCTGCCTCAGGTGCCCTGACAATTCTGGAAGGGGGTATCGCTCCAGGTGGGAGGGTACCGAGCCCCAAAGAGGAGGACCGGGTGTGGGAGAGCCCACCCCAGTCTCTGGCCCAGCCGCTGGGTACAGGCCCAGGGCTGGTGGGTCAGTGTCCGGGTGCTTTGCCTGACCTGACAGGAGGGAGAGTGTACAAAAGGTGCCAGGCACCTGGGGTTACTGCCCCTCACTCTCTGATGCCACAAAAGTTTGAGAGCCCTGAGAGGTATAGGGCTTGGATTTCATCACTGACTACTGTCAGTGATTACTGGGGCTTGTTGTTTATCTGTTGGGACACACCTGGGGGCCAGTTAAGGTTAGATGCTGCACAGGTGGTGTCCACAGGTAAGGGGAAGAGTTCCCCATTGGTTGCCTTAGTGAGCCCTGAGAGGTATAAGGGCTGGGTCTCATCCCTGACTACTGTCAGTGGCTACTGTGGCTTATTGTTTATCTGTTGGGACACACCTGGGGGCCAGTTAAGGTTAGGTGCTGCACAGGTGGTGTCCACAGGTGAGGGGCAGAGTTCCCCATTGGTTATCTTAGTGGGCCCTGGGAGTGTGGACAGAGGGATCCACCAGGGTTCAGATTGGAGTAGAGCTGGCATATGCCCCTGCAGTTGCGGGCCAGTTCCGTGTTCTATCGCCTCGAAGCAGGGAAGCCCATCAAAGTAGTGATTGGTCTACCCTGCGTTTTGGCTGGAAGGGGTTGTGTTGGAAATGGCTCCTTTTGCAGGGTCACCCCTAAACTTTTTGCCTGCCTCCTGTATTTTTGCTGACCTGTTTCTGTTGGTTTTATGATTCTGGGCACTTTACCACTGCTGTTCAGTGCTAAAGTGCATATGCTCTCCCTTGGTAAATATGTCAATGTGAATTGGTATATCCCTTATTGGCTTATTTGGTTTACCTGTTAGTCCCTAGTAGTGTGGCCTGTGTGTGCCCAGGGCTGGTAAACCAAATGCTGCTGGTGGGCATGCAGCGCTGGTTTGCGCCACCCACAGAAGCAGCTTTTAAAGTGTGTCTCAGACCTGCCACTGCAGTGTCTGTGTGCAGTCCAGAACTGCCATCTTGGCTGTGAAGTGCACCCACTTCCCAGCCCCTGAACCTTCCCTTGGCATCCTGTAAGTCGCCCCTCGGGTAGGGTGCATTGTATGTGTAAGGTAGGACATGCCTTGGTGTGTGTAGCATGTCCTGGTAGTGAATTATGCACCATTTCGTTTTTCACTACTGTAAGGCTACCTGTTCCTCATAGGCTAGAATGGGCAGTTTGACTATTACATGCTATAGTCCTAACTGACCCCAGGAACATGGTAGAAAAACGAATTTAGTATGCCTGAGCTCAGAATATTAAAATACACCTTTTAGTGAAGTTTATTTTTATATTCTGTGTTTGAAAATACCACTTTTAGAAAGTAGGTATTTTCTTGCCTAAGCCTTCCAGTGTGCTCTGCCGTTATGTGTATTGGCTGTCTGGTTTTAGAGGGGCAGGACAGGCTGAGTCAGACCTGGGTTGAATAGAGAGATCTGCATTTAGAGTGTGGGGAGGGGTGGCTCTTTGATCTGAATAGGGCTGTGCCTGGCAAGGTGAATGCTGGCTCCACCTCCCACTGTGTGTCTGCTAGCAGACCCCCTCTTTCTGAAAGGAAGGATGCAGCCTGGTAAACAAAGTGCTCCAGGCCTGAGCAGAACTGGTTCTGGCTAGGTTCAGGGACTGGTAGCTTCAAGGATCAAAGGCTTTTGGGGTATAAATATCTGTGCTCAAACCCCTACTTTTGTATTGCTTTTGGATCTGGAGAGGAAACTCTGTCCGTGCCACTGGAGGAATCTGCAGGAAGTGACTGTCCTTGTGCTTGTGTGTTGTTTCTTGCACTGGCCTGCAGCAGTGACCACTGGACCTTGAAGAAGAGGAAAAGGAACTTTTGAGAGAACTTTTATTTTTGTTACAGCAATTACCCAAGGGCTAGGAAAAGAGCTAGCCTCCTGCTGGAGTCTCAGGCACATCAGACTCCACCACCAACCTCCTGCTTCTTCCCTGCGAGGATTGCTATCTGCTGATGAGGCTCCTGTGAGTTCCAGGGCCTCTAGTTTGCTTCAGAGAAAAGAGTGCTGGAAATCGTCGCTAACGCACGTTTGCGAGCCGCTGCAGCCGAGAGCGCTGGAAAAATCATCGCGCTGCTGCCGCTGGGTGCTCGCAACACGAAACCATCGCTAACGCCCCTTTGCGAGCCGCTGCAGCTGAGACGCGCTGGAAGAATCATCGCGCTGCTGTCGCCGAGCGCTCGCAACCCCCAAAGAAATCATCGCTTCAAGACATCGCTTTGCGGACGCCGTGCGTCCGCCATTTTGATCGCATCGCACCGGATTTCGTCGCTCCTCGCGGAGCGCCATTTCTTCGCATCGCAACACAATCGCACACGCAACAGGATCGTCGCATCGTCTTCGCCCTCGCAGCAAGGCCTCAGCGCATCGGCGGCCTAGCGTGAAGAAGTTTGTCGCATCGTCTCCGCACGCATCAGCAGATCGGCGCATCATCCTCCCTTGCGGCAAGGATTTTAACGCATCGCCGGCCTCGCGTGAGGAAATTCATCGCTAACACTTCTTTGCGACATTTTGTTGGTTTTGCTACTGAATACAGGTACTTTGTGAGAGAAAGGGTCGCAGAGACCACTGCTTTGGATTTGAACCTTATTGTTGCAACCTCTGAACGAGAAAGGGCGCAGAGACCCCTGCTTTGAATTTGAACCTTACTCTTGCAACCTTTGAACTATCTTTGACAGTCCTTCAACAGCTATCCTATTTTTGACAGTATTGTGGCTTTTACAGTTATTGGTCTTGTGATAAATCTGCCTTTATATAAAGATACTTATTTTTTTATAACTACTTGTGTGGTGTCCCTTTGTAGTGTTCCTCACTGTGTTACTGTGTATGGTCATAAATGCTTCACACACTGCCTCTGAGATAAGCCTACCTGCTCGTGCTACGTTACCACAGGGTTGAGCAGGGGTATTAAAGAGGGTAGCCCTCTCACTCTGACTTAGGAAGAAGGGTCCCTACTTGGACAGTGGCCAGGCATTGCCAACTAGAGACCCCCATTTCTAACATTGGTGGTCAGCGGTGAGGATCTGGACTTGCATTTATGATCGCATACAATAATTATAGTGTACACTACTAGTGAGTGCAGACCATAACGTACCGCATACATTTTTTGAGAGTTTTTTTAGGATCCTATATTGTAATTGATATTGCCGGTGATTTTTCACCCGCACACATTTTCTGAGAGTTTTTGGGATCCTATATTGTGATTGATATTGCCGGTGATTTTTCACCCGCGCCCATTTTTTGAAAGTTTTTGATCCCCTATTGTAATTGATATTGCCAGTGATTTTTCACCCGCGCACATTTCTGAGAGTTTTTGGGATCCTATATTGTGATTGATATTGCCGGTGATTTTTCACCCGCGCCCATTTTTTGAAAGTTTTTTGATCCCCTATTGTAATTGATATTGCCGGTGATTTTTCACCCGCGCACATTTCTGAGAGTTTTTGGATCCTATATTGTGATTGATATTGCCGGTGATTTTTCACCCGCTTACATTTTTTGAGAAGTTTTCTTCTGTCCTTTATTGATATTGCCCGTGATTGTTACAATGGGCAAGCCTATGTTTTATTGATATTGCCAGGTGATAGTACCCGCATACATTTTTGAGAATTGTTGGATCCTATATTGTGATTGATATTGCCGGTGATTTTTTACCCGCATACATTTTCTTGAGAAGTTTTCTTCTATCTTTTATTGATATTGCCCGTGATTGTTACAATGGGCAAGCCTATGTTTTATTGATATTGCCGGTGATAGTACCCGCATACATTTTTGAGAATTGTTGGATCCTATATTGTGATTGATATTGCCGGTGATTTTTTACCCGCATACATTTTCTTGAGAAGTTTTCTTCTATCTGTTATTGATATTGCCCGTGATTGTTACAACGGGCAAGCCTATTTTTTTTATTATTGATATTGCCAGATATTGCTACAATGGGTCTTGCTGAAATGAGACCTATCTTTTATATAGATGATCTGTTGACCTACAGTCTAGAGGAGCTAAGGGGGTTCTGTGAGGAGAGGGGCTTAGCAGTGAGTAGGACGGAGACTCAGCTATCCCTGCAGACATCCCTGAGACTTTGGCAACAAGACAGATGGAGATTCTTGGAGTCCCAGTACACCTACCAAGAGGGTAGTTGGTCTGAGGGTGGCTCTGGAGAGTCTGAAGAGGAGGAAGAAAGTGTTATGGAATATCTCATAGGTGGGGAGTTCCTTGATGAGTCTGGTGCCTATGGTAGTGCCAGGTTCCCCTCAGGGTCCCCAGAGGAGTTGGTGGACAGGCGGGAAGGTCCCATAGGTAGGGAGTCCCTTGCTGGATCTAGTGCACAGGGTAGCACCCAATCCCCTTCATGGTCCCCAGAGGAGTTGGGCCGACAGAGGGAGAGGGAGTACCAGCTGGAATTGGAGAGGCTCCAAATAGAGATTGCCCAGCTGGAGGCGCACCTAGCGCAGATAGCAGAAAAGGAGAAGTTAGCTCAAGAGGGTAGGTTACCCCTGGAGCACAGTTTTAATTGTCTGGATTCCCCAGAGAGGGTGGGGTCCAGTGGTGGCAGCAAAATTGAAGTGTATAGTGATGACAGTGTAGTACCCCCACCCAGAGATGTAGCACCTGACTTGAAGGAGGGGGTTGATCTACACCAGGGGATTCAAGGATATGAGGTAGCCCCATTAATATGCAGTGGCCCTGAGGTGGATTGGGGAACTAGCGCAGGGGCCCATAGTCCTAGTGAAAGGAGGGATACTCTACCGACTCTGGATGAGAGGTGCAGGGAGAGGGGTTCCCCCGTGGTTGAAGTCCTGGTGTATGAGTGTGAGGACCGCCCAGAAGAGTGTGGGTTGAGTGATAGAGACAGTCAGTTAATGTCTCGCCCACTTCAAGAGAGTGGTGTGGGGTACGTGTGTGAGACACTGGATTGTGAGGTAAAGGTTAGCACCTGCGTGGAACTGTGTAATCCAATTGTGGGAGAGCATATTGTGAGTTCCTATTTTCCAGAGCTAAACCAACATGTGTTAGAGTGCGAGTTCTCTGATCCTAGGGAACTTGCGCAGGAGGCAGACCTCTGGGTGAGTACCAGAGGCTCTGTAGAGGCATTAGGGAATGACCCTAAGAGAAGTGGTTCAGAAGTTTTCCAACCCAGAGTGCTGGGAAAGGTTAGGAGTGTTACAGCTGGGTCCCCTTGTTGTGAGGAGGTTGTAGGGCCTCACATCCTGTCTCATGGGAGCAGGAGTGAGACTGGGATAGGTCCCGAAGTGCCCCAGCCTCAGTCCCCAGGACTGGATGGTTCCATGAGGGAACACCAGGTGGGGAGCCTAGTCTGTCTGGATGGACCGTCCATTGTGGGGGTACCCCAGTGTTAGGTGAGCTGGGAGTTCCTGTAGTCAGGCCTCCATCAGTTCTTGTGCCTGGCAGTGCCACTCCTAGGGGAGGGTACGGAAGTCCGGTCTGAGGGATGAAAGGGGGAAGGAGTCCCCAGTGGAAGAGCCAGTGGGTCAGGGGCCAGTCAGAAGGGCTGAGCCCCCTAGGAGTGACCATGGTGACACCACTTCAGTCCTGGTTGGCCAGGCAGTTGTTCAGCCACAGGGGTTGGTCCCTGGGTTGGTAAGTCAGATCCAGGAGTTGTCTGCCCTGGAGGGAGGGACAACTGTAAGCAGTGTCCCGACCATTTTTTCTAAGAGCACCACTCCAGGTGGGAGGGTGCAGTATGCTGGAAGGGGGTGCAGAGGGAGGGAGTCCTCGCCTCTGACCCCGGTGCAACCTGCGGGTTTTTTCAGGTTGGTAGGTCAGTTGCAGGGTCCAGGCCCTGAACTGGTGGAGGGGTGTGTTTCCCTTGAGGGGGCCTGTGTGCTCCCCAGGAAGTCCTGGTTGGCCAGGCAGTTGTTCAAGCACAGGGGTTGGTCCCTGAGATGGTAAGTCAGGTCCAGGTGTAGTCTGACCTGGAGGAAGGGACAACTGTAAGCAGTGTCCCGACCATTTTCTTTTCTAAAAGCACCACTCCAGGTGGGAGGGTGCAGTAGTGCTGGAAGGGGGTGCAGAGGGAGGGAGTCCTCGCCTCTGACCCCAGTACCACCTGAGGGTTTTTCCAGGTTGATGGATCAGTTGCAGGGACAAGGCCCTGAACTAGTGGAAGAGTGTATTTTCCTTGGGGGAATTGGTGTACGCCCCAGAAGTCCTGGGTTGCCAGGCACAGGCCCAGCCCAAGGGTACAGACCCTAGGTTGGGGGCCAGGTTCAGGGTGTCCCCCTGATCTGGAGGAAGGGGCAACTGCTAACAGTGCCCCTCCCGGTTTGTGTTATGGAGGCACCTCTCCAGGTGGGAGGGTGCCGGGCCCCAGTAAAGGGGGCGGGGAGAGGGCAGCCTCACCCCTGACCTCCGCCCAGTCTAAGGGTACAGACCCTATGCTGGGATACCAGTTGCAGGATAGAACCCCTGAACTGGTGGGCGAATTATGCAGGACACCTGCCTCAGGTGCCCTGACAATTCTGGAAGGGGGTATCGCTCCAGGTGGGAGGGTACCGAGCCCCAAAGAGGAGGACCGGGTGTGGGAGAGCCCACCCCAGTCTCTGGCCCAGCCGCTGGGTACAGGCCCAGGGCTGGTGGGTCAGTGTCCGGGTGCTTTGCCTGACCTGACAGGAGGGAGAGTGTACAAAAGGTGCCAGGCACCTGGGGTTACTGCCCCTCACTCTCTGATGCCACAAAAGTTTGAGAGCCCTGAGAGGTATAGGGCTTGGATTTCATCACTGACTACTGTCAGTGATTACTGGGGCTTGTTGTTTATCTGTTGGGACACACCTGGGGGCCAGTTAAGGTTAGATGCTGCACAGGTGGTGTCCACAGGTAAGGGGAAGAGTTCCCCATTGGTTGCCTTAGTGAGCCCTGAGAGGTATAAGGCCTGGGTCTCATCCCTGACTACTGTCAGTGGCTACTGTGGCTTATTGTTTATCTGTTGGGACACACCTGGGGGCCAGTTAAGGTTAGGTGCTGCACAGGTGGTGTCCACAGGTGAGGGGCAGAGTTCCCCATTGGTTATCTTAGTGGGCCCTGGGAGTGTGGACAGAGGGATCCACCAGGGTTCAGATTGGAGTAGAGCTGGCATATGCCCCTGCAGTTGCGGGCCAGTTCCGTGTTCTATCGCCCGAAGCAGGGAAGCCCATCAAAGTAGTGATTGGTCTACCCTGCGTTTTGGCTGGAAGGGGGTTGTGTTGGAAATGGCTCCTTTTTGCAGGGTCACCCCTAAACTTTTTGCCTGCCTCCTGTATTTTTGCTGACCTGTTTCTGTTGGTTTTATGACTCTGGGCACTTTACCACTGCTGTTCAGTGCTAAAGTGCATATGCTCTCCCTTGGTAAATATGTCAATGTGAATTGGTATATCCCTTATTGGCTTATTTGGTTTACCTGTTAGTCCCTAGTAGTGTGGCCTGTGTGTGCCCAGGGCTGGTAAACCAAATGCTGCTGGTGGGCATGCAGCGCTGGTTTGCGCCACCCACAGAAGCAGCTTTTAAAGTGTGTCTCAGACCTGCCACTGCAGTGTCTGTGTGCAGTCCAGAACTGCCATCTTGGCTGTGAAGTGCACCCACTTCCCAGCCCCTGAACCTTCCCTTGGCATCCTGTAAGTCGCCCTCGGGTAGGGTGCATTGTATGGGTAAGGTAGGACATGCCTTGGTGTGTGTAGCATGTCCTGGTAGTGAATTATGCACCATTTCGTTTTTCACTACTGTAAGGCTACCTGTTCCTCATAGGCTAGAATGGGCAGTTTGACTATTACATGCTATAGTCCTAACTGACCCCAGGAACATGGTAGAAAAACGAATTTAGTATGCCTGAGCTCAGAATATTAAAATACACCTTTTAGTGAAGTTTATTTTTATATTCTGTGTTTGAAAATACCACTTTTAGAAAGTAGGTATTTTCTTGCCTAAGCCTTCCAGTGTGCTCTGCCGTTATGTGTATTGGCTGTCTGGTTTTAGAGGGGCAGGACAGGCTGAGTCAGACCTGGGTTGAATAGAGAGATCTGCATTTAGAGTGTGGGGAGGGGTGGCTCTTTGATCTGAATAGGGCTGTGCCTGGCAAGGTGAATGCTGGCTCCACCTCCCACTGTGTGTCTGCTAGCAGACCCCCTCTTTCTGAAAGGAAGGATGCAGCCTGGTAAACAAAGTGCTCCAGGCCTGAGCAGAACTGGTTCTGGCTAGGTTCAGGGACTGGTAGCTTCAAGGATCAAAGGCTTTTGGGGTATAAATATCTGTGCTCAAACCCCTACTTTTGTATTGCTTTTGGATCTGGAGAGGAAACTCTGTCCGTGCCACTGGAGGAATCTGCAGGAAGTGACTGTCCTTGTGCTTGTGTGTTGTTTCTTGCACTGGCCTGCAGCAGTGACCACTGGACCTTGAAGAAGAGGAAAAGGAACTTTTGAGAGAACTTTTATTTTTGTTACAGCAATTACCCAAGGGCTAGGAAAAGAGCTAGCCTCCTGCTGGAGTCTCAGGCACATCAGACTCCACCACCAACCTCCTGCTTCTTCCCTGCGAGGATTGCTATCTGCTGATGAGGCTCCTGTGAGTTCCAGGGCCTCTAGTTTGCTTCAGAGAAAAGAGTGCTGGAAATCGTCGCTAACGCACGTTTGCGAGCCGCTGCAGCCGAGAGCGCTGGAAAAATCATCGCGCTGCTGCCGCTGGGTGCTCGCAACACGAAACCATCGCTAACGCCCCTTTGCGAGCCGCTGCAGCTGAGACGCGCTGGAAGAATCATCGCGCTGCTGTCGCCGAGCGCTCGCAACCCCCAAAGAAATCATCGCTTCAAGACATCGCTTTGCGGACGCCGTGCGTCCGCCATTTTGATCGCATCGCACCGGATTTCGTCGCTCCTCGCGGAGCGCCATTTCTTCGCATCGCAACACAATCGCACACGCAACAGGATCGTCGCATCGTCTTCGCCCTCGCGGCAAGGCCTCAGCGCATCGGCGGCCTAGCGTGAAGAAGTTTGTCGCATCGTCTCCGCACGCATCAGCAGATCGGCGCATCATCCTCCCTTGCGGCAAGGAATTTAACGCATCGCCGGCCTCGCGTGAGGAAATTCATCGCTAACACTTCTTTGCGACATTTTGTTGGTTTTGCTACTGAATACAGGTACTTTGTGAGAGAAAGGGTCGCAGAGACCACTGCTTTGGATTTGAACCTTATTGTTGCAACCTCTGAACGAGAAAGGGGCGCAGAGACCCCTGCTTTGAATTTGAACCTTACTCTTGCAACCTTTGAACTATCTTTGACAGTCCTTCAACAGCTATCCTATTTTTGACAGTATTGTGGCTTTTACAGTTATTGGTCTTGTGATAAATCTGCCTTTATATAAAGATACTTATTTTTTTATAACTACTTGTGTGGTGTCCCTTTGTAGTGTTCCTCACTGTGTTACTGTGTATGGTCATAAATGCTTCACACACTGCCTCTGAGATAAGCCTACCTGCTCGTGCTACGTTACCACAGGGTTGAGCAGGGGTATTAAAGAGGGTAGCCCTCTCACTCTGACTTAGGAAGAAGGGTCCCTACTTGGACAGTGGCCAGCCATTGCCAACTAGAGACCCCCATTTCTAACATTGTGTGTGTGTGTACAAATACTTTACACATTGCCTATGGGGATAAGCCTGAATGCTCTTGCCAAGCTACCATGGGGGTGAACATCTTTAGTGTGTAATTGACTTACCCTGACTAGGATTGTGGCTCCTTAATTAGATAGGGACCATACCTCTGCCAACTAGAGACCCCATGTCTAACATTTGTGATCAGCAGTGAGGACAGGACTTGTATTTGTACATTACATTCAGTGATTGGTGTACACTACTTCCATATCTCAGACCATTACATAACAGCATATTATTTTGTCTTTTCTAGGTTTTTTTTCAAGTCTTTGAGTTTTGACAATCATGTCTCAGTCTGGAGAGCCATCAGCAGTACCTTCAGATTTGGTGTTTGAGCAGGAGAGGTTGGAAACTTATATAGTGACGCAGCTTAAAAAGTTCTGCAGGGAGCTAAAATTTTGAAGGCCTCACAAAAAGGAGGAGCTGCAAAAGGCGCTGAGGGCCTGGTTGGTAGCCAGGGAGGCTGGAGAGCACCCAGAGGATGCAGTTGTGGAGGCAGAGGAGGAGGAACACAGTTCACATCTTTATTTGTTGAATCAGGATCTGCCTGCAGGGAAGGTGCCCGTCAGGGCAGGGAGCAGTGTTTCCTCTCCAGGTCTGTCCCCAGAGGAGCTGGAGGACAGACAGGAAGCCAGGAAGCTCAAGTTAGAACTGGCAAAACTCAGTGTGGGTGTGGAGCAACAAAAACTGGATTTGAAGAAAAAGAAACTAGATATGGAGAAAAAGAAATTAGAGATGAGAAAAATTATTTTTGCTCATGAGCTAAAGTTGAGAGAGCTGGAATTGGAAGCCAAGAGGGCTGAGTCCATCACAGATGGTGGCAGTGAAAGTGCCATGGCCAGTACTGAATAAAAGGTCTGCATACCTAGAGACTTGGTGCCTGACTTCAAGGAGGTGGATGACATACACCGGGGGTTAAGGTATATGAGGTAACTCCAGAGGTGCACAGGGTCCCTGAGGAGGATTGGGGAACTGGCATAGGGAGTCATATTCCTGGTGGTGGGAGGGACTCTAGAGGTGAGTAACAGAGAGAGGTATACCCCCATGGAGTGAGTATGAAATCACCCCAGAGAAGTGTGGGTTGAGTCTGAGGGACAGTCAGATACTGTTTCACCAGGCACTGGCTGGTTTGGTGAAGGGTAGTATAGTGAACACACTTGAGGGGCTGCACAGTTTGATTGCTGGACAGCATATGTTCAGTCACTGTTTTCCACATCTGCACCAACCAACACCCGGTGATTTGTAGGTTCTCGGACTCCAGGGACCTTGCACTGGAGGCAGATCTCTGGGTAAGTGCCAGAGGGTCTGGTAAGGCATTGGGACGTAATCCTAAAGGGAGCGGGTCAGGTTTTCCCTATCAAAGTGAGTCATAGTGACCCAGACAGGTCCCAATGTGGTAAGGGGGATGGGTCCCATGTCCTTTCCAAGAGTAGGAAAAGGGTGGAGGTAAGCAGAGACCCAGGGTGCCCTATTTTCCGCCCTAGTGCTTGGATTGCTCTTAGAGGGGGCACAAGCAGGGGGGCCTGGTCTGTACCAGGAGACCATCCACTGAGGGGGATCCCATAGTACCAGGAGAACTTGGGCGGGTGGCTGCCACAAGCGTCCCACCAGTTCTGGTGTCTGGCAGTACAACTCCACCGAGGAGGATGCAGAAGTCCAGATGGGGGGGTGAGGGTGGGCAGTCCCCAGTGGGTGGACCAATGGGTCAGGGGTTGCCAGCTTAGAGGTCAGAACACCCCAGGACTGACCCTGGTGATGCCACTTCTGGCCTGGGAGGACACCATGCTCTGTCAGAAGGACAGGGGTCGGAAGACCATTGTCAGGCAGACTCTTGCACAACACTTTCACTAAGTGTTTCCTTGGGGGATGGGGAGGGGGTAGTGGTACTTCCCCGGAAGTATGGCTTGCCAGGCACCTGTTCAGGCTAAGGGTACAGACCCTGGATTGAAGGATCAGTCTCAGGTTACCATCCCTGAACTGGTGGAAGGGAGAGTGGAAAAAGGGTGTCAGCCACCTGGGGCTACCGCCCCCTCCACACTCTGAGGAACCCCAGAGGTTAAAGAGGCCTGGAAGGCCTGGAGAGTGGCTCTTGTCACTACAGCTGTCAGTAGCCACTGTGAGTTTCTGTCCTTGTGGACAGAGTTGTCCTTGAGTTGGAGACAGAAGTCAAATCCAGGGGGTAGAAAGAGCCACATCACTTTGTTGGCCATTGTGGCACTGTCTGCCTACTAGGATGCATCTGTGAGGAAAGTAAGGTTAGGTGCTGCATAAATGGGATCCACAGGTGAGGAGAAGGATCCCCCATGGGTTAGTTTAGTGGGCCCTGAGAGCATAGACAGAGGGATCCACATGGGTTCAGAGAGGCGTAGAACTGGAACGTGCCCCTGCAGTTGCCGGACAGTCACCATGTTCTATCATCCTAAGCAGGGAAGCCCATCAAGGTATTGATAACCTTTTTGCAGGGTTAACCCCAAACTTTTTGTCTTCATCCACCTATTTTTGTGACCTTCTTTTTGTTGGCTTTAGGACTCTGGACACTTTACCACTGCTGACCTATGCTAAAGTGCATGCGCTCTGTGTCAAACATGGCATTTGCTTTGTGCATGATTGGCATATTTGATTTAGTAATAAGTCCCTAGTATAGTCCACTACATGTGCCCAGGGACCCGAAATCAAATGCTACTAGTGGGCCTGCAGCACTGATTGTGCCGCCCACATGAATAGCCCTTCAAACATGTCTCCAGCCTGCCACTGTAAAGCCACTGTGTGCAGTTTTAAACTGCCAGGTCGATCTGGCAAGTTCACCTTCTTGCCAGGCCCAAACCTTCCCTTTTATTACATGTAAGGCACCCCTAAGGTAGGTCCTAGGTAGCCCCATGGGCAGGGTGCAGTGTATGTGCTTTTAAGTTTTACATGTCCTGGCAGTGAAAAACTGCTATATTCGTTTTTCACTACAGCAAGGCCTGTCACTCCCATAGGTTTTCTAAATCTAGTAATAGATGACTCAAAGGAACAACCTTTGCTGTGATGGGCATAATACTATCAATTTGTGATTTATTATCCTGAATTTAAATGTGATGTCAGAGACTTTCATAGAAAGACTTGCCATATCTTAACGCACATTTTTAATTTCTGATGCAGTATTGTCTGATTTAGAAAGAGTAGCTTGTTGTTGTTCCAATAATGTAGATAAAGAAGGTTCATTAGTATCCACAATTTTTTACTTGACAGTAGGAGAAGTTATCTGTTTGCTTTTGTTATTAATGATATGCACATTTTCTACCTCCATTTTAATACAATACGGCAAAAAAAGGTCAAGAAAACAGAAAATAAATGATGATTAGAGGAATAAAGGAAAGTCACAGCAATAGCAGAAGGCGCAGCAGTTACAATCAGCTGTGGGAGTGGTGTAGGCCTCAGTTGAGCCCTTTCCTGGAAGCAGCTCCACCCTTCTGACAGGAACTTCAGTAGCAGTATTAAGGAGAGACCAGTGAGGAGCTCAGGAGGGATTACATAGTGTAAATACACTAAAATCCACCAGCTAAGGTATCTTAGCGGAGCGCTGAATAAACTCAACAACAGGAGGTAAAAAGAATGAGGCAATGCTAGCCTAAAGTATGCTTTAATATCGTCGATAAAAACGGGCGACGGGAACAGCTAGCGGGAGACCGCCATCTTGTTTCGCTCACTCATGCTGAAGACTTAATTGAGCAAAGATATTGTCCTTGATTTGTTTTTCCAATTAAAGCTTTTGGTGTTCGTGTACTTGATTCTTTCTAGAGTTTTTTTTAAGCAATAAAAGCACTAAACCATATTCTTCAACCTATCAGAGACATTTACACTGACATTTTAAATGGTGGACAGTTTCTTCTGCAGGTAAGAGCTCTAAAGACGACACATTCTTGCCCTTCTCTGAGTTAAAAAGAAACATGGATGCTGCCCGTGGGGTTAAACACTCTTTGAGGCCACACTGCAACAGTATGCTGCAGCATAGAGTGGTTGTATTTGCAAACATTAAGGTGATGTAGTGACTCAACCTCTGTTTCCACAGCCTCTCTAAAAGTATTGGTGGGCTATCAGAAGGGGGACAGATTGGGCAAAATTCCTCAGCTTCTGTGTTTTTGTGAGGGTCTGTGCTGCAAAATTCTGATTATGCAGCAAGTTGGCCCTTTTTATCATGACAACTAACATGATTTTAAGCACTAGATGGCACCAGATACTGACATGCGGGGTGAACATTCCATTTTTTGTCCTATAGACTGCAAAACCTTCTCCCACGTCTGGGCGGAACTCCATTCACTCAGGAGCACGCCCAACTTGTGCCATGGAAAATATGCAGCACTGCACACGCATGTCTGAACTGCAAGGTTTGGCTCAACACACTTAAATGGTCTGTGGTTTACAAGGACTGTCCCTCCATTTAATGAGTATGCATTTCACCCAGATTGTTATGGTTAGGAAAAGCAGAACTAACGCGCTCTATGATGCTAAACCTCCTCCTCCAAGCAGTGGAGGAAAAATCAGTGAATGTATGAAAACACCTGGCACAGACACAGAGAATTTAGCGTTTGAACAAAGAAAAAGAGGGGCTGTAAGCTACATGTTGTCAGTGGTCATGCAGCAGATAAAGACAGTGGTAGACTTTTAAAGATTCGCCATGAACATATATGTATCTTACTGGGCCATGGCAGGTGACCATGTATTCATCCATCTTCTCACACTGTAGATCGCATTCCACACATTGGGTTCCATTAACAAACTCGCGGAATTCCCTGCAAAGACAAATATTGAGTGAGCAGAGGTTTGAAAGGCTTTGGAGAAAGGTTAAACATGCAGGTGTTGTCAATATGGTAATATTTGTAGCTCTGTCTGAATGAACTGTTGACGTTTCTTGTGTTATTGTTAATGAAAAAAAACACAACTGTCTAACCTACTTGTTGCTCAAGCAAGCTATGGCCCAAAACAAAACATAGCCTGACTGATGTTCGGAACGTAACGTAAATACAGGGTTACTGAAATGTTGGGATTCTGCTGCGTTTTTCGCATAATTATGGATATGCCACATTTACCACATAATCCATTATCTGCTGCATAATCTGTTGCTATTAACAAACAAAAAAGTTTTGTTTCTACTTTCTAGCAGATTAGCACATAGGGATTAAAAACTACTAAAAATGAAACGACTTGTGTTCATGGACGCTAAAAGGCCCTTTGCAAATGTTGACTGGTTCTCTTTCACTTGCTTATTGCTTTATTGGGGTACTAAATTGATACTAATAAGGTGAAATCTTTTCCTCAACAGTGTTTTCATGTGTACAAATTCCAAAATAGTGAGATTATACTAATACAAAATGTGCCACATTAGACTGCATAATTTGCCTTTTCTTGGTGCATAATTTAGTCAACCTTGCTGCATAATTTGGCCCTCATCTGCTGCATAATTTCAGTGGCCCTGCGTATACATATAGTAGTATATATGGTGCAGACTGCAAGATAAGAAATATCACTCTTCTGCGATGAGGCAACATCTTAAATACAAAGGCTTAATCAGCATATTAGAACCACAGGAAACAAGATATTCCCTCAGAAATAACAAATTAAGGTGATGAGCGTGACATAGAGCCTAGGTTGTTTCATGCCTTTTAGTGACAAACTTAAGCTATGCTTGGCATATCTGGTGGATAAATCACGAACCACCAACATTGCTAAGACATCGTGTGTCCATTTTTATTCAAGGCATTTCCTGTCCCAAGAAAAAAGTCTTTAAAACATTGCCATCATTAAATAAAGCATTAAATTTTTTATTGGGGGTGAGGTTTAAATAGGTTAAAAAAGTTCTGTTAAATATTCCGTATGTTATATAAAAGGGTTAAACGGGTTAAAATTAAAAACTCGACTTTGTTTAAGACTGATACATAGCTGTGTAGAGCGCAAAGAAACATTTTCAAGGTGCTGCACAGTTTATAATGATTTTCAATCAAATAACTTATTAATTACAATTTTTTGTAATTTCAACTTTAAAGAAATTCTTGAAAAGGCTGTTAAATAATTTCATGTTAAAAAAACACAATCATAGAAAGGGTTTTAGAGCTTTATATTACAACTTTTAAAATCCTAGCAAACAGTTATAAATCTGAATTAAAACCAACTTCTTAAAATGTTCTAAACTGAATAACAGCTTACAAAAAAACCAACATATTTGTAACTAATTTCAAGTTTTGAAGTTTAAACAACATTAAAAAAAAATGTATGTAATTAAAAAATGTTATAAATGCAAACACAAAAAAGTTTAAACAATTCTAACATTTAGATTGTATTTAAAGATGTTAGAACATTTATAGTAACCATTGTAACAACTGTTCATTTTAAATATTCCAAAATATAAACCCTACACATTAATGAGAATTAATAAAGCAAAAGTAAATTTATTTTAAAACTTTGTAATATTAAAACAAGACACACAGCATTTTAAAAGTAAACATACAATTTCTGACATCTGAAATAGCCTAAGGTATGTTTAACTGTTTTGAAAAAGAGAAAAATACTTGAAGATGTGTATTTCCCAATTGCGAAAACTATTAACAAATCTTTAAAACTGGTTTGCAAACAATTTTAACTTTTTTGCAATCTCTAAATGTTGATATATCACATGTAGAAAGTGCAAGTGTGTTTTAAAACATTTTAAATATTTTCGTTTATGATATTTCTATAAGAAATTACATTTTGGTAAAATGACATAAGCATTTGTCCCACATGTGCAGAACAAAATTAAGATTAAAAGGTTTGCAAGATCAAAACTCTACTGACTTGCGTGCAAATACCCCCTGCTCTCCTCTGAAGTATCCTAGAACTACCTGTAGAATAGCCTCATACGTCTCGAGAGAGGGGTGAGATGGCCAGACTGTTTTCATGTGATGACTGAAGATGGCCAATGATTTTTTAATAACTTCATGAAATCTGGTTTTATTAATGTATGAAAGTCACACAAAGTTAAAATACACATGTTCTACTTATACACACTCGAGACAGCATTGCCAGCATTGTTTGGGCCTCTCCTGCCTAGCAGAATCTTCCTTAGTTTCCGAAATATTGCTCTCACCTGCTTTATGTTCCTTGTGCCAATGATTGTAATGCATAATGTGCAGTATCAATATCTCAGTTTGGATGCCTTGGAAGTGCCAGCCCAGTCTGCAGCCATGAATCTCCCCTCCTCCCAAATGTGTGCATTACCCATATCCAACAGGTATTTGGTTTTGCCTGAAAATGACTGACTTCAAAAGGGCAGGTCATTGGACGCACGAAAATTGTGGTATCAGTTACGCCCCACAATTCTCTCTACTGTTAGCATGCCTGATATAAGTAATTGCACAGGGGTAGTTGCAGCAAAAGAGAATCTTGCAGCAGCTGCCATTTCAAATGTTATTAATTAATTGAGTTGGAACATAGCAGGTTACAAGCCAAATTAGGGTTTGAAAATTGGATGGAATGTATTCCATTTTATGATATAATTCTAATGCAGGAAACCTGGGCTACATCGATGTGTTTTGTGAATGTTTTTCCTGTTACTCTACTCCTGCTGTTGCTGGGTGGGCCGTGGGTGGGCTTACTGCCTGGTTCAGAACGAGCCTGGCCTGTTCTATCCCACCTAGTTTTCACTACAGCAGTTTGACTCAAGCCTTTTAATATTGTTGGCCTAGGAATTTCAGTATTATCATAATTAATTTCAGCAAAAATAATGTTATTAATAAGAACAATCCGAATTTTGTAGCACTGCTCGACCTCATAGGGGAACTTTATCTTAAACATGCTGAGAAAAGATATGGATTTAAATTAATAGTGGCGGGTGACTTTAACACAAAATTTAGGGATATCCTCCTGGGAAATAAGAATAATCTGTTTGGGCCCATTTGGATAGAAGGGGCTGTTCAAGGAATGGACCAAAGAGGAGGTGCACTCTATTCCCATCTGATTGATTTTGATCTTTGTAATGCTATGGGAGTGGTGGGCCCCGCACACTCCATGGCTGCCAAATATACCGGGGGTGGGGGGCACATGCTACTACTACTAATTATATTTTCATTTCAAGGTCTCTGTTGAACTTGGTCGTTGATGGGTCAGTAGATTATTCTGTATTCAGCAACCATAACATCCTAGCCATTACTTTACGGAGGCCTGTGGAAATCTCTAAGAGGTTAGGGGGCGTCTCTGAGACTTATTACACCAAGTATCGGGGAGAAGACTAGTAGACTAGTTTGGCGCTCAATTAATATGGATGAGCTCTTAAGGAAACGCTGTGTTAGCCATCTGGCCCTGATGCTTTGCTATCTTATCTGTCCCAAAGAGGGCTCGAGTGGTACCAGGCTAATGTCAGATTGGGATCTGTAATTAGGGAAGCTCTAATGAAACCATGGAAATCCAGAGGTGATACACAGCCCTCTTGGTTCAGTGGAACCTGTTGGTTAGCTAATAAATGCCTCAGGGAAGCCCTACATGCAAGTCCCAAAGATAGGAGCTTGACTGCTGATTGTTGCAGGACTTGTAAACAGGCCTTGAGGAAACGGGAAATACAGGTTGACATTTGGTGCAAATTGGTTTCTGCGTGTAAAACTCGAAATACTAGTCTGTTTTGTCAAACAGTTAACAATAATAATTTGCTCACTTGCAGTAAACATACGATTCACGCAAATATAACCTAGGATCAGTGGATGGAACATTTCCCTAAAATATACAATCCAACCAAATTTGCAACTATGGTGGCCGATATTCCTACCACCCTCTATCCTACCGACATAGTTTTTCCTGAGTGAGGTTATCGAGGCCATATGCAGCAGCCCTGCTAATAAGCCCCCTGGCCCAGATTAGGTCCCTATGGACCTTTATAAGGCTAATTTAAAATTATGGTAACCCTAACTTACTAATTTTATCAATACTGCCTGCGCCTCTGGATTTCCTTATACCTGACACTATGCAATTATGGTACCTATTTTCAAGTAAAGTAATCATGCTAGCCGTAGTTGTTACCATCCTATTTCACTGCTGGATTTGGTTGTAAAGGTTGTGGGCTGGGTGGTGCTAAACCGTCTTACTACCTGGATGACCGATAATCAGATCGTTTCCAGGGTGCAGCATGGGTTCCGTGAGGGTCTAGGTAGGATGGAACAGTGTCTCAATCTTTATCATTTGATCAGCAGATACACTCATGCTAAGCGCAGTTGCGTCTATCTGGCACTCATAGACCTTTCCTGTGCCTTTGACTGTGTTGTGAGATCTAAACTGTGGGAAAAGCTGGAGAGCTTAGGGGTTGATAAGGGCATTGTTACTTTTTTGAGTTCTCTCGACACCAATATTGAAGCATCTGTCAGATATGGCCTGAATGGCGAATTTGCTGTCCCCACCAGCCTATCTCGTGGGTGAGACAAGGGTGTGTGTGTGTGACCCTATTTTATTCCTGCTGTTTATTAACAGACTTGAAGCGGCCCTAACCAAGGTGGATGTGGACATACCCATGGTTAAGAGTAAAGCTGTTCCAGTACGACTGTATGTATGCAGATGATACTGTTTTGATGGCAAGAACTTCTAATGAGTTTAAACTTTTAATTGATACGTTTGTTGATTTTCTGGATAATTTAAATCTTAAAACCAATTTAACCAAAATCTTTCTTATGGCATGTGGACACAAGAATCTCAAGTCTCGTAGTTGGACCTTACAAAGCAAGCCAATTTCTAGAATTCACGAATTTCTGTACTTAGGTGTAACCTTTGACTCACAAGGATCATGGGCTCCCTGCCTATCCAAACAAATACTGAGATTCTTTAACGCTGTGGGTTCT
This sequence comes from Calotriton arnoldi, assembly GCA_963921515.1. Taxonomy (NCBI): domain Eukaryota; kingdom Metazoa; phylum Chordata; class Amphibia; order Caudata; family Salamandridae; genus Calotriton; species Calotriton arnoldi. The sequence goes on along the minus strand of CAWUFW010000447.1, from coordinate 1,698,265 downwards.
TATTTAGCTTGGCTTCCTCTATTGGAAGAAAACCAATTAGTCCACTTCTAGAGGTTTACAAAAGAAAGTGTTTATCCGTTTTAACCTACGGCTCGGATGTGTGGGGTTATAAGAATGTAAGCACTTGCAGAAAGAGGAGAATGAGGTCTGTAGACGCATCCTGGGCCTACCAGCTAGCTTCCCTACATTCGCAATTCATGAAAGGTTGAGCCTTGCACATGTGAAAGATTTGATCAACATTGCCCCATTGCTGCTATTCTGTTCAATTTGGTGGAACCCCCAGGCTACCATCAACAGGGAGATTATTGAGGATTGCCTATCTTGTGAATTAGGGACCTGGATTACATGGCTTTCCTATTTTCGACTTACACTAATAAATTGAGCAGGCCCACAATTCTTTCAAGCCCTTGGGATTGACACAAAACTGATAAAGGGTGGATAAAAGCAAAATTATATAGTTCTAAGGAGGAAAGCTGTGGAACTAGCTAAACGTTCTGATCTTAAGCACCTTATAAGTTGTACAACTGTACAACTATGGGCAAGGAACCGTATCTGGACATGGTGGATAACACCTGGTATTGTATCCTCTTAACCAAGTTTAGATTTAGTATCATTCAAAGTTATTTGTGCTTTCCCTTAGGCCAGTTTGACATGTCTTCTATCATGATCTGCCCATGCAACATGCAATCTACCCAAACCTTAGTCCACTTTCCCTGTTTCTGTAAATTTCATGTTGTATATACGAAAAGCTTTTTAATCCCATTTATTTATTTATAAAGTTTTGTATGGCGCGAAAATGACCCTAGAGGGTATAAGAGCGCTTTACATTACACTAGTTGGATACATTAGAAGGTTGAGGAGGTAATACACATACATTCGGCTTAAGAGGTAGACAGTGGTAGATAAGATAACATATTGATAACAGTAAAGTATGATTTCAAGTCTTAGGATGTGAATTTGTTCATTAGAAGCATTTTCACTTCTTTTTTGAAGGAGGAGGAGGAAGAGATTCTGCGTACAAATGTTGGTAAGGAGTTCCATATCTTCGGTGCGATACCTGAGAAGGCTCTGCAGCACGTTCTCTTTTTGTGGAAGGTCTGTGGTTTCAGTAGTAGAGAGCTTGCGCTTCGCAAATGTCTGCAACCTCCCGAAAGCTCTAGCTTTTGTGCTAAGTAACTGGGGGTTTTGATATGAAGCGCTTTATGAGTCATATTGGCGATCTTTAGTTGTATTCTTGCCTCATATGGTAGCCAGTTCAATGCTTTTAAGATTGGAGAAATGTGGTGATTTCTTTTTGTTCCGGAGACCAACCTGGCCGCGGCGTTAAGAGATGCCCTCAGCGGGGCCAGCTTGTATTTGGGAAGTCAGCATAGAGTGGTGCTTCTGTAATCCAATCTTGGCAACACTAGGGCTTGTACCACTATTTTTAAGTCGACCTGTGGGAGGAAGGGTTTAAGTTTCCTTAGGATACTCATCTGGTGATTAGCTTCTTTGGTGGGATTACTGATATGTGCCTGCATATGCACGTATTTGTCAAAGGTAATTCCCAAGGATTTAGCGGTTCAGTGATGTGGGGAGAGCAGTTAAAGGGTGTTAGATGTTTCAGCCAGAGTACTATTTTGGGTGTGTGATTGGGGGGGAGATGAGGAGGAATTCCGTTTTGGAGGTGTTGAGCAATAGGTGATTGCCAGTGAGCCAGCTTTGAGTGTTATGCAGAATAGCGTTGAGGGAGATTAATTCTTCTGGGAGGAGATTTTCATATACAATTGTGTGTCATCTGCATACATGTGATAAAGAATGTTCACAGAGTTCAAAGCATTTGCCAAGGGTTCCATGAGTAGATTGAAAAGAATGGGTGATAGTGCAGAACCCTGTGGAACCCCTAGGGTGACCATGGATGGTTGAGAGAGGGATTGCTTCATCTTGATTCTTTGGGTTCTGTTTTTTAGGAAGGAGGTAAACCATTGTAGCACGGGACCAGATAGACCCATCCTTCGTTCCAGTAGGGACAGTAGGTTGTCATGTTTACTCGTGGCGAAAGTCAAGAAGTATCAAAAGACATGATTCATTATGGTCTAGCATTTTTAATATGTAGTCCATGATGTGGGTGAGTGCTGATTCAGTGCTGTGTCCTTGACGGAAGCCGGATTGGTGTTGATCTAGGAGGTTGAAGTTCTCAATGTGGTTGCACAGTTGAATTTGCAAGCATTTTTCTAGTAGTTTCGCCAAAGTGGGGATGTTGGATATAGGGCAGTAGTTATTGAGATCTGAGCAGAGGGAGATGGATTTCTTTAGTATGGGTGTTACCTGCCCTACTTTTAGGCAGTCAGGTATAGTGCCTTGCCTAAGAGAGGCGTTTACAATCTTTGACCATAAGGGGAGAATAGAAGTTTTTATCATTTTGAATATGGAAGGTGGTAGTGGATCTTTGAAGTGATTAGAGGGAGTAATCGCTAGAAGAGTGTTATAGATGTGATTTTCAGTGCAGGGCGTGAAGGTGTGCCAAGAGGCATTGTTTTTTGGAGCTCCCTCCGATGTACTAAATTGATCCTTGACCTGAGAGTAAAATGTAGACTCACGATCGGTAGCCGGTGTTAGAGCACTCTTAGATTGTAGGTTGTATTCAATTGTTTTTGTTTTTGGCCAGTTCCTCGCAGCTAGAGGTGGCAGTCCCTCTTTGTTCTGTAGGGTTTGGTGTGTTGATCGATTGTTGTTTGACTATTTCAAATACTTTTTTGGGACGATTACTGGCTTGGTTCAGTTGAGGTCTAAAGAAGTCAGCCTTTGCCTTTAAGATTTTCCTGTTGTATGTATTCCTCACTGATCTAGGGTGATGTAGGTGTTCAATAGAGGGTACCGATCTCCATATTCTTTCTGCTGATCTTAGCTTGCGTCTGTCAGAGTTCAGGTTCTCGTTGAACAATGGTTTGGAGATTTTAATGTAAAAGTTTTTTTGTTGAAGGGGGGCAGTTGAGTCAAGTATTTCAAGAATAGTGGAGTTATAGAAGTCTGTGAGGTCATGGACATCTAGCATACCTGCCTGGGGGATCAGGGCGGTGTTGCATCTGTTTGCTAGGACGATAGGATTAATATTTTGGAGATTCCTTTTCCATTGTTTTGTTTTCTTAGGTTGGCATCTCTTCGGAATCACCTCAATATTGATAGAGAAGAAGATGCTGTAATGGTCAGTCCAATCGCAAGGGATAATGGAGTCTAATGTGACGTTGTTCATTTTAGCTATGTATGATGAGGTCCAGTGTCTCTCCCTTGTTGTGGGTTGGACTGTCGCAGAATTGGGTCAGATCCTGATCTGACAGGAAGGATTTAAGACAGCTCACCGCATGATCGTTCATATTGTTCCAGTGGAGATTGAAGTCTCCTAGGAAAATCTGAGACACTTGTGGGTTGTCGTTGGATGTTATGACTTCCATTATCTGTTCAATGAACGGCAGATTATCACCGGGTGGGGGTAGGGGGTGGTATATTATGTGAAGTTTGCTAATGCTGCTGTTGCTGTTTGTGATGTTGATGCAATGATATTCACAGGTAGGTAAGGAGACGGTATCTGTTTGGTTAACTGAGATTGTGTTTCGGTAAATGTAGGCTAATCCACCGCCAGGTTTCACGGTTCTGTCTAGACGGATTATGTCATGACTAGGAGGGACAAGTAGGTCTAGGATAGGAGAAGAGGAGCTATTTAGCCATGTTTCTGTAAGGATAACAATGTCAGGCTCATTTGAGAGGATGAGATCGTAGATGTCTGACGCATGTTTGCTAGCTGATTTGCAATTGAGGAGTACGCACTTCAGTTTGCTAGTAGAGTGGGTGGGGGCTGTCTGCACTATGTTGATGTTTTTGAGGTTTTCGCTATTTATAGATCTGATGTTGTTTGATGTTGTCTAATGTTGTCTGTAAGGGTTAGCTTGAATGGTTTGTATACGACCCGGTAGAGGCTTGCTGTTGTCTATAGGGCTGGCATAAGATAGGAGGAGGTCGCGTATGTCATTGACAGATAACTCAGCAGTTATTCTCTTGGGACGAGAGGGGTCGTTGGGGGGACGGTATAGTATTTGGTATAGTAGACTCGGTGTGTAGGTTTTGGGTGATATATCTGCTCTTTTGGGAACTAGCTCGGTTCACAGTGGCACTAGTGGCTCTGTGCGAGTTTAGGATCTCTTTGGTGATGATTGATAAATTCTGTATTTCGTCCTTGATGTGGAATAGGCTGCGGGATATCTCATTAAAGTGTTCAATGCAGTCAGAGTTAGGACAGCAAGTTATGTGTTGAGGTGTGCGTTCTCGTAGGGGGGGGGAGGTCGCATGTTAGATCTGGTTGAGTGGGGATGGTGTTATTATATTTCAGTGGGGTTTGTGGATCCGGGCGGATTGGTGGAGGGCCCGCATGAGTATGGGTGATGGCCTGGATGGGTGAGAGGGTGGGGGGCCTATGGTATGCGAATGAGATATGGTCGAAAAGTGGTTGATCAGGTTGGTGGGTATAGGTTCTGAGGCGGAGAGCAACCAATCATAGAACAGAGCTGTTGGCAAGTCATGGGGGGCCTTGCGGGTAGGTTCAACTGTAGGGAAAATGAGTGAATTAGCGGGAGAGGATTCAGAGTTGGGGGATTCTCCATTGGTCGTCAAGGATGTCAGGGTGTGTATGTACAGGGTTGGCAGGTAGCTAAGTGAGTCCTTGGCCCTGCTGGGCCTGAGGGCCCTGGAGTGGTTGGGTCCGGGGTGTCGGAAGGGTAGCAGTCGTTGGGGGTATGGCGTGATTTGATTACAGTTGATGTAGACACTGACTTTTGTGGTGGGGTGGGAGTACCATCATGGTGATCGATGTGATTTGTGAGAGGAAGTTGAGTCTTCTTGTTCAAAGCTTTCTTGAGGATAGGGAAGATCTTGTCTATAAAAGCGAGTTTGTCATTAGAGGCTTGTATAAGGATATTACCATTGTTGTACAGGGCTATGGTAACATTCGCATTGCAGAAGTCTGAGGGGGATACCGACAATTTGAGAGCATATGGGATTTTCCTGGAGATGGAGATTCGGAGAATGATGTAGAAGATATTCCTCCACTGTGCACGTTTTTTGGTGTGGAAGATGAGGTCATCACTTAGTATGCCTTTGTTGGTGCAGAAATAAGGATCTGAAATAAGTGTTTCTGGGTGAGTTTTGATTAGCCGGTGTTTGAACTTTTTAGCTGCATTTTTGGAAAGATTGGGTGGGTATTTAATGGTGAAGGCATGTAGACCTGGGGGTTCTAGGTTTGGATCCATTTTTATTTGTTTCCTTACTTCTACAAGCCTCCCTTCCTACTTCATTCCTGCCTTAAATATATCTTCCTTCAACTGCTCACTAGTATCTTCTTCTCTTTTATTCTTTTTCTTCCTTTTTTAAATTAAATCTCTTCTGATGGATAGGCACTGATGGAGATTGATAACATTCAAAGATGGCCGCAGCTTTTTCAGGCTTTGTGTGCCAGTCCTATTTTGATTTCCTTTTTGAATAGGGAGTGGGGCGCCATCTTCGGAGAGAGAGATGAAAGTGGGGATTATCGACACAAAATGAAGGTCAGGACTTCCAAGGCACTGGGGTCAGTTTCCCTTCAAACAGAATTGGTTGATATTAAGCGGGGGCTCTCACAAAGGTAGCTATTTCCGGCAGAAGGAGAGAGCACTCGCTCTCATCGTGTCTCGGTCACTTTCTTCACGGGGCCACTTAGCCCAACTAATTAAGTACGGTACGGGCAGACCGTTACAATCTGTTCACGGTCCTCCGTTGCAGTCTTTGGGTGTGTATCCTGCAGTGGAATAGAGCGCCACCCTGAAGAACCACCGCCTTCGTGATCACCTCAGGTGTGTCTCAATCCGATTATGTGGTGGAGACTGGCGCTCTGCACTTCGGTGGGTGAGGGGGGCAAGATTCTGTCTGTCCCATGTGAGGGGCGACCCAAAAGGCACAATTAGGCACAATCAGGGGTACAAGTATCCCATTTGGGTCCGGATATTCGGGCAGCACTCGGCACGTCAGACACGTGGCTGCACGACCTCAGCAGGGGTTCAGAAGTCGGAGACGGGACATCGGAGACAGGACATGAGAGGGCTGGGCACTCACAAGGATGTCTTGCTCAGGACCCTCTCGTCATCAGGTCCGTAAGGAGATGGACACTCTCCGGTATCTCCTGCCCGGTGCCGACTCGTCTCCAGGGCGGTTCCGCTGCAGCGGTTTCCGAGGAGTATCGGGTTGCTGTACCTCCGGTACTCGATGGTGGCTTGTTCCACGTCGTGGGCTCACGAAGGCAACAGCAGCTCCGGTATGTGTTTGTATGGATAAGGGCTAGTTTGAAAGATGGGAATTCAGGGTTAAGATAGGGATTATTACCACTAGGTAATCCCAAACCCCAGGAGCTCCCGTGCAGAGCTCCTACACCGCGGCCATATTGGCAGATGATGACTAATTACTAAGGTCTGGTTTTGTTACCTGCAAGCCTGCACTACAATTTATTTCGCCCTTAGTGTCCTCTAGTGTGTACTCCTTTTTAAAATCTGCCCTTTCTCATAGGAAGAAAATGTTGTTTTAACTTCTTATCATTAATTCACATATACTATAAATTACTGGGTTAACTGTTATGCTTGGAGTTTTAATTTGTTTTTATGTAATGATTATATATTTTACGCTTTAATTATTGTTTTTAAACAATTGGATAAAATGTATACCTAACTATGCTGTGGTCATTTTATCATCCGTTGCTTTTATATCACATACCTCCAGAACTGTGTATATTGTACCCTGTTTCTACTGACATTGGGTTTAGGCCTAATCCCTTACATAAATCTTGTATTTTTACTTTCTTCTTCTATCCAAATACTCCACATTTCGAAATACTTAATATAACCCCTCTTGATACTTCAGGGTTTGAAAACAAAAGTTTTATAACATGGTTCAGGGAATTTGATATCAGATACTACATTATGAGGGCACTGAAAGGAAAGTACAACTGCATGAACATCTTGGTTGAAATTCCACAGAACAAATACTCTACAATCCTAAGGAGCATTTCAGAGCTGAAAGAGAAGGTTGATATGTACGCACAGCAATATGTTCTCTGTACACATATATGTGAATATATATTTATGCGGACATCCACGACTTTCACTTCCATTTATGTCACAGCGATAGATAAGAAATGAAGTAAGATCAAAGCTGGCTTAGAAATAGACAAAATATGGGCAATGATAAAAATATGTGAAGAATTAAAAGTGCATTGGTGTACCCAGTTATATGAACAACTGCATTTTTTTCATCTAAAATCAATATTTTTTTAAGTCAACAATTTTGTCCAGCTGTATAGGTTCTTTCTAGACTTGTGAGCAAAACACTTGGAGGCAGAGTAAACAGAGCCTAGACCCTTGCTAATGATTCATCATGCCCAAAGTTCTTCTGTGTCTTAAGAGTTTTTTCTGTACTAGATTACTGGAAGCCGCTGACCATTCTGCCCAGTCTCCTACAGTTGTTTACATACTATTGGTCTGCTGGACTACTAGAACCGCATGGATTACCATTTCAAACTCACTTTGGGGGTACTTGAACCCTCTATATACCAATGTATTATCAACCAATGGATCACTGTGCTCTAGCAACTGCTTTGCTTTTGGAAACAACACTGCACTATAATACTAGGCCCGGCTAGATCTTTGTATGCAAACTCCGTCTTTGGTGCCGGAAACATTGTTGCATTTATTTATGTGTTTTGTCTCCTTCCTATTCTGTTCCCCTTTACTCTTCCATAAAAGTGCCTCTATGTCTCTTCACCTGGGGGTTATATAAAAATATATAGCATAACATGCTCCAGCGTCGTCATTCCTGATCGAAATGTAAAGTCCTCTAGTGGTAAGCTTTCAACTACCTCCAGTGACCCTTTTCTGGGCCCTGATGATTCATAACTGTGCACGTTTTCTAGAGTGAACTATGTATTTTCGTTTTTTTACTAATAAATCAATACATTTTGTATTGTCATTACTTTATTTGCTATCTTAAAAGCACTGTTCCTTTCTAATTGATAACAACCCACTGAAAGAGTATATCATCAGACTGTGTCCCTTGTGAGTTTCTTTTCAGAAACTATCTTAGCCCTTTAGCCTTCAAAGGCCAAACTCTCCATCCCTTTGGCTCTTTTGTGTCAAAACTTCTTATAGCATGGTACTTTATTTGAGAGGCATCATTCAAAGTGCTATCTGGCCAAAGCGCGGTGACATGAGGTTGTCCCTCCTTTATTTCTATGTGTCATTGCCATTTTAATTCAGGGTTTGTTCTTTTAAATCCTCACACTGGCAGGTCCTATGCAGGTTGACAGATCTGGTTCGCCTCTCCTTCAGATCTGGAGATGTCTTACAGTTCTGGCACTTTTGTTACAGAAAGAAGCAGCAGCTGTAATATTTGAATTAATGAATCAAGCATTATATTACAGTGGCAATGCTGGCCTGGTATGAGTGTCTGAAGCAATGTCAATAGGGTCAAACCACGGGCAATAGAAAGTAGCACTTTGTGTCACCTGATCACAAATCTGTCTCTATTATAGTGTTGTTTATACTCCAAACTATCCATGATTCCATGTAATGCATAGTCTAATACTGCATCCTTTGCGGCGCTATAGCGATGAAGCAGTGGCCAGGTGAGGAGGAGCCTGGGGGGCAAGGGGGAGTGGGGATGCTTGCCACCTAGATTAGGCTACAGTTAACTTTCAGACGTACCTGAATCCTTCCTGAAGGAGACATTCTATCTGAATACATTATCTAAGATCTGTAAGAGTCTGATCTGATGACCGGAAACAAACCTAATAAACTGGATTTGGGGACAAGCCCAAGATATATCCGTTTCTGACTATAAGAGGTAATAATATCAGGAGTGTGAAAATGAAATCTGTTGCTGTAAGTGTGACTTTTGGCTCGCACTGACCTCTGCCATAGATTGTTCTGTCTTCTCCATGAGTGGTCTCAGATGGCTTACAGGAGGTCCCAAACTATTATCCGTAGGTACCTGTGTAATTACTCAGTAGAAAAAGCTCTGCTCCTGTGCAAGTTCCCTACCATCTTCAAGGTTTGCTTGTTTGGAATGGCGTCCTCAAATATTACATAACCAAGAACATGTCCTACAAATATATACAAAGTGGGTCAGCATCTTTTGCTTGGATGTCGAAAGCGTGGTATTCTGTGATGAAATGTGGGGTTTTCTACATGAGGAGCAACTAGTCTCTCAGCACTGGAATCCTCACTGAGACAGTCCACAGAAAGAAGGGGTCGCATAAGAAGTGACCATTATATCTCAAACTGAATCAAGCTTTAGGAACATTCTACATTTGCCTGGGAAGCAAACTTGTCATTTGCAGAGGAGCCACAATAGGCTGGGGTTATGAAATGTAAAACTCAGAGATCCAAGTACAAAGGTCTCACAGGTATAAACCAAGACAATTTTAGAAGGAATGCACGTATTTTATGACCGGAAAATGAAATTGTACTGACTTATCATTATTCGAAACAGATTCATTGATCCAAGTGGATTTAGAGAGTCCATTCAAATTGCTAAACGAAGAGAATGATTTGATGTAACACGCTTCTTTATTCTTCAAGCAAATTCAGGTTTCACTCAATTAACCATACAGAGGCTGCAGCAATACAAACTGCTTCTGACCTTATCACATATATATGCAGTGACGTGAGTGAAAATGCCTTATGCTGCCATGGGGTAGATGTGAGGCTCACAGGCGGCACGTGACTTAAGTGTTCACAGTTATTAAAGCAAGTAATATTGAGATCACTTTACATAACTGATATAAGCTTTGCTTTTCTGTGTTAACTCTTGGGAGATTATTTAACTGACAATGGAACTAACTGTAAATCATGTATAAAGGATAATTCAGCTTGAAAGAGGCTGTTTTCAGAGTGAAACACGTGTCAGCATATGGGATCACAAAAGCATATATGGATGATGTTGAACTAATATGTAGAAAATAGAAAAAAAAATATTTGAAAACTAACATATTGTAAAAAAACAGCCCATGTTTAAGGCCATATAAAGAAAGAAACACACCTTGGAAATTATAATAATGACATTAATAACAAATAATAAGTGGAGAGTCTGTATGTTCAGTTCTTCAAGGATATGGACATTCCACCCCCTCTTATGCTTCACAAGTCACAGATGAAGCACAATCCCAGGACACATGGACTTACCCATCATAGAGGTTGCAGGACTCAATGCAGGTCTTGCCCCGGCTGAAATTGCGACAAAATAGACACTGGTTGGGTCCTGGACCCCAGCAGCCAGCATTGGAGCACAAAGGGTCACAGGTCATCCCTTCATGTGCTAAACAACAACAAAAAAGAAGAAAAAAACATAGTTTTCAAGGTTAGCACTTCCTTTCTCTGGAACACTTTCATGAAGAGAAATACCACGCTGCTAGTTTATGCAATCTTTTATTCAACATGCCTTGAGCGTGAGTCCTTATGGAAATGTTAGAAAAAAGTGGGGGTAGAAGAACCCCCACTGTACAGCTAGGCAACAGTAACTAAAATGCTGTTACTTACGACCCCGAGCTCTGCAAAACCGAAAAAAAGCCAAACTGTCGATTTGACCCCAAATAATTCCCATAAATTTAGCTAAGATAAGATCTCTAGGAATCGGCTTCTTTCCAAGGCCCTAATATTGTTCCAAGCCTAGTTCCTAACCTCGTTCCTCCTGCACATTCAGACCTTGATGGTGGACACGGCCTAAAACTCATCTAAACTACTGAAAACGGCTTTTTGGACTACTTAAGTTGCAGGAATCTATTTATTTCACGGTTTCGCAGTGTACCCCCTATCTCAATATCCCTTACCCCAGGATGCCGCTGGAGAACACAGTATCAACTCAGCGGATGAGTGTCTTGAGTGACAGAGCAAGGCTTGCTTCCTTTCGAATTCTCAGGAGTACGTTTTAAGCTTGGTTCACAAATGTTGACGTAAATGCATTTATGTTTACACATGTTTGTGATTTACACCCGTTTGACTAACTGACAAGTTTGTGACTTATGCACGTCAAAAGTCGTGTATGGTAAACCATCCTCTCTAAGAAAAAATGCTGCAAGTAACGGCTTACTGAATCCACTGTGTTGAATATGCATGGGTTAAAGTTAAAACATCGCAGACATTTCACCGTTTTTAGGTGTATTAGGGTATGCACTAGCAGCCCCGCCCACTCTCCGCCCATATTTGTCATTAGCTTGTGTCATTGTCTTTCATAAAGGCTGGCTTCCGATTCATTACGAGGCTTGTTAGTCCCACCTTAGTACCTCCTTGTCTCCATTTGTTACCGCTTTTGAGCTTTTGGCATTGTAAATTACAATGCCTTTTATTTATGTGTTTAAAAAACCTGCAATAATAAAAGGTATTGTCATTGACAATAACAATAGGTCAAGGTTTTGAAAAAGCGAGACCTATTGCAGTGCAAATGCTTGTTTTTCTTGGAGTTTTATAGAGCGCGAACTTGAACCGAAGGTTTATATGAGCACCAGATCGGCACATTCATTTATTTTTCTTTTTTTGTTAGGCATCAGGAGGTTAAGTGATTTGCCTAGAATCACAGGATGTTGAGAGTCCCTGCCAAGATTTGAACCCGGTTCCCCAGCTTCGAGGTCGACCCTCTAGCCGTTAGGCCATATCCTCTTCAATGTTAAGCTCAAACGCGGCGTCAGGAGGGTACACATCTGCAAAAAGAAATTGACAGAACGTTGTTCTTACATACATCTTGAAACCTCCACCGGAGTAAAGTCAATCGAGTTCGTCTGGCCTATGAACGAATCGAATGAGCAGTCTTAGCAGGGATATATCCCGTGCAATTATACCATTTTCTTGTTCTGTGAATAAGTCATAAATACGCACGTGCAGTTTAAGGCTATTTACGGGCCCAGGTCAGACCTACACCGATAAAAATCATCTGATAATGGGTCTGTCTGAGTTTTGTAACAACTTGCTTTAATTTCGTGCGCATGCTCATGTAAACAAAATGCATTACTCTACCTCACCTTATTGGTACTCAATTTATCGACCTTGATCGGATGAAAGGCAATGATAGCACAGTCAAGACTTCAGTGTGTGACCTTCTACGTGCACGCGGATTTCTGCAGCAGGTGCATTGACTCACACGTCTGTCTTAGAAGCATCAAGGCGCAACCCTTAAACTAAACTGTAAACAGCTCAGCAACATCGGCTCCCATTCCATCTGTACTTCAGAAAGTGGTTCGGATTCTTATGAAAGCTAAGGCCTGATGGATTACACGCAGAATCCTGGGTGCTCTTGTTAGCCAGATGCACGGGTTACATTTTAAAATACATTGTTGGTTCTGTTTAGAGAATCGACTTTTTAGGCTGAAATTTACTAGTAAAGTCAGCTGAAAATCAAAACTTGAGATATCAATCTGAGTCGAGGCAGCAGCCTCACTATCTGGCGATCACGCCATGCACCTGCTACACGAGAAACCAAATTGATGACATGTCACCGAGTACAAGCGCGTGCCGCATACGTATGGGAAGCGCTGCGCGTGCAAAACAAGCCAATAAAGGCTGAGCCCCAGCGCTTCCGGCGCTGCAGGCTACAATTTTGAACACGTTATTAGGACAGATTTGTGTTGCAGCTGATAAATCTTTCTGCATCCACCTTGCCTTATTATTACTGAGAAGATTTCGCGAAGGCAGGACTTGTCCCCGATTCTAACATGTCCTCCATTACGGCGCAGGCACATTCTCCGGTTAAAGTAGAAATTCTAGTTTGTTCCGCAGCATTCGATACTGCGATTTAACTTCTTCAAAGGCCTCCCAATTTTGGGAGACGAATGAGACAGAAATACAGTTAATATGTCCAGAATTTATTTTGGTTGAATGGGAAACCCCACGCCACATGTGTTGCAGCCTGACACACAAACGTGCTTTTGTGTAATATTTTAAATTCTCCTCTCCGATTCACAAAATGCGCTTTGTGATCCATTCCTTATCACAATTATGAGGGCATGAAAGGGGGTTTCCTTCTAATTGGGAGTTCCAATGGTATGTGTATATCAATGATTTACGACTGCAATTGTGGTCAGAAACAATTGCTCAGTTATCAATACCTCTTAGGGGGTGGTAACCAGGCTCGAATTGGGAAGGCGGGCAACCGGGCATTTGTCGATGGGCCGGTGCACCAGGGTCACCTGTGGGCCGGTTGTTTTGGCGTCTGTAAACCGTCCCAAGAGACTTTCTTTCCCAGTCCCTGCCAGGCTACTTTAATGTGGCGCCAGTATCTTGGTCACTCCCCTGCCGTGCTGTAAATTGAGGCTGGGGGCCAGGTGTCGCTTTAGCCTTTGGGGCATTCTCACCTTGGCGCCCTGCCTCGCGTGCCCTTCCAGAAGCAGTGTTATCCCCCGCCGGGCCATCACTTTTAGGCTATGGCGGGTGCAGGGAGGGTGGGTTGTATGCTGGGGCCTCACAGGGGGGCAGGTTTTATTGGGCCATTCTTACCTACCACCCCTCCTTAAGCAGCAGCAATGTGCTTTTTGACACCTACCTTGCCAGGTAAATGCCCTGAGGCTATAATGGGCTGGGGAGGGGGTGAGTAAGAAAAGTGGCCTCTGTAGCAGCCAGGTGCTGTGACCTCATGCCCAGTGTCTATTAGGACTTGTTGGGGGGAGAGGAGAGGGTTGCATAAAATTGCGCTATGATCAGAGTTGCAGACGTTGAAACAAGGTTCGAGTCCGAGCGTCAGCTCGACATCCTGTGATTCTGGGCAAATTACTTACTCTCTATGCCAAAAATGAATTTGATTATGTGTAATGTAACTAGTGCTCATGCACATTGCTCCAGTCACTTTGGGCTGAGTTCACACTATAGAAAACAATAAATAATAACCGGCAAGATTCCAGTGAGATTAACCTGATGGTGATCCGTGAAAGGGATGATCAGGGAATGTGGGCCACTTTTTTTGAGAGTGCCTGGGCCTAATTGTGATCCCAGTCCGACACTGGTGGTAACTGATTGCCTTTGGGACGTGTTCCCCTTTGTGATTCATGCTGGGTGACCTCAGGTGTATGGCGGGGAGGGGATGAGGGGCATGACTGTACTTCTGGTTGCATATCCTTGCACAGTTACATATACCTCAAAGCAGGTAGTAAGTGAATTGCAAGGGGGAAGGTGCTGGGGACACCTTCCTCTTTGTGAAACGTGTCTGGTGACTTCAGGGGGGGGGGGCAAGCAGTAGTATATGTGACCCCTAAGGCATTCCAAAATGGACTTTTTTTTTTTTAAAAGCAGCACCGGTTCCTTTAAGGTCTTAAAAAAGGTTTCTAGTTTGCGAATGAAAATACAGGGATGGTGGCTTGCTGTTCCTTGCAGGCTATTATGCCTGTGTTTAGAGCCAAACCAAAACCTTGGGGGTAGAGGGGTCACTAATAGTGACTTGCCTAATTAATATTCATTAGTTAGATTGATCTGCAACCCCTTTTCATGATCTATCCCTTACATTGGGCCCCAAGATCTCCTGGTTACTTGGTTGATACATATAATTATTAGACTTCTCATCTACACATAGCGGTGGGTGAAATCATTCCATTTTATTCCATGTGTTATATGTGTCTGTGACATTATCTTTTCAATCCGTTTCCTGCAAGCAAAAGGTATGCGAAAAAAGAGAATAAGTGAACCAAAAGCGATGTGAAATATGAAAAACTAATTACTTGGTATTTTCACAGGCTTACACGTGCCTAATAAAAGTTTTTTTCCCAGGACTGTCAACACCCTCAATTATCACTGACAAAATGGCCACTACATGCAGTCGGAAACAAGATAGCAGGATAATAGAGACGGACCGACCTATTAAAAACAATTCAGGTGATATTCCAGCTGGCCTGTGCCATGCTGTTGGGCTGTGGATGAAGTCAGTCACGTTAAGCTTGATCTAGACATGTAACCATCAGACATCTGAAATCTTCGAAGCAAAAACATTGGTCTGTAAAGGACAATTCACTCTATCCCTTAAAAGTCAATATAGCCAGGGAATCATGACAAATGTTACAAAACCCAAAAGTATATGAGTTGGGCAGAATGTATCCCAGCACTATAGAATTTTCAGAACCTCTGGCGTATTTGAGACTTGCCACTATGATAACTCTCACTCTTTCTTTTGGTACAGTCTAGAGGCATGGAGATCCCTTAAAGACACGGAAGAACTGGTACTTCCTTTTAGAATAAGCATCAAGTATAGCAAAAGGCAGAGAGAGAAAGGAGGCAATGACTCTGAGGCTCAAAGGTCTGAGCTAAGGGCTTCACCTCAATGAGATTTTATGTTCGGGAGTATTACTGAATCAGTTGCATGCCTGATCCTGTCCAAAAACGTGTCCAACCCATCTCTGAGACAGGTGCTGATATACATTAGCAATGGAGTTAATCCACCCTAAACCCCCTTTATGGTCACAGGACAAAGTCCTAAAAGCGCAGGCCTTAAAAGTGCCCAGAACACAGGGGTGTTAAGAGACTTGGGCCTCCTGCAACTTGCAGTACAGAGCATCATCACAACCGCCTTGACTATATGAGGCTCATTTCCACCAATGCATGTCTGTACACATATGACCAAAATGGACATGCTCTCCCTAGGACCAAGAATGCTACAATGGGTGCCATTTATACATGGCCTGCTGGTGACCCAGCAGTACCAGACGTGAGGTTACTAGCCTGCGACTGGAATTTACTAAAATATGAATTTTCCAAAGAGGTGTGCAGATAAACAGAGAAGTAAAAATAAAACATTTTCTAGTAGGAGAGCTTCAATCCTAGGGGTTGAGTACTTTCTGACGTCGTTGGTAGGCTCCATCAAGTGTTGCAACTGAACCCCATCTGGCAACGCAGTGAAAGGAAAACAGATGTTCATGTGTTTTATTTCCCATTTCCTTCCTAGAAAAAACATTTATGAGAAAAGCAGGTACTGTTGCATAGGTCCTCTCCGTTATGTCATGGAGACTGTGATGGGTACACCATGGAGTGGTTCATCACTAGATATGATAAAACAAAGAGAAGTAGGTATGTGCTTGGGTTTGATGTGCATTGCTGCAGTCTCATTAGCAAGGCTGGGACTCATGGGACTAGGCAGCACTGGAAACATCTGCAGCAGAAGAAGATGGAAAGGAAGTCATCAGTTTGAAGGTTAGTATGTTCCAGAGGCTGACACAGGGGCAGTGAAACCACAGGTGCCAGCCCGGAAAGACTGCACAGCGAGCCTGTCAGTAGGAAGAGGTGGCTAACGGAGCATGGGCTCTGCTGGACACACCTTTGATTCATAGATCACATGTAAGTTAGGGATCAGCTCTCAGACCTTCCGGGCCATGTTCACATCTGAACATTGATCCAGGATCTGAATGAGCGAGAGAGGCTTCAAAAACAAGCAAGGGAGCCCTGTCACTAATATTCTCTAGGCCACTGGTTCAAGTATTTGAACACTCAAACATGGATTGGACCTTTAGATGATTTTAAATTTACAAAATACATATAACTTCCTACTCATTATGTCACTGAGATGCGGGCATTCTTTACCACAGAATTACTTGGCACAGTAACATGGTTGCCCGGTGGAATGATAACCAAAGTAAGGCAGCTTGTCAGGTTTTTTTTAAGTGAAATTGTTGCTTCACCAATGGGCATTCAGGACAAAAGGCAAAGGTGAAAAGAAAGCGCACTTTGCAGCTCAATCAGGGGCTGAGGAAACTCTAAAACTGGCTAAATTCATTATGTACTAAGTATGCATCCTAAAAGGCCACTGGGAAGGACTAGCCTTCTAGCTAATCCAAGTTATTGGTGTCCAAGGGGAAACACTTTGACTTTACCTAGGAAGCATTAGCAATGTATCTGTATTTTCATGTCTTGGAAATGATTCACCGGGCAGTACAGACAGGTCATTATGGTGCTGCTCAGTCCTTCCGTTGGCTAATCCATTTGCCGCCCCGGACAGCCATTGCTGTCAGATGCAAAGGTGTCCATTTCCCCATGTAAGCTGGAATCATGAACCAGGAGCCCCGGGGGGGCTGCTTTACAAAATCTGACCAGGTCAGGCTGTCAATCTGAGAAATCTCTCTGCAGGTCTAGTAATCCCCGCGGGCTGACTGCAAGATCAGGACAGCACCTCTAACTAGCGTCAGCACATACCGCCTGGACAGCTATGAAGCAAGCAGTAGGCAAATTGGATTTTCAGTGCGAATATTTCAGTGCTCAGAATCTGAAAAAGTGTCAATCACTTTTTCATAGGGGACAAGGATCTGCTCATTTCAAGAGCTGTGAGCTTAGTTTCCAGACCAGCTGTTTGCTCAAGCTGTGCAAAAGAACTTATAAGGGCTAATACCGCCCACAACAATAAATCCTGTTTACTGTCTTGTGGAGGCACTGATGAAGGCTCCAATGCTGTCTCCTAAAACGTTGTGCTTCGGAGAAACTTTAGAGCAGCTAGAAACAGAAGATCACTTCACAAATATTCCAAACTACCAACTCTCTTTAAGTCTGGCTGAAAGGAGCTTAAGCTTCCAGTATGTCAGTGATAACTGAATGTAATAGACGCTCACATGAATAGCTGTATGCAATAGAGCTAAGTCCAAAAAGGGAGAGGCCTTCCAGTTATAAGAAGTCTACTGATGTTGGACCAGTTTGTATCTGAAAGTCTGCCTCCGCGAGGTGCATAATGGGGATAAGGCAGTTCACGGTCTATGCGACTCACTTCAGTCGGCACACAGTTTGTGGAACTGGTTCTATAAGGAACGTGATATGAGCAGGTAAGTGTTCAGTCTCAATATTTTCCATCAATAGATGCATGAGACAAATGGTGAACAGGATATAGCTTCTGTGATTTTCTCCTCAGTACTGGAGTATTTGTAAACTGTCAATAGCGTGGTGGTGTTTATGGACTATCTGCGCATCTAGCTCACCAAGGCGCAAGATGCAACTAGTGCAGTGTTCGCGGCTGCCTCTGTCTCGAACTGCTTGGTATAATTATACAAATGTTGTCGTTTTTAGACTCTGCCTCTGTGAATAACTACACGAAGCAGAATATACAAATCAAGTTCCTATTTAAATTAAATAGCGTAAACCTATTGGCTGGCCAGGGTTTGTATAGTGAGTAATAAACAATTATTCTATAAAGACGTTAGTTTTTTTTTCCCTTCCTTGGTCTGTCCAGGGGATCATTTCATTTGCTATAGAGTAAAACCCATTTACTTAACGTTACCGATATTTTCAAAGACACTGATTATTTACAAAATATCTACAGTAACTTACAGGGGCGGCTCCTCTGCAGTGGCGTAGGAGCGTTGCCCCACTGGCTCAGAGCCAGCAGGTGAAAAATAAAATGACATTCTATCATCGTTTTATTTGTCATTTTCTGGCTCTGAGCCAGCGCTGTAGGGAGGGGCGGGGCCGGGGCATGGGGGGGGGGGGGAGGAGTGCTATGTGCAGTTCCAAGTGGGCATGTGTGTTTGGCCTGCCAAATACACATGCGCACTTAGGTTTCTCCAATCTAGCTGTATTGTACAGCCGGGCTGGAGAAACTGCACAGACTCCCTGTCCTGAGCGGAGCGTCCTTTATGCCTGCTCAGGCCAATCTCCACGCTGCGTGGGGATTGCACAGGGCGTCTGTCCTAGTGTATGCCGGGAGCCTGGGACCAGAAAGAGCACAGGGAGGCGGGAAACGGCCGGCAGCTTAAGGTAAATTTCATTTTTTTCAAATTATTATTACCTCCCCTCGCTCTCCCTCTCCCACACTCCCTCCACCCCCGCACCACCATCCATCACGAAAAAATGTTATGGCTCAAGTCTATACCAGCATAATTCAGCCAAACAAATGCAAAATGCTGAAACCATGAAAACCACGGAACTAAAAGCCAGATTAGCTGTTTCAGAGTTTCTCAATACGATATTTGATGTTAATTGGCTCAACCATTTCGGCTTATTAGGCAAAAAAATAATTACACCGACAAGTCAATGTCAACCCGTGTTTATGGGAGCTTTCTTTAAATTTGAGTCCCCTTGATCAATTCTGGAGTGAAAGACATTTTGGGTTGGTCGGAGAAATTTAAACAGGGTTGAAGATGATAGGAAAAATGGAAGTCGGACTACTCTGCTATTATTCAAAGTCTGTCATATATATGTACCATGATTAATAAAGCATAAAGTCTGTAGAATTACGTCATTGTCAATTTATCGTCTGTGCGTGAACAAAATCGACTTTCTTCGCTTCCATATTCTGAAGACCAACAAACCACTGGACACTTCAGGGTCTCGTGACATATAGGTGGCCGATATTTACATTTTTAATCACACTCAATTAAAGACTATATGCTGTAGTCTATTCATCAAGTCCTTGAGACAATTGGGCTGGGTTGCGGACATCCACAATGACATAGCAAAGGAAATATACATTATTCCATTATGACTCAAAAACCATGCAGTCTGTTTTGAGCATGTAAATTTGCCCCTTGAAAAAAACTTTTATTTTCAATTATTCAAAATAAAATCCCTAAGTGTTGCTCTCATTGAAAGTCAATGTCCACTTTGAAAGGGGATACATAAGGGACAGAAGGCAGCTTTTTACTCGTGAGGCTTGTTGTGTGATGTTGTCCGCAACATGTTTAAGAGTGGTGAAGTTCGAGGGATGGTCACAGGTAAACTAGCTCGATCACATGGTGAAGAATAAAAGGAAGATATGCCAGCGGACCGCAGTACCTGTATAAAAGCCAGGAAATAAACCACTTAGCATTGACTTCAATTTGCTATCACTAGCCTGAGAAAGAAACCTAAAAATAACAATGCCACTGCAGCTGTAGGTTAATGGTAACCCTTCCAAACTGCACCGAGGTGAACACCATTATGCCGCGTAAAGTTCAACAAAGAAAACTGCTCTACAGTGCACAGACACTCAGGGCCCCACAACCCTCTAAATAAATAGTGCTTGAACCACCATCTTGAAGTTCTGGAAACATATAGAGGCCCTTAGGCTAGTAGTTCTGTGTGGTGGTCAGCTCACAATATTCTGTGACTTAGGACCTTATTATGATTATAATGGTCCATAGGACTGCCATAGTTGTGGTGGCGGTCCGACAACCACCGCACTGCAGGACCGCCTGCAGTACTACAACTGCGGCGGATGGACTGCCACCAGATCTCCGGGAACAGGGATCCCGCTGGGCCGGTGGTCTTTCTCTGTGAAGAATATGCTAGCGATGTGCGACCGCCATGAAAAGGGTGATGGAGAGGCAACAAATGGGGCCCTAACAGGGCTCCCTGCCGCTCCAGGGCCTAGGGGTGCAATCAGGGGGGCCCATGTTTTGCCCCCCAGTATTCATGCATCCCAGTTCCTGCTCGGTGCCGGAACTTGCTGACGGCGCTGTCACTACGGCTGTCTGCATGTAAGTCTCCAATGAGCCTTCCAGACTGCTGCTGTTGCAGCACCGCCGTGCCACCGCCCAGTAGGAATTACAATCGTAATCCAGCAGGCGGTGTTGGAACAGCTTTGGCGGTCCTCCCACAGGGTGCTGGAGGGGCAGTCCACGGTAGGACCGCCAAAGTCATAATAAGGCCCTCAGTCTTCCTAAACACACGCAGCACAAGGGTGGTCGCTCTTTTTTTCTATTCTGGACCTTTCTCTCCACAGTGCCGTACCCCATCGGCTTTGCTTAGTTCTCGATCTCAGGGTTTTAAAAAACTTTAAAACAAGGTTTTTCAAAATATCTACCTGCACTTCTCTTCATCTGATTTGTCACTCAGTCAGTGAAGTAGCGCCATGAAACCCTTCGTGCACTATGTTCTCCAGCAAAAAACACACCTAACCTAACCGTCCTTTACGTAACAAGCTTGCTCTGTAGACCTTGATGGAATCCTGCTAGGCTGAAACTGTCAGTAACGGAATCTGAATATTTCAAACTTCTGGCTGTCACAGTTGACAGACAGAGCCAAGCTATTAAGTTTGCATTGTGTGGAAAGTTGTGGAAAGTTATGTAGTAATGTAGTTCTGCTAGTTTTTAAAAAAAATGCATTCTTGTGAGCCACTCAAAATAGCTCAATTTGAAAAAAGTGGCGAAAAATTCTGCAAAACACACCTGTAGCAGGTTCTCTTCTTCAAAAAAACATGAAAATTGTCTAATTAAAACCTATTTTTACTCGGAAATTATCTCCCACCCAGGTCTAAGCTGGCAAAAGTGTGAAGCTTGAACACATCACTCAAATTCGAAGGCAAAGTTTAAAACGGTGCCTACCATTCCTGTGAGTTTAGTAGCAATGGGGTAACCCAGTATCCCTCAGAACCTGGGCAATCGTATGTAAAGAAAAACAATGGTTCTGTCGGGTATCACATATTCCTTAAACAACCGAACAATTCATTGTGTTATTCAAAAGAAAGTTTCACTTAAAGCCAAGGAACACACACAAAGACCATACGGGGTATTGAGTTATTTTATATAAATTAAGTCATTTATAAATACCCAAACTGATTTTGTAAGGCTGTCAAGACACGGAGTGAAATACACTGTGATATGTGACAAAGTGACATTTGGTGCTCAGTGAAACAGAGGTGGTGCGTAATATGTACAGGGTGGCTAAAAATATGTACAGGAAAGTTGGATGGCCAGAAATCAGATATTAAAAATCAATGATTCTGAGAATTAAATGAATAAGTCTTTTCCGCAGAGCCTTTGGACTGGTCCAAGGGATATTGTCGACGTTTCAACCCAGGATCTGCACTACTATCTAGTCAGTGCGGGTCTTCATCAGGACATAGGCGGGGATGACAGCCTGTGAATAGGAAGGCGCATGGGTCAGGTATGTTCCAATTAACGTATACTCGAGGTTGTGTGATCAAGGGCTCAAGCGGGGGCGGGTAACTCACCTAAAAATGCCCAGTTAGGCAGTACGGGTGCGTAGGCACTTGCGCCGCCTTTTCTCGTCGTGACAGTTCATGTGCAGGTGGGGCACGTTTGTCTTCCTAAACGCGTGTGGACGTTTATGACTAAAGGTAAGAGGAGATCGCAGGGAGTTAGACTAATCCCTCCGGTTAGTGTCGAAAATACAACGGGATATATACCAGGATGACTCACCCAGTAAAGTATTCTTTCGCGGGGGTGCTCTCGCTTGGAGCTTCCTTGTGGTAGGCAGATTCTGTGGGGAAAGCGGGAGTAGGGAAGGTTTAAAACCCTTGTAACTTAAACGACGAATAGTGGGCACACATACTATCACTCGGTACCCTCCCGGTTCGCTCACCTTCTGTGATTACTATAGAATGCCTCCAGTCGTCTTTGGCGTGCTCAGGCGTGAGTCCTGGCATGCCGGTTCGATTCAACAACTGTGAAGCCGTGTCAGGCTACTAATATGCCCTGTCGACACGTGATAGACGTGCGCGTGTACGTCGCATGGTTGGGTGCAGCAGCAGAATGCTAACTCTGCTGGTTGCTGGGCAACCTCCAGAAATGCTGAGATTCGTGCGTGACACGTCCACGGCTACGTGTATGCGTCATGCAATGTTGTAACTGGTTAGAAGCTCGGTTGCTGAGCAACCAATGAGCTATATCAAAAAAGGGATAACACTGTTGTCCTGGGATGTGGATCATCACTGAGCGTTTGATAGAATCGCCCGTAATTGCTGATTACACTATGACTGTTCAGGGTGAATACAATCTGTTGGCAATTAACGTGACGCAGGCATGCACATTCATATTTGTGAATACGGCTTATACATGTAAAAAATAAAGACAATGTTCAGTCGTTATACTTTGATGAATACACAATCTCGCACAGTCGTTGTAACAAGTACAAAATACACAGTGCACTGACACATAGGCACTTATTTACATTGTGTACAGTGTGGCAATGTGGTGAACAAGTAAAATTGCGGCATGTATTTACAATTGGATAGCACAAGGGTTCTTCCTCATGCTCAGATATGCACAACCACACAACTAGGTGTGTATGCTCAGGGTGCAATTCTCGCAGATCATATTCGCTAAAATGTTTACAGTGAGAGAGACAAGGAAGTACTCAGGTCTGCAAGCCCACAAACTGGTGTTATGTGGTCATAATGTAATTCTCGCAGATCATATACAATAAACTGTGCATGTATTTACAGTGAGAGGGACATTGCGTCAGTTGCAATACACAAGCGTTGTGGTAATTTTTGCAGGACCACAAATTAGGCGCTTATGTTCGAAGTAAGTTTCTAGCAGATCATATATGCTAATAAGTGTTTGTGCTCAGAACGTGTTCCTCACCGATCATGTATTTGCAGTTATGTTCAATATTAACTGAGGACCCTTATGTTAAAGCTGGCCCATTTGTCTTGCGGTCTCCCCCAGCTCATTCAACCCATCTTGTACAGTGTTGAGGGAGTGGATCCATCTACACCACGGGTCTCCAACCTTTGCTGTATTGGGAGCTACTTCTGCTCAAGGAAAGTCCTGCTGAGCTACTAGCAAATGTTATCACTTTAAAATACAGACAACATATGTTAACATTACACTATGACCACCCTAAGCAGAATTATTAGTAATGACCACCCAAGCATTCCAGACCAGGTTCCCAAAAGAAATGGGAGGAAAACGTTTCTCAGTATTAAAGCCTATGTATAACTGCTCCGGTCCGGCACCTCCTAGTATTTTAGCGCCAAGAAACCAACTGGTGTACGAGCGCTTTACAAAACCATTTTAACATAACATAACATAACATGCTTCCATCTGACTAATGAAGTAACACTCAAATTGTTACATGCTCTGCAACACAAAAGACATAACCACAGCAGTTTTCCCCCAACTCAGCTTGAATTATCATTCAGCTATCGTCTTTAAATGTGTTTTAGAACTGCAATATTTTGTCTTTGTCAGCATATTCGTTTTTGAAAATACACATTTTTCTATCAAAAACCACTTTCCATTTTGGGCAAATAAACTCAATTTTCCAAAAGTAAAACCTGTTATGAAAAAACAATGTTTACCATTAAAAGATCAGTATTCATTTTTCAGAAAAACAGTCATCAAATATCAGCTTGCCATTTTCATCAAATATTACCATGTAAAAATACCTCACATGAACAGATTCTGCTTTGAATAAGAGGTAATACAAACATAGGTCATGGATGCTCACCATAACACCAAGGATGCCTGTGCTAATAATGGCCACCATTATAACCTGGCCACCATTGTGCCAAGGCTGAATGCCATAACATCCAGGAAGCTCACCATATAACGGTCATATCCATTATTATGTGAGGAGCAGTCATCCTTCTGTCAGGGGTGGCAAAAAGTAGGCCAGTCATGTTCTTAATATGTCAATGATGGCAGCCTGTATGACACAACTAGACTAAAAAATGACCATTATAGTCAAGGCACTAATATTCCATGAACGGACACTATTGCGCCAGAGATAAAACCCTTATGATAAGGGCCAGCATACAAATTTGACGGTCATTGACACTAGAAGCAGCTTCCAGGAAACAACACCATTTATTAGGGAGGGACACTATGTCAGGCAGACGCACACATAAAATAAATGCTGATGAGGCTCTTAATTTTTCTTTCCTCTGGATCCATACACTGCTATTTTCAGCTCTTGGGCTGATCCTCCTCCCACCTAGCACATTTTCACTCTGGCTGCTGCAGTCCCACATTTTGGTGAGTCAGCACTGATTACTGCTACCATTTTTCTTTGATAGTGCATTGTTTACATGTGTGGTGCGGCTTATAGAGCAGGGCGTATAAGATGGCCAATTTCCTTGTGACTTAGATTTACAGTGGAGCAGACCCCATAAGCCAATACAGTTTGTGTTTGAGTGTAATTATAAGGTGCTACCATTGATTTGGTTAGCTTTCACTCTGAGGGTTTCGAGATGAGTGGTTCTGCCTTTTTTAATATGCATAGGCTCTATAAGATTGGCTTGGCTTGTCTTCACCTCTAAGAGCTACTTTGAGGGTGTTGGCGAGCTACCAGTAGCTCCCGAGCTACTCGTTGGAGACCCCTGATCTACACTCTTTGTAATTTAGGGCCATTGCAATGGACCCACCTCTGGGCTGGGCACTGATCTTCTCTATGACCCACCATCTTATGCTATCAGGGGAATGGTTGTGTGTCACAAAATGATCAACTAATGGTGCACCCTGTACCTTGCATCTTACTCTACTCATGTGCTGAAGTATTCTGGTTTTCACTTTCTGGGTGGTTTGGCCCACATAAACTAGACCACATGGACAACGGATTGAGTATATCACGTTGGAGCTGTTGCAATTAGTGAAGTGCGGTAGCTTATATGTTCTGTTGCTATGTGTGAACGAGGATCCTTCGTAACATAGGGGGCACGCTTTGCATTGGCCACATTTGTGATGTCCAGTCATTGGTGGTAGGCCCAGATGGCTCCTGAGGTCAAGTGGTTTAGAGGGTTCCAAATATGCCCTGACGACGTTGTCTTTGATATTCCTGCCCCTCTTGAAGGCGAAGGTGGGGACCCCGTTGGTCTGTAGTTCACTCGCAACCAGATTCCAATACTTCTTTACGATCTTTTTTATATCATTGCTCTTGGTATTGAATGTTGTCACGCAAACGATATTCTCTGTCTTCGTAGTTCTCTCCTTCACTTCCAACAGCTGGTCCCGGGGGCAGTACCAGGCGCGTTTCTTTGCACGTTTCAATAGTCCCTTTGGATACCCTCTCTCTTTTAGGCGGCTCGTGAGTGTTTCAGCTTCTTTGAAGAAATCTGTCCTCCTGGTACAGTTTCTTCTGAGCCTGAGGTATTGCCCATAAGGTAGATTGTCCCTCAGGCTTCGCGGGTGATGTGATTCATACATGAGCAATGTGTTTCTTTCCATGGGTTTTCGGTAGAGGTCACAGTACAGCAAGCCCTCCTCAACTCGAAAAGTCAGATCCAGGAAATCTATGGCCTCATTATCGCTTGTCATGGTGAATTGGATGTCCCTTGTCCTGGTATTCAGCCAATTGTGTAATTCGTTCAGCTCATTGGCATCTCCTGACCATACCATTATGACATCGTCAATGTAGCGTTTCCATACTGTAATCTGGTTGATGTATGGATTGTCATGGCTATACAGGTGTTCCTCTTCATAGTGGTCCATGAAGATGTTAGCCAGACTAGGTGCGTAGGTGGCCCCCATCGCAACTCCCTTGCACTGGTAATAAAATTGTCTTTTAAAGATGAAATAGTTCCTTTTCATGGCAATCTCCAATAATGAAATCAGAAAATCAGTGGGTATCCAGTGCGGTCTGGGCCGTGTATCCAGTACGGATCTAATTACGTCCAATGCTTTGTCTTGGGGAATTGACGTGTACAAGGAGGACACATCGAGTGTCACCAGTAGTTGACTCTGGACATCATATGGCTGACCCTCCAGTAGTTGTATGATGTGCATGCTGTCTCTCACAAAAGATTTCGTTTTAGGAACCCAGGGTTGTAAGAAATAATCAATAAACTGGTTCAGTGGTTCCAGGATAGACCCACAACCAGAAACAATCGGTCTAACTGGTGGCCTCTCTATCCACTTATGCACCTTGGGTAGAGTATATATCGTAGGAATCCTCGGTTCTTTCTTGTTTAGGAAATCACATTCAGGTTGGCTCAGGAATCCCTCCGCCAATCCATCTTGAGTTAGTTTCTCTATCAAGGCCTTGAGCTCCGTGGTCGGGTCCCGTGGAATAGGCTGATAGCTTTCCAAGACCCCCAGTTGCAGTTCTAACTCTTCCACATAGTCAGTTGTACTCTGTAGTACTACTGCTCCACCCTTATCCGCTGCCTTGATAACGATGGAGTCATTGTTACCCAGGGATTGTAGCGCTAGTCTCTCCTCCTTGCTGATGTTATACTTTATGTATTTCCTTCCATCCAAGAGTTGCATGGTTTCCTGGAGGACAATCTTCTCATAGGCAAGTATTTTCTCACTCATCAGAAATGCCCCCAGTGTGAAAGTAGATGAAGGTCTGAAGTTTGTAGCGGCTGCTGTCGGATTGTAGGTACTTTTACTGAAGTAATACTTCAATCTGATTTTACGGAAGAATCTTTGCAGCTCAAGTTTAACCTGGAATGAATCAGGTATCACAGTCAGCACAAATGATAGTCCTCTCGAAAGAACCTCTCACTCAGCCGGGGACATAATGTGGTGTGACAAATTAATTATCGGGTCCATGCGATTAAGGTTGTTAACATGTTGTGCACCCTCCATCAAGTTCAATGGCACATCGGTGTTGGTGCTGTGCATGTCAACGGTCGTCCTCTCTGGGTTGGCCATCGTTTGAATGTTGCTGGTAGTGTGATCTGTAGGTGATGTGTCAGCAACAGTGGCTAAAGTATGTTCCCTCAACAACTGAGTAGCACTGCTGTTCTCTAAGGGGGTTCCTACCATCTGTATGTTTGCCTGCGTGTTGAGATCTCCCCATGTATTTCTGGTTGGTAAAAGCGGACACATGATGTTCCTTGCTGGCTGCTCCTGCCCCTGTTCCAACCTCTTGGTCTTTCCCAGTTCTGTAACTTCCCTCCACCCCTGTTGGACTGGCGGTAACCTTCCCCTAAAAAATGTGGACCCTGGTTGCCGTGATGGCTGGTAGAAGGTCTTTCTGAGTCAGAATCGGACCCGCTTCCTACTGAGGAGTCAGAGAAGGTATTGAACCTCCTAGGTCCCTGCCTGCTTTTGTTAGAGAAAAAGCCTTGGTTGTCCTGCTGATAATAATACTCAGCCAAGTAAGGATAAGTTAAGTTCTTGTCATAGTTTCTTACATCTTTTGATAACTTATCTAGTTTCCTGTTCAAAGTAACTGTATTAAAGTCAGCTAATGCCTTCTCTGCTCGCTCTAGGGCTTCCCTTGCATTAGTGAGGGCAGTGTCCTCAAGGATTTCCTTCTTAAGATCGGCAATTTCCTGTGTGAGTTTTTTCACATATTCAATCGCGGTCTCAACCCCAAGCACCATCCAGTGCCTGGAGCAATTATTAGCAACGTAACTGAACCCTTCCCTGAACTTTGGCACGTCTATGAAGATAGCGGGTTCGTTACGGACCTGTAAGCCCTTGGGGATTATATTTGAATGTAAATACTTAGTTAGTACATGCCCATGAAGGCGAGATCTAATGAGTTTTTTTCCAAGCCTTTCAATTTTCGCTAGTTTCTCATTCAAACTGGCATCAACTGATACTCTGTCTAATCCTAATAGGAAGTTAGAAGCACCTTGCTCCTGTATCAGCCTAGCTATGTACTCTTCGCTGTAAGATAAAGTTTCTTTGTCAGACATACTAAAACAATACAAACAAAATATACAAACAATCCGAAAAACAGTGAATGAGAGAGAAAACCCCCGCAGGTACAACCTGCACTAATTCAAGTTTAGTAGCAATGGGGTAACCCAGTATCCCTCAGAACCTGGGCAATCGTATGTAAAGAAAAACAATGGTTCTGTCGGGTATCACATATTCCTTAAACAACCGAACAATTAATTGTGTTATTCAAAAGAAATTTTCACTTAAAGCCAAGGAACACACACAAAGACCATACGGGGTATTGAGTTATTTTATATAAATTAAGTCATTTATAAATACCCAAACTGATTTTGTAAGGCTGTCAAGACACGGAGTCAAATACACAGTGATATGTGAAAAAGTGAAATTTGGTGCTCAGTGATACAGAGGTGGTGCGTAATATGTACAGGGTGGCTAAAAATATGTACAGGAAAGTTGGATGGCCAGAAATCAGATATTAAAAATCAATGATTCTGCGAATTAAATGAATAAGACTTTTCCGCAGAGCCTTTGGACTGGTCCAAGGGATATTGTCGACGTTTCAACCCAGGATCTGCACTACTATCTAGTCAGTGCGGGTCTTCATCAGGACATAGGCGGGGATGACAGCCTGTGAATAGGAAGGCGCATGGGTCAGGTATGTTCCAATTAGCGTATACTCGAGGTTGTGTGATCAAGGGCTCAAGCGGGGGCGGGTAACTCACCTAAAAATGCCCAGTTAGGCAGTACGGGCGCGTAGGCACTTGCGCCGCCTTTTCTCGTCGTGACAGTTCATGTGCAGGTGGGGCGCGTTTGTCTTCCTAAATGCGTGTGGACGTTTATGACTAAAGGTAAGAGGAGATCGCAGGGAATTAGACCAATCCCTCCGGTTAGTGTCGAAAATACAACAGGATATATACCAGGATGACTCACCCAGTAAAGTATTCTTTCGTGGGGGTGCTCTCGCTTGGAGCTTCCTTGTGGTAGGCAGATTCTGTGGGGAAAGCGGGAGTTGGGAAGGTTTAAAACCCTTGTAACTTAAACGACGAATAGTGGGCACACATACTATCACTCGGTACCCTCCCGGTTCGCTCACCTTCTGTGATTACTATAGAATGCCTCCAGTCGTCTTTGGCGTGCTCAGGCGTGAGTCCTGGCATGCCGGTTCGATTCAACAACTGTGAAGCCGTGTCAGGCTACTAATATGCCCTGTCGACACGTGATAGACGTGCGCGTGTACGTCGCGTGGTTGGGTGCAGCAGCAGAATGCTAACTCTGCTGGTTGCTGGGCAACCTCCAGAAATGCTGAGATTCGTGCGTGACACGTCCACGGTTACATGTATGCGTCATGCAATGTTGTAACTGGTTAGAAGCTCGGTTGCAGAGCAACCAATGAGCTATATCAAAAAAGGGATAACACTGTTGTCCTGGGATGTGGATCATCACTGAGCGTTTGATAGAATCGCCCGTAATTGCTGATTACACTATGACTGTTCAGGGTGAATACAATCTGTTGGCAATTATCGTGACGCAGGCATGCACATTCATATTTGTGAATACGGCTTATACATGTAAAAATAAAGACAATGTTCAGTCGTTATACTTTGATGAATACGCAATCTCGCACAGTCGTTGTAACAAGTACAAAATACACAGTGCACTGACACATAGGCACTTATTTACATCGTGTACAGTGTGGCAATGTGGTGAACAAGTAAAATTGCGGCATGTATTTACAATTGGATAGCACAAGGGTTCTTCCTCATGCTCAGATATGCACAGGGTGCAATTCTCGCAGATCATATTCGCTAAAATGTTTACAGTGAGAGAGACAAGGAAGTACTCGGATCTGTAAGCCCACAAACTGGTGTTATGTGGTCATAATGTAATTCTCGCAGATCATATACAATAAACTGTGCATGTATTTACAGTGAGAGGGACATTGCGTCAGTTGCAATACACAAGCGTTGTGGTAATTTTTGCAGGACCACAAATTAGGCGCTTATGTTCGAAGTAAGTTTCTAGCAGATCATATATGCTAATAAGTGTTTGTGCTCAGAACGTGTTCCTCACCGATCATGTATTAGCAGTTATGTTCAATATTAACTGAGGACCCTTATGTTAAAGCTGGCCCATTTGTCTTGCGGTCTCCTCCAGCTCATTCAACCCATCTTGTACAGTGTTGAGGGAGTGGATCCATCTACACTCTTTGTAATTTAGGGCCATTGCAATGGACCCACCTCTGGGGTGGGCACTGATCTTCTCTATGACCCACCATCTTATGCTATCAGGGGAATGGTTGTGTGTCACAAAATGATCAACTAATGGTGCACCCTGTACCTTGCATCTTACTCTACTCATGTGCTGAAGTATTCTGGTTTTCACTTTCTGGGTGGTTTGGCCCATATAAACTAGACCACACGGACAACGGATTGAGTATATCACGTTGGAGCTGTTGCAATTAGTGAAGTGCGGTAGCTTATATGTTCTGTTGCTATGTGTGAACGAGGATCCTTCGTAACATAGGGGGCACACTTTGCATTGGCCACATTTGTGATGTCCAGTCATTGGTGGTAGGCCCAGATGGCTCCTGAGGTCAAGTGGTTTAGAGGGTTCCAAATATGCCCTGACGACGTTGGCTTTGATATTCCTGCCCCTCTTGAAGGCGAAGATGGGGGTCCCCGTTGGTCTGTAGTTCACTCGCAACCAGATTCCAATACTTCTTTACGATCTTTTTTATATCATTGCTCTTGGTATTGAATGTTGTCACGCAAACGATATTCTCTGTCTTCGTAGTTCTCTCCTTCACTTCCAACAGCTGGTCCCGGGGGCAGTACCAGGCGCGTTTCTTTGCACGTTTCAATAGTCCCTTTGGATACCCTCTCTCTTTTAGGCGGCTCGTGTTTCAGCTTCTTTGAAGAAATCTGTCCTCCTGGTACAGTTTCTTCTGAGCCTGAGGTATTGCCCATAAGGTAGATTGTCCCTCAGGCTTCGCGGGTGATGTGATTCATACATGAGCAATGTGTTTCTTTCCATGGGTTTTCGGTAGAGGTCACAGTACAGCAAGCCCTCCTCAACTCGAAAAGTCAGATCCAGGAAATCTATGGCCTCATTATCGCTTGTCATGGTGAATTGGATGTCCCTTGTCCTGGTATTCAGCCAATTGTGGAATTCGTTCAGCTCATTGGCATCTCCTGACCATACCATTATGACATCGTCAATGTAGCGTTTCCATACTGTAATCTGGTTGATGTATGGATTGTCATGGCTATACAGGTGTTCCTCTTCATAGTGGTCCATGAAGATGTTAGCCAGACTAGGTGCGTAGGTGGCCCCCATCGCAACTCCCTTGCACTGGTAATAAAATTGTCTTTTAAAGATGAAATAGTTCCTTTTCATGGCAATCTCCAATAATGAAATCAGAAAATCAGTGGGTATCCGGTGCGGTCTGGGCCGTGTATCCAGTACGGATCTAATTACGTCCAGTGCTTTGTCTTGGGGAATTGACGTGTACAAGGAGGACACATCGAGTGTCACCAGTAGTTGACTCTGGACATCATATGGCTGACCCTCCAGTAGTTGTATGATGTGCATGCTGTCTCTCACAAAAGATTTCGTTTTAGGAACCCAGGGTTGTAAGAAATAATCAATAAACTGGTTCAGTGGTTCCAGGATAGACCCACAACCAGAAACAATCGGTCTACCTGGTGGCCTCTCTATCCGCTTATGCACCTTGGGTAGAGTATATATCGTAGGAATCCTCGGTTCTTTCTTGTTTAGGAAATCACATTCAGGTTGGCTCAGGAATCCCTCCGCCAATCCATCTTGAGTTAGTTTCTCTATCAAGGCCTTGAGCTCCGTGGTCGGGTCCCGTGGAATAGGCTGATAGCTTTCCAAGACCCCCAGTTGCAGTTCTAACTCTTCCACATAGTCAGTTGTACTCTGTAGTACTACTGCTCCACCCTTATCCGCTGCCTTGATAACGATGGAGTCATTGTTACCCAGGGATTGTAGCGCTAGTCTCTCCTCCTTGCTGATGTTATACTTTATGTATTTCCTTCCATCCAAGAGTTGCATGGTTTCCTGGAGGACAATCTTCTCATAGGCAAGTATTTTCTCACTCATCAGAAATGCCCCCGGTGTGAAAGTAGATGAAGGTCTGAAGTTTGTAGCGGCTGCTGTCGGATTGTAGGTACTTTTACTGAAGTAATACTTGAATCTGATTTTACGGAAGAATCTTTGCAGCTCAAGTTTAACCTGGAATGAATCAGGTATCACAGTCGGCACAAATGATAGTCCTCTCGAAAGAACCTCTCTCTCAGCCGGGGACATAATGTGGTGTGACAAATTAATTATCAGGTCCATGCGTTTAAGGTTGTTAACATGTTGTGCACCCTCCATCAAGTTCAATGGCACATCGGTGTTGGTGCTGTGCATGTCAACGGTCGTCCTCTCTGGGTTGGCCATCGTTTGAATGTTGCTGGTAGTGTGATCTGTAGGTGATGTGTCAGCAACAGTGGCTAAAGTATGTTCCCTCAACAACTGAGTAGCACCGCTGTTCTCTAAGGGGGTTCCTACCATCTGTATGTTTGCCTGCGTGTTGAGATCTCCCCATGTGTTTCTGGTTGGTAAAAGCGGACTCGTGATGTTCCTTGCTGGCTGCTCCTGCCCCTGTTCCAACCTCTTGGTCTTTCCCAGTTCTTACCTTTAGTCATAAACGTCCACACGCGTTTAGGAAGACAAACGCGCCCCACCTGCACATGAACTGTCACGACGAGAAAAGGCGGCGCAAGTGCCTACGCACCCATACTGCCTAACTGGGCATTTTTAGGTGAGTTACCCGCCCCCGCTTGAGCCCTTGATCACACAACCTCGAGTATATGCTAATTGGAACATACCTGACCCATGCGCCTTCCTATTCACAGGCTGTCATCCCCGCCTATGTCCTGATGAAGACCCGCACTGACTAGATAGTAGTGCAGATCCTGGGTTGAAACGTCGACAATATCCCTTGGACCAGTCCAAAGGCTCTGCGGAAAAGACTTATTCATTTAATTCGCAGAATCATTGATTTTTAATATCTGATTTCTGGCCATCCAACTTTCCTGTACATATTTTTAGCCACCCTGTACATATTACGCACCACCTCTGTATCACTGAGCACCAAATGTCACTTTGTCACATATCACAGTGTATTTCACTCCGTGTCTTGACAGCCTTACAAAATCAGTTTGGGTATTTATAAATGACTTAATTTATATAAAATAACTCAATACCCCGTATGGTCTTTGTGTGTGTTCCTTGGCTTTAAGTGAAAATTTCTTTTGAATAACACAATGAATTGTTCGGTTGTTTAAGGAATATGTGATACCCGACAGAACCATTGTTTTTCTTTACATACCATTCATGTGAGGCTTGAATCAAATACATCAATTCAAATAACACGAAAAACTGCAGCCAACCAAGTGTTGCTTCTCTGCTATGGCTAGCGATCCTCTTTTTATTTTTAAGGAATTACTCACTTTTTGGCACGCATTAACGGTCACCTGCTAGAAAGTGCTTCCTGTGTTAGAAACAGAAGACAACCTAAACGGAAATATATCAAGCTACCCTGCTGCAAAGTGAGATATGCTCAGACGGCGCATCTGCTGGTAGAGATACTAGTGGAAAAGTGCAACCCTAATTCGGCTAGAAGGGTCTTACACGAATAGTGATCATGTTGTTAAGAGGCCTAAGGGCCCTCGACTGACTCTGTCTGACCCTGACACTAACCTTAGCCCTAACCATATCTTACTCTTACCCCACCAGAAACCACAATATTGAACCACATAACAACCTGATCGACTTCCTGACCATAATTAAAAGTCTCAACAGTTATATTAAAAACAATGAAACCCCTGTACATAATTCTAACTCTAACCATAGCCGTAGTGCCAAAGGTAACCATAACCCCGATTGCAACGGCGGCTTCGGGGCGGTGCAACCAGAGGCATTGCATCGAGAGCCAAGCTGGGGGGGGGAGTGGTGCCATCTGGCAGCCCCCGACTCCATCCCAAAATGTCAGTGAAAAGACAGCAAGGACTCGGGGCCTGTGTCGTCTTCTCTGTGCATAATTTCTCGGTGACCCGTTGCAATATTCTCAACAGATTATAAAAAGTCTTACTTTGCTGCAGTGTGCGTTGCCCTTCATCATGTTCGAGCAGGAGAACAAGTGCTTAAAAAAAGGTATTGGAACTGTGCTCCTAGAAGAATGGAGTGGGGTCCGTGAGTGTGGGGCGGGGTCAGTGAGTATGGGTCGGGATCAGCGAGTGTGGGGTCGGGGTCAGCGAGTGTGGGGTCGGGGTCAGCAAGTGTGGGGGCGGGGTCAGCGAGTATGGGGGAGGGATCAGTGAGTATGGGGTCGGGGTCAGTGAGTGTGGATGCGGGGTCAGTGCGTGTGGAGGCAGGGTCGGGGTCAGTGAGTGTGGAGGCGGGGTCAGGCATGTAGATAACAATAACAAAGTATTCAGTAACGATTATGTAGCACCTTCACCTACAGGTACGTCCATATCACATAATCTAAACACCTTAAATGAAAAATCAATGCAAGTTTAACTTATTGTGGAAATGTACTGTTCTGCTGGGATAGCTCAATTGGTTAATACAATTGCTTCAGAAGTCTAAGTGTGTAACTGGGGAGTTACTGCTTTGAATCCCGGTTGGTGCACTTGGGAATAGTGATGAGTATTTATAGTGCTAAGAGGGTCTTGTCTGTGACAGTAAGCACTGTGAATATGTATATCATTAGTTTAAACAATGGATTATACACAGTATAACATAGGCAGCACTGACAAGACTCGTCGGTTGGTGTTTTCACTCTTGTGAGTAAAACGCATTGATTTACAGAGGTGTATGATTCATTGTCTCTGTATAGTAGGTGTGTGTGATGTGAAGTGCTCTGGCACCATACAATGGGATGAATGGCGCTAAAAAGGAAATTATAACAATGTGAGTGAGGAAATTTGGAGTGATGAGGAGCACTATGGGATGGTAGTAGTGAGGGAATCCCAGGAGAAGGATGTCAGTGGGGGTCTCCAACAAAGATTATCACACCAGGTGCCACCAATGCTAAAGCCAGCCCCGCTGCAACCTTAACCATGAGCCTAACTCTAACCATAACATTTACACAAAATGTTTCCCTAAATATAAGTCTAACACTCATCCAAGCAACAACTTTGAGAACTGCTGTAACTCTAGCTCTAACCCTAACAGTGGCAGCTCCTCCGCTATCATGGACGAGCGGCGCCCCACTGCTTTGAGCAGTGTAAAGGAAAGGAAATATAAAATGATAACTTTTACTTATAATCATTTTAGTTTTCCTTCCTTTGCAGACGGTTGGGCGGAGCTGCTCTGCTCACGAGGAGCAAGAGAGGAGTGGTTTGCCCACTCCTAAGTGCGCAATGACTGTTTGATTGGCCCTCTCGGGCCGCCCAAACCAATCATGCACACTTTGTCCGTTCTTTATGCTGGCTGCATTACAGCCTGCATGGAGAACAAGCCCAAGATCCCATTCCCTGGTTGAGCGTCCCACCAGGACGCCTCACCACCCGCCAGTCACGCCGGCCGCCACTGGACCCTAACCTTAACCATGACCCTTTCTCTAAGCACTAACAGTTTAACACTAAGAATATCCCAAAGCCCAACAATGTTCTTCCTTATCCCTATAAGTGACCCCTAACTGGACTCTTATTCACACAATAACCCTAACAGAATCTTTAGCATGGAACAGCACACTGAGGATTAGAACACTCACCACACCGCTCTTGTTAAGTACCACATCTCACTCACCACACCGCTCATGTTAAGTCCCACCCCTCACTCACCACACCGCTCATGTTAAGTCCCACCTCCAAGACCCAATGAAAAGAGTAACCCCGCCCACTTACTGCAGTTCTCTGGCCTCTTGTTGTTGTGAATCACCGCCCTCTGGTTGGGAGTGCGGTAGAGTGCAGTCCAGTTGATAGTGTGGTAGTAGCAGAGATTGTGGTTGTCGGTGATGTAAACGTTGCCGGCACTGATTTCCTTTAATGACTGGAACTGCAGCGAGATGACGCTCTTTTGCTTGAGGACAAGCAGGGATACGTGGCTGAAGAATACAAGAAATATGTTGAGCTGTAGGACTGTTTCTAGGAAATGGTAAGCCAAACCATGAGTATAACTAGAGCAACAAAATAAATAATAATCTGCAACGACTCAAGCGTTGAGATACCCTTCTGAAGAAATAGTAGATGTCACAACAGTTTTGTGCTTCTGAAAAGAAGATTCACAAGATAGGGATAATATATAATGGTTAAGTTTAGGGCCGGGTTAAGATTATGGTAAGGGATACGATTAAGTAAGTGTTGTAAGACTCGATTGTGGTTGGGGGTTAAGGTCAGGGCTGGATAACGGATATCAATATGTTTTTTTGTTAGGCTTATGGTTACATTTATGGATAGACGGACATGTAGATGACTGCACTGGGATACTGCTGGCCCTGCAGAGCAATAGTCTATTACAGAATCTCCCAATTCCTGTAGGCAAGCTATGCGCTCAAAAGCTGGAGAAGTTAAATAGTTGAAACACTCTTAGGCTTCAACGAATGACCTATTAGTTTAAAGTACCTCTGCTCACTGATGAAGATGATAGCATCTGCATACCAAAACCTATCGAGGAGCACAACATGACCTTCAAAAGTAATGGCTTGGGGAATATTTGGTAAAGGAATTATCTATAGTAGATACACACAAGTTAATTACCTTCGGTAATTCTCTTTCTTGGGGATATTTTATCTAACCACAGATTCTTCACCTTAGAATACTCACTAGGTGCCAGGTGTATTACCCTTCCAATTTGCGACTCGCAAATTGAGTCATTTTGCGACTCGCAAAATGGAATTTACAACAGTGTCTCAGACACTGTTTGCGATTCCCAGTTCTAATTCCGGGTTGCAAATTGCCTGCCTCATTAATATTCATGAGGCAGGTGCAATTTGCCACCCCATTGGGAATGGCTAACACTCCCAGGGATGGTGGCCTGCTGGAGCAGCAGACCACCATGTCTGTGACTGATTTTTAAATAAAGCAGTTTTAAAAAATAAATTTGCAGCCCGTTTTCCTTAAAGGAAAACGGGATGCATTTAAAAGAAAAATGAAACGTTTCTGTTTCATTTCTTAAGAGTAGGCAGTGGTCCGTGGGACCAGTGCCTGCTCTTAAAAAATATTTTCACTGCCAGTCACAAAGAGGAAAGGGGCTCCTGGGGACCCTATTTTGCGAGTCGGTAATAGGTTACCGACTCGCAAATTGGGGTTTGTACATAGGGCAGACCGATTTTGCGGTCGCAAATGGGCTGATTTCCCATTTACGCCCGCAAAAAACGGTTGTACATCTGGCCCTAGATCCGGAAAATGTTCTTCACCAGCAATGCTCCATGCACTACTTGTGGAAGGTGTGTGGCTTAGCATTGATTCCATAGCGCCCAGGAAATGACAGTTGAGTTGCATACAAGCACCACTCCTGTGAGCTGATATCCCTTTCTTGCTTGCCGCTTTCCACACCCTCAGACAAGGAGCATCAATAATTAGCAGTTCCAGTGTGCAGATTTCTAACTTGGGACTTTTTAGATATTATAAAAGAGGCCCTTCTACAGAACAGAGGTGGGAGGGTAGTGAGGAATCTGTAGTTAGATAGAGTATCCAATAGAAAGAATGTTACTGAAGGTAAGTAAGGTTTTCCTCTGATGGATACTTCCTTTTAACCACAGATTCCTCACCTTAGAATAGCTACCAAAACAATACATTCCCAGATGGAGGGTTTGTGGAGTGGACTTGAACCAAAAGGTCTTGCAGGATCAAATGTGCAAAATGTTCTCCTCATCAGATATGGCTGTCAAGGCAGTAGTGCTTCATGGACACAGTCCGGCAGATGTGGACAGGCACTCTGTGTGCCAACACATTGGTTGCAGTCTTAGCCCTGATCGAATGGGCTCTCAAATCTTCTGGTGGCTGCTTCTTGGTGTGTACCATATCTTATGCACAGGACTATCCATTTCATTAGGGTTCTCTTGTGCACAGCCTTCCGTTTTTTTGATGTGGAGAACCCCCAAAACAGTGGATTATCCACACAGTGGTCCTTGGTATCATCAACATAAAAGCTTAAATCCCTTTTACGGTCCAGCCGATGAAGCCTCTTCTTTTTAGAGGGATGAGGAGGGTCAAAGAATGCGGGCAGGGTGATGGCTTGCCCAACATAGAAGGGAGTCATAACTTTCAGCAAAAAGGTCAGCCGCATCCTCAGCATCAGTCTGTGGGGAAAAAAGGTGATGTTGGCTGGGTGCAAGGACAGTCCTTGAAGTTCACGCATGTGACGAGCTGAAGTGATCACATGAAGAAGACAGGCTTTAGAGTCAGAGGATGCAATGAGCAGCTGTTCATCAGTTCTAAGGGCGTACACATGAAAAAAATCGCAAGACAAAGATAAGATCCCATTGTGGCATTAGAAATGGTCCGGGAGAGAACCTGTGTGTCAAACCTTTAATAAATTGCTTCACAACAGGTGACTTAGACAAGGAGGGTTGGTCCAGCAAATGCAAAAAGGCCGAAAGAGCCAACAAATAACCTTTAATAGGGCCCATTGTAAGGCCTTGCTGGGACAAAGACAAAACGAACAATAAAACAACCAACAGTTTGCCTTGTAAAGGGTCTGTCTTTCTGACTCCACAACAGGCCACAAATTTGCCCCAGCACCCAACGTAAATGCATTTCATGAAGGGGCACCTGGTGGCATCCGCCACTTCGGGTGGCTGATAAAATGCAGTTAACTCCAGTCGCGACCACTTCCGTGAATCAGTAGTGGGGTGGTTCTGTTCAAACAGGAAGCAGGATAGGCTCCCCTAAGCCAATCACAACGCTGCAATGCAACGTTGTGATTGGTTTGAGCGCCGTGGTTCGGCGCTCAGATAGAGAATGGTAGCCTGGGCCTGTTCTCCACCCAGGCTCTATTGCAACCTGGGTGGAGAATATGCAAAGCGTGCATGAATGTTTGGCTGGCCAAACATTCATGGGCACGAGAAGGGAGCCACCACTCCTCCCCGCTGCGCAGCCTAGCCCTGCCCCACAAAACTGCCCCAGCACAAAAAAATATAATGATAATAACATTGCGTTATTTTCTTTTTTCTTTTTTGCCGTGCTGAAAGGCAGTGGGGCGACGCTCCTCTGCCTTATCAGAGGAACCGCCCCTGGTTAACTACTACTGCTCAATCTCTACACATGGAGGTGTAGATTGCCAGGTTCGAGTGAAGGGCCTTGCCCTGCAACAGAAGATCTTCCTGAAGTGGTAGTCTGATTGGACGGCAGATGCTCTTGCCAAGAATTCCTTGGTACTACACTCTCCTGGCCCAATCCAGAGCCACTAGGATGACTTGGGCCCAGTGATCCCGATCTTTTTCATAACTTGGAGCAGGAGAGGCACAGATGGGAAGACATACAGCTGGTGCTCCAGTTCAGTCAGAATGCATCCCCTAGCTAGTCTTTTGCAGAAAGTCCAACATGTAATACTTTCGACCAAGTGCATCCTAGACAATAGCAAAATGTGATCTAGCCAAGGTTCTCCCCACTGTCTGAAAATGGCCTTGAGCACCTCATTATGTTGATGTCATTCATGATCCCCTCAGACACCTAAGCTGCCCTGCCATTCAAGAGGACTGCCAGGTGGTTCACAATCATGGAAGTGACCTGACACTCTAGCCAACTCCAGAGGCAGAGAGCACCTCCTGGCTCAGAATCCAGACCCAACTCCGCCCTGCTTTTTGCAGTGCCATATGGTGGAGGTGTTATCCTGAGACTGTGAACCCTTGATGGATGGGAGGAAGCCCTTCAACGTCAGACAAGTGGCTGGCAAATCCAACAGACTGTTGTGGAGCTGGATATCAACAGGAGAGCAGAGTCCTCTGATCGACACCCCCCCCCCAACCAAGCAGTGATGAATCTGTCACCACCATGGGAGAGAGAGAGAGAGCAAGAGAGAGACAGACAGAGAGACAGAGAGAGACCTGCTGCTGGTCCAACCATGATTCAACAGCCACAACTGAAGACTGTGTGGCGTCTCCTCAGAAATCTAAATGGCAACAGATAAGTCTGCTTGGTGGGGGGCCCACTGGAACTTCAGATTCCATTGCAGAGCCTGCATAAGCCACCATGTGTAGTCAACAAGGATTATGCAGGTGGCTCAAAGGACAAAAAGCCACATAGCTGCTCTCACCGAGGCTAAAATATTGGAATCCTAGCCTGAATGTCCTGGACTCATTGCAATGGAGGGAAGGCCCTGAACTGCAATATCTCTGGGGACAGCTCCAATAAATGGAAGCCTCTGCAAAGGAGTCAGGTGTGACTTCGGCTTGTTGAACGTGAACCTCAACAATGCTAGGAGGTTTGCTATTGTCTGGAAGTGGCCTATGGTTGACTGTGATGAGCCTGTCTTCAACAGTCAGTGGTCGAGGTAGACAAAATCTGGTATTTCCGAAGTTCGGTGGTACCACAGCCATCACTTTCGTGATCACCCGAGGGGCACTTGGATGTCTGAAGGGGAGCACGGCAAACTGAAAAATGCTCCTGGCCT
The DNA here is from genome assembly GCA_963921515.1 of Calotriton arnoldi. Lineage (NCBI taxonomy): Eukaryota > Metazoa > Chordata > Amphibia > Caudata > Salamandridae > Calotriton > Calotriton arnoldi. The sequence goes on along the minus strand of CAWUFW010000447.1, from coordinate 1,657,344 downwards.
AACTTAAGCTACAGGTAACATCCATGGAACTGCAGGACGGGTATATGAAAATACGCATACTGCAAGTACAAGCACACCACCCAATCATTTGGGTCCCTGGCAGTCAGGATCTAGGCTAGCTTGAGCCTTTTGAATTAGGTCTTTAAGGAAGTCATTCAGGGGCCTTAGGGGGCTACAGACCCCCATCCTTTCCAGCACGATGAAAAAGCAAGAGTAGCAACCCTCCCATATTTCCGAGTCTGGAACTCCCCTGATGGCTCTTTTGGAAAGAAAAACTCACACCTCTTGAAAAAGAATGGATTGGTGTTCCCCTGAGAGTCAAGCTGATGTGAGGGGAAGGGCTGGTGGAGCAGAAGAAAGAGTAGTGTATAGCCATGCCAATGATTTGAAGGACCCATTCTGTCAGATGTGATGGATCACCACCCGTGGAGAAAATGTTGGATCCTGCCTCCCACACGGTAGTTGTGTGCCACTGCAAACTAAAGCTACTTGGTGACTGGTGCTGCAGAAGAAGGGCACTGGGAGGACTGAAGATCCATGTCGCCAGCCTCGAAAGGACTGGGGCAATTGAGCAGTGGCTGGGGAGAATGACACTGCCTATAAGCCAGCCCACTAAAGGAGCCTCGAAATTTCTTCAATGGGTGAGGAAACTGTTTGGCAGCGGTCAAAAGACCCAAAAAGAGTACCATGTCCCTACTTTTTTTGAAATTCCGAAGGCAGAATCAGCTTTTCTGCCAAACAGGTGTGAGGCACATCCATGAAACAGGCCTGTACCTCTCAGGAGAGCTACATCGCACCATACTGGTGCCAACTGCCATTCTCAGACAATCAGTAGTATCAAGGCCAGAACAAAACACATTTTGCCACATCTTAATCATCCAGAATAGTTTGGGCCAGTGAGGCTCAAAGTTTTTCCGTGACTGCTGGCAAAATCTCACTGACCATGTCCCACAAGACATGTGGATATTGGCTGAATAAACAGACTTCATTAACTGATCTCAATGTGAAACTAGCCAAAGAGACCATCTGAATTCTGAATGCCTCAATCTTCTTGGACTCCCTGTCCGAGGGAATCCTGGGGTACGAACTGAGGTTCACCTTGCTGGTTGAAGCCTGAAAAACCAGACTCTCTGGAGTAGGATGTTTAGTAAGAAGATCGGGGTCATCTGTGACATCTGGCCATCTGCCTATTCACTGTTGGGCCAGAACATGGCTATGATGATGTGTCCACTAAGGTGTCAGTGAGGGCATCAAAGAAAAGGAGCAAATACTCAAATGTGGCTTGCCTAGGTTGTAAAATTACTATAAGGAAATTTGTTTTAACCTCAATAGAGGACAGTTGTAGACCCAAGACCTCAGCTGCTTGTTGAATTACCACTCTCTTCCATTGAGGGTCCAAATGGAGAGTTCAACCCTGTATCTAGAGAAGTATCAAGCCTACTGGCCTCTTGTAAGTCCATGTAAAAATTGCCATCATAATGAGGAGGTAAATCATCGCCGTTCCCACTATCATAATCTGTCGGTGGTGACGGGCTTTGGTAAGAATTTGAGCCAAAAACATTATGGGGTCTCTGATGATGTGTCCACTCTAGTAGGGGCATAGGATTAGAATCAGGCTGCATGGTGACTGATTGCGCTTTACTAATTTCATAGTGCGACATCGGTCGGGACTGTGCTGAAGGTGGTTTGGGGTTAGATATCAGAATCAGCACTGTATCTTCTTCTGGCGACAGCAATGAGGGACAGACTGACTGAGGTTGTGGAAGTTAATACTAGAGCAGATAGAGGGTCTGTAATACAGAGCAGAGGACAGATCCCCTGGGGGTAAACCAATGGAGGGACCCTGAGCATTCCTGGGGCCTAAATGCACGCCAGAAGGAGCCAGAACAGTGCCAAACATCTGTAGCATGGTCTCAATAAGGGCTTCAATTTGCTGTGGCATCACCAATGGCCTAGGAAATTCGGGGCACACCGGCACCAACTATGGAATTTTCTCCACAACCAGAGATCTGGAAGGCGATCGACTGACATCCATCATGACGCCCTTTCGCCTTCTCTTTGGATTAGGAGTGACAGGATGGGGTCGAGTCCAATTTTGCTTTCGTGTACCTATGCTTGGATTTCTATTTTGAGATACGTAAGGACTTCGACCATGAAGTAGACCTTTCGCAAAAGCGCATCTGCATCCTTAACTTGAAAACAGAGAGGGACTTATACAAGGCTTACAACTTCAGCTTCAGTTCTCGGCCCGGATCGCCTTCGAATGCATGAGGACACTCTTGTTGCATGACTCGGAGTTATACCCCAAGGACAAGCACCAGAGACACACATTGTGGAGGTCTGTGACCAACATCTGTTTTCTACAGTTGCAGCATGGTTTAAAACCTGTAGTTTTAGGAGGAGGCATTATTCCCTTGCACCCTAGATTTTCTTCTTTTTGAAGTCGTCTGAATGCAGAAGAAATTGGGATCGGAAATCCAGATCCGCATCGGAAGGTGCAAAAAGAACTGATATCACTGAGCAGGGATGGAGCTTACATATGTCTCTGCCCTGTCACTACCGGGCGGTATGGAGTCAATGTGGAGCTGCGCACCATCACCTAACGACGAGTGAGAGCATTACTTGTGAAACCTTTCCGCATCCAGTCTGGTGCCTGGGGAGTTTTCTAAGGTGAAGAATCTGAGCTTAGAAGTAACCATAAGAAAATTTACCTGTCTTGGCATGCACAAGTAAAGTGACATATCCATAAATCAATAAAAGCAATGCAACATAGGGCCCCTAAGCTGGTCACAATGTATACCATTCACAGTCACTAATAGATCATTGCACACTCTGCAGCTTGTAATATAAACAACAGAGAGGATCCTGAACCCATGACCAACATGTAATACTTTAAAACAATGTTTGCAGTTGCTACTCAATTGTGTACACTATACATATTACAAAAATACAGTACACCCATGTTGCAACTTGTAAAGGAGAAAGACATGATTTTAGCATGTTGCAATCAAGTGTCAATGCTCACATTCAAGAGTTATGGGGCCAATGTAGGGGTACCCAATGCCTAGAAAAATGGGTATCTCTGATATGGGTGTTCCAGTTACTCTTTGTCATTGGCACCATGGCCAGAGAGGCAGGATCTTGACACTGAAGCAGGCAAACAGACTCACCAATTGGAGAAATTGTGATGTAGACTCAAAGGTACCAAGATACATATTATAGCCAGTTTTAGATAACTCTTTGATTTATCAGGATCTTGCTAGCTTGCCCACTTCACCACAAGATAGAGTCAGAGAACCTACGATGACAGACCCACGATGACTCAGAGACACTTCTTTCAGCATCTAGGCATTTAAGTTTGTGATGGATCAACATTTACTCCATACAGGGTATAGGTTAGCAGGAACCAGGAAAGCATAAGAGGAGAAGGTCCCACAAAGGAGAATAAAGAGCAACAAGCAACCCCCGGCAAATGGAGAGAGTGTGCTCCAAAGGCAGGCTCACCTATCAGTAATTGTCAGTGATTCTCGGTGAGCCTTCTTTCAGGCTCTAGTGAGAGGTATGATAGGATTCTTGGTGGTCTGTCTGCCTGTTTCCAGATACCTGCAGGCTTCCACATTGGCAAGATGTACAGCAGTTGCAAAGAAGGCCAGAAGAACTTCAGAAGGGCACTGGGCTTAGTTTGAGGAAATTAGAAAAACCATGCTCCATGTTCAGCACCTTTAGAGTCCAAGCTGGTCTGTGCTAGTAGAGGTTTGCAGTACTGGTGGTATTCATATGCATACACCCTCATGCATGTGTAGTAGCTCATTCCTTGTTGGAATGTGTGAGGTCATTATTTTGCATTCCATGTTCTGTGTATATAGGGGGGTGGATGGATTGTATGGCATTCTTCTTGTTACTGGAGCTTACATTGAAGTATGGATGCTGAGATGTTGCAATAAAGACGTTTTCTGCATATAGGATTTTGAATAGTTTATTTGCATTTACCAGGGGTGTTGCAGCACAATTTTGGCAACAAGATGTTTTTTAAACCATGGATCCAGCGTATTTCGAGACTGCTCGTAATGTATTTGGTAGTACACCTGATGCTGGCACCGAGTACGAAGAATTTCATGAATTCCTTCATCTGTCTGGAATTCAAACAAAATCGACTTTGGCTTCTGACGGCGAGGACTGCTTGTGATTTATTTGGCAGTACACCTGATGCTGGCATCGAATACGAAGAATTTCATGAATTCCTGCATCTCTCCGCAAATCACACAAAATCGACTGTGGCTTATGACGGCGAGGCAATAGTGAGGCAAAGTGTTTGTTATTGGACTTCTTCAGCCCTTTCACAGTTGGTACATTTTTTGGGGATGCTCGACCATTGATGACGGCTTATTTTCAAGTCCCCGATGCGTAGCCATTGCAGACATTGGGATTTCTACAGACATGCGCTTCTCCGTTTGTCACTACCTCAGTAATGGTAAGTGACAAACGGAGAAGCGTACATCTGTAGCAATGGAAACAAATATGGTGGCATGTAAGGTCACCTACAGTGACCTGTGATGACAGTGCATCCCAGAATCTTATGGGCAGTGTGTTCATAGCCTAGAATCCAGCTATCCCAGAGGACAGTGCATGGAATGCGTTTCACTCAAAAGTCCGTCCCAGTGTGCTGCGTGCGGAATGCGCATTGCTTAGATGCATGTGATGGGGGCATTATTAAAAAATAAGGCTAGTTTTGTTTGGTCTGACGAATGTCACCAAGCTTTTGAGATCATTAAGGATTCCATTTGTAAAGCACCTAACCTGCAAGAATTTGACCCTAGTGCCTGTACAATTGTCATCACCGATGCTAGCGGAAAAGGTGTGGGTGGGTGTTCTTTCCCAGTTTGACGACAACAAAACTGAGGTGGTTATCGCCTTTGCGTCCAGGTCATTAACTCCGACAGAGGAAAAATACTCTGTAATCGAGCCGGAAACCTTGGCGTGTGTTTGGGTCCATGAACACTTCAAGACGTTTCTGTGGGAGAGGAAATTTATGTTAAGGTCTGACCAAAAACCCCTACCAAAGTTATTGACTATTGAAGGTTTGTTTAGAGCGACAACTAGGATAGCTAGATTTTCAATAAGGTTACAAGATTTTTGATATGAAATTCAGTATGTGCTGGGGCAAATAATTTTACTGTGGATTTTCTAAACAGAATAGCTTTGCCAGTTACAGATATTTGATCAGGACCCAGAGGTGGTTGAAGATGTACAGATGGACAAGATATGTAGAGGAAAACGGCATACATATCTAACATAAAGCGTGCATAACTGAAGGCCAAAACTCCTTCCACAGGCCTCATTACTTTTAAATCACAGACTCACAATTTCAGAATTGAAACAGTTCCAATGTTAATTATTCATAACAAATCCTTGATATTACTCATTTATCTTAAACACATAACAACCATTGACAAAGCCAATTGTACTGACAGGTTTTAGGTGTATGTCAGTTGTTGTGTTATATATATATATATGGATGCAATTACATCTCAGAGAGAAACCAAAATACCAATTGGTGGCACACTATGGAAATCACAGAAATTTAATTTATTTTACATGTTTCCTTTTAGAGAGCTTCCACTTTTTTCATCCCAATTAAAGACCTGTCTGCACATATTTCTATATGACTTACTGCAGCCAGCAGCTGTGGGTGCTTCCCGAAGCCAGATTAGAGCATTTTCTTCCAAAGTTGATGCCACATGCAGTATAAGACACCGGGCAAGGACACACATTAAATGGCTTCAGCTGTCACGCCTTACAATTTACACATTTCAGTAACTGTTGAACATATTAATGCAGTAAGATATGGGGCAGTTTTTAATGTGTTTAATATTTCAAGACTATACATTCCCACTGCTTTATAAGCCTTGCTTTATCACTAAATTAATTTGCTTTAAAATGCACTATTTACCAATCTTTTTTCAATTTTTTTCTCGGGAGGAGGGCCCACCCTTGACTCCACGTTTGACCATTAAGCTTGGTCGCGTCGTTGGCTACATAAAAGCCATACTCAACTTTTACGCGCACCACTTTCAAATGTCACCAGCCGCCACTGGGGTCAAAACTGCAGCAGCTGTAGATTTATATTTTCAGAGTACTTCGTGGGACCAGCCGCGGCCGCTGCAGGTAAGAGCCGTAGGGCCGGCTGGGGGAATTTCGAGAGGCGACCACGAGGGAACATTAATTATTTATTTAATTTTCCCTCGTGGTCGCCTCTCGAAATCCCCCCCAGCTGGCTCACCGCTCTTACCTGCAGCGGCCGCGGCTGCGTGGGACGTGACTAGTTTAGTGAATAAAGTGAAGGATTCTGGGAGACTTACATTGCCAGAGCAGAAACAGTTACATTGACTGCTCACCAATGTACGCAATCCAAGTCCCTTCCCTGTGCGAGAACTATACAGGAGAGAGTAACACAATGTCAAAATTTGAAGATTATAAAACCATTCGATACTTTCAGTGTTGCCTAAAAACACATACAGTCTCCCGTTTTGGACGCCCATTGTTTCTCGCCCTGGAGTGGTCTGCAATAACCAAGCTTGGTTTCTCACGCCCCTCGATCCCAGGAAGACCTCAAGTGGTGCCGCGGCCAGGATCCAATAAAGAGCTCCCCTCTGTTTACAGGTTTCTTCCCCGGCTCTGCCTTCTGCGCTCTGTTTCGTTCCAGACGCTCTCAGTTTCTTCAGGTTCCGGTGTCATTAAATGAAGCCCCCCGTTTCTCGGCATTTGCCCCACCGCGACGGATAATTGCTCTCTCCGTCTGCCGGCATGGATTTGTTGATCTCTGGCCGCTCTCCGTTCCTATCCCGCTGCCTCGAGATCGGGGACCTGTGTCACCTTAATTGCCATCCCTCATCTGACTGACAGCCCCGGGGATTGAAGTGCAGCCTCGCGAGTGCTGACGGGTCTTTGAGCAGCGCCTGAGTGAGCCAGCCGCTGTCTCAGGCCCCAGCGCGGGAGGTGAGCACTGATTAATGCCCATTTAAATGGCCAGTGTTTTTATAAACAAGCTAGCCGTCGAGGGTTACCTGTTTCCAGGCACTCCCAATATTGGAAACTATACTTTCCTACGCTCCCCATTGTCGTGTTTGGATCATGAAGTAATTACTCGTAGGCAGGATGTATAGTATGAAGCAACTTCCGCCCCTGACCTCCGGCAGTGTGCTTCATTTACATTCTGACGTCACTTGGTACGGACAATTAGCATAAGCCCATCGGGCACATTCATATGAACATGGAACATCCCAGCATTGCACCTGCACAATAGTACATTCTTCCCCAAAACACAGAATTCTCATAAACCTGTACAGGTATAGAACCTTCAAAAACACAAAACAGAACATCTCTCCTGAAACAATATCTCTTATTGCTCAAACTCTCAATATTGTTGAGAACGAGTGGGATCAGCTGGGAGACTACATCAATTATGAGCCTTCTGTTCACCACTAGCAGCCAGTGTCTCATCACCCCCTTACTCAGCCCTAACCTCATCAGCATGAGAATTGGAACTAGAAAGGATACCATCTCCACATTTGACAGTGCAGAAAGTCCTCGGGTATCTAACCTGTGGACAGGTTCACGGACGACCCTGTGAGCTGGTGGCCTGGACTCCACATCAGGCACACTTGGCCTCAATAACAGGGAATCATCACTCTCAGCATTCTGGATATTTTTTAAAAATGACATATTTCTAGTAACGTCCTCCCCTCTTTGCCAAGCTGTAACCATGATGCCTTTTATCCCGACACCTCACCATTGGAACAGTAAAAAGGTGTCTAAATTTGCTGCCTGGGTGGTGATCTCTGGCCATCTCCTATCCACAGACCTTTTGCTCTAGCTTGACAACGCCGGCTGACCTTTGCATTCCAGTTGCCTCTTCTCTGGTGCATGTGATTTGCATTCACAGGCTCCTGACTCCATGAGACATTGAAGGGTGTCATCTGCCACCACTCGCCCCATGCACTCCAGGCTCTGAGCTTGGCCTGTGGTCACATGAGGGATCTGGTGGTATTCCCGTCGGAATTAATGGATGGCCCACTCTAAGTTCTGACTGCTCACTTGGGCTATTCAGATCACCTTAGAGAAGGTTCACATGACCCTTTCAGCCTCTCTGTTGGCTGGAGTCCAGCTAGGTGTTACTTTACTATGTTTTAGGCAGCGAGACTTGAAATAGTCTGCTCTATGCTGCCCTTGAAACTGGGTAGTGTTGTCAGTCCTGATCTCTTGGACCTGACCATGTATGGCTATTATCTTTTCCAATTTAGGAATCACCTTACTGGAAATTGTGGTGATTATTATATCCACCTCAGGGTACTTCGAGTGATCACCTATCACTACCAGCATGTAATGGTCATCAGGTAAGCTTCAGAAATCCGCACGGACTCTGACCCACGGTGAGCTCGCGATTTCCTCGATGATAATAGGTGCTGGGGCAAAACTGATCCTGGGTTGTTTGGGTTCTGGTTCAGGGAGGACCTGGCTTGGCAAATCGGTCTGTACTATTCCCATTCGAGCAGGATCAAGACTGATTTGCATATGGCTGAGTTCAAACTGAGGTGGTATGCTGTGCAAAATAATGATGGACTGGGTAATTGGACCGAGTAATTACCGAGTAATTACCAGTGGCTGATTCAAGCATTCCATCCATCACCTTTTTGTATACTTTAGTGTGTTGCCCTAAGTGGGATGAGTATGCCCAGACGCGTGTCCCATGCGCACTGTCTGAGTGGAACCAAGCTATGCCGGGATGTTGAGCAATACTAGGGTGAAACCAGCCTGGGTTGTTTGTGTACTGGTTCATGGAGGACCTGGCCTGGACTGTTACCATTGGAGCTGGGTCATAATGTATTTGTATATGGCTGGATCCAAACAGAGGTGGCATGGTGTGCAAAATAACGATGGACTGGGAATAATTACCAGTGGCTGATATTATTTCAAGTATTCCATCCATCACGTTCTTGTATACTTATTTTGGTGGATCAGGATTCCCTGTGATTTGACACATTTCACAGGTGCTGACCGCCTGCTGCACTAGTTCATCCAGACAGGGGAACCATACCTTGTTTCTAATCTGATTCTTAGTTTTAACCATACCTTGGTGGGCCCCATGTGCAAGTTGAACCACTCACATTCCCAAACTCTGAAGTATAACCAGTCAGTGACCTCTCAAGAGTCAACCATCTTTTGGGGCTACTAAGTCATGCTGAAAATTGTACAACAACAGTGTCTTTTGGGCTTCTGGGGTTCTTAGTGAGACATGCACCCTTACACTGCTCCAGTTTCCTCCACAGAAAGCAGCCAGACCTAGCTGCAAAAAGTCATCCGCCTCCGTGGCTCTAAAAATTTCTTATAGGGAGGTGGGTAGGAGCTAGGATCTTTCTACTGTGAGCCACACGTACTATTCTATTTCTCTTGCATTTGTTTCTTCTCCAGTGGCTGATCAGGAATGGTGTGACATAGTCTGCTGGGATTTGTGACCTCAGCTTGTATTTGATGGAAAATTAGTACTCTTGCAGCTGAAGGACCCACTTTTCGATCCTGGGTGGGGGTCCTTCGACATTGATCCCTGAAACAAATTAATAATTGGCTTGCTGTCAGTGTGGACAATGAAATGGTGACAGTACACGCATAACTGAAAATGTCAGTAACCCCAATGTTTTGCAATTGGGGAATGCCATTGCTATGAGGGGCCAGTCTCCATAGTAATGCCATTGGAAGAGTACTGCTCCTAGCCCCATTGGACTGGCTTCTACTGACAGTTCAGATTCCTTCGCTGGGTTGGAATACGCCAACGTAGTCTCCCCCAACAAAGCGTCCTTTGTATTCTGAAACACCCTTTCATGCTCCTTCTTCCACATCCAAATGGCTGAAGACTTTATAAATTCTGTGTGGGGGGCGATAACAGCTGTCAAATTCCTGATGAAATGCCCACAGTAGTTAACCATGACCATGAAACTTTTCACTTTGGGTACAGAGGATGGTCCTGGTGCTACTTTTATGTCCCTCAACAAGACCATGTCTGGTGCTAACCTATCCGCCGAGAAGTGGTACCCAAAGAAGATGTTATTCCTCAGGAACTCACATTTTCCCTAGTGGAGCATGAGACCACATTCTTTGAGCCTCTGGAATACCTTCCAGAGACAAGCATGATTTTCTTCAAGGTTTGGAGCATATTACTAAGTCGTCACTCACATTAAGGACACCAGTCAACCTCAACATTACTTCCTGGATCGTGTTCTGGAAGACCCTTGCCATTCTGGATATTCCAAAGTTCAATCTTTAGCACCGAAAGAGGCCTAGGTGAGTGTAAAAGGTGGTAATATACCAAGACGCTGGGTCCAGCAGAATCTGATGATAGCCTGACCTAAGATCCATCTTTGAGAATCAGCAAAACCCTGTTATCTCACTCACAGATCATCGACTGTCTGGGTGACGTGCCTTTCACATTTAATCCCAGGTTTGGTAGGTGCATTCTATATAGAGTCTTACGTCTCAGGGTTGCTAGAGCTTGCGAATTACCACTATTTTGGACACCCCAGGAGTAAACATCTCTACTCGCTCAATAATATCAATCTCTTCTCTTCTAGCTTGAGGTGTTCCTCTTTCACTTTGTGCCACAGGTGAAATTACAGTAGACAATGGTGCAATGCCATAGGTTGCACAGACTGGCTAGAGCTTTACCCTTTTGCTCTTAAGGCATCCTATTCCCTGGAAGAGTTCCTTAAACTCTCCTCACAAACGGTTCAGCCCTGTCATGTGCAAACTGAGTGCAAAATGGATCAGCTCACGAATTTTCAGCTGTTTGGCAACTCAGCAGCATGCTGTCCCCTCCTTTTGTGATGTACATTTTGGCTACGGTGGTTCGGTCACTGTGGGTGATGTTGGTCACAACAAATACAGCAATCAGTAGAGGGGTTCTAGATGCCCATAAGCATATACCTTTACACTGGTTGGTCGTTTGGATATAGTCTCATAGTCTATTGGGCCATGATGTTGATGGAGGCCCCAGTATCAGTGATGGAAGTCATGGGCAGGCCTCCTATCTGGACTTTGTTTTTGGGTAGGGGTCTTGGTCGAGTTTGGAACTGATCTACAGTATGCACCACCTGTATGGTCTCTTCCCCCTCATCATTGTGTATGTCTTTCTCCGCTGGGTTGTCAGTAGCTGGCACAACATCATGCACTGTCTTTTTCTATGACTTTCTCTGGGGCCTGGATGATCTATACACTTTTATAAAGTGGTTCAGTTTCCTACATGCCAAGTCCTTCTTGCTGCTAACTGGGCAGTCTCAGACATGCAAAAAGCCTTCAAGCCTCATGACCATGCCTTCCACATCATCCGCAGAGTCAACGTTTTTCCTAGCTTCCCTCATCCTTGGGCATTGCAGATGAATTGGTAATTTTATTCACAGGTTCACTCTTGAAGGGCTTGTGGAGACCCACCTCCATGTGTGATGTTCTTGCCTTAACCAGTTCTTTAGAGTGCCCTAATGTTAAACTGTCCTGCATCGACTTTCCTGGTACCTATTTGTACTCTCAGCTTGTCCGAGGAACATCCTTGTATGAATTATGCCCTGATTTCCTCCATTTCATCTTGCAGGGTGCACCAGCTGGCTAGCTCCCTCAGTCTGGCTTAGAAGGCACACACTAATTTCTCAAGGCACAGCTGAGCTTGGCATATTAAGGATCCTTCATAGTTTGGGTTGGCAATGGCTTCAAAGTGATTTTAAGGGCTGTCACAAGGGTGTCTTATGTGAACATGGGCCCTCTTGTGGGTACGTTGAATGATAATCTGCATACGCTCTCCCCAGCCAGATGCAGCAAAAGAGTGTTTCCTGCTGTCTTCAGCGGCTGTGGCAGCAAAATACATTTTGAGTTATTCGACCCACAATTTCCATTTTTGTGCCTGTGCCAACAGCAGGCAAGTGACGACAAAAGTCTCAATCACCTGAATGGATGCCATTGTTTTCACATGGTCCACCCCCTGCTCTTCTAGTGAAACAGGCGGGGCAGGACACTCTCAGTTCCCAGTTCAGCACAGGTATGTGGCAATAGAGGGCTTCTGTTCTACTTATCAGTAGTTTATCATAAAGTATAACCTCCTCTCTTTGTTATCAGCACCTTCTCATTGCAGTTCTACACACAGGCCAACAGATGATTCAACTCCTGATGCTCAATGTTGAGGAGAGCGGTCTGCTTCACCGTGACTGAGACTGCGCTGTCTGCCATATTGATATGGTCAGGTCAGTCTTATTAGCCCTTTTATTTGTACCTTGTGTGTTGGATGCAGACACTGAGGGTAGCCAGGCCTTCATATTCACTAGGCCTGTCCAGTATCTGGGCAGCGATGTGTGCAACAGCCTTTATTGTAGCTGGGAAGTGCTTTTGCTTGGGCTGCCAGTATTGTGCCCTCTGGTGGGCCTGCTACCACATTACTGTTGCTAATTATGCCTCATGGTGGGCTCGACCTGTTGTTGCTGTTGAAATTCGCTGCCCCGCTTCATGCCTCCCTACGTATGCCTCCTGGCGCCTGTGGGCCTTTAATGACTGGTATAACCTAAGGTAGAAGGGCTATAATGGTATTAGAAGATTCCGCCACTTATGAGTAGATTGTTTTAAGTGAAACAGGGAGAAACTGAAAGGTAAGCGTTTGAATGTTGAAGCAGAAGGTTTATACCAGCCATTACTGATCTTCTGCCACCACATTGTCTTCACTGGAGCTCCCATCATTCCAATGTCCTAATTACTATTCAAGCACAAAAAAATTAAGTTTGTGGTGATGATATATGAAAGGTCAAACTTGGTTGTACTATTTTTCATTAACCAATAGTAAGAGGAATCTGCAGCTTTATTTTAAAATACATAAAGCACTGGCTGAATCAATAGGGGCCATTTTTTCATGGTCCGATGACTATTTTAATATTATATAAACACAATTAAAATGGCAGAATAAGGCACTCGTGTACGCTAGGCTCAATATGAGACAGCAGCCACCATGAAGGCCAATTCACAAAGCTTTGCCGTTGTGTCTTACTCATGTCTTACTTCCAAGCTTGATTCTCAAAGAATTTTCTGTGAGCCTTTTTCAGTTTTACATGTGACTTACTCATTCATATCCAAGAGTAAGACATGCATGTTCACTGAGAAAGTATTTCTGAATTACAAGACCTATTTTTTGATGAGCAGGCATGTCTTACTCTTGGAAATGTATAATTAAGACTCCGCTAACCCTGGAATTAGACGTAACTACTCCCAAAAACCAATTTGCAAATCTAACCACAATATTCAGGATAATTTCACATCTAAACCAGGAGTAAAGGATACCTAGTCATATAAAAACATTTATTGCTCATTGAGTTTATGAATTGATTAGATGTTGTTTAAAGATCAGTGCCTACCTGTACAGAACTCTCCCACCTATCGTGACTAGGTTGGAAAACACACCGAAATCCGTCATGTTTTTCGGCCACGACTGTATGTTCAAGAAACCTAAATGGGAGAGAAGCAGAGATATCAGGGGCTTTGCTGTTCATCTCAGGCACACAAGCTTTTATCACCTCAGGCGCAAGTGCAGTAAAGAACAATATGGTATGCAGCAGAATGTAAATTTAGAGGACATTTTACCATCTCCCTCTTTTTGGATCACCATTTCTTCGGACAGATATTGTTTCCATGTAGGCCACCAAGTATTTTATGAGTGGACATATTTGGATTCAGTTTAGATGTTGACGGAATCGGTGAGAATTGAGTCGCTTCCTGAACATCAGATGGCTAGACTGGTTGTAGAGTGCTTCAAGGAGAATGATATAAGTGGTTCTGGCCAAACAAATGAAGGATTGCTTACGTTTCCTTACCTCCATTGGAAAATTTGAGCAAACAACGTATTTCAATAAGTGTTTGGGTGTTGGTGGATCCACTGATTTTGATGAGGGATGGGAAATTGTAGAAAGGTGGGTATAGACATGTCCATTACTAGTGCAGGTTGATTGCTTTTTCACAATATGGGCGTGAAGTACCTGACAGATTACAGGCCTGATCGAATGAGTCACGACTGTGCCTTGAGCACTTGAATGTGAACTGTATCCCTGAATGTCCATTAAGCTGGTCATTCGCTGACTTTTGTAGTTTTAAAAGCATGCTTCAGCTTTTTATATAATTTTGACATTCATTTAATAGTTTTAACTTTTATGCATGATGAATTTGTACTGTATTTTATGTACTTTTATGGTCTATACCTAATTGGACCGAATAAAGATTTTTGATTTTTTTTTACTAGTGAAGGTCGATTGCTTTTTCACAATATGGACTTGTAGTACCTGACAGATTATGGGCCTATAGGTATAGGGGAGCGTTTCATTGACATTTGTTAGTGACATAGTGCAGCTCGGTTTCAGCACTATTTAGGCTCATGAAGCTATTAGACAGAGGTGATGGAACAATTTTTAGAGTGGGGTACTGGCTAATAACCTCAAGAAAGGCATAGGTGATATGTGACAGCCTGTCTTTGAAAACAACAAATGCTGCCAAAAGGAAAACATTTGAGGGGCTCCTTTATTGTTCATTCTTTATCTAAACTCTTTCAAGTTTTATGAAGGTGCTGCAGCACCCCTAGGTCCAGCACCACTGCTATTAGCCATGCACGCCTTTCAAGAGGAGGGGACGCACTCAGTTGCATCAGTTCTGTGATAGGGCACTGTAGAGTCACACAATAAGTGGGTATCATCTCGGCAAAGTAGTGGAAGTTTTATTCTTCCCTATCTTCTCCATTTTTCAGTGACAACTTTAGCTCACTGGAAAATAAAATTATTAGCATTAATATTTTGTCACTGAAAAAAAATACTAAGCTTAGTGGTCCACCTTGTTGCAGCTACCCTAGAATTTGAATATTCCATTCCATTGTTTTATCTCTTGCATTTTGTCTTCTGTGGACGTTTAGAAGTTTCATCAGTATCAACGGAGTTGATGTCAAACAGTATAAGTATTACAAGAATCATACAGAAATACTCCTTATTAAAGGAGCCACCATTAAAGCGTCCATGGTTATTATGGAATGCTACACATTTCAGCCAATGATTCTCATGCTATGCTCCTTGACGCCGGAATGCTCTTCCTCTTATTATGCATTATTGTTTAGGTCTTCTTTAATTCTAGGAATCTTTGATAACTGGTTTATTTCTAACTGGGTTTAATTTTTTTGTTGATATTGTTTTATTAAATGTATTAAGCAATGTGCACCTACAAGCTGTTTTCGTTTCCAATTTTATTACATTCAGCATTATTTTCTCTCTAGTCTTTTCGTTGATTTTATTATTATTTTTCTACTGTGTTATAGGTCAGATGTCATTGTTGTTTTTGGTGACAGTTGAGCCTAGTGGGAGCGCCTTTTGGGTGGTGGGGGGAATGAGTCAAGAGTAGCTCATAGTCTTCTGGATATGAGGCTTGTGCTGGTAATGTTTGTGAACCTGCTGGGGTTTGCTTGAAGTTTGGGCAAAGCAGTTCTGTATTTTAGCAATTAAGTTTTAGGAAACCTATAGTCATTCATGTTTGGATAGTATAGACAAGCAGTCTTTCGGTACTTGGGACTGGTCTTGATGGACAGATATAGTTGAGCATCATCAGGGCTGCAGTTGCCGATGATTTTAAGAGTGGGGAAAAGTATATGCTTAAAATAGAAAGCAACAGATGGATCCCCTGGACTGTGAAAAGGGCCTGGTGAAAGTTATAGAATATGGGCAAATGTTTAAATTGCAATGAGTGTTTGACTAGAAATGCGGTCAAATAGAGGACTAAGGATTCCGTCCAAACAGACACTTTAGAGACGGGGTAGGATCACTGGTGTAACGGAACTTGAGGGGGCCCTCTACATACCCTGCAAGGTATGTGGAGGGCCCCCCTCCGGAATAAATATGAAGCTCTCTGGCCAGAGGACTGTGCTGAGGGGGCCCCCTCGAGCATGGGGGCCCCCTGGCACCGCGGGGGCCTGTGTTACGCCACTGGGTAGGATCTTGTGATATATTGTGTCAAGATCTCTGCTCTGATCAAGTACAACCGGGACCGATGAATCTTCTTCATATGATTCTTCGAGGATGTCCTCCCAGGCTCTGAGAACGGTCTCATCTATGGACGCCCCAGAAGCCAGACTGTAATTGAGAAGACTGGGGATGTTGATCTGCATTTTAAATAGTGTTCAGTGGGCACAAATGGAGGGAGCTAAATAAGGATCAAGCAACTCTCTTCAAACCTGCCGATTAGCAGACACGTGATACAAGGGATGTCTGATTATCCGGGTTACACCAGGAACAAAAAGTCACAGGTGAAAGGAACAGTAACATGGGCAATAAGTCAGAAGATGAGGTGTTAGGAGGAAAAAGGATATGCTATTCCCCAGATTTCAATTCAGGAGGATCATACCACCACTGACCTCATCTTATGCTTCGCCCTGAGTGACTTGTGTGGCAGCAACTTCTAGAAATTCAAGCTGGAGAAGTAACTGAATACACTCTAACCAAGTACCAGTATGTTCTGTACCCGCCTCCCCTCTGCTACAGTGGAAGGAGTTTTCTTACCAGTTATTTCGCGCACTGTTCGAAAGACGTTCAGTTTCTCCGGGTCTAGAGCCGCAATGTTGTGATAGACATCCCTGAAAAGATAACAAGAAAAAGATCTGTGAATTGATAGTTCTCTAGTGAGAGCTAAAGGAAACAGTATCTTAGGAATAATATTGGTCAAACCAGTGTGGATGGCTGCACTTCACATGTACCATGGCATCACTCAATCAGGTGAGCTTTAGGGCAGGTAGACTGGCAGTGCATTAGGTTGCAAAATACCTTATTAGACAAGAATGTATCACAGCCTTGAATACTTGGATATCGAGCTGAGCCAGGGCCCACTTAGGGCAGTGCGAGTGGTGCCACCGCACTGGGCGCCGAGCTCAGGGGGGCCGGCGCTGGGTTTAAAAAACTGCTGTAGAGTTCCTTGTGTGTCCAACAATTTTCTGGCAACACTAAAAGTGTTAAGAAAGATAACACTTGTGATTAATATACCTGCTGGAGAAAGATGGCAGTTTGGACACATCATAAAGTATTGCAGACGGTTGATATGCCTGCTGCAAAGCAAGTGTACCGTGTAGATCACAGAATTGTATTTTATGAAAATAGCTGCTGCTTTTGTCAGAGAGATCATTTTGCTACTTGCAGTTCATAAGCTACAATCCTAATAAAGAACATTGAGCTTTGAACTGGCATCAAACATCGGCATGGAAACTGTAAGGTATGTGTTAGAATGTTATGTTTACTTCCCAGTCTTTCATTATCCTAATGTTGCTAAAAAGAGTTCATTTGTGAAGAAATCATTTTTTATTATTAAAGCCAACCTCAACAACTCTGTTATGTTTTAAGTCTTGAGTTTGTACTTATTACCAAACACCCTTAAAATATAATGCCTAGGAGGAGGGATTTTTTTTTGCAGTTTTCTATAGCACAAACTCAACCTGTAGTTATTGGAGCACTTTTCATGAGCACCAGCTACAATACACAAGGACTCTTTCATTTTTTGCTTTTAAGGCAAGGAGATGTTAAGTGATTTGCCCAGAATCATAGAATGTTAAGCTGATGCCTAGACTCAAACCTGGTTACCCAGTTCCAAAGTCAGCATCTTTGGTAGTTACGCCACACCCTCTCCCATGGATGACATGCGACTCCTACACCTTGTAGTCCTCATTGTCTTAGGTGACATTTTCTACACATTGATTTACACTTGTATGATTCATTGTCTCTGTATCAAGTGTGTGTGATGTAAAGTGCTTTGACATCCTACACTGGAATTAGTAGAATAAAATACATGCGAGGAGGGGCTACGGAGAGATGAGGAGCACTGTTGGAGGGTGAGAATGAAGGAAACCTTGGAGAAGGAGGTCACTGGGGACACCAACACAGATTGTCGCACCAGGCACCACCAGCGCTAAACCCGGAACTAAGCTGAGCATTTCTCAATCCTACAGAATCGATGGGTGCCGTGTGACACACAGAGTGAGCACTAATGTGAAAAATATTCTTTACAGAAAGGACTGTGTAGCCTTGATTTTGAGGGTTTCTGGGGCTAAGATTCTTTGTTACAGCCAAGGTTCTGTGTGGGCGAACCTGCACAATGAAGAGAGGGGGCTGAGCGCTGTCCTCTAGGCAAAGGCACCCCTGAGATCATGATGTCTTTCTGTAGGGTGTACTCCTAGAGCAGGGGTGTCCAGGAAAGAGGGATCCTTCCCAGGTTTTCTTTATGTCTACATAGAATATAGATAAATTGCACATTGTACATACAATGAATCTAAATGAAGCGCATTTACATAGTTAGTGGTTAGGCTGAAAATTTGGCATAGAGCTCTATCAAGTTTTCCAGGTCCATTTTCTTTGTGTTTAGGGATTTGTAGTAGTACTTATTCTAATATTAAACCGGGAACACAAGCCCCACATTGCAAAGAAAAACGTTGGATGGGAGCATCTTGTCAAAAATTGATCTAGGTTGACAGCTATGGGCAAGGACATGGCCGTCCTGGACCTATGTTGGACACCTGGTCCTGAAGGCCAAAATCTGCCAAATGCCCAAACAAATTTACAAAGTGCCTCCAACTTTCTGTGGAATTTTGGAAAGCCAACAGTGTGTAATGGTGTGTAAGAACTACTCAGAGAAGGGCGCTGCCATACACTGGGAGTTTTGTTAACAGCTAAACAACCTCACCTGGTATGGGATAATCAATAACAGCTGTCAATGCAGGCCCTGCTTCCCTAATCAAAAGGAGGGAAAATGTCATTCACCCAGTTTCAATAATCCAGTCAAGGAGAAAGGAATTTGTATCTGACACAGGATGGACTAGTCTGGAGTGAGCACCTCCACGCCAAGAAATGTTGAAGAGATAAAAATGAAACTTTTCTCCACTAAAGGAGAGAACATGACCAGACTGGAATCAGCTGCCCTGAAGGACAAGTGGCTCCATTATGAATCTAATCAGGGAATATATATATTCCTTATGTCAACCTCTTGGACTGAGCTGGCAAAGACTGGACAGCAGGGAAAGTAGGGTTCTCCTAGATTTTGAACACTAGAAAAAAACAGCACCTGACTCACTTCAGTGGTTGAGAACGAAAAACCAACAAACTGCTTCCAAATCTGAAGTATCTAGTCAGAGGATAAGAGAAAAAAAATACAAGCAAGTCATCTTGACTGAGGAAGCAAAGAAAACATCCACCGTCCCCTACAGGCGAGCAGACACCAACTGTCCTCTCAAGTACTAATAACTCATATGCAAACAATGCAAATATTTGACTGACAAAGTCATTCATCTAATATAAAGTCAACAAAGGTACGTTTTGATTCACCACTCATCCAACCAGAGGAAAGGGTAACTATCTAACACACACATACACACAACCCACCCTCCCTCATCCCCTCCCTACATCAACCATAACGCTTGTGAATCGTTCTGCAGTGGAATGCGTTAACCACAATGTACCACAAACAGATCTAATACCAATTAGAGGCACTTAGCCTCACCTGCTCTGCTTGCAAATGTAGATAAGTGCAAAACTCTCTAGGAAAAGGCTCCGTAAAAGATAATTATTTAAACAAACAAAGAAATAGTTGTTCATATTCACACACCACTTTGTCTAAAAGTTCTTGGTACGTCAGAGCTACAAAAGCATGCCTTTTAATTTAGAAATCATTCCCCTGCATATGTTATGTTCACCCAATTTGTGGGATAAGACCTCAGGGCTCTTTATCTTGCTCTGTCTCCTTGAAACACAGAAAATATGTTCTGTTCAGTACACAGGTCAAGGACAACCTGTACCAATGTGGCGAGTTTACAGTTATGGTGACAGTGACCATCAATCAATCAATCAATCAATCATGTCACTTATAAAGCGCACTACATACCCGCGAGGGTCTCAAGGCGCTGGGGGAAGAGGGGGGTGGTGCTGCTACTGATCGAAGAGCCAGGTCTTGAGGAGTCTTCTGAAGGCCAGTAGGTCTTGGGTCTGCCGAAGGTTGGTGGGGAGGGTGTTCCAGGTCTTGGCGGCAAGGTGGGAGAAGGATCTGCCGCCGGCGGTCGTTTTCCGGATGCGGGGGACTGTGGCGAGGGCGAGGCTGGTGGAGCGGAGCTGGCGGGTGGGGGTGTAGAAGCTGAGTCGTCTGTTGAGGTAGGCTGGTCCGGAGTTGTGGAGTGCTTTGTGTGCGTGGGTGAGGAGCTTGAAGGTTATCCTCTTGTTGACAGGGAGCCAGTGCAGGTCTCTCAGGTGGGGTGTGATGTGGCTGCGTCGGGGGATGTCGAGGATAAGACGTGCAGAGGCGTTCTGGATGCGTTGCAGCTGTCTCAGGAGCTTAGCCGTCGTTCCTGCGTAGAGGGCGTTTCCGTAGTCCAGCCTGCTGGTGACGAGGGCCTGGGTGACTGTTTTTCTTGTTTCGGTGGGGATCCACTTGAAGATCCTGCGGAGCATTCGGAGGGTGTTGAAGCAGGATGAGGAAACGGCGTTGACCTGCTTAGTCATGGAGAGGGTGGGATCGAGGATGACCCCTAGGTTGCGTGCGTGGTCGGTGGGTGTCGGGGCTGTTCCCAGTGATGTTGGCCACCAGGAGTCGTCCCATGCTGAAGGGTTGGAACCAAGGATGAGGACCTCCGTCTTGTCCGAGTTCAGCTTCAGGCGGCTGGTACTCATCCATTCGGCGACGGCCTTCATTCCTTCGTGGAGGTGGGCTTTGGCGGTGTGAGGGTCTTTGGTGAGGGAGAGGATCAGCTGCAACCATCCATATAACACACACATCCTGGAGGAAGGCTCCTGCCTGCCTTCTAGCCAGCACTCTCAACCTTTAGACATACACAATCATTTGCATATGTGTCTGACTAACAAATACACCCATCCAAACACACAGACACACATGAATGAATTTACTGCTGCAAATGCAAATCTGATACAGCACAAATTCCATATCAATCAGATCACACGGGGCCTAATTTGGGATATTTTGGGGTAAAAAAGTACGCTATAGAATGCAGCAACAGTAAGTGCTTGGAAAGGAGAAAAGCGAAATGTGGGTGCTCCAAATGATAAATAATGAAATCACAGATCCCAATTCGCTCCTCCGGCTCTATCAGTGGTCGAAGTGCATTAAAAAAGTATGGGAACTGTGATATGATGTGTGTGGGCGTGGCTAAAAAACAAAATATTCTGGAACTTTTTTCAGTCTTTCATCTTCTGGTAAAAACATATAAAACAACGAACAGCTTAAATGAAAATTAAATACAAGTTATGTTAATCAGTGAGAAATGCACTATCATACATTATGAAACCGCTAGTTAATGCACTGCACAGAGAGCCACAGAATTGAAACCTGGTTGGTGCAGTGGAGAATGGTGACGTGCGTATGTTTAGTGCTACGAGTTTCCAGTCTGTGACAGAAAGCACTGTGAACATATAAGTCATTATTTTAAACTTGCATTTCACACAGAATAAGACAGGCTGCCATAGAATTCTCAGAAATGCTTTAGAATAAAAAGTGTTTCCAAAATATAGATTTTTTTGTAGGCTGTACATAGTGCAGTTTTTTATAACTGTCTTTTAAAAGCACATACTTCACAGCTTAGCTGGTTGCTCCCTTACAGCACCCCTCAAAAAGAATAAATGTGTGTCATCATGAAGCAATTGTTTTGTAACTGTGTTTTAAAAGCAAACACCTCACACCTTAGCTAGTAGCCCCCTTACAATACATCTCAAAAATAATATATGTGTGTCAGCAGGACGCTTCAAGTGATTCCATCAATTAAATCCATACCGGCCTGCGGGCACCCTATGCATTTGCATATTAACCAGTTGTGCACATTTACATTTCTTTCAGACAATCAAGTACCCTGGTAAGAAGGCCTGTTTGGATGTCAGCCTCTCCCTCGGTTTCACAGCACATGAGACTCTCTGCCTTACACTTCAGTCAAAGCATTTCAACTTTCGGAATTAACCGTCCTGGGACTGTTGTCTTTTGACAAAAAGTAGGGGAACTGTTTTTCTTACATTAAAAAAGTTTGGGCACATCGTGGCCCTCCGATCCCTCTCACTTTGACCACTGTGCTCTACACAACTTTGCTGCCATCACTTCCACTTTACTCTATAATCTCACTCCTCACCATGTCTCAAGGGGCTCTTAAGTGTAACAATACTGCCCTAGAAACTTGGTACAACAGACTCAAAATAAAAGTGTTTTAAGTATTGATATCAATGTCATAAGTCCTGTCAATGAACAGTGTAATCACAATTTAGACTTGTAAAAGGAGCTTGGGTTCAGGGCGCACTCAATCCCTCGTCTCTTAAGAGCCATTCAGAAGAGAGAATTCCCTTCTTTCATGCCTCCATCATGGCCATATGACGTCTCATTCTGTTGAACAGAATCATTACATTTTTCCATCATTGGGAATCAAGATTTTTTGGATGTAATACTTTCTTTGAGCGAGGGGTGATGGTGGCTTGTTACGTCTCTGACAAGAGTCACATTACTCGGCTTACCTGAGGCATCAGATAAAGGGGTTGGGAGGCAGTAGGTGTCGGAGCCTATTGCTTTGACAGCATGTTAGCTTCCAGGTGGGTGCAAGCCCAGTTTTTATTAATAGAAGAACATTTTAGGTAGAGGTAAAGGAAATCTGAATGTCAAGGTTTCGATCATGGACAACTCGTCTCAACTCTGCCAAGCAGTGTCTCAAGACAATGTAGCTTGTCACCCATACATCTGCCAGCTCCCCATTTAATAACCCCTTCAAGAATATACCATCCCAGGGCCACTGCTTCCAGGAGGGTTCGGTGCTCACCCGTCAATGCCGGTGACCAGGAAGATCAGGTTGCCGTTGATCTTGGTGCAGTTGATGAACTTGTCGATGTTGCTGGAGTCCACAGTTTGGTCGGCATGTAGGCTCCCGGTCCCAATGCCATCGCACACTGTGATGGAGAAAGGAAGAGGCGTGAGAGGGAACACTGCAGAATATGATTATGGAGGCAAAGAAACATATCTTAACTGTATTGGGTAAAGTACCATTCCCGCTTTTTCAAGAAGTGAGATGCCCTATTGGGGCAGCAGGAGATTTCCTGTCAGGTCAGCATCTCTGAACGTCCACCAGGATTGGGACAGATTCAATAACATAACAAGTTGCAGAATAAATAGGCTGGTGCAACGGATCAGTATTCAAATGCACCCATTAATTTGTTTGTTTTGTACACTGAGAATCAGGTGAGTGAAATGTGTGCGTAGGTCTGTACGATTTTACTGTATCCTAACGTGTGGCAACACTTTGAGAGACTACATGAGCTAGTCCGCTGGCTCTGTAGGTTGGTGCATCTACTGAAGACACCTGCGGACCACCACTCTGTACTGTGATTAGTGGAGGGCAAGCACATAGTAATTGTTATTTTCCACTCCTTGATTACATCATGGATTAGTCCCAGAAAGCATCTCAAAATGGCTGCCCACAGTCACTAGCCATCCAGCATATATTTCTATTTCTAATGAATTTATTTTTTAAAACCTCAGTGAGGGTGAAGAGACATTTATGTTACCGGTATTCGATGCAACAGTAACTAAAGCCATGGGATGAGTTATAACGGCAAAGCTTACAAGATTAAATGAATAAACATTCTGGTCCTTTATATATTATCTGGACCAATATTGAAGTTATAAAATATCCCTTTCAGCCAGTTTGCATGTTTTTCATAAACAGTTAAAGAGGAACCTGAGTATGTTTTAATGGTTTTCCATTAGGCTTTGAAATCACTCAATTAAGTCCAATCCATGGTGCAATTTCTGGCCAGGCCTAAGAATCAAGGGCAACCGAACAGTTGTGCAGAGCACTCACCTTTGGGGCAGATGTCTGTGCAGGGCTTGCACAGCTTGATCCCATTCTCCTCCACCTCCATCTTGTTGCTGGGGCAGGCTCGCACACAGGAGCTCTGGTCCACCACAAAGTTATCTGCAGAAAGACATTTTACATCAGCATGACAGATACAGAAGCTGCATGGAAAGGGAGGTGTAGAATAACTTCAGAGGAGATAACTCTATCTGATCAATCACACGTGGTTTCTACTGGGAATCGGTGGACTTGTGGGACTTTGCTTAGAAAAATGTATAAACCTTTTTAAACATCCCGAGCATTGGGAACCCCACAGTGTTTGTGAAAAAAAACATGATAGGTTTTTCCTAAGGGAAAAAAACAATGTTATTCGGAGATTTACCTCCCCAACAATACCGGTTTTTGCAGCACACTTTTTCTCATATCTTTTTATTATTCTTTTATAACTGTATAAATAGCATAAAATACAGAGACTCGAGCCACAATGTTAAACCCTCAAACTGAATGCAGCACACTTTTGACAGGGCGAAGGTGTGATAAGCTGACAAAATACACTACTTTAGTGATTTGTTAAATTGTAAAGTTTATAAACTTCACACAGTGCAAAAAGTAATAAACGGACAGGCAGTAAAGTTTGGTGTTACCGTTTCAGTAAATTGACAGTCCTACTTCTATTTCCACGATCCACAATGGGAAAATAAAAATAGTGACACAGCGGCAGGAGGTTAGGCCTGCCTACCTGCTAGCTGCTCATGAAAAGTCTGGGGACTGGTACTTACATTTTTTACAATTTAAAAAGTGATGATGGGACAGTCATTGCTGTATATAGTGCAGGCCCCAGTGACTGTCCTCATCACCACAGACATGCCTCGCCTGCTCAGGGTGACAACAACTGAAAGGAGATGCTGTGATGTGTTCTAGATTGAGTCTATCACTTGCGATTACTGAGCCTTGCTCCTGAGCAGGGCTTTGTTTTATAGCCCTACTGCGCCCAACAAGAACTGATTCCGCAATACATTTAATTTTCATGTGATTTTTGAGTTTTATACCAAACCCACTAAATTAGGTGTTTAGGTGCCTTGACGATGTGAATGCAACAGTGTTCATCAGAATAATTATAGATATGCATGTTTCTCCCTATTCTGATTAAACTTTTGAAGGACTTTGTTGTACCTCTGAGAGTCAGGACGGTCATTATTACACCGTTGAAGGAAGTTATTGTAATCAAAAGGAACACTAGTGCACTCTTAAAGGTGTATCTCGCAGTGTCGCTTTCACATTAGAACATTGGAATGTTGGGAGCTCCATTGAAAACAATGGAGTGCTCCGGGCTTCTAATGGCTGGTAGAAGCCCGAAGCTCCAACGTTCCAAATTTTGTTAACTGCTGTTGCTGTGAACAAAAGGCCTCATGGAGCCAGAGGCCTTTGTTTTACAAATTAGAACATTCTGCTCTCTAGGGACGGAATGTTCTAATAGCCTTAGATCCGTCCGAAGCAGGCTCGACCAGCCATTAAAAGCCCGCTCCTTTGTTAAAGGCCCTCGCCAGCCAATTTAACGCTGGAGCGGGCCTTTAAAGGCTGGTAGAGCCTGCTACAGCAGGGTCTAAGGCTATATTATCGAATGACAAGATGTTTCAGGGTCACTTTCAAGCTTGAATTGGACAGACGGGCATATCTATGTGGCACTGTTGTACCACTAATGCACTGATTTGTATCTTTGTGGGTCAAAGGACATCAGCACCTCTCTATTGGTCACTGTTGTAACTCTGAAGATCTTTAGTGTATTGCTAACCACTACTACATGGTACCTCTGAAGGG
The DNA here is from genome assembly GCA_963921515.1 of Calotriton arnoldi. Taxonomy (NCBI): domain Eukaryota; kingdom Metazoa; phylum Chordata; class Amphibia; order Caudata; family Salamandridae; genus Calotriton; species Calotriton arnoldi. Next base: position 1,631,621 of record CAWUFW010000447.1, on the reverse strand, counting down.
TTTTAATGTAACTTGGAGTCACTATTTCTCCAGCGAAGGAATTTACTATGTCCCAGTGCGTCATGCTTGCTCTGTGTGTCACTTATTCTTTTACTACGCCTGTTATTCACTATTAAGCTGCTCAAAGATGTCACTCCTATGATTCTATTAGGCTGTTGTGAGCCTGTAAACAAGGAGTTTCTTGGCAAGCTATTTGCCAGCCTTTGGTTCCATGCACATCACTGCATGCAGGGCACTTACGTGGGCATTTCTTGACGCAGAAGGCTCCGTAGGTGTACTTGGCCTTGTTGTTTGGCTCCAGCTGGAAGGTGGTGGGGTTGTACACAAAGGGCTGTGGGCACTGGGTGACGCAGGCACCACTGTCGTTGAAGTTCATGCAGGCCTAGTGAAAGAAGATGAAATGTTACTGTTTTCCCACGAAGAGCTCCATAAAACGTTCCACCACTGGTCCTTCAGAATGTCAAGAATGAAAAGGCTGTAGCACCCAGAAGCATGAAGTAGCTGCTGGAATAAACACCCTAGAAATATCAATTACCAATATCATCTCAGTTTCCTTTTAATGGAGCTCATCTGTGCCTTGCAGAACATGTGAAATATGGAGTTTAAGATGTTATTTGTCAATGTCAGTAATCACCCTGTTTCTAGTCCCGAACTTTTCTTTTATACTTCATTATTATGTGGTGCAGTAGTTCAGTTGGTTAGATAGACGCAAAGAGTGACTACCATTCCCAGAATGCACTTGGGTGTCAAAGGAGAGCCCAGGAATGGACACGGGGTGAGCTACTAAAATAGAGTTGGACCAAATCCCTAACCACCTTTGTCTCGTACACTTCATTATTGTATCATTTGTTGGTGCTTCAAATGCCATTTGTTTTTTTAACCCCAGAGGGCCCTTGCTTACTTTGAAAAGAGGTGGTCTTGCGAGAGGTCTGAAGGTGACAAAAGCGAGTATGATGACACCATTTCTTTCAAAAGAGACACAACGTCGCTTTGAAATATACTGTTATAAAGTACTGTGCCCCGTTATTTATTTTGAAACTTTTGTGACAGTATCAACACTTAAAGTAGGCTTTTGGTGATCCCATTGCCTAGCATTGACTAGCTTTTTTGACAATTTTGTTTGCTTGCTTTGCTTCATATTCGATGGCTTTCCTTCCTCCTCTTGTGTTTCTCCTTCCTTGGTGCATAACTTCTTTGCCAGCCTTTCCACAGCTCACATCATAAAACTACTTTTTTCTTTTTCTTTGACAGTACATGTGTTTTCTCCTGCTGACTCCTTAGGATTCTAGCCCCTGGTGTTCTCCACGTTGCTTCCTGCCTCTCACAGCTTGTCCTGAAAAGCACAGCAACAGGTACTTTTTGCCAGTGTTTGACTAAAGAGCAGACTTTACAGGACTGGTTTTGTTTTATCTCCTACATTCCATATCTTGCATGAAAGCCCAGACCTCGGGTGGTGGGTTGAGGGAGATTGCTGGGGGTGGGGGATGCTGTGCAGAAGGTCTTCTTGGCATGACTAGAAAGGGGATGTCTCTTTTCCTGAGGCTCCTTTATTTTGCTCCCTCAGCTAGTGCAGAGAACAAAATGGCTGGAGCATTTGTTTCAATTCAGAGACGTGTGGAAAGTAAATTAGCTATTGGCAAGCATGTTACTTTAAATTTCGACCCATTCTTGTTTTTTTTTAATTCAGTTCAGTGTACCCTAGGATAAATGTTTATATTTCATAAAGATTGAAAATATTGAATTCAATGTACAGCTTCGAAATACCTTAAGTATGTGTTTGCTTTTCCTCCAGTTTCTTTACTTTTTTTTAAAGACAATGATTTACAAACAAGCATTGGCTACTCCAATAGCTTGGAACTCGCACTGTAAAGATGAAACCTATTGCTTTTCCAGTGCTTGTTTAACCCAACAGCATTTTTTTAATCATCTGAAAAATGTAGATTATATACTGTGTTCTGCTGGGTGGGGTCAGACTGGCAGTTTGGACATGCATGAAGGGATGGTGTCAAGGGTCATTGTGTGGGCCGTTTTTTGCTGTTTGTGGACTCGTGTTATTGTTTGGTAGGCCTGTTTTTACACTATTGTTTTCCCTGATATTACCACAACCATTGCCTGCAGCAAGCACAAATACATGCAGTCTCCCATACCTGGCAAAACATTTATACAGCATGTCTTCCTTCACAAGTTCAAACCTGCCCACATTTGCAAATGTGGGGCACTTTTTAGCTATCTGATTCATTAATGGGGGCCACTTTTATTTTGGTGCCCAGATCTATTATCTGTCCTAGACCGACCCAGCTGCTAGGCACTACAAGTGTGACCACACAGTATCACAAGGGGAATATCAGAGGCAGAAAGAGTTTTGGGCTTCTCTTTTCAAAGTAAATGCCTTAAAATGGTCCCAAAATGTGGTTGTCCGGTCTCACAATTCACCCCACGATGAGGAATATGATATAAAGTGCATTTTTTGCTCGCACTCCTGTTTGTGGCCTTTGACCTTAAACCGTGAAACATGGTGCGAGTAACCTGTTCATAAAGAGTGTTGAAAATAAGTGATGTTACCAGCTCTGAAATTGTTCTACAAGGCTCTTTGGAAACGTTCGTACGCGACTTCCAAAGGGTGTCAGTTATGCACTTAGGCCAGCCAAAACCCATGGCCCCTTTTGCCAACCATCGGAATTGGAAAAGCGACATGAATGTGGCTTTTTGGATGACATACCACAAGCACAACCTGCTAACATGTCAAGAAGACTAATTATATGTGCTTAAGAGGCAGGCCCCCCTGCCCTCCGATGGCATGGCTCTCTGCTCCGGCTGGGCCAGGAAGGACCAATTACACTTTATAATAGCTGGATTATTCTATTGAATTAGCGCAAGGGGAGACCATTTTGTTGAAGCAAGATGAAGGGCGGCAAATGCGCTGTGGTCTGTCCTGCGACTCGCCCACCAGTTGCTCAAATTCAGTGAGCACGCATTGTTTTGTAGCCTTGGATGCCCTTGATTGTCGATTTCAACATGCCAAAAAAGAGATGACTCTTCGGCCCCCAACGAATATGTATGAATTGAAGGCTCTCACGTGGGAGTAGGGACAGCGTAGCTGATGCAAAGAAGGCAACATAGCTCCTAATGCACGAGGCATCAAATAATGTTGTGGCTGAAGTAAATGGAGGAGAGGAAGGACACTCTGTGACGAGGTGTCAGTGACAGACACTCCTGCCCTGAGCAATTCAGGGCTTAAAACGGAACTCTCAGGTCCAAGGCTATCATTGATTATTCCCCTCATCATGAGGGGAGGACTTTGAGACACTTTTCCAGGCTGAAGAGGTCACACCCACAGGACTCCGACATCTTTAGCCCGGTAAAGTTCAGCTCAGGCAGCCAGGAGCAACGCATTTAGCGCATGTCTAGCTCCTGGCTGCCTGACCTGAAAATAAAGAGTGTCTGTCAGGCTGACCTTTGTTCAGCCTGACAGACACTCTTTATGTCAGCCAAAAAGTAGTAGAGCATGGCCCCGCTGCCCTAAAGGATGGCCTGCTGCTCTCTGTAGTTCCATTTATGTAGCACTTCATCTCCCTGATGAGGACCCGAAGCATATTAGTGAATGCTTAGCAAGATACACGACATGCATGTGCTTTTCAAAGGTTCATTGAATTTAACTGTAACTTTTTTATAACTTACTACCCTATGTGGGGTGCTTAAGCACTTATCCACGTGGATGGCAAGCTACACCATGCAGGGTGTGTAGTTGGAAGTGTGTTGTTTTGTTTTGAACCTCTGGGGAATAGTTTTCGTGTCATGCGTGATGACCACTGAGGTGCAGTTATTGTGTTGTTGGACGCAGCGCCAAGTACTGTGATAGGTGAGGGTATGTGAGGGACAGATGTGCATATTATAAACCAGGTTAGCCATAGGGGCAGCAGGATGCTGTGTGCCTGTAAACCGCAAATGGTGGCAATCAGAGAGCACCAGGCAAAGATGTTGAATGAGTAAAACATACCGAAAGGGCAAGAATTGGAATTGGCGACACAAGCAGTAGCCATGCGCCATTTTCTTTCATCATTTATTTATTTATTTATGAATTAAAAGGCAGGGCTATTGCTGAATAAATACTCTCCATGAAGGGAATCATTCCCAACTGCCTTAAAATGGGGCAAGTCACACCCATCCCCAAGAAGCCCAATGCAGACCTAACAGACCCCATTAACTACCGGCCGATCACCAGCATCATGTCTTTAGCGAAATTGCTTGAGAAATGCGTTCACACACAGCTCTGCGACCACATCGAGAAATTTCAGCTTCTAGACCGACATCAGTCAGGCTTTAGATCAGGTCATAGTACAGAAACAGCTCTAACTCACATTGTTGATGACGCCTTGAGAGCTCTTGACCAAGATACGCCTTGTCTTCTTATTCTTCTGGACTTGTCCTCCGCTTTTGACACTATCAAACATGATAACTTGATTAACCTTCTTCAATATAGGATGGGGTTATCTGGCCCTGTCTTAAATTGGTTCTCCTCCTTCCTGCATAACCGAACACAAAGAATCAAAGTCAACCAATCTTTGGCTGCCAGCACCAAGGTCTCTATTGGGGTACCTCAAGGATCTGCACTCTCGCCCACGCTCTTCAATCTCTTCATGGAACCGTTCACTGCTATTCTGAATGGGTCAAACATTCAGTACCATATGTACGCGGCCGATACTCAACTGTATTTGAAGATCTCCTCTCCAGATGACATTAAAACTCTTAATGGAGCGCTCAAAAAAACTCAACAATGGCTAACACATAACCATCTGTTACTAAATTCCCTCAAAACAGAATTTCTCCTGATTACCCTCCGCAACCCCGAGACCCCAACGCAAAACTGGATCAAAAAAATCTCTGCACTCAACTGCACCCCGCATATGGTGGACTCCGCTTGTTCTTTAGGTGTCACCCTGGACAAATTTCTAAACATACAAGGATACATCAGTGCCACCATTAAGAGTGCCAATCATCAGCTCAACACTCTTAGGAAAATCAAACCTTTCCTACCTCCCGAGGACATCCAGTCAGCAGTCCAATCCCTAGTTATCTCGCGAGTAGAATATGGCTTGGTGACCCTAGCTGGGCTCCCTAAATCTAGGTTAGCTCCACTAAGAGCTACTCTGAACGCCTCTGCCAGACTAATCACAGGCTCCAGAAAGCATGATCATATTACACCTGACTTAATTCAACTTAACTGGCTTCCCATTGAAGCAAGGATCCGCTTCAAGATAGCCTGTCTGACACATAAAGCTATACACTTCAATAGCCCCATTTACCTGGCAAAGAAACTCGAGCTCTCTGGTTCCAGTCGAAACTTAAGAAGCTCCAATACCCTACTCCTGAAACCACCTAAATTCAACAAAAAAAGAACTTACAATCGCACATTCTCAGGGCTGGAATGCCCTACCGACGGAGATCAGAGACAACCCCTCAACTGCTTCATTCAAGAAACAGGTCAAATGGCTACTTTTGGAAGAACTTCAGCAGCAATAGCTTCTTTGTCATGTGATAGTCACTTCCCCCTAGTGCTTGACAATCACTTACTTTGTGTGTTGAAATTTATGCTTGACAATCATTTTCTCTTTGTGTTTTGAAATATGTACTTGACAATGATTTTTACTTTGGATTTGAAATGTATTTTGTCGTTCTTTGGACATAGTGCGCGGCGAAAACTGCACGGCCCAGACTAGTAGGGCTTTTACCTGTTTGATCACTTGCTACCTCGTCTCCCCCTAGCACCCACATTTAATTTTATATCTCAGGTTCCTCTTATGTTGCCTTTTTGTATTGTACTTTTATTGTTTCTTCTCGTCAACGTTAATTTTCCACTTTGTACAGCGCTCTGATACCCGTCTGGGTCTTGTTCGCGCTTTATAAAACTTTTCAAATAAATAAAATAAAATAAATAAATAAATAATTTAGAAGAGTTATTAACCAAGGCTGGTACACTGAACAAACACTAAAAGGCCCAGATTCCATCTACTCCAGCTAGGCCAAAAATCTGATCAGGGGCCCATGCCCATAGCCTCTACCAAGCTCGCATAGGCTCTCAAAGCAGACTAGCACCAGTCAAGCGAGCCCTAGTCAGATTGTGACTAAGAGCCCAGCCAGATTGACACCCTGTACATGCAAGTGTGAGAGACAAATTGCTTGGTAGGTTGCTTTCCTGAGAGCGAAAGAGCGAATTGGCCTGTCTCGTGTAACTCTGCTGTCCCTGCCCCTCCATGCGAGCCCAATACCTTTCTTTGATCCCAAAGACTATTGTTTTTTCCAGTTTACATAATAGGGCATCCTCCTGACCTTCTAGAATTTCATCTCAGAACAACTTCCACTTTCAATATTAGTATTGAATGATATTTCAGGATAAAAAAGAAAATGTGGTGAAAGGAGACTGTAGGAAATAGGGTTACTGGTTGAGGAGGATAAAACCCTACTCAAGCTGCAACCACAATCCTTGTCAGGGTGATATCACAAGTAATCCCAAATTAACCTGTGCTTAACACCGTGGTAGCTTGACAAAAGCAGTCAGGCTTAACCTAGAGGCAATGTGTAAATTATTTATGCAGCAGTTCAAACAGTAATAAAGTGAAAACACAACACAAGAAAAATCTCACAAGTTACCAAATTATTTGAGACCAAAATGACAAAGTCGTCATTTTAGGCCGACCATGATGGAGTGCGGTCCGGATACAGGGACCAAGTTAGGCTCGCTCAACCAAGTTCCTAAAATTCGGTTTGCTGAGCGTTGCGAGATCTCGCTTTGAGGATGCCTTACGCAGTGGCGGTTCTGGTGAGTTGTGAGCTGCGATGCACGGTCCCGCATCGAGAATGTGTCACGCAGTTGTGGTTCTGGAGAGCTGTGGGGATGCAATCTGAGGTCCTGCATCAAAGATGCCACACGCAGCAGCAATTCAGAGGAGTTGCGGGTCTGTGATGCGAGGTCCTGCGTCGACAAGGCATCGCACAGCAGAGGTTTAGAAGAGCTGTGGAGTCCTGCGTCATGCATTGGTGGTTCCGATGCGGAGGTGCAAAGCGATGAATCATGATGCTTTGGTTCTGCTTGGACCACAGCTGGGCTGGCAGAACACTTTCAGGCCCACTTCCCAGGTTGCAGGACAGGGGTAGCTTCACTTGAGGGGCAAGATTCACAACAGGTAGAGTCCAGGTGCTGGGTTTGAGGTGGTTGGAGCCTTTTTTATTCCTGATGCTCTGATCAGGAGGACAACCAAGTAGCAGTTGGAGTCACTCTGGTGGTCCTGGGTTCAAGGTGCAAGTCAAGTCCTTCTCATTCAGGCAGCAGGGCAACAGGACAGCAGAGCAACATCCATTCTTGCAGAGCAGCACAGCAGTCCTTCAGAGTCTTCCACAGATCCAGAGGTGTCCTGAAGAGATGGGTGTGAGGGTACAATATTTATGTAGGGTGCTAGCTATAAAGTAGGAGAAGGTTCTGGAGGTTTCCACCCCCAGAGGTGTTTGGAATTTCTTGCCTCCCTACCCTGGCCCCAGCTTGTCTGGGGGCACAAAAGACTAGTGTCAAAACCTTTGTTAGTGTGCTCAGGCAGAGGCTTTGTGATGTGCAAGTATGGTAGGAGAAAGCTCCTTCCCGTCATCAAGTCAGAGATGAGCCATGCCGCCAACATCTATTCCCCCTTTGTCTGTCTGGGAGCAATACACAAACACCAACTGCCAGATACACCTAGTCATGTGACCCAGGATACCTCTGCAGGCACTAAATGGTTGGGACAAGAAAATGGCAACTTTCTAAAAGAGGCATTTTCAGAATTGTGACTTAAAATCCAACTTTAACATTTATAGAGGGTTTTAAATTACAATTCTTTAGACACCAGATTCAAAAGTCCTATCTGATCCCAATTGAAAGTTATCACTTATTAAATGTAATAAGGCAACCTAATGTTATCCTATGGGAGACTTAGGCCTTGCAATAGTAAAAAAACGAATGTAAGAGATTTTCACTTTGAGGACGTAAAAGTTAGAAGTACATGTCCAACTTTTTAAATACACCTCACCATGCCCTATTTACCGTTTAGGGCCTACTCTTGGGGTGACTTGTATGTATTAAAAAGAAAGGTTTTAACCCTGGCAAAAGGTTTATTTTGCCAGGTCGATATGGCAGTTTTAAACTGCACACACTGGCTGCAATGTCAGGCCTGAGGCATATTTAAAGGGCTACTTAAGTGGGTGGCACAATTAGTACTGCAGGCCCGCTAGTAGCATTTAATTTACTGGCCCTTGGTACATGTAGCACCATTTTACGTGTGGCTTACAAGTAAACTAAATGTGCCAATTAGGGGTAAGCCAATTTTACAATTTTTAAATGAGAGAGCACAAGCACTTTAGCACTGGTTAGCAGTGGTAAAGTGCATAGAGTCCTAAAAGCCAACAAAAATGAGTTCAGAACACAGGAGGGTGAAGGCAAAAAGTCTGGGGATTATCCTGCCAAGAGGGCCAAGTCTAACAGATACTTTCTCTGCTTCCTTTGTTTTGGCTTGGAAAGCAGCCTGGCACCGATTTGACAGTTCTCAATTTATTCCATTTCAGCCCAGCTCTTCTCTGATCTATGAGCCTGGTGAAAAACACTTTATATACATCTCCACACGTTAACTGTTCTTCCCATCTCCTATGTCTGATCGCTTCCCAATCTACCCTCCTCGGTCACCCCATTAACTTTGCTGTCACCTGTAGCAAGAGGCTTTTGAAGTAAAATAATAGTAGACAATGGGTGTAATTTCCTGCCCTGGACAACCTTTCTGAATGCCGACTCCAGTCAGCAGAGTGTGTTGATTGAGTCTACTGCATACAACATTTTGGGAGAGCAGAGCCTTTGTTTGCCATGTTTCTCCAGGAACTCTGGTCTTGGACCATACATGCACAGTTTAAGGAAACAATAGGATACCCTTCAATACTTTAAGGCTGGTCACAATGTCACTGGCTAGCCTCACTAATCCTAGGAACATGGCCACATCCTGCTGTCCCAAAGCACTGTGAAGATATGATCGTCAATCTGCATTTATCAGCATTAGATGAGGAAAGCCTGGTGATCCCTGATCCCTGTCAGCTAGGAAAAATCAAACTTCCCCCTACTACATAAAGACTGACCGCAATGTCTTGTGCTAGCCTTGCTGAATCCTAGACAATTGGTCTAGCCCTACTGATCCTTCTCTTGTGAAGATCTGACCCGCAATCTGCCTTTATTGACATTAGAAGATGACAGTACGCTGAACATTGACAGCCAGGAAAAATCAAACTACCCCCTCCCACATTAAGGCTGGTCAAAATGTTTCAGGGTAGCCTTGCTAAACCTTATGCAATTACTCCCATCCTGATGACACTTCCCATTGCAAAGATATGCTCCACCATCTACTTTTAGCTTTATTAGAAGATTAAAGAATTCAGAGCCCTGTCAGACAGAGAAAAATAAAACTATCCCATACCACTTTAAAGCTAGTTCCACTGTTTTGCTAATTTGAAGGCACTGGACCAGATCCTAATCACCCTTCCCATTGCAAAGAAATGTCCCACAAACTCTCTTTATCAGCACTAGAAGACAGAAGTACATTGAGCCCTACAAGCCTGGAAGATTTAAACTGCCCCCTACCATATTAAGGCTGGTCACAATGTCTCAGGCTAGCTTTACTAAATCGAAAGGCAAGTGGCCCCATCTTGCCAACTATTCCCATCATGAGATATGACCAGCAATCTGCCTTTATTAGCATTAGAAGATGAAATCATGCCGAGTCCATAAAACTCAAACTACAGGACACCCCTTTCAGGCTGTTCGCAGTGTCTCGGACGAACCTGGCTGATTCCCGAGCACTTGGTCCTATCATGCTGACCCAGACCATTGCAGACATGTTGCCAACAACCTGCCATTATCTGCCTTTGAAGTACATTGAGTCCTTCCCACTAGTTTGTTCACACACTTATCTTTGACAAGAAATATTTTGGTGGCAGGAATGTCCATTAGGGCAATCGTTGGAGTTTTCAGCTCAAGTCTGCCCTTTAGGTGAGGAGCCTTTGCTTACTTTTAGCATTGTGTTGTTTTGTAAGACATGTCATGGACAACCTGCATGCAGGAATAGTATGACCATTAAATCATTGGGGCAGACTGTACTAAGGCTCTAGGGTCATACTCTTGTTCATGGCTTTTTCACCATGTGGTGGGCACTCAAAGACATCTCTCCCCCGTGTCATAGTCGGATTGTTCAAGGCTGCCTCAGGAACCTGCAGACCAGGCTGCTAGAGGAATATTCAGCTCAGGCCACCAAAGGCTTCTCTGTACTTCCCTGCTGATAATTGCCACTGGCCTATGGTGAAAGCTCTAGAACTTCCAATAGGCCTAGCTACCTCTCCATAAAGTGATTCAGGTCCAATTAGGAAAACTGGAATATTCACGTGGTTTTAGACACCTGAGGTCGCATTATGTAAAGGGCACACTCTCCCTGTTTGTGCTGTAGCCCAACTTTAACAAGATTTACAGATTATGCACTGCCCACCGGGAAGCCATGAAGTCGCACTTCCCCTAGGCAGTGCATTAGTGAAAGCGGAGACACCATTTAAGGCAGCCACTCCATCTTTCACAGTGCAGAAGGCACTGGGCCTGCTTTGCCAAGGGGGAGAGAGCTTTTCCTGAGGGCATGTGTAGTGAGCGACTGCATCCACCTCCAGGAGGATGTCTGGCGGTGGATCCATGGGACCACTTTGCTCTTTGCAGAGGTCGCTCTCGGAGGGGGACACAATGACTATACACCACCTCTTTGTGGTATACTGTCAGTGTACCTTGTGGCAATCTCTTTGCATCTCTGCTCAGGAGCATAATACGCCATGGGGGCATAGGCAAAGTGTGTCCTTCATTTGCATTTTGCCATGCCCACTGCAAATGAGGGAAGTCCCCCAAGAATCATTCTGATGATATAAGTGTGCTTTCATAATTTGTATTATAGAAGGGTCAGCCCAAGTGCCTGTGGCCGCAGTGCCCTGGAAGTGCAGAAAGCAGGTTGAAAAACCAATTCCATCTCTAGGGCACTTTGTGTAATACGGCCCCTGAAATTCTAACAATGAGCAATGCTTTCCAGCCACGCTGGGCACAGCGTCTCCAAACTAGTCAGCTATAAGGTGATATCAGTGATAGGATGATACTTCTCCTATCTTGACCAGAATCTGCATGTGCGGCTCATTTTATTTGCTTTTATAAAAGATACACTTTTATTCCAGAGATCACAGCTGTCATTTCAAAAGAAACATTGTCTGCTATTTAATTCAATTTGCAAGATTTTATTGTATGCTCTGAAAGGAAGTGGCCTCTCCCAGGGTCGCTGGAGTAAGCAAACACCCTACCCCACACAGCAAGAGGTTCCTGGAAGGTGGGCCGGCCTCCTCTGCACATACAACCAAGATTAAGGCCAAGCAAAAAAGTCTGGTGTATTTCTAGGCAGTGTGCACCCCTCCAACACCGGATCCCTAATGTCGATCCAGCATTCGGGCAAATGTTAGAAAGGGCTTGGAATGAATATGCATGTGGGATGTTCCCATGCAAATTTGGCCCTGCCCACAAGCAGTGCCTGGCAGAGTCTTCCGTCAGTTCTGTTTTGTCAGTGGCAGTTCCCCAGGGCTTGGCCTTAAGCCCAACTTTATTTGTATCTCACTCCTCTTACTCAGAGGCAGGCTGTTTAGCAGAAGGCTTGGGGGCTAATGTTATATCCTATGCTGATGATACTCAGCTGTTGTTCTCATGTGGCAAGGGAGAAGAGAATTCAGGGATGCTGATTTAAACCTGCCAGACTGCAGTCTTCCATTGGATGACCGTTCACAAAGTGCAATGCTGACAAAACAGAAATTATTTTTCTTTGGCAATACTTCTCCAAAAACCTGGCAGACTTTCTGACCTGAAGATGCTCCCACCCACGCCCCCAGGGAGGCATAGTTAAGTACTTAGCAGTCAAATTTGATGATAGTATGTCCTTTAAGCCACAAATTAAGTCAGTGATATACTGTGGTCCCTAAAAAAGTTCCTTCACTGCAAAAACAAAAATGCTTATCCAGGCCCTGATAACCTCGAGGTTGGACTACGGTAATGCCCTCTGTTTAGGTTTGATGGAACACCTGTTCGATAGGCTTCAGGTGGTCCAAAGTGTGGCAGCCCGTTTTCTTCTGAATCTGCCATTAAGAGCACATATGTCCCCTCATCTGTATGCTCTTCACTGGCTTCCTATCAGGAAAAGAATCTTGTTCAAGGCACTAGTGCTAGTTCACGGGGCACTTTATCAGACCGGTGCGATCTACTTTGGAGCAAGGTTCAGTTTCTATGCCCCGTCAATAAACCTAAGGTCTACCAATAAATTGCTAGCTGTGACTCCCAGAATTTGGCGTGTTAGAGTGAGAGGTAGGTCACTTACCCATCTAGGACCATCAGCTTGGAATAAGCTCCCTCTCGCGTTCCATGCAGTAAGCAATGTTGCAGTGTTTAAAAGAAAGCTGAAAATTTAGATTTTTGTGCAGGATTAAAACGTCAGGACCTTTTATCACATCTGACCTGTGCTGGGCACCAGGACACTCCTCAGAGTAGCTTCGCGCGATGCAAGTCGTCATCAACATCAACATCTTTTGTAACTGGCAAGCAGAAGCTACCACACAATTGCATTATGAAAGCCAAGGTGTTTTAAATGTATCAAGGTACTAGTCTTTTCATATCTTTTTAATTATTAGGCCGTTGTAATTATTTTCTTTTCAATTGGACTGCCTGGGCGTTCCTCATTTTTCTGTTTACTGTATTCAATGCACTGCTTATTAAATTATGCTAGAGCCTTTAGCTGATCTGTTACCAAACAAAGTGCACAACCTTGCGGATCAGCTATTCACATCCCAAGTTCACTTGTCTGTGGTTAAAGTGCATCTCCTGCACTTTCTCAGCCTCCCATTATCCACTTTCTGGAATCGGACTCTTGCTTTTTTGGCCTGTCTTCCAAATAAAGCATGTGTCCCTTATTGTAGGAGATCTGCAGCAAAATGATTGCTTTTCCTCCTTCTTCACCTTCTGGGACCGTTGTCACCATTGTAGTATTTTACGCCATAACCTTTCCTTTGCCTTGTCTGCTGCACAAAGGGCTCGGAGCATCATATTGAGTTCCCTCTCATCTCCACAGGAATTACAAGATTTTTCTCCAGGAACAGGGAATAACAGGCAGACCCGCAATACCAGGTACAACTTTGCATGTTTTTCGCCCTTGTCTGGCAGGGTGGTGTGGGAGCAGGGTGACAGCGAAAGTTCAGATATTCTTTCACTTTAGGTGGGGGGGGGGCTTTTTCGGCTTCCCCCAGCTGAAGTAGAAGGGTGGGCCGGGGCAGGGCACAGCAGCTGTCTGCAGCTCTTCAGTGGTGTCCAGGTCCAGTGTCACTGGGCCCAGAATTATAAGGCCCTTAGTTTGAGGACCTGATAGTTCTGAGCATGGAGACATCAGAAAATGTGTATGTAGTTGCCCGGAGTGGTATTCCCCCATGGATATCACTCTAGGCGTAGCGATGGTCTTGGTGTCTGGTTGAGATGCATAAATAAAATAGAATATAAATTATAATGTTGCAAACCTGAATTACTTTTCTTCCATTTCTCATATTTATGTTTTTTTGGGCGGGAGGGTGTTTTATTTACTTTGTTAGAGTCACCTTCCATTAAACCTCTTCCCATTACCTTCTTTAGTTGTACCACTGCACCTCTCCCCCGCCACCCTGCTGCCAGTGCCGTTTAATTGTTGCATTTCTGAGAATGCCAAACAATGGCGATCTGGGGTTTGAGATTTAAGCAAAAGTTTCTTCTGTCACTTTTGTTGTCAGCATATTGAATTATGTACTATTTTTGAGCTGAAATGATTACTTGGAGAACTCGTTAATGATTTTAGTTGATGTTTCCTATTCATTGTTTTCCACTGAGCGTTTCTTCACATAACTGTCTAATCGCAGATGATACTAGTACATTTCTTTCCAGATCCTGCTCTCCTCTCCACTGATTGCTCTGCTCTATCTTTACACATTAAGTCACTGAACAAAACATGTCTCTTGCACTTACAGGGCTTGGGCATAACACCTGATCTTTCGTCACCACCTCACCTACAGATTCTCGTAGCACCAAATGCAACTCTTCTCATAGAGGTATATCAAGCAGGAATCAACACAACCCTGTGCCTTGAGAGACAACCAGCTCTCAAAATGAATCTGCATTTATTCTTAAAAATGTAAATTCCAGTGATATGCATCCTGCTAGTTATAGAAAAGTGGATTATTATTTGATGTGGACTACCTCCAAGGATAAGGTCATCACCTGCTAGATGTTCGAAAAATTTAAGAAAAATAAACATGTGCTTATTCCCTAGTAATGTGACACAAAGCAGTCAGACTTAAGTCAAATGCAATGTGTAGACTATTAAAGCAATGTAGAAAATGTAGAAAAGGTCACACAAAACAAAATAAAGCTCCACAACCAATTTTAAAATAAAGATAAAAAATGTAGGATTAAAATAGTCTTGAATTTTGAAAGCATTAAATTGAAAAAAGCACCAAGAAAAATAAAGTGTCCAATGTAAGCCAAGAGTTGAAGTAGACCAAGACTAAGGTGCAATTTCAGGTTGACCGCGATCAAACCCGGGTCAGGTAATCCAAGTGGATTTGTCACATTGAAAGTCTAAAAATCAAAAGTTTGAAAAAGTTTCTAAGGGCCAATGTAGAATAGGACTTAGGGCACAATTTATGTATTGGTGGAGAGGGTACTCCATAAATACGGAGACGGAGTTCCTTTCCCACCAATATAGTGATCCGCCCACCAAATTTATTATTGGACGGACCTTGTTTGGCCATCTCCTAGACTACTCTGTCTCTGCTGAGGCCAAATTTCTCTAATGGCCCTGGGGAGGAAGGGCCATCAGAAAAATGGCTACATGTCCACCATTAATATTCCGCTGAACACAGATGATCATCCCTGCCCCTTAATACCAACCGGTCAATCAAAGTTGTCTATTGTCCTGCTCTTGTAAGGAATTTCACACCTCATCACAGGCAGTGCAGTAGCTGCTAACTAAGGCAAATTATCCTCTAGTGGCTCAGACAAGTTAATATAATTTTTCTGAAAGCTGTATTTACTAACTAGTTAGAAAACATCTAACTTTACTAATTAATTTTGTGTTTAAAAACAGTTAGGGAAAGTTATTGAAATTTTTCTTTGCCAGTATTGCCTATGGGAACAGCTAAACCCAAGAGAGTGAAAATAGCTTTTGATGATTTATTCACTGTAGGTGCATGCTAATATTAATTAGGCACATACCACTTCAAGGCACTATGTATCCTACCTTATGGGCAATAAAGTAATTTTAGGAGTGACTTATAAAGGGCTTACAAGCAGATTTTTAGGCCTGTAAAACAGTTTATTTTTACATTCTAACAAATGAGTTTGCAGGCTGCATGGCACTAGGCCTCAGCGCAGAAGCTTGTCATGTTTTCAAGGTCATAAAGTGGATGGCACGATATAGTGCTTCATTCCACATGTGACATTTACATTTACATGTCATAGGTGTAGTTTTCACACCACATACAATGGCCTTTTAGTAAAATTAAATATGCCAATTTGGGTTTTTAGCCAATTTTGGCTTTGTTCTAGGGGTCTTAGTACATACACTGGACACTGTATAAAAGGGTCCTAGTTTTAGAGTTCAAAATTACTAGCAGGTGAGCCACAAAAAAAATTGAAAACCTCTGGGTTTGCCACCCAAAAATGGGACACTTTGCAACACTGGTGTGTAAGAAAATACAACGATCCTGTAATTTCAAAACCATAAATTTCAAGGTCTCTAGCCCTAATCTAGATGATGACATCCACGTCTATTTTCTAGTCATACTGCATCGTTTCCAGTTTCCTCTTACTCAGCTTCGCACATCCAATATGGTCCCCTTCGAGATTGTGCTCTATCTAGTGGGAGGAAGCCCACCCGGGCAGGAAGAGTGAAAAAAAACTCCCCAGTGACCCTATATGACCGCCTTCATGGTCTCTTTCTGCCTCTCGAGCCCCCCAGTTGAAGAACTTTTCAATGCTCCTGATTGCGGGAAACCTAAGACCTTTAACAAATATTGAAGCTACTCAACTTCCAAACTTTCAGAAAACCCAGCTGTCGCTGAGAAGCAGAGAGAAGTTATAAGCATTCAAATGTTTGAGTTTAGAAATGTGAAAAAGCCAGACAGATCCAAGAAAGTTCCAAAGGAGGATTTCTGCTGCTAAACGGTGTTTAGTGCAGAATCCCCTCTGCAATGGTCTACCCACAGGTCCATCGCCCGCCGGGCACAGGCAGCCTCCGGCCTTGCTGCAGGCGCTGGATTCCCGAGCGCGGCGCCATGAAAAGGATATGAACACAATGGGACCCGCTGCGCCGCCCTTATCTCCAATCAGCTCCTTAATCCCCCCTTTCACCGCGCGCGCTATCATGTGCGTGTATCCTAATAGGTTTTTTGTCTCCGAGGAGGAGGGCAGATATGAAACTTCCTTATCTAAATGCGCTGACTATAAATAATGATATGGAACAAAATAGCCAGATAAGAGTGAGGGAGGGTGGAGGGGGACTGAGTATGGGAGATCAGTGAGAAAGTAGAAACAATTAAACACCCGACTAATGAGAGGAAGAGAAACAGAGAATACATGTTAAAGAGTTAACACATTAGGAGAAGAAGACAGCAAAAATAAGGAAGAATGAGGGGTCACAGGGGTGAAAAGAGATGGAACGATAAGGAGTTGTTCTTGTCATCTCTGATGAAGTGATGCCTGTGCTGCTACCTTGTGCTGAGGTGGGCTAGTGGACAGGCTACTCGATAATTCCCTGTATGTATATGTTTATTTTATTTGTAAAGAGTCAGCATGTCTGCAAGTCCTCTTCAGAGCACTCGTAAGGGTACAACAACATAGAGCATCATGAGACATAAGGTCTTTGCAGAGCGCAGTCAAAGATTATCACGAAGGTCGACATGGAGGTGAGGACTCAGCTAACATAACGTGAGCTAGCTCAAGAAGAAGGGCGCTGTCTCGATGAAGGAGGTGGTGGTCCTCAATGGAGTCTTTTCGTGGATCGTAGGTTTCTTTGAAAAGCTCCTGTACTTTTCAGGGCATGGTAAATTGGGAAGGGCTCGAAGGACTAAGTCCAAAGCATTCCACCATGTCACCCTGATTTCTCACAATTTTCCCATGCTTCCTAATTCTGTATTCAGAAATGTCGATCAGACCAGATCAGTCCTGCTATATCTGAGGTTGCGTCTTGGTGTGTAGTTGGTGGTCAATTTAAGAAGAGTGGGCTGTCTGTGACCAGCGGTAGCTTATCACTGATTTGTCTTTTCTTTATGGCTATAGGTGTCATAAGAAAAGACACAGTGTTGCTATTAACCACTGCAAATTCCCCCTTCATTTATAGTGGGATTTTACTTAAGTTAGGCGCTTAATGATTGACCTGGTACCGTCTCATAAAATAGCAACATTTCCATTCTGTTATATTTAGCGGGTCAATGAACCACATTGGCCAGTGCCAAAACGAAAGCCCCTAGCCTTATGAACTAAGTGAATGCCCACAGCCATCCTGAGGTCTTTACATACATTTAAGAAAGGCTTTGGAGTATGGAACGAAATCAGCTTCAACAATCACTGGCACCTCTACTATCCTATCAAGAGTGTCCCCTCTGAAAATGATCTCACGAAGCACCCCCACTATCCTTTTATAGTAAGTTTACTGGTTGGTGGCAAAGTGTTAATCATTTTTGGAGGGAGAGTGTAGATGACATCCAGGGGCAATGTCCGGGACCTGTAGTATTTCGCGTGTCCCCATAGCCTGTGTCTCTGCGCGGGACTTTGGAATGCTGAGAGTGAATGATGTAATAGAATGCTGGTGTATGGTGTGGGGTGGACGCTCAGTTGGAGTGGGAATGTAGCCCTGACTGGACCTACCTGCGCTGTTGCTGTAAACTAATGCCCTGACAAGAAATAAATAACTTACCTCTTTACCTGAGAGACTTCACACTGTTGTATGAACACCTTGCCCTCTAACTGCAACAGGACCCTTTAATCATCACTCTACTCTGTTTGACCTCATGCCACAGGTTCACTCTAGAGCTATGTAGCATCAATGACGGCATACGGAACAGGGCAATGTGCATGACTAAACCGTGGCTGGATGCCCGTCAGAAAAGAACACAATCAACCCCTTTCCCTCTTATCTCTTCGCTATGTAATGTCTGAGGGTAATCACTAATCTTTCAGCCCAGGCAGTCTGATTAAGAAGGTGCCTGGGAATATGCTCAACATCTGTACTTCTGGCAGCCTCCTTGGCATGCTAGGAGCAGAGCACGCACTCTTCTGCCAGCTAAAAGAAGTTCAGGAGTCGGCCTGTGTCTAAGCATAGCACACGTCACCCTCCAAGACTCGGAGCAAGCCTGAGAAGATGAAGCTGGCGGATTGTCCATGGTACCATCACGAGGTTAATGAGACCACCTAATTGGCAAAAGTGCTAACCTGCATGGGATATTGCACTATTTCCATAGATTACAAATATAAACCGAAATTCCGCTCTTGCAATTCGAAGACCTACATCTGGCCAAGATCTCTGAGGACATGTTAGTGCTTCTTGGACCTCAGCTGTGTGCTGCTGCCCCTCTGCTTGAGTCTATAAAGGTAGGAAAGATAGACAGAAAATGTGGGGATACAACCAAATCGGCTGAGAAAAAGCTAACAAAGGTTACACTGAGAAAAGCCCTTCAGAGTTTTCTCATGAAAGCTCTTTTTATTGTGAAATAATTCTCCCCCTAACAAGTTTTTGTTGCTGAAAATTCTCGTTTTTTTGCAAGTGAAACTGTGCTACCTTAGAGAAGTTTACAAAGCTTGAAGATTTTGAGAAAAACCAGCAAGATTTGTGCAGGAAATGCTTTGCGACACTGCACGACTCTACATGTGAAGAAAGAAAGAAGGAATAAAAGAAATAAAAGAAACAAAGGAAGAAGGAAGGAAGAAAACGTGCCCCCCCCCAGGAAATCTATACAGAAAGACAAATTACATGTTAAAATAAACTCACTGTACCAAGTGAATCTGTATTTGGATTCTATGTGCATCTGTACTTGCTAACTTCGCCTCTTGACCATGGCTACCTATATACCATGAGTCTAGCTATTCCAAAGAAGCTGGAGCAGTACGTATCTTTGGTGAAAGATCATTCCCCCACATAATATATAGCAAAAGCAAAGACTTTAAAGCCACCGGCTACAGCCCGGGTCTCTGTTCAGAGTCTTCCTTATTCACAGTATATGATATCTGCTTATAAACCATTCCAAGAGAGTACTTGCTTTCTAAAATTAGTAATTGGAACATTTCTGAGAAAAGTTCTAGGTTTTGTTGATTCTGTGAGGAGTAAAGTAATCATTGTAAGTTGGCCCAATATATCAAATTTGAATCAAATGTCTTTGGTAAAACTATTTAAAGACTTTCTTTCCGGGCACCCGATAATTATGTTGGCAGTGAAAAAAGAACAATTATTCAAAGTTTAGATATCCTTTGAATAACCACATTCTTCAATACCTAAAGGAGTTGCACAGATTAAAATGCAGCAAGTAATTTATTCCATTCTTAGTTTGTAAAACACCTTTAAATATATTCCTCCTTCACTCATAAACCAATTGTTCAAAACAATGAAAGTAGTGATGAGTAGAAGAAAAGGAACACAGAAAAGAAGACCAACAAAAGAGGCAAAGGAGAGAGATAAATAAAGCACAGATAGAAAAGAAAGACGCCTGGCGATGAGGAAAATGAAAAAAACATTATAGGGAATATTAAGATAATGAGCAAGAACTGAAACAAAATAGAAAAGTGGGAATAGAATGGTTGTTCTGAAAGGAATGCAGAAGAACTTGAAGAAAAGAAAGAGGCACAACGTGAAAGGAAAGAAAGAGAACTAAAGAAAGGAAGAAATAAAGAAGAAATTAAAGAAACAAAGGCCGAAGGAAGGAAGAAAACGTCTCCCCCATCCCCAAGCATTCTAAACACAAAGACAAATTACAAAAACAAAATAAGTATAAGCCGGGAAATAAAATTGGACGAGAAAGATTGACTGTGAAAATGATTCACAGCTGCCGTTATACCTAAGAATGGTTAATATACTCTGCTTTAAGATCAAAATCATGTTCATTAGCATATAAATAGCTCAAACCCCATATTTGTAAAACCCATAAATGTTTCAATAGGAAATACATGCTGATAGGTCATATTAGCTGAAATGGAAACAAAATAGGAAATCAAAAAGTGTGAAGCTAAACTCTTAAAATGTTTGAGAGAAAATGATTTAAAAGGCAGAAACTAGGAGTGTTGTTATTAAATCAGGAGATGTGACAGAATTGTGGGATAAAGAAAAAAGGAAAATGGCCAGGCTTACAAAGCAGTCGGTATCCTTGGGTCCCGTACAGCCACCGGCACACTCTCGATGGCAGCAGTCGCTAACGTAGGACCCGTAGCATCTGCCGTCGCACTGCTCCGCACACACGGTTTTTGTCACTATCAGAGATATGTGGAGAAAAAATAACATTACGGACATAGAATGGGCATAGTCAAACATGTATCAGCATTACATTTTTTTTCAGTGAACTCCTCACCTAATATCTATCTATCTATCTATCTATCTATCTATCTATCTATCTATCTATCTATCTATCTATCTATCTATCTATCTATCTATCTAATTATATATAGATATATACATATATATATATATATGTATGTAAAGTTGGAAAGAGCATAAATGTGAACTACAAGATTATCAGTTATTAGGGTAGCCTACAGGGGGTGAGCTTAGTGGTCAACACTAGTTGGAGCCTCCAATTGGAAAGGAAAACATTAAGAGTATCCCTGTGGTTACAGCATATTGCACACAGGCATGGACCAGTGACCCAACGAAGTGCAGTTTAAGAATAACCTACGGAATGGGTGCACCAGAACTGGCTCTGCTCTAATACATGCAAGGGTAAGATTCTGCCCCGGGTCAGTACAATCGGTCAGTCTTACATTTTTTGGGCCGTCTGTTCTGTGTTGTCCTATACCTTATAGTAAGGGTTGTATGACGTTACAACGCATTCCGTTGCAACGCATGCCTTTACCACACATGCGTTACAACGCGAATGCCATCACCACGCATATCCTTTACCACGAAAATGCCTTTAACACGCATACTTTTACAACGATTTTCGTTGTTAAACTATGCATGATAATGGCATTTTCATGTTAAAGGATATCTCCGATCCCTACAAATTAACCCTAAAAATGTACCCTTAAAATTTACCCCTGTGCGACACCACCCCCTCATTCCCCCTTACCTCTCCACTCCAAGCACTTCCGATTTGCGTTTTACGTCGTTAAGAGGAAGCGGAAGTGTCTTTCCGTTTCCTCTAACGACGCCGATTGCCTCCAGATCTTTTTTCTTCTTTAACTGAAAACACCGGAAACAGGTGCATTTTTTTTTCTTTTTTTGGGGGGGGGGACCCCCCCCCAAGCCCCCTTTTTTAAACCCAAGCTTTTTTTTTTTTTTTTATGTAGGTGGAGACCCCCTTAAGCCTCCCCCTTTTTTTTTTTTTCTCCTTTATCACACATGCCTTTACTACGTATCTCGTAGTAAAGGTATGCGTGGTAAAGGCTATTCGTGGTAACCACGCATGCGTTGTAATGCATGCGTGGTTATGGTTAGGCGTGGAAACGGCCGCGTTGTAGTGGCCGTTTCCCATAGTAAGTCAACACTGTTGAAAAGTGCTTATGAACTTCTACAACCACAGCCCATGCCTCACAAAGCCACAGTGGCCCAAGCTGTGATTATGTGCTCGCCAGACTACTTCAGTGTTCTCAATTGAGCCTTCCTGTTAGAACTTCAAGCGTTCCAAAACGTCCAAACTTACACCTCTCGCACCATTTGGCCTAAAATGCTGGCTACATATATCTTGCTATGAAGTCCTGGCACTGGCTCTTGTGTAAAAAAAAAAAAAAAAGCGCAGTTCGACATCTCAGCAACTCAAGGCGACATTAAACATCACACCCTGGGGACCTCATCATTATCGGATGTTCTTTTCACCGGGCCACATTCTCACTGTTGACTTTCCTAAACTATTTGCACTTGTCCAAATGCAAAACCTTTTCTGGGAGATCTCCCCAAGTCTGTTTCGTCTCTCCTCATTTTGCCTCAATCTTGAAGACAAATTCAGATGAGACCTTCATCTCAGCCCAGGGACTAAGGGACATCTAATAATACAATATTGCTCATATGCCATCACGATTACAGGCATTCTTCCAGAATTCACCCTTTGTACTGCCTGTAAGCACCCTGAAGCGATGATAAAGAGTATGATCGTAACTAAATCTCAAAGTAAAGAAATAATGTGGCATGTGTGTGGAACGCCTAAAGTATTTTTGTACATCCAAAAGTGTTGCCTTCCAAAAATGATCGATTTCAACACAGTGGATGATCCATATATCTATTGAACCCCAGATCAACATATGTACACATATAAAGCAATGGTTCTCAAATCCTAGTGAACTCCTTGGCAGAATGGTCTGGTCAGGGCAATGGCTCTCTTCCTATCAGGATCACCTCCATATACAGTATGGAAGTAATAATCTAGCTTCTGTCTGTCTGTATACCTCCCCATGCTCTGTGACTCCTGCGAAAACCGGATACAGGAATTACGGCATAGGTAATCCATAGGC
The DNA here is from genome assembly GCA_963921515.1 of Calotriton arnoldi. Taxonomy (NCBI): domain Eukaryota; kingdom Metazoa; phylum Chordata; class Amphibia; order Caudata; family Salamandridae; genus Calotriton; species Calotriton arnoldi. The sequence continues at coordinate 1,608,835 of CAWUFW010000447.1, read as the reverse complement.
TAACAAAAAACATGACTGTTAGCACCTCAATGCCCACAAAAAGCATGTTTGCTGAGGCAGCCGATCAAAAGACAGCCACAAGCCTACCCGACAAGGATAGTGATAGCTGATATGCATGCAAACTAGAAAACACACAAAACGGTGGCAGTGAGTGTTTCTTTTCCTGTAATAACCTATAACAGTAATATTTCCTCATAGTAGCTCTATGCACATGGATGCACAGCTGTCTTGACTCGGGGTCTTAGCTGTAGCTGGATAGAGTGCTCCCCCTACTGTGACTCCAGTGTTTATGGTGGACGGAACAGAAACTCTACAATAATAAGTGGCTCGGCCTGCTAATAGCCTTTGGGTCTTTTGAGAAAGTAAAATTACTGCATCGGAACAAGGATTAAAAAAAATCAATTTGCTCTAGGAAACTGTGATGCGAACTGCAAAAACTGTAACAGGCATTGACTTTGAAGACATCACTGCGCAGTGCTCTTAATGCAGACTGCACATCTTCAGCTCAGTGCTCACCGCCAGGAAGAGGTAGGCCATCCAGTGCTCAGTTTGTAAAAAATGAAGTGCCAGGGCCCTTCTCGGGTGGCCAATGCAGCCTGCACCACCCATTGCCCCTGCCAGCACTGCCGGTGACAGAACCAACATAACTACTAACCATCGCATGGTATGAGAGGTTGGTTTTATTCTTTTTCAATGTATATTGACTTAATAAACACAGTTGTTGTGCTCATCTCAAAATTAAAAATACAGCGCCACCATGTGGCGGACTGTCACTAGAGCCGGTGCTGGCAATTAAGTGCGGGTGTTGAGCACCAGAAACCACAGGCTCAAATTAAGCACTGAGGCCATCCTTCTTCTGTCAGCACAACATGTTAGTTCTATGTGGCTTTTACAGGCATCGACTATCATCAATATTGGATTCAAAACCTGCTCATTCAGTACTCTGACATAACAGGAGTAAAGAGTTTGTTAAGTGTTTCATTGCTCTTTTATACAAGCAGCAAAGGAATACGACTTGGTGGGTTGGTGCTCAGATGGGTGCTGCTGAGTCACTGCTGCAAAAATCTGTGTGCAATGTGTACGCCATATGTGCTTACACAGTTGGGCCAGCTAAACATTTCACCCTTCTGTTAGTGATAAAGTGGCTACCATTGGACAGCAATGCCTGTTACCTGCAGCATTGTAAGTCACCAGACTGTTTCAGCTAAAGTAATGCAGTAAGGGCCTCATGTACTAAGTGTTTTAAGGGTCACAGACTCTCAGATTCAGTAATTCTGAGGGATTGTGATAACTCAAAAAGTTTTTGAAATGTACTAAACCCAATTAACAATTCAGGAAAGGTTTTTATTAAAGGAGTTTAGGAAACAATAAGGACTCAGTTTTTCAAAGGTTTTAGGGTGTTCCTTCTATATACTGATTCCTTATGGTATATATGAAGCTTTTGTAACTGAAATCCAGTCTCAAAACATTAATTTTTTACCATCAACTCAAAGGAGGTGGTAAGCCATTCACAAACAGGTAGGGGACCCCTTCCACATGTCTTTAGGAGTAGGCAGTGGTCCATGGCACCACTACCTACTTGTAAAAAAGCTTTCTGTAACCTTTCATTTTTTTTAAGCAGCCCATTTCCCTTTAAGGAAAACAGGCTGTTTTAATAAATGCTTTATTTAAAAGCAATCATAGCCATAGTAGTCTGCTAACACCAGCAGGCCACCATATCTATGATTGTGGCCAATCGTAGTGGGTCACAATTTGTGACCTATCTCATGGATAGTGATAAGGTAGGTCTAATAGCGGCCCACTACAATTCTGTATTTTGGGAACCGACCTATTGGTACATAGTTTGGTTCACAAAATAAAAAAGGATTTGGTAAATGTTGGTGCCCAATTTCCAACCACATTTGCTAAATCAATTCTTTATACTTGAGGCCCTACATTGCTAACCCTGCTGGAAACAATAAAATGACGGCAGTGCTCTTAGTTGCACACTCCTGCATTCATATCAGCACCCCTCACAATTGTTTTAAGCTTATGATAACTCTTCATATTTAGCGGAGTGTAAAACAAGTGCCCACCCTGGTGCACCAGGTCCATAACCCAAACCACAAGCAAAGACCCTTAGATTGTCCACTCATTAAAAAAGTCACCTGTTGGACATCTTATTAGTAAAACATCTAGTCCAGTTGTCGAATGGCACTTGACTTTTGTCTTTATTCTCTTCCTCACATATGAATCAATTGTACTTCAATGCAGTGAGTTGTGCATTGATACAGCCACTACATGTTTCATCCACATATTCTGTGGACTGTCTTAAGGCTCATAAATTATGTCAGCAGCAGTACTCAATTTTGGAGCCCAATGGCACTTATTTTTTCTTAAAGGACATTTCCTGAGAGCAAGAGAGGGAAGCACACGCAAACGGGAAAGGAAGAGTAAGTTAAAAGATGGAAAAACCGTCACAAAAGGAGAAAGCAGGAACTTGCAAGAGTGAGGTAAAGGGGCAGGAAGCGTTGGCAGTGGATTTAGGAGGCATAAAATGGATTCCAGACTATGCAGCCTTGATAATAGGCATGTCAACATGTAATAGAGCCAGCCATGGGCTTCTGAGCAGAGCTTTGGGCACTGCCAATCATTCTTATACAAATTAAACACTGATCAGCAATCATATACTAGCAATAAGCAATTAGCAAATTACTTTGTAGTTACTGTAGGCTCAATCTGTATTCCTTAGTATTATGGAACGTGACCATTCATAGCTATCTAGACGCAACACAGCATCTTTCGTTAATAGGTCTCATGCAAAGAGCCTACGCAGTCTCTATTAGCTATACTCTTCTTTTCTCAATCACAAAAGGTAATAGCACACTTGGTTGTCAATCTGTCTCACTCAAAGAACCAGTGATGTGCGGTCATCTATCGTTAACATAACGTATATTTTGCAAGTCACAATTCCCTGTGGTGCTTCATTTATGCACATAGTGGCTCTCCTAAAAAGCGCCATGTACAGCTATTTTTGGTTTTATTTCACGTTGTGCAATCAGGTTGCATACTGAGGTCGTCAACTCGTATTCAAACCATTGGGCACAAGTATGTGCAGTGTAGGCCAGCAACATATCAGAACAAAATTCCACAATGAAAGGGTAGCAGGTCAAACTGCCCTGCATAATCATTAATCAGCTGCTTTTTTTGTTTCCTTTAATTTTGCATTATGTCAAGAAACCATAAATCTAAAAGATGAGGAAAAATGAAAAATAACTGAAATCAATAGGCAGGCCTTATGTACATGTAAAGTTATTAGTGAAATACAAGGACTTTAATTAAAGGAACTGGCTCTCGGCGCAGGTGCTAGATTGCGTTGATTGATCTGAACAGTGCCGCTGAGTCAGCATTATCCCGCCTCCAGACTTCCCCTCTTACCTGCAGAGCCCGATTGGTTCTTTTATGGCTCCAAATGATTTCTTAAAGCACAGACATCCAGCCTTGCAGTCACATAGTAGACAGTAATCAAACACAGGCACTTGGACATGGGATGCTTCCCGCTCTAATCTTTATGTACATGGTCAAAGCCATGAACCGTCTAGTGCTCTTAAGATCTTGCAACCTGACAACAGGTCTTGCTTCTAAATTCGCTACAATCTAGTGTGAGAGCAGCCTCAAGGCCCAGTGCTTCTTTCAAGATACGTGTTACCTATGGTAGTGATGACCAAGTAGCTCAACACAAAAGTCAGAAAGATTTTGGAGGGAATAGGGAGGGTCCAACGATGTGGGGTGAAACCACAAGAGCTTGCATGCTGTTAAAAAAATTGCCTACGACAACTGACAAATCAAATTTGGGAATAGAGAAAACAGTCTTAAGAACCTGCTTGAGTCACATTCACTGCTCCCCATTGTCATGTGGGTGCTGTCATGTGTACTATAAATATAACACAGGGACATCTCAATGACCCCAGATTGCTCCACCCTACATCCTTACTCTTTAGTTCTATCCAAGCCTTCCTGCTCACTTGCAAATCTACTACTCGTAACTGTTTCCTTAGGTGCAGCGTCTAAATGCAAATGCATCTTAATGTAAAATGTTGTAACATGGGCTATTAAACTGCACCATAACCCTAGGTTTACCTCCTAGTACAAGCACAAAAACAAACATTTGTATGTGTGATCAAGGCCTCTCCTTCATAGCACGTTCAAAACCAGAAATCACAAATAAATGCATGTATGAAATTACCCCATTTGTGTTGTGGTCACTCATTTTGTTTGTGTGTGTGGATTTGCTGGCTTAAGAACTCTGTGCACTTTACCACAGCTAAACAGTTGCAAAGTGCCTGCACTCTCCCTCTAAAACATGGTCTGTGATTTGGAACTCCCTATTTGGCTGATTTAACTTGCTTATACATACACTATAAATGGTGCCTTAAGTGCGTCTATGGCATTGAAGGTTAAGTATCATATGTGGGCTGCAGTGTGTATTTACACCAGCCACATGTATGACAAATATATGTCACAGTCAGGAGTACCACTGTGCTCTGGCTAGGCTGCAGTTCCATTGCACCTCAGTGATACATGGCAGGTAAAAATGTATTTGTCATGTAGGAAAAGCCTATTTTGTTTTATTCATCAATCATCCCAAAGGTGTGTCTTTTAAGTAGGGGTGAGTGTTACTAGTGCAAATCCGTGTAGTGTAATCATGTGGAATTCCCCAAAAATTCTGCATGATTATGCGAATTATGCGAGAAGAATAGCTCTGCCTTTAGCACTATTTCTTAGCTTAAAAATGCCCATTGCACCCAAAATGGATGTGAGGATAAATTTTTACGCTAAGAAATAGAGCTAAAGGCTGCAAAACATGAAGAGAATGTGCTCTTGCATTAGGATTTTTTGTGAGCAGGAGTAATCACATAATTATCAATAATTCTGCATCAAAGAGTAATGCGGAACTACCAAAATTACTCTGATTACTCTGGCAAAATTCTGCACAGGCCTTCTTTTAAGCCCACAAAGCTATTAAAAAAAATATGGCACAATATATACTGGGTTAGCGTGCTCCCACAAGGAAATAACACTCAAAACTATTTCACGATGTAGGCCAGGCCAGGCTTTTTAGGCCTATGTGGGATTAAAATCTTTATTTTCCACCTCTACTTAAGAAAGGGCTTTGGGTCAGAGGACAATAGCTTTCCTCTTGCGCCCAGAAATGGGCAATGGGTGGAACTACTGAGCCCTTAAGAGGAGACCAACCACCTGGGAGTGATCTGGAACAGTTGATATAACAAAGGGCAAGTTTAGTACAACCTCTTTTGTCTTGGACATACCAGGGTGGGAATTCTACCATTTATCCACAGAACCCTCCCAGACAGTTAGGCCCCAGCCAGAGTAGGAGGGAAAACAAGTTTTGACCCAGTCAGGTAGGTGCCACCATCATAAACCAGAACTCCTGAGTAATTTTAACACAAGAGGATGTGCCCTAAAGGAGGTAGAGGACTCAAAGAAAATTGTTAGGATTGAGCAGTATAATCTTTTTAATCACTGGTTAGTGCACAGGATAAATCTCACACCTCCACTACCTCCTCATCAGAATATTCCTGGATCTGGGTAGACTCCACATGAAAAAGAAGGCTCTGCTGCTAGGAGAATCCTGACTTCTGACTCCTGCTGGAAGAAAAGGACTCAAGGACTCCTGAGTCCTGCTGGCACCAACGGACTGAAACTGCTCTTCAAGGGTCAAGTGGTTGCCCTCCTGTTGACTTGCTTTAGGAACACAAAAAGCAGAAGGACACCTGATTTCAGGAGAGGCCACCTGACTAACGGGAACTAGACCCTGCAGGAGATTGAATGGAGAGAGACTTGGTGCCCACAAGCCTGTCCTGAGGAGGTAGGGACTGCAGTACTAACCAGAAAAAGCTTTCCCAGCAGTTGGTGTCAAGTCAGAAGGTACCTTTCACTGGGATAACCTGCTTAATAGATCCAAGTTCTACATCATTGCAGTTGGCCTGAAGCTGTGCCCAGGTCCCGGTACACCGTAAACTGTAGCTTATCCATAGTGCATGACTTTTTCTAGGCACACTGTGCCTTAAAACTTTAAAAATGTATATCTCCAGTTCCCCATAACCTACTTTGATGATCTGGGTGTTTTGTTTCTCTTTAAATTGATCTCTATTTTTTTTTTTTAATGGTTTGGGAGCTTAATTGTCTTGTGTTTTTTACTTTGAAATGGTTGGTAGTGCTTGAGATTAGCACACACTTCTATAGGGATTGCCTGCTGTTTGTACCATAGCTACCAGGGTGTGAGCAAAGATTTGCTAATAAATGTGTTTTGACCGAAGCAGAGTGGGTTTATTGGGTTCATAAAGGTGCCCCCATCCAAAATTAGTAACCCTATTTATGACAACAGGTCAACTGGAGGAAAAACAAAGAAAGCCACTAAGATCTCAAAATTAACACAGAAAAGTAATAAAAAGAGCCATCATTTGGTGAAGAATGGATCTTAGCAGCTCTGTACTAAGGGAGTTCCTAATAATTACTTAGGTGAACTTCATCAGTTCAACTAAGGCAGCTTGTCTCATCTTTAGTTCTGCATACATTTGCCATTGTGTATAGAAAAGCTTTCCAAACATTTTGAGAAAAAAGTCTTAAAGTGACATTGCTAGTGGTAAACATGAACTTGCAATGCTGAAAAAATGTAGTTGAGCAACGGTAAAATTGAAAACCTTAAGACCTTCGTGAATGGAGAAAGTCAAGAACTTTGGAAAATGTTGCTGCCAAAAAAACACTTTGCACTCCCCTAGCGACCGTTCTGTTGTTCTTCTGTATTTGGTAAGTAGTTTCTCAATGGTATTTCTGCTGTGCAAACAACATAAATAACCTAAGGTGTATTTGTAAAGTGCACAATTCTTACCCAAAAATGAAGGTCATTCAGAACACTGTGCTACTTACTACATGGCGAACACCATGAAGGCAGTTCTGAGGCGATGTCCAATCTACTTGCTCCAGCAGTAAGTACACAGTGGGAAAATATTAGCTTGATGGTTCAGAACCTCTTGTCAAAAAACAAGAGATGCGTGGTTATGCTATCAAGGAGATTATTTGCTTTTGAGGTGCTTAAAAATGGATCCCAAAGACTGCAGATCTGATCAAAACACATCCTGTGGCAAACAGCATGCCCTTTTGTTTGACTGACCCGTCTGGATTTCTAACTACTGAGGAAAAATAGGGGTGATTGACAAACCAACAATGGTAGAATGATGCTCCCGAATGCAGCAAGCACATTATATGAGGGGACAGCTAACGGCTGCCAGTCGCAGTTCTCTCTAGATCAGTGAGTGCTACAAATGATCATTTCAGGTTCTAGGCTTCTGCCCTGATTCATAGTTTGGCGGATGGGGCCTCGTCCCAAAGGGGACGGGTGTAGGCAAATATGCATTAAAGAAAACACAGGAAAACATGTGACATTACAGAACATGCTGAGATGCTATTATGAATAATACTTTTATAATAATAATCAATGGTATGAATGCAACCAGAGGTTTACCAATGAGTTAATGTTAAGAAAGTGAAAAGTTTTGACGATATGATTGTGCCAAAGAGATATGACATATTAACAAGGGGATTGCCTGCTTGCTCACATAGTAAGTAAATGACTAGTTTATTGTGCAGAGTACATGGTGTACAGGCAGTGGGCCGGTTAGGTGAGATTATTGAGGAGTAAGAAGGTGGGCTCAGGACAGTGGATGAAAAACCGTATCAGAAAATTGAATGTCATGAGTTTACAGTATGTAAATGACAACATGGAGGCGGTGCTCTATCAATCCAAGCATACTTACAGCTTTGACAGTGGTGTTCTGTGGGGCCCCAGCACCGTCCAGTGCATGACTTGTGGCACTTTCCACCTACGAGAGAAGCAAAGAACAAACAAGAACTTTAGTTTCTTATACAAGTAAAAAAAAGACCCATCATCAGTGAAACAGAAGACACACCGTCATCCTAAAAAGATAACATTCAGTCAATTGCACTCCTAGGCCACTGTGATAATCATGAGTATCTGATGGCTGGGTCCAAATTGAAGAGGCATGGTGTGCAAAATATCAATGGACTGGGATGCGGCCCTGAGTAATTACCAGTGGCTGAGATTAATTCAAGCATTCCATTCATCTCTTTTTTGTATACTTTAGTGTGTCGCCCTAAGTGGGATGGGTACGCTCAGATGTGGGTCCCGTTCACACTCTGTCACTGGAACCAAGCTATAACTGACTGATGAACCCTAACTAGTACGAAACAAATCCTAGGTTGATTGTGTTCCTGTTCGGGAAGGCCTGACCAGGCAGTTCAGGCCAGATTGTTCCCATCTGAGCAGGTTTGAGAATGATTTGCATATGGCTGGGTCCAAATTGAGGTGGTATGGTGTGCAAAATAATGATGGAATGGGATGCGGCATCAAGTAATTTCCAGTGGCTGAAATTAACTCAAGGATTCCATGCATCACTTTTTTTTATATACTTTAATGTTCTAGTTATAGTTCAACGCCTCGTTGGGGTTAGTAAGCACTATATATAAATAAATACAGTAGGGCAATCCTCAGTCATTACCAATCAGCAATTCCCAATTTTACAGACGTGTTAGAAATTGGGTTTGTGGTTGGTTGGTATGCACCCTGTCAAAGCAGGAATCACAATCCTTGGCACAGAGCAGTCAGACTTAACAAAGACACAATGTGTGAAGTATTTGTCTAATGCTTCCAACAGTAACACAGTGAAAACACCACACAAAGACACTTCACCAGATTAGAAAAACAGATTACATTTTTATGAACAAAACAAGACAAAAACAACAAAAATCCAACAAGTATAACCAGAGTTGTGAATTTTATAAAGATTAAATGAAATTGTAGTGCTTAAAATCTTAAAGCGCCAACCGGGGCTATCGGACGGAGGTAAATCCAAAAGTTCAGGCTGAACCCGATGGAGCGTGAGGTCGGATACAGGGACCAGCTTTGGCCCACTGAACACTAGCTTAGTTGCGTCGTCGACGGAGCCGAGATGCGCTAAGCAAAAGGCGATGCATCGTTGAAGCACAGGATTGAAGGCGATGCCTCGGCACTGAACCGTGCAATATCGAAGATGTGCTGGAAACTGGAGACAATGCACTGCGCAGTCAGTGATGCAGTGTCCATGGTCCTCGCAGCAGCAGCAATGCGTTGGCGCAACAGTGTCGATGCATGGGTTCTGGTTGCAGTAGCACTTTCTACCCACTTCCAAGGGCCGAGGACTGGACTTGCACCAATTTGCAGGGCAAGACTTGCAGCAAGCAAAGTTCATGTGCTGCTGCAGGATGATTGTAGGTCTTTGATGTCCCTGAGACTTGAAACATGGGGCAAGCCCTTAGAGTTACTCTGGGTTCAAGTAAGATGGGTCCAGTTCTTCCTCAGTCAGGGCAGAGGGTAGCAGGGCAGCACAGCAGAAAAGCAGTTCTTCCAGAGCAGCAGTCCAGCAGAGTGGCAGTCATTTTAGCAGCACAGCAGTCCTTCCTCCTGGCAGAGTTGTTCACAGGTCCAGTAGTGTATTGATTTGGTAGGGTCAGAAGTCTATTTCTTATACCCAGTGGTGCCTTTGAATTGCAGGAGACTTCAAAGAGGGTATTTGAAGTGCACAGAGGTCCTCCCTTCCTGTTTTGGGTCCCAACTCACTACAATGGGTTAAGCAGCCCTTTGTGTGGGGAGACGAAACAGCCTATTCAGGTGTAAGTGTGAGGCTGTGCCTGCTCCTCCCTCCTATCCTGCCCAGGATGGCCCATTAGGATGTGGATGGCCCATCAGTCACATCTAAGCTTTCTTTGTGTATGGTCGTCTGGAGGGCATGCACAAGGCCCAGCTGTCACCCACCACAGACGTTTATTGGAGACAGGCAGTAGGCACACAGGACTAGGAGCAGAAAAATGCCATCTTTCTAAAAAAAAGCTATTTTTAAAATTGTAATGATAAATTCAACTTTACCATTAAAGAGGATTGATCATTACAATTCCATAGGCACCAAAAATAATAGCTCTCTCTCCTTCCAATTGGGAATTACACTTATTAGATGTAAAAAGGAATCCCCAAAGTTAACCTAAGGAAGGGGTAGGACTCATAGTAGGGAAAAACGAATTTAAAAGTTTTTCGCTACCGGGACATGTTAAACTTAAAAGTACATGCCCTACTTTTTAATTACAAAGCAGCCTGCTGTTATGTGCCCGGGTTAGACCCATGTTGCGAAGCTGCTCATTTCTTACATTGTACTCTTTTTCACAATAACATTTCTGCTGCGACCTTTTGCACATATTCGCTTGTGTGACAATGTTGGATTAGTTTCTCTGAAAATACTTCTGTTTACACATCTGGCTTCGCATAACATTATCACAATGACTCAAACACCAAGTACAAGGCCTCTACGCACAAATGTCATTCTATCTTCATCCACGGGGCGACAGGGCTATCTATATATCCATAACATTGCTAATCTATACGTACATCGCAAGGATGCTTTTTATTATAAATAGGCTGTCCTGTTTTAGGTTTAAACCTATATTAACTGATAAGACCCCACCGAAAGGGAAATAGCCCTCACCAGTGTAAACATATAAACACTGAAAAAACACCTGCACAACCACAAAATAAATGCCATTCAAAGACAGGAAAAGAAGAGTGAAAGAGTCATTTTTCTTCTTCCTGAACGGGCCAATACAATATTACTTTGTAATACAAGCTAGCAGCAAGAAAGACTGGGCTACCATTATTCTGCTTGAGTTTTGTTTAGGGATGTCACTAAAATATTGTTTGTTCTTCCTTTTGCTTTTTTCGGTTTTGTGGTCTTTGGTCTAATGATGCCGGGTTAAGAAGCATGTTTTAGGTCTTGTTCAATTATTTTATAAACTGTAGAGAATCAGGACATATCAAAATCATATTTGATATTTTGGCTGCTTTTGAGTTTTTCACTGATAGGTAAAATGGCTGGTTTCATAAGAATCTTTCCCAATATGTGCCATCACATTTACCCACAGAAAATAGGTGAAACCCCTTGATACATCAAACCCCCAGTTTCTAGTGAGTCAGCATTGATAGTAGGTGAATTGCCAACACCTCAGGCATTCAATGCAAGGTATAGTGACAAGTATATGTGAAAAGAGTGCTATCACCAAGCATATGGGATAGTGGTGAAAACATGACACCAGACTTTTGGAAAACATGGAACGCAGTGTCACTTGGAATGCTGCTGCTATAAGGTTCTTTCCAAGTTCAACAAAGATTAGAGTGATATTGTTTGTATTTGCGGTGATTCAGCTACGTATATGAAAAAGTTGTGTGATGACCTGACAAAATCGATACCTGAGCTGAAGTGCTTCCCTGTAAGAGATCCTTGCCACTTGTTAGATGGTATGCTGAAAGCATCTTTACTATCTTCAGAGTTAATGAAGAATTCTTTTAACTTTTTAGTCCATTCTGGTGCACTGTTTTGTTATGCACGGTAACTAAAACGCAAGTATTTCTCATTTTATGCTTTGTGTGGCATCAAAGAAAGAGTCATCTCAACTGTGTCACTTAGCTGATGGTTCTCAGTCCAAGGGGCTGTGAATGCTATATTATCCATGTGGCAACCGTTTACAGAATTTTTGCTGAGTGATGATGCCAAAGGCAAGAAATGTGAGGAGCTTTGGTCTCATATTGATAGTGATGTGAAAAAAGTACACTGTACTGCATTCTTAGATTTTTACAGGAAAACATAACTGCTGTAGTGTTCATAATAAAAAAAACTAAAGTTTGAAAAAACCCTTGTCTGCCAAGTGTTCAGCATAATTGGTGTATGTGTGAAACATCTCCTTGAGAGTAGGCTAGGCGAAACGCTTAGTGACTTTGGAACTGCAACATGTTCCATGTTAGAGGGCTTGCCACTTGGTAAGCAAAGCAATGTTGAAAAGCAATTCAGGAACTTTTATTTTACAATATATGAGAAATGGCTTGCAATGATGCATAGAAATGTCCCTTCACCAACCATGGCATTTGAAGTCAATGAAACCTCACTGTGGTACTCTTACAAGTTCTAGATCCCTTCCATAAAGGGGAATTTTCTCCGTAGTTTCAAAAGTGCTGCTTCATTTTTGACCACTTCAATAACTGAGGGCATAAGCACCCAGTTCAACGCAAATGTTGCAGAACTAGCCCAGAGAATCGCAATCTTCAAGTGCACCAGTATTGGCATGGAAATCTATGTCAGTGGCCAGAGACAGCAAATTGTGTACTGGCTGTTTTGGTGTTGCCCGTCTCAAGTGCCAATGTTGAGAGGGTCTTTTCAGGAAGGAAAGAGCGAGCGCACATGACCAAAGACTCACTGAAGAAGTATTGTATGGTGTACTGCAATAAGTTTGATTTGCAAAAATGTATTTGTACCTCATACACTGTACATACACTGTCTATATACCATGCACAATCAGTGCAGAAAGCAAGCAATAATAAAAGCAAAACTTTCCATAAACACCGGAAAAACACTGTTTCTGTTGTTTTTAGTGGCGCGAAAATGTTTAACCACTGATAACCACTGTTTTTTTTAAGTATTGAAAGCACTTGAAAACACTGAAAAAACCCCACCAGAATTCACCAAAAATAGAAACTGAAAACAGGAAAGCCTAATTATAAATAATCAGCATCTCATAGAATTAGCAGAGGAGGCACTTCAGCTGACACCAAGGGTCCCTGCATGCTGAGACTTCACCATGCAGCGGTCTGGCATCTTGTGAGGGGTGTCAAGTTCGTGACCAAGACGGGATCCTACATTCTCTCCCGCCAGGTAATGGGGCTGGATCGTCCCTTGGGGGAATTCTTAGCTTCACACCTACACACACTCTAGGTACACACAGAGTAGGGTATGCATAGTAGGAGTATTTCCGATTACTACCTTGTTTTACATGCCTTCATATATACACTGTTTTAGCACCATGGTAGAACTGTATCAACTATTTACTCGTTTGGTGCTTGTAATCACTTTCACCTGCTTCTGTCTACTGATTATTGCAGCACATGTATTCTATACAAAAATAACGTTGGTTCAATAAACATATTGAAAATGTCCCACTGTGAGAGGTTCTGATCTGTTACCACAACCCCTGAGGGGTCAGGGTTGTCATGTTCAGGGGTTGCCAGAAACCATTCGCTCCCTGGTAGGGTTAGGGGGCCTTATGGTGGCACTGTGAGCTAGCTGGACTCTAAGCCAACATATCCTGCGGGGGTGCTTGGAATCAGTCTGGGCACCTCACCCAAAGTTTATGTTGTCCAACAAACGCACAGATCCTACGGACCAGTGGGAACTACACGACACTGCCCTATGGGCTACCTAGGGCTAACCTTAGGGGTGACTTATATGTAATAAAAGGGGAGTTTAGGTCTTGGCAAGGGGTTTTAAAGGCCAAATCGACATGGCAGTGTAAACTGCACACACAGGCTCTGCAGTGGCATGCCTGAGACATGTTTTAAAGGGCTACTTAACTGGGTGGCACAATCAGTGCTGCAGACCCCCTTACAGCATTTAATTTCCAGGTCCTGTGCACATGTAGTGCACTGTAGTAGGGACTTATAAGTAAATTAAATATGCCAATTGTGGATAAGGCAATGTTACCATGGTTTAGGAAGCGAGCACTAGCCCTTTAGCACTGGTTAGCAGTGGTACAGTGCACAGAGTCCCAAAGCCAACAGAAACAAGGTCAGAAAAATTGAAGGAGGACGGCAAAAAGTTTGAGGTGACCCTTCAGAGAGGGCCATTTTCCAACACCATGTGACCCTCATCGAGGACAAGTCATGACACAAAAAAAGTCAGTTTGCTTTTCCTCACTAAGATTTCAGATATAGATTGTTTTATAATGATTACATGAGATCCTGTAAAGGAAATGCTGTCATGTCTGCACATGTGTGGATGTGATAACCAGAACACAACAGAGAATCAGTCATTGATGAAACAAAATGATACCGAATCTATGCGGGCAATTCACTAAGGTCCCTTTCTCATCCAGAGAGATTACCAATGATAGCTGGTAAATCCGAGCAGCCCCTGAGGACTGTTAAGTTACAGGTGGGAACTCTGAGTATGCTCTTGGGATAAATATGGGATTGGTGGCAAATCTCAGCAGGAGCTGAGGACTACCAAGGGAAGGGGGAGCCCATCTGGGCAGTTACAGGATACGTCTGAGTGATGGGCACACATGTGAGCATCTACTACTACCTTTGACTGAGCAACTGGCACAGTAAGTAGGCTGCATTTTTACTAGAAGTGTATTCACAGAACTGAACGCACAATATGGTTTGTGGCTCATAGTACTAGTGTGTCTTGTTTTCCTAGAAAGGAGAGGCTTTTTTAGTGCACACATAGATTAAAAAAAAGTGCTAAAAAATGCACATTTGGCTCAGTTAAAAAAAATAATAATTTCTGACCAGGGAGTGGGGGGTGGCATCACTGGAGCAAGTAGAGTTACTTTACTTTGCAGGCTTTCTCAGTGATATTCTGAAGAGGCATTTATGCCCCTAGAGCTTCAAATAGCAGCAGCTGCCACTGAATGCAGGCACTGAAGGCTTGCTAAATGGCATGGTCATACAGAGTACACAAAGAGGCCAATAAGTGCAGTGCTGTGTTATTCACAGTTCATCATTCCAGAGAAGGGAAGTATTGGATGATGAGCAGGGAGGCTTACATCTTCTACCCGCAGCTGGTAGTGATTTCTCCAAATAGAGACCCATGATTGAATGGTTTGCGACATTGGGCTACGTTTTCCAACTTAGAAGTGATTTGCTTTGCATGAGGCATAAAACATAAGAGGACAGAAGCCTGAATCTCACAGGCATCAATTATGCATCCATCAATCTGTGCATCTCTCCATACAGCCATCTCTTTTCTAGTTATATATTTTTCTATGAGGTGTAAAATACCCGGAGTTGAAGCAATGAGGGATTACTCACAGAAATGTAGAATGTGACAGGAGATGAAGACAGCTAGTCCAAAATGGTTTGCCAATGCCCCACCTGTTCGTCACGTACAGAGCCTACATAATCCTGAACTTTGTCTAGCTGCTTTCAGTACCATTGCTCGTGTGCCTTTATACAGGTGATTTTGCAGTTAATTGAATTTGTTCCTTTTTTCTTACACTACTGCTGGAAGGATGCAATTAAAAATTCCAATACATACATGGTATGTTAAGCAAGCCTCACCCTCGGTAAGGGTGTTGGTGATTCATGTTCCTCAAAAAAGCTGTGGAAACATGTTGCATGAAGGTGTATTATTCATCACAATTGTTCTGAAAAATGGATAAAAGTCAAAAGTATTCTGTGTTTCATTTCATGTGCTAGCCAGATTCTAAAGGCTCATGTAGTTATTCTACTCCCACTTATGTTACCTAAACCTTCAAAGCTCTTAAAGTGACAGATTGCATCAATCTTACAGGCTGAGACGGAAGCAGCGACAATGTCATGACAATCTTTAACAATATAAATGATGAAATGTTGCCACACAAGGCATTGCTTACAGCTATTGCCTAGAGAGGAAGAAACACTAGTGCGGATTTCTCCATCACAAGTACAGAGAAATCTGCAGTTGTAAATCCCACTGATGGGTGTTGAAGTGGCATGGTTTACCTTGGAAATTTGGGAATTCCCTTAAATATGCACATTTGTGGACATTCCTAATCATCTCTCAGGCCCCTTCAACTCTTCCTGAACGGGCAGAAAATCTGGGGATGATCTATTGATCACCCCCAGATTTTCTGGGGGTCCAGGGAACAAGCTTTCTCCACATGTTAAAATGTTTTAACCACAAAGAAAAGAAAAATGCATTTGCAAAGGAGCATCCATTGTTCGCTATGTAGAAGTCTGCACAGAGGGAACAGAGATTACTGGAACATTCATATGGCATTCCCAGTAAAACAGCTAGAAACCATAATCTGGTGGCGATATCCTGGGGTACTAGAGGGAATGCTGGTGAATACTAGGGGTGGGAGGAATTCACAGAGTTTCACTCTCGCTGACTTCCGCGGAGGTACATAAAAACTCCACTAGATTCCGTGGAGTACCAAAAAACGAGCAGAAACTATGCACATCGACCTGCAATTTAGCACTGGTAGTGCAAGCAGCACTAGAAAAATCAGAGTGAACGGCACCATGCAGTGCTCATGAGCTTGCTTCCATTCGAGTTGCTTTCGCTGCTGCTCGATTAGAAAATCTACTCGAGCAGCAACAAAATACTCGAGAGGCAGCATTCTGACCATGACTGCTCGCATTAGAAAATCACACTAGGGGACACCATATCATGCTCTCCAGCTCACATTTCTGGAGCCTTGCGGAGAAATAACTCTTCCACACGGCGATTAGCAGAATTTGGCTGGAACTCTGTGTTACAAAAGTAATACAGAGCTGCCAAATTCCGCCAATTCCATGGGCAAGATGAAACATTCCATCCACCCCTGGTGAATTCCAAACAAACATAAAAGTATTCTCATCAGAGCGCTATATCTCTGTCCATGCTTTATGTTTTAATGCTGAATAGACCACTATGTGGTGTCCAATCCTCAGCATGTCATTTTCATGAAGTACTCGCAGACACACATTGTCAACTTCTGTCATGCATGCCTATGTAGCACCATTGATGTTTTGAGTTGCCAATCATTTGACCAGAATTCCACCATTATGGCAGGGTAGGCAGCATCATGGCAAAATTCCCACAAAATATCAAGAGGCGTCATTTTTATAAAAAAGGCAAGGATTGTGGTAGAGGTGGGCCTCCTAATGTCAAGGATTTCCACAAAATGCAAAAGACAGCCTGCAAAATACCAGGAGTGGTCACTGTCTTGTCAAGGTTGCTAATAATATGCTGTGAATTGTGACGGTTGTACCATGGCCACTATTATACTATGAGTAATCTCCATATTTTCAAGGATGGCCACAATATGCCAAGAATTGCAACCATTATGCCAGTACCAACATTATACCAGTGGTGGGCACCATCATAATATCATGATAAGGATGTCCACTGGAGCAGCCTAATTTAGGCTCCATCCTTTATACGTCACATATATACATTTATATGCTCATATACGACATTTATATTCAACGTGTGGTTTAACTCCATTAACATGTGTGATACATTTAAATGAATTAATATTATGTAACCATTGCAAACACTGAGAATTCACACTTAAGTGTATTAGGTTGATCAATAGACTGATGTAATCATATTTATCACATATTCTCGTTTAATAATGATCATTTACTGCCACTGATTCACAATACTGTAATGTGCATCCATTTTGATTCTCGAGTTAACTTAGCTTGACACCAGTCCTTGATTGAAAATCGTTGCTTTAATGCTGCCAGTATGCTGTTTATTTCTTCTGCAGGTGCGTTATTGTGCTTCTCCTTAGTTAGAGAAAAGGCCTATTGCTATGTATTAGACCATTGCTAGTGAGGCCTGGGAGAAGAAAGTTGGCAAAGATAGCGGAGCAAGGATAATAAGAAAAGGCCTCCTGTCCACAGTGTACCAGGAGGATGCAACATTCAAGGTTAACATCTGTGTACTTAATTATGCGGAGATGGGAACTTAGGGAGTATGTCGACTCCCCTCAAAATGTGGTTACTGGATTGGCACTCAGTGGTGGGAGAGAGAAAAGTAAGCTCTAGAAACTGCTGACTGTACTTTTAATTGGTGTTTCATAGTTAATTAGGCAGATATTACCCTTACTTCGAGAGGAAACATACCTCTCTCTGCTGAGCTTCTTTGAGTGTGAAACTTCATGCTGAAAACACTTTCTATTTCCCTCGAACTTCTAGTGAAGTTCGATCTTATGCTGACACTTTCTATGCTCCCCTTTAGAAATTCCCTTTAGAGAGCCTTGATCCCAACCTATGCTTAGATTAGAAAAGGAAAGTTTCTCTATAGAACTTCTTATAGTGACAACTGTTTTCTTTGCATTGTGATTGTTAGTATTTTGTATCTCATTTTATTACGATGTAACTTACTGGCACATTTCGGTCTTCAGACCATATTGTTATAGCTTCTAAATGTATTCCTGCTTTGCATATTTACTAGTTGGATTAACCATCCCTGTATGCACACTTCTAGTACGATTGAACTGCTTGGGCCTGCAATACAACCAATCACTAAGTGGCTTGGACTGTGTGGTGATTTAATTGAACGTGCTTAAGGCCTGTCCATCACACTTTGCAAACACATTGTTCTGCTAGAGCTGAGGGTTGTGATTTCCGGCTCAAACTCTCTAACAATATTCTAGTTCTAAGTAAAATGCTCACCCCCTCAAATAAATAATAAAATATGCGATTTGTTGTATGCTGATAGAGCATGCACAGTTTCATTTAGTTCTTGAACACCTGTGGTTTGGAGCTGTGCAGAACAACCTCTTTGAGGTGACACTGCACAACTTCAGACCCCTGGAATGAGAGAAATATTTGTGGTTGAGCTCTACCCTAACACACAAATGAGTGTGGTATCACAGCCTGTGTCTCTCACTTACTTTGCGCTCGCCGCATCGGCGAACACAAAGTACATTGTTTTATTTATTTATTTATTACTTAGCCCGTCGTCTGTCGAAATTCCATCATCCCCCACCCCAACCAGCCCCATCACCCACCGCTCTTACATGTGTGAGCCGCCACTGAAGCTGAGATGCATACAAGACAGACAAACACACTGAGAAAACAAACAGGCAAACAAATCCAGACAACACGTGTCAGAAAGTAAGCATGCCACCCCAGAAACATTTTAAGGCATGGGCACAGTGGGATCTGGCCCAGGGCCCCAGCAATTTAGGGGGCACCCCTGATAGATCCAGCTCTGTACTACACACAGTCTTGCCCTGATGACATTGAATGATTCTTAAACATAGATTATTTTAAATACCACTTTCTTTTAGGTTAATTTTAGTAGGGGTGATGTGTGGGAGTAGTTTGCAGACATTATGCAGAGACATGTTGTCTTCATGTATTTCAACATCATGCCACATCCATAAAACAAATTTCTTTAAGTTTATTATTTGCAACAATATTAATGCACTGCTGCTATATTAAAATATTGAAAACACACATCACTATCCCAGAATATTAGATGGAAACACATTTAGAATTTGAACTAGTGTGCCTGTGCAGTGTCAGTGACCTAGTCAAAACAACGTGACAAAGCTGAAATTGGATCATGAACTTAAATCTGTAACAAACAGGGCCCCCCAAAATATGCTCGGCCCAGGGCCCCTAAAATCCTTAAGATGTCCCTGTGCCACCCAGTTAAGCTGTAGCCTCCCAACTGAAGGGTGAACATTAAAAGAAGGAGAAAGGATTGGGGTGGCATTGCTCATTAAATTCATATGCCACTCCTTGAGTAAGTGGGTGATTAATGACTGCAGCCTCAATCCACACCCTGTGGTCAAGGCCGGAATGGGATTGCAAACCAGCCTTGGCAATTGCCTCCGGCCCTGAGGGGAGGGGGGTCTGGCGGGAACACTGCTGCTGTGCTTTTGTTACACTGCTGCAAAACCGGCCCCCAGTAACAGAAACGTCCCCCACCGGTCCAAAATCGACCCCCACCCTTCCCGCCCAATAGGGAAACGTCCGGGCACCGCTACGGCCAGTCCGGCCCTGCCTGTGGTTAAAGTGTAAAACAAATATGTAGCAGAACCGCAAAGAAAAAGGAAATAGGGATAGAGTTGGGTTTCAATATAGAAGCATTTAAAGACTATTACAGAAAAAGAGAAGGCAAAGCTAAAAGTCCCTATACAGCTCAGAAATTGTGAAAAGGCAGGAAATATGCAGGCTAGTTAGGACCAGCAGTCTGTAATAGAAATTATTTCAAAAATACTTCTATAAAGTCCTATGGGAACAACAGTAGTGAGATTGCAAATGTTAAGTTTGAGACCACATGCAATGAGCCATAATGCAATGGGCACAACAGTTGGAAATAGCCTTTAAATAAAATTATTTCGAAAGAGAGACCAATGGGAACAAGTGTACTGAGAATGAAAAGTTAAATTCTAAGGAAATGTGTGTGCTGTGACTCGAGTACTGGCAGGACATGTGGAGACCAGATGGACATAGGAACCTTTAGGGTTAATTCTTATTAAATGCGCCTTCATAACTTCACATGGACACAATGGTACTGAGAAAGCAAAGATAAAGCTGGAGACCATGTAATGCATGTGAGTGTCTCACACATACTTGATGGGGACTACCAACTTGTAGCTGTTGTTGCTTTCTCTGTTTCTATAAGAAGCCTCAGCCCATGCAGAAACCTGTCAGACTTCTTTTTAATTTGAGCATACATGTGTGCGTGACCAGCAGTTTCAGTGATATGTGGACTGATGGATGAGTGGATAGGTACACGGTTCTGGGTGACTTATGCTTTATATCCATTACATGTGTAGCCCATCTGCAGAACAAAGTATATTTGTTTAGAACAATTCCATCAGTGCCCCCTTAAGAATTGCGAAGCTAAGAGATAGCCTAAATTATTCTGTAAAATGTTAACTACAGGAACCAAGCTAAAACGTGGTGCTTGAAATTTCCTCCTACATGGTTTAAATTTATCTCAATACATCTATGCAATGTAAACGTTGCAAGTGTGCCCACAATTTCAAGTGAGATTAGAAGTGGAGAGGTATGGGTGTGGGCATATTGAAGCAAGTGTTCAGATTCTGAGCACTGTGTGGATCTACAATAAATTCAGCGCATGAAATTAACACTGCGGTGCAAGCAGGGCAGCCACTGACGTTTAGGGGACTCTCAAAGGCAAAAGTAGACACTATCCAAAACATTTTTGTCCAAAATTGTCATAAATTGTTACTTTTTTATTTTCTCATTGTGACTTATTTAGCATTTCGAACATTCCACACATTTTGTTAAGCACACCCATACGACACTATAGGTTTGAATAAATATTTGACAAATGGATGAGGAGGGAAGGGTCAGTCCTCCTTTTTTCCACAGTCTTGATATCCCCTAGGGCTCTAGCGGGGCGGGGGTGTGGACCTCTATCCTTGGATGTGGACTAGGGCCAGAGGTACACATACATATGATAGGGAATTTTTATCATTATGTTGATGCAATGCTTGACGTGCCACCCCCACCTTGCCCGCTGCATCAATTATTAGATTCCCATAAAGTGGAAGTTATGTGTTTGAAGAGTTGTCGCTGACATCATAATTGTCAGATTTCTTGTCATGCCACCATCTGTTTATGTGCCTCAGCGCAGACATACTCGCCACATAAGGCAACGCGCTGGAGCTGACAAGGACAGGGGAGGGCTGAGGAGAGGGCGCCATCTGGTAGGAATAATATCCCTATAATCAGTGATAATTACTATTATTATTAAGAACCTGCTGGAGTCTCTCAAACAGCTCTAGGACAAAATCAAAACTGATTCCCAGCAAATTAAGAAGAAAGGACTGCAGTATACACTTTTATGGTGAAGCGTGGATAAGCAGGTTAGGAAGATGTTAATTAGAAAGCAAAAACCAGCAATTGCCAGATTGAGGATAGTTGTGAAGGTGCGTGTGGTGGAGCAGGTATTCAGCATCACCATGGCCAATCAACTGAGAGTGTATCAATGTTCTCCAGGGACATAGCACTTCTATTAGAAAGAGAGGGAAGCACTGGAGCATAAGGCTGAAGGAAGAATGCCCAGGAGGGAAGTGGTGCTGGATCTCGGGAACATCTTTCTAGCTAGTGGAGAGCAGCTAGGTACCAATACAACCAGCCACAGAAAGGAAAGCATAGACACCACACCAGACTCTGGGTGGTATTTTTGTACAGAGGAAAACAGCATCCAACTGTGCGGCCAATTTAACACTTTCTATCATATAGTTGTACATCAGACATTTTGAAGCCATCTGGTTGATAGTTTCTCTCTATTATCCATTCCTTCTGGAGGCATTAGGTGCCTTTTGGGTGGAGGGCAGCCATTGCGTGTTAAGAAAACTGGGTTAAGTGAGCTTAGGTGTTTCCACCTCATTGTTTATGGACAAAGAGAAATAAGCTGTGCTGAAGGTTAGCTGCATGGACAGCATGCAGTACTGTATGCTACCCATCTGTCCAGCTGTCTGGAATAACACTTAGGGGCCGATCCCGATCTGGGACAGAAATCTCTCCGACCGAGCCGGACCCGGAGAGATTTCCGACCGAATCGGACCCTGGCAGCCCGACCGAACGAGTACGATGCGTCCGTATGCTATCGGACTCGATTCGATCGGACTCCCATTGAAGTCAATGGGAGCCGGTCGTACAACGCGTACGCGGGCTCCCATTGACTCAATGGGTGCGAGGCGAACAAGGGCGCCCCCTACAGCGGGTACGCGGTGAAGCGACTCGCGCCGTACACGCACAGGTAGGGGGGACCCATGGGTCCCCCCTGTGTGCGACTCGCGCGGCTACGCATACAGGGGGGTCCGACACGGACCCCCAAAGTGCGGCTCCGACTGCTCTTTGGAGCCGGACTGCACGAGTCGGTCGGACTGCTCGAGGCGCGCATCGTACTTACCCGGCCGGGGAACGTCTCCATTGCGCGGTGCGAGTCGTGTCCGAGCGAGTCGGTCGGAGCGGTCGGGTTCTGCGAACGAGTCGGTCGGCGATTTCGCAAGCGCACGCTTCGTACTCGCTCGCCCGGACGCACGTACGACTCGGTCAGGAAATAGGGCTCCGAATCGGATCCGGTTAAGCCGAATCCGATTCGGTGCCCTACCGGCTGAGATCGGAATCGACCCCTTAGTCTCCGCCGAGGTTTCTCTGGCCCTGTTACTACCCTTCAAAACCTGTGCACTCTGAGGCGTCCACTTGACACCATGCGGCATTAGGGGCATCACCAATTGAAAAGCTGTCTGACTTGATTGGCCAGTTTGTTCTGCCAGAGCTCAACGTCTGATTAGGATAAAAGATAGACTCATAGCGGCCTGACTGACAGCTCTTGCTGTTTCTCACATCAGTGTGCTAAAATGTTTGCTTGTCTCAGGGAAAGAGAAAGTCCATCTTCCAAATTTCCCCTGGCCTGCTGTGGCCAACCCGGAAGCCTGCACACTGTCTGACCTGTGGCGTTCTGGACAACACTGACATAAAATACTGCCTAGCCTGCCTGAGATGTGTGCTCTGTCAGAACACAATTTGTGACTGGAATAACACTCTGTGAAGAAAACACCCTGTTCCTAGACGCTGGACTGTAGAGCCGGATGAATATAAAAAAGGGCCAATTTCAGATCAGTGCAAGGGATCCTCCGAAATAACTCAGCCACGTTCCAATGACATACACATGACAGACACATACCAATAAAATAAGGTCACATAACAATAAAATAAAAACTGTGCTGGGGAACAAAGTCTAATTCAAATACTCCCAGCCTGCCTTGAGCTGAAGCTGCATGCTTTATCACGTGGAAGTTCCTCCCCTTCCCTGTGAGCTGGAGCCCCTTTCTGTTGAAAGGGTTGAAATGCTCTGACGTCACCACCGCCTGACTGATAGCCCTGGCTGGGTCACACAGCAGCCATCAGCAATGCATGCTTATCCTTAGGCGAAATGCACTCCATTTTCCGAATTTCTGTGGGCCTCCTGCAGTCACCCCCAATGCAAACACATGCTCCAGTGTGTCTGCAATATCATGCAGTACTATTGTCTCATAGTACTCGACACCACCAGAAGGTGGACAAAGGTGGATGTGCAGCGAAGGGGGATGGCCTGCAGCCTGCTCTAGGAGGTTGCTGCCACCACCAATCAGACTCTCTGCTCTACTTGTTAATGTTCTGCTACTCTAAATTAGCATTCCTCAAGCAACTGATATTTGGACAAAGTTTAAGCTTACCTTAATCTTCATGCAGACTAATCTATTGAGTTTGCTCTGAACCCCTCTTAGCAAATCTTGGCATTCTTCGCTCTGACCCAGGCTAGCTATTATCTTGTGAGATCAAACATTCTGCTCATGTAGGGCAAATACAGAGCAAATGCTACAGTACCATAGCAAACATGATTTCAGAGTTGCTGCCAGCTCACCACTCTCTTGGCAGTACAACATCAGACATTCATATCCTCTTTCTTAATGAGACATGACTCTTACTAGGTGCACACTCAGTCTTGACTAATGTCACTCCTCCATTTATACCTTGACCAAGAAAATGATAACGGCAGTGGGATAGAAAATCTTTTAAAACGTACATATCCCATCTCCCAATACCAGTAACAGAGGTTGGGAATGCCTAGGAGCTTCCTTGAATCTGTCCTCTTAAATTAGCATATTCCCAAGCTTTTGTACTCCCCTTCGGGCAGTAATTGTAAATATAACAAAATTTTTCTGGACCTAGTGGGGTCTTTGTCTATGCAATACACTTTTTTATGTTAAGTTCTAATTGATTTGTAGTGCACACATTTGTGGATTCTTCTTGGCGCTTTAGGAACACACACATTTTTAATCTATCAGTCTCTGAGGAAAAAGGCTGGAAATACTTATTAAAAAGAAACACATTATGCTGGCATCTAAAACTGATTAAATTTGTTTCTGCCTGAAACTCAAAGGGAAAGAGATCCACAGTTTGGCCTCTGTTGACGAAAAAAGAATATTCTCCTTAAGAGACTATTCTGGCCATAGTTGTGGTATGCAAGAATTAGTTTACTATTCTGAGGAAGCAGGAAGGTTGATAGAAGGAAAATCCATTGGTCAAAAAAGAAGGACACCTGAGGTTCAGGGCTTTATCGACAACTGTTAGGGCCTTCCAGGCTCCCCGAGATCGAATGGGTAGCCAGCGTAAAGGTCCCAGTACTGGAGACGTAGCAAATTAACTGTTTTGTAAGCACTCGTGCCACAGCATTCTTAGCACGATGCAGTTAATGTAAGATTTTGTCCTGAGAATCATGGTAGGTTGAGTTAGCATAGTCAAGACATGATTGAATGACAGTATTCACTATTGGCATATGCAAAGATATAATAATAAAAGGATGAATCTTTTTTATAAATCAAAGGTGGGTGAAACAAGTGCAATGCACATTCATTGATAGGACTTCCAGAAACATGGTGCTGTCAGAGAGAACGCCTAAATTCTTCACACTTTGGAAGAATTTGGGAGTCCGCCCATTATATCTGGCCACATAATCATGCTCCATTCCACAACTAAGTTAATTAAGATCTTGGTTTTGGTCGGGTTCATCATAAGGAGGTCTGGCCATCCATTTCCTGGTGACGGTAAGGGCACTCATTAAAGGAATCATCTTTTAACTCGGAAAATCATGATCACATGACAGGTTAGAGATAAGCTGAGTATCATCAGCATAAATAAATGTAAAAGTGTACCACTACCTAGTGAGAAGGAAAGGGCACGAGGATTGACAGTTGTGGGACACTTCCGTTGATGCTGCATACCTTCGAAGAGGACAGGGGTGCCAGTGACCACTTATCACTTTCTCCCTGGTATGCTGAAAAAGCTATGCTTAAATAACTGATGGCAAGCTGGTACATCAAATATTATGGACAATTAGACTGCTGACCCACCCAATATGACTTCGTTTTAGAGGGTGTTAATATGTGGTTTTTGTATTGCAGATACATTCTCGGATCAGAGACTGACGGGTCTAGGATTTCTTAGAAGAACAGATTGCTCTACGCACACTTTATTTTTTTTTTTTAAACGTCTGTGTGGTCTTTTGATTCCATTATTTCCTGCATTAAACCAGAAAATGAGTTTCTTCATTTCTCTCCAACTCAACTTAATCTAAGTGTCTGTGCCCTTATGATACGATGCTGAGGTGTGCCCATCCTCTGATTCTGGAAGACCAACTCAGGGCCCATCTTTTCAGCCCGCCTACATCCATGATGGATATCAAGCTCTCTCGCACAGAATCCTTCATCTACTTTGTAAGATCTATGAAATCCTTTATGGATGTGTTCTCTATGTTTACGGTGTGCAGTCCACAGTCACATAAATCTACTCGGTTTAGTTCTGAATTAAAAGTCTTTAAACAAACCACCAGTGGAATTGAGACTAAATGTAAGAAAACGAAATCACATGTTTAAAGGGGAACATCAGGCCCTCCAAGGCATATGTGACAAATGTAAACACTGTTTTGCTCAGAGATTTGAAAGCAACCCTTTTCAACGCAACTGAGTTATTTTAGAAGACACATCTTCACTTTGATCCAGTTTGAAACCTATAGACTTGACCCTGCATCTCATTAACTTGTCAGTCAAGGACTCCCAGGCCCAAAGCACATTTAAACAAACACAGGTGCCTGCCCCTCATCAAGAAACCTAACTTGTGACCCGCTGGCCCAGCCAACTCCCATCCTATAGTCACAATACCATTGTTAGTTAAGCCTTTTGGGAAAAGCAATAATTCTACAACTGCAACATTTTTAGACAATTCCATTTTGTCAGCAATTCAGTATGGTTTCAGATGATTGCATGGGGCTGAAACAACCTTTCTAGGATGACAGCCTACAGTCAATTGATGAGGGCCAGCATAGCTCCTGGTCATACTGTAATCATCAGGGGCCTTTCATAATGTGGATCAGGATATCCTCTTTCAATGTTTGTCCACCAAGTTGGAGCCCTCAGTGGACACAGCTAAATGCTCTCAGTAGTTCTTGATGGAAGGATCTCAGCAAGGAAAAGTTCCACCAAGACTATCAGAATACAGCTATTCAATCCATGTGGTTGCACAGGTGTCAGTTCTGTTCCTTTCCAGCTCTGTCGCCTTCCCTATGTAATAGCTACCTAGGCCCCTTATTTGACAAAGATCATAAAATGGTAATCTAAATATATGGTGATGGTACTAAGATCTATATTAAGTTCTCTCATGACTCACAAGTGCGTGCAGCTAGGACTCATCTGCTACATAATTTCCAAACCTGGTTGCAGTACGCCTACCTCTAGTTAAACCAGACCACAATTCACGATTAATGACAAATGTTGGTACCAAATGTATGTCTTCCAAATTGTCCATATTGCAATCCAAGACTCTTTTTTTAGACTAACACTGACTCTTGCGGAAATGGTGAAAAAACATCTGGGCATTCTGTTTGATTCATGGCACTCTCTAGGCATCAGGATCATGCAGTACTTAACTGCTTGTTGTACATCAGCTAACTTAAACATCCTACTGTCACTTTTATCCCTGAAAAATGAAGCATTGGTGGTAGGGACTTCAGCGAATGCTTAGTTAGACTGCTCCTCACCCTCTGTATCGGCCTTCCTAAGGAACTCTTGAAAAGGCACCGAAGGGCACAAAATTCAGTTTGTGAGCCATCTTTGATCTTAAAAGAAGTGATCATGGCTTATCAGTTCCTAGAGACTATCTCTGGATTTTAGTTTCTGACCACACTGTAATCGAGACCTTGTGTATTAATGCTTACACAAACTGACTCTCAGCCACGAGTACTCCAAATGTAACCTTCTGATGGCAATCCATGACGTGAGCAGGGCACAGGTTGATAATTTTAAGTTCTAGCAATTATATTATGGAATTCATAACCTCTAGACCTCAAACTTTCAACCATGTTTTTAAGCTTCTGGTAAAAGCTGAACTCTTTATCTGTTTGTCTAGTTAGCTGTAGACCAGCTTCAATCAATCCTTAAGTGCTGGTTGGCACTGATAAATGCTGTCAGTCACTCAGTTAGTTTTATTGCACGTTGACATGAAAAAACAAGGATTGGCAAAGCCAATAGGTAAGGTGGCAGACATGCATCACTAGTACTTCGTCTGCCAGCCCACATATCAACAACCTGCCTGGCCTGCGGGGGCCCGTAATGATTGCTGGGGGTGAATGTAGACTGACCGGATGCCCATGTGGTTTGTGGCTGCCCTTTTGAACGACCCTCCACGGCCCCCAAACACCGCGTGGTCGAATATGGTGACAGCAGACCTCCCCTGAAGGCAGGTCCGTGGCAGGGGTTACCTGCTGGGCGGGGACGTCCCGCGCCATGCTTGCTGTGTTTGACCAGTGGGAGGACGCCTCCAACACCCAATCTCCCCACCCGACGGCTCCACTGTTGGAGCTTTGAGCTTACCCTGTGGGGCCTGGGGGAGTACCATGTCTGCCAGGTGAGCAGAGGCAGCCCTGAGACAACGCAACTGGCCTACTTTGGCTCCCCCCACCTCCTGCATATACACACCGGGACAGATTCATCTCAGTAAAGCCTCCCCACCCTGTATTGACATCCACCCTGAGGCGCACCACCGTGGGGTGTTGGGTCCTTTTATCTTCAACGCAGGGAGGAGCTGTTACCAGTTTTGGACCCGCTGGCGGTGATTGGTGCGGCCTAATTGCGGCCTAGTGGACCTCTTCCAGCATCACTTGGCTATAGCTCTTCACCAACTGGCACCAACTGGCACCCAGCAAGCGAGACCTCCCCATGGCTTTGGCGCTTGGTTCAGGGTGCACGGGGGGCCTTGATGCTAGACCCGGGTGCGGGCATTTCGGCTTCCCTCCAGCTACCTGCCTACAGTGGATGGAGCCCCCCGCACCAGCACCATAGCATGTGGTGAGGCCCAGCGACTCTCATTAACTTTTCGGACCTGATGATAGAGGCCCTGGGGTTCCCTGCCTCACCTACACTGCCGGACCCACCACTTGGCTACTAACTCTTGTGCCTCAACACTACATCTTAGTTGATGCTGGTGGCTGTTTGGACGTTCATTTGATCCTTCCAGGGGTTGCTGAATGCTCCACCGCCTCGATGCTCGGTTGGGGTGCGTGGTGGGGGGGGGGGCTCCCAGAGACTCTCCTTGAGGACCTTTTTCATCTACCCCTCAACAACTGTGTGCAGTTTGAGGGAGTTTGCCAGCCTTCAGTGCCGCGTCGTATAGGGCAGTCAGTTGGGGTGCAAGTTGTGAAGAGAAAGTACTGTAATATTCAAGTGGTATGCCATCAAGCCCGGGGTTCTATTGTGGGCTAAGCCTCTAATCACCTGTGTTACTTCCTCAGTGTGAGAAGTGAGTAATGGACCCCTTGAGAGCGTAGCCGACGCTTGACACCAAGGAAAGACGTTGTTGTTGGACTGCTCTGGTGTAGTCTGGGAAAAGCATGATCACCTTGTCTTCCACCTTGAGTGGACCTGCTTGGCGTGCCGCCCTGAGAATGGTGTCCCGGTCCTTGAAGTGAAGAAGTTTTGCCAACATTGGCAGAGGAGGAGATCCTGGGGAGGGTGGTGTGCCGGCATGCGATGCACTCTTTTCAATGTGAAGAAATGTGTAAGTTCCAATGTCGGAGTGAAGGATTTGAACCAAGTCTTGAGATATTGGATGGGGTCATGTCCTTCAACCCCCTCTGGTAAACCCAGAATGCGCATGTTGCCTATGCGCGATCTGCCCTCTATATCTTGGGCCCTGTCATTTAGTTGGTGGATCTGGTCCCGTAATTTGTGGACAATCCGCTGGTTGTCCATCACGAAAGGGTGGAGGGTAAGCTAGTTGTTCCTCCCCATTGGACACCTTGTCAGACAGCTTGCAGTGGCCATCGCTCAGGAAGCTGAGGTCAGTGGTCAGAGTGTTAAGCGTGATTCCATCGTGATGCATGTATGCTCTGTGGCTGCTAGCACTTGGTCCAGTTTGTTGCTGGGGGTGCTAGTTGAGGTAGGCCACCTTGAACGGTGTCCGGGATAACACAGGGCAGATGGCCCAATACCTGAGATGGGGCTGATGTCCGGTGCGGCCGATCGAAGTCTGCCCATGCCGTGGGGCATCAAGAAGGTCTGCTTCAGGTGGGTGGGAGTCTTAAGTAGTGTGTAGTGTCAAGAGGGACAGTGTACACCCGTTGCAGCAGGGGCAGGAGGGCAACCTCCTGGTCTCTATTCCAAAACAGGGCAGAGACTCAATGCAACCCACATCATAGCATCCCATTGCCATCCTAGGGGCCGAATTATAAAATACTGGGCAAAATACTGGCAGACCCTTACACTCAGGTGCTCCCCAATCTCATCCACGCAGACTAAAATGGGTTCGTCCCTGGACGCAGTACCTCCCAAAACATCCGCCATCTGTTTCATATACAGGACCGCATCCAGGGACACTACCCGCAAGTGACATGCCTAATATTAGACCTGGAGAAGGCTTTTAAATCTCTGGCATGACCCTATCTTTTCAAGGTCTTGTCTCAGCATGTGGTCGCACCTCGTCTCCTTGCATACACATGGCTTCTTTACACCAACCCGACTTCCGGAGTTCACTTAGAGCGCCTCATTTTCATCCCCTTCTCGGTGAGCAGAGGCACACGACAGGGGTGCCCCCTCTTGCCCCTGCTCTTTGCCTTGGCAATGGAGCCTCTTGAAATACGCTTACGATGCGAGGGTGATAGCTGGGACTGGACCCACGTGGTGTCTTTATATCTAGATGACCTCCTCATTTACTTAAAAGACGTCACCTCTGACCTTTCCCCACTCCAACACACACTAGATGAGTTTGCCTTAGCTGCCGGTTTGCAAGCGAACTCAGACAAATTAGCCATTCTCCCACTGCACCTCGACCAACCGCCCTGGCCCATATGCTTAGGCACAACCTCTCTTCATTGGCAAGCAACAGCTACACGTTACCTAGGCATTCGCCGCTACCACTACTGAGCTATATTTGAGGAGAACCTTCGGGTGGCACTGTCGGGCATTAAGGCGGAAATGCAATTTTGGCAATTTTGCCAATTTTGCCGCTAGTGCCAATAGGTAAAATAGCACTAGCAAAAATTATCATCCTACCCCGCTTGCTTTATTACTTTACTAATCTCCCAGTAATTCCACCTTGCTCATTCTCAAGAGAGCTCGACTCATTGTTGGGCGATCTTATCTGGGGCATGGGTCAACACTGAGTGGTGCTTAGCAAACTGCAGCTCCCGATGGACCGGGGTGGGATGGGATGGGCGCCCAGTCATTCGAGGCATATTTTCTGAGCGCACAACTACAATGGATGTCGCGTTGGACAGCCCGGAGGCATGTCGCAGAGACCTGTGGCATAGGCGGGACCCTGCCCTCTCTGGTGATTCACTACCTCCTTCTTCCAAAAATAGCGCCCCCCCTCACCACCCGTAAAGGTGGCAGTGGCACAAGCTTGCATGACTAGAATTCATTGTAGGTCCCCGACAACCCCGGTATACGCTCCTGCATTGCCTCTAGTTGGACTTCCCAAATTTCCTGGGACGTGACTTAGCCCCCTGGACAGAACGCTCAGTCCTCACATCAGGGGACCTGTTTCTTGACTGCCGACTCATCACATTCGACCAGTTAGTAGCAGACTATGATCTGCCCTCAGGGCAATTCTTCATCCACCAGCAACTCACTCACACATGCCGAACCTTATGGAAAACAACGGAATCAGAACCGTGAACACACACTGTGATGCAAGCGATCCTCGTGATGGGCCCTGGCCATCACCTTATCACTTGGCTGTATAAAGCTATCCGTGAGCTGAAGAGGCACCCCCTAGATACCCTACGGCACTAATGGGAGGAGGAGTTTGCGCAAGCACAGCACGATAAGGAGTGGGAGACTGCCCTCGAATTTCCACAAAAAGTATCCTGTAACTCGCATTTCAAAAAACTGCAACTCTTCATGCTGCAGGGTGCCTAAAGCCCAAATTAATTGCTTCTTCCCACAAGCAAATGCCCATTGCCCGCGCTGTCAGGCTCCAGGCGCAGACCTAGAACACATGATATGGTCCTGCCCAGCTCTACACCACTGCTTGGTAAAAGTGCACAGCATGGTGGTAGGCATGTTCCCTCTGCATCTTCAGGCAGCACAAATCCCATTGGGTGAGCACTCGCTTCGCCTCCCTGGCGCTTCTCCTCGCCAAGAATACTCTAACCCTGCACTGGCGTTCCTCAGCGACCCCTTCTCTGGACGCTTGGCACAGTGCAGTCCACAAGTGGGGCGTGGTAGAGGAAGATGCCCTTCGCTACGAGGAGGTCCGAAGTCTCCGCAAACAACCCATCTCCAGTCACTGGGCCACCCTTCTCTCAGAGTTTTTGCTCCACACCAGAAATTATAACCTCCCCCCCGTAGTGGCTGCTGTGCTTCAAGCGCGTCAGGCAGCACCCGCTGTTCCCACTCTTCCCACTCTCCTCTTCGCTCATCTACATGTTATGCTACCCCATTCATCTTGTCTAGCCCAGCCCTCATGCCCAGTGCATTAGCGTTTCAGGCCGCTCCTTCGCAAGGCACCGCCACAACCCTATCCCTCTCCCTTCCCCCCACTTTCCGAGGATATATATCCTCCCTCTTGTTGTGTACACTTGACATTCTCTCCTACAAGTACACAAACATGAGTAATGAACCGTATGATCTTTGCTGTACCCATCGGACGAATCTCTCAGCTTTATTCCTTTAGGTATATGAGCTAAACTCTCACTAAATTCTATTGTCGACTGTACCCTTTACTTTATGCTTTTGCTTGTTTAAAAACCCAATAAAGATTATTTTTAATGAGAAAAGCAAAGCCAATAGGTCTCGCCTTCGAGAGCTATTGACATTGTCAATTATGTTTTGCCATGTTGTACAGCAGCTCGGCTGGTGTGCAACATGGCTGAAAGATTTTTAAAAAGCACTATGACACAGAGTGCTATAATGTCATAGTGCTTATTTTAAATTGTTCAGCCATGTTGCATAGCAGCAGCGCTGCTGTACAACATGGCAAAAAAAACCTATTACCAAAGCCTATTGGTTTTGCCAAAGTTTGTTTAAATGGCAACTCCTGACTGACTTGTCACGCTACTAAAGTACCCTGTGTTATACTGAGAGGCAACCAGGTAGGAGGCATGGGAGCACTCAGCTCATAGGGCGTGCAGACTAGGGGGGCTGTCAGAGCCTGAGTGGCAGGTATAGCAAGTTGCTATCAATTAAGTTTGTTATAGAAATGCAACGAGGCAATTAACTAGGGAATGGGCACATTCTGTCTGAGCGGGCGCATGTAGCTTGTGAATGGCAGTTACATCAGACTTTTTAGTTTTCACAGGTCTACAGGTCAGTCACCCATACCAGTCTTTATTCCTTTGCATTCTGGTACGTGTAGGCCCTATTTTTGGCAAGATCAACAGAAGTGAGGAAGGACGAACATAGAGAAAGTAACACAACTTTAGCAAACCGGCTTAGAAGGAAGGATGAAGGAGCGAAAAAAAGATTTTTTTTCTAACCTTTTCAGTATCTAAACCCGAAGCGTGCAATCTGCAGGGACAGAGAACAATAAAAACAAAAATAGCAAAAGAAATGCACTGCAGCCATTGATAAAAATGCACTGTATTGCATTTGAAGGTTGCGGGAAACAATTTCAAATTATCTGAGAGAAAGTAATTTTGCTATGCAGATAGCAGCAGGCAGGTGGAATGGGAGGGGGTAAGAAATAGTACCTCAATCACGTCAGGAGCAGCAGACGGGCACTGATTAACTTGAATCAATCTGTCCTTGGTCCCTGATCCAGAGAAAGGGGCCATACATGCACACCTACACCCTCACTCACACCCATGCATTCACACACACACACACACACTCATTCACAACACTCAGAAAATACACATACATTCATACATATATGCACACACAAAACATCAAAAAACGTAAAACTTACCTTCACTGCAGCTCTCTGGGAGGGAAACCTCAGAGGTCCCAGGAGGATTGGAACTGCTGTCTTCAATCTTTGACCAGAGAAGAGACAGCAGGCCCTCACTCATTACAGAGTGGGATGGGATCAGTGAGACTGCTGACCCACCCCATTCTGTGACGAGGTGTAACTGATTGACACACAGCCCTGGGTACCTCAGGGCTTAAAACTGAAGCGCCCAGGTCTGAGGCAATCAGTGATGCTCCCCCTCGTCCTCGTCAAGAGGGGGGAGGGCCTCAAGGCACTTTTGCTAGACTGAGGAGGTCACACCCACAGGGCTGTGAAATCCTCAGCCTGGCAAAGATCAGCTCAAGCAGCAAGGAGCCTGCGCATGTCCTCACTGCCTGACCTAAACAAGAAGAGTGTCTGTCAAAAAGATGTTGATATGGCCCCTCTGCCCGTACAGACGGGCCTCGGCTGCCGATGACAGTCCCCCCAGACTTTGGTTAACAATGAGATTACTGAAACTTCATGTCTTTTGATTTGTCACCTAGGTTTTTAGCCTGTGGTCAAGGTGGGGAAAATGATAACTTTGATCTACTCTTACGATGAGATACAGTAGACTTTGCACACTCTACCATTTACTCAGTGAAGGATGGATAAAGTCTGTGGAACTCTGATATCTCCTGATTACACAAAAAGTTGTTTATGTTATTATGGCTCACTATTTAGGTTGCTTCACAGTGCTGTGAGAAGTATTAGAACATTGGAATGTTGGGAGCTCCTTTGAAGACAATGGAGTGCTCCCTGCTTCTACGGGCCGGTAAAGGCCCGCAGAGCAACATTCCAATGTTTTACAAAGGCCTCTCGGAGCTCGAGGGGATTTAAATCCCCTCGAGCTTCGAAAAGCCTTTGTTTTATTTGTTAGAACATTCTGCCCTCTTGTGGCAGAATGTTCTAATAGCCTTATAGCCCTTCGTAGCAGGGCTATACCGGCTATTAAAGTCCCTCACCCTTGTTAAAGTCCCTCGCCTTCGGCTCGGGCCTTTAACGCGGGAGCGGGCCTTTAATAGCCGGTATAGCCCGCTACGGCAGGCTATAAGGCTATATTAGAACATTGGAATGTTTGGAGCTCCATTGAAAACAATGGAGTGCCCTGGGCTTCTAATGGCTGGTAAAAGCCCGGAGCTCCAATATTCCAATGTTTGTCGTTCACAGCTGTTGCTGTGAACAAAGGCCTCATGGAGATTCCCCTGGGGCTCCCTGAGGTCTTTGTTTTATTTGTTAGAACATTCTGTCCTCTAGTGGTGGAATGTTCTAATAGCCTTATACCCCACCGTAGCTGGGCTATACCGGCCATTAAAGGCCTGTTCCTTTGTTAAAGGCCCTCGCTTTCGACTTAGGCCTTTAACACTAAAGCAGGCCTTTAATGGCCGGTCTGGCCCGCTACAGTGGGCTATAAGGCTATAATAATTGCTTGGAATGATGAAACAAATAGCCAGGCAACATATATGCACATTTCCATGAGAATTAACTATGACATAAGGGGGGCACTAATTGTTTTTTCCAAAGTATGTCTTTTGCAGAACAAATTTGTTAGTGTTAAATCAGTATATGTCATGACAAAGTCATGATTTGGGCCGTAAAATGGCAAAGCATTAAGAGCATTCATTAACTTCAGATTAGCTTGTTAACCCTTTCTATGCGGTTCCGTCATGAGCCACGGTGGGCGAGTGCTCATGACCGAACTGCTCCGTCATGGCATCCACCCATGGGGAAGCGCTGGCGCGCCCCCATGGGCAGCCCATCAAGCCCTCACAAAGGGGGATGGCAGCTGAAGAGTTTCCGCTGCCACCCCCTCCTCCCCCTCCCCCCCCCGGGCAATCCCATGACGTCAGCACGCACATCGCGCGCCGACGTCATCAGGAAGCCCAGGCATCCACGGAGCAAGGTAGGTGTTCCTGCTCCGGGGGGGGGGGAGGTTCTTTACCCATCGAGGCATCAGGGGAGAGGAAAGAGTTTTTCCTCTCCCCTGCTGTCTCTTTGAAGGGCATTTGTGTTGCACGATCGCGCACAGCGTCGCGATCGTGCAGCATAAATGCCCCCACTAGTCACCAGGGATGATTTTTTGACTGCATGGAAGCGACCCCTTGGGCAAGGGTCACTTCCAAGGGAAGATAATTATTTTGGATGTTTTCCTGCCGCCCCCCCCCCACCCCGCCCCCGGGGGCAGATCGCCCCATTTTTTTGGCTTTTCTGCCCCCAGGGGGGACAGAAATCCTCACTAGACACCAGGGATTATGTTTTAAATGCATGGAAGTGACCCCTTGGGCAAGGGTCGCTTCCAAGGGGGCAATATCATTTTGGATGTGTTTCTGCCCCCCCTGGGGGCAGATCGGCCTGTTTTTTAGGCCTTTCTGAAGAAATCCCCACTAGGCACCAGGGATTATGTATTTAATGCATGGAAGCGACCCCTTGGGCAAGGGTCGCTTCCAAGGGGTCAATATTATTTTGGATGTTTTCTGTCCCCCCTGGGGGCAGATTGACCCGTTGTTTTGGCCTTTCTGCCCCCAGGGGAGGCAGAAAACCCCATTAGGCAACAGGGATTTTTTTTATTGCAGATGGAAGCGACCCCTTGGCCAAGGGTTGCTTCCAAGGGGCTTAAGTTATGTTTATGTATTTTCTGCCCCACCATAGGGACAGATCTGCACGTTTTTTTGGCCTTTCTGCCCCCAGGCGGGAGGGGGGCTGAAAACCCTACTAGGCACCAGGGATCTATTTCTTTTGCAAGGGGGCAAATTTCTGCCTGCTGTTTTCTGCTCCACCTGGGGACGGATCGGCCTGGCAGAAAACCCCACCAGATCCCTTGGGCAAGATCACCCCCCATTTTTCTCGGCCCTATTTGAAGGCCCATCTGGCAGATTGACCATTTAAGTAGTGACATAGCGTGTTATAATGTTAATTGTGTTATTTCTTCTGAATTGCAATTGTAACGTTTTATTTTTCCTTTTTATTCTAGTTCAAGGCTTTTGCTCTTTAGACTGATGTTCCAGGTTGCGGTTTTGTTACTGGTGGTGCTGCAGTTTGTGTAGTTGCATGTGTTTGGTAAGAGACTTATTTTGTGCTATTTACTCTAAATGAGTTTCATTTCCCTGCATGAATGTGTTTTTGCAAATGGTGTAATAATAGCAGTATGTTTGGCTTCTGTTTTTTGAGTGTCAAAATCTTTTTGCATTTGTGCTCGATGTGTATTTTGTTGTCTTGTGAGTAATTGGTTTTGTTTCTTCTTTCTAGTGGGATATCGTTGGTTTTTGCTGTGTCGCTGCAGAGTAGGTGCTGGTGAGTGTAGCTATCTTTGGCAAGTGAGTCATATTGTTTTTGAGTATATAGATCTTTGTGCTAAAGCCACACTTTGTTTTTACTTATTTTGCAGTATTGCTTGTAGTTGACTTGTTTGTGAAGTCTCCTTTCTTAGTAAGGATTATGGCTAGCCCCAGGGTTACTGCTCAGCAGGTTGTTGGTATGCTTTTTGAGTCTTCCTCTGACCATGGTTCAGAGACTGACTCTGCATCTGAGGCAGAGGAGGGAGTGGAAGATTCAGGCAGTGAGTTTTCTGTCCACGAGGAATCATCGGATGATGAAGCTACTCTCAATGCAGATGAAGCTACTCTTAGTGCGGATGAAGTGCCTGTTTTAGAGGATGACATTGATGTGCCGATAGTGCAGCAAGAGGCATCTGGGCTGCATCCTGGGGTTGCAAGGCTTCCCGTTGGAAGTGCTGACCTCTGGGTTGCCCCAGGCATGGGGCAGTCGGCATTGCCAGACTTTACTGGTGTTCCAGGGTGTAGAGTGGATAATGAAAACTTTTTGCCGATACATTTTTTTCAGTTGTTTATTGACGATGTATTTTTGGCAGAGATTGTTGAGCAGACTAATTTGTATGCTGAACAGTATTTGAGAGACAACAGTGCCAGCCTTAGGCCCCACTCTAGAGCTACCCGGTGGACTCCCACAAATCTGGATGAGTTGAAGAAGTTCTTGGGTTTAACTTTTTTGATGGGCTTGCTAAGGAAGCCATCAATGTCTTCATATTGGTCTACTAGTCCCTTGATGGCAACAGCTATGTTTCCGGCAGTCATGAGTCGTGATAGGTATTTGCTTCTGCTTCGGATGCTGCATTTTGTCGATAATGGTTTAGCGTTGCCACGAGTTCACCCTGATTGTGACCGTCTTTTTAAGATTCGGCCTGTCATTGATCACTTTGTAGATCGATTTTCTGAGATCTATGCTCCAGGGAAAG
Source organism: Calotriton arnoldi (assembly GCA_963921515.1). Taxonomy (NCBI): domain Eukaryota; kingdom Metazoa; phylum Chordata; class Amphibia; order Caudata; family Salamandridae; genus Calotriton; species Calotriton arnoldi. The sequence continues at coordinate 1,570,997 of CAWUFW010000447.1, read as the reverse complement.
AAATAGCAGTGGATGAGTCTTTGGTCTTGTTCAAGGGCCGCTTGGTTTTTAGGCAATACATTCCTAGTAAGAGGGCACGCTATGGAATTAAGATGTATATGCTGTGTGACAGTAGGACTGGATATGTCTCTAATTTCAGGGTGTACACCGGTAGGGATTCCAGGATTGACCCCCCTGGTTGTCTGTCCACTTTTGGAGTGACTGAGAAAATTGTGTGGGAACTTGGTAGAGGACTTTTTAACAAAGGTCACCATTTATATGTAGATAACTTCTACACTGGTGTGCAGTTGTACAGGGAATTGGCCAAAGTGGACACTGTTGCTTGTGGCACAATCCGCTCTAACCGTAAAGGTTTCCCAAAATAACTTGTTTGCCAAAAGCTTGTGCGGGGACAGCGCAGTGCGTTGCTTAGCGAGAAACTTCTAGCTGTGAAGTTTTCAGACAGGAGAGATGTCTACATGCTGACTACCATCCATGATGAAAGCACTTCACCTGTGACTGTTTGGGGTCAGGTTGCTGAAGCGCGCAAACCTGTGTGCATTTTAGACTATAATAGGCACATGGGTGGTGTTGATAGAGTAGATCAGCGGTTGGAACCTTACACTGCTCTTCATAAGGCTTTCATTTGGTATAAGAAGTTGGCTATCCATCTTTTCCACTTGGCAACCTTTAATGCTTTTGTTGTATTTAAGGATTGTTGTCCTGAGTCAAAGTTGACTTTTGCTAAGTTTCAGGAGTCTGTAATAGGCAGCCTTGTTGTAGTGGAACAGGCAAGTGTTCCTAGAGTTGGAGTGGTGGAGGATGTGGCTAGATTAAAAGATCTCCACTTTCCTGATCACATTCCTCCCACGCCCTCAAAAGACTTTCCCAGTAGGAGATGTAGAGTCTGTTGGCGAAGAGGTACGCGGAAGGAGACTCGTATGTACTGCCGCAAGTGTCCTTCTAACCCTGCGCTGTGTGCGCCTGCTTGTTTTAGAATGTACCACACGCATAAGAATTTTTGGGAGCATCCATGAGTGGTAAAGTGAACTGCCTGGTCTGTATTGTTTTATATTTTTTGGTCAGTTTCAATGTTGGCATTTGTGCAATGTATTTAGTTTCAGATTTTGTGTTAGTAGATTTGTATCCATTTACAATTTGTTTGTGTTTTCTTTTTTGCATAAAAAACCCCTAAATGTGATGGTGGTGTGTGTAGGCTGGCGCTTGGCTGGTGGTGTGCGTGGACTGGCGCTTGGCTGGCGGTGTGCGTGGACTGGCGCTTGGCTGGCGGTGTGCGTGGACTGGCGCTTGGCTGGCGGTTTTCGTGGACTGGCACTCAGCTGGTGGTGTGAATGGACTGGTGCTTGGCTGCCAGTGTGTGTAGGCTGGCGCTAGGCTAGCGGTGTGCGTGGACTGGCGCTTGACTTGCGGTGTGCGTGGACTGGTGCTTGGCTGGTGGTCTGCGTGGACTGGCGCTTGGCTGGCGGTGTGTGAGTAATGACTTGCTGCTGGTCACTACACACACAGGTAGCCAAACGCCAGTCCACACAATCCATCAGCTGGTGTGGTTGCTGTGTCAGGCATGTGTGTGGGCGTGTGAAAGTGATGGGCCCTTGAATGGCGCTGTCTGCTGATGTGAGTGTTGTAATGTGATGGGCCCGCGGCTGGCGGTGTGAATGGTTTTGTATGTGTCACACGTATGAAAGGTGTATGAATGGCCTGTAAAGAGGTTGGTGCCTTGTCGTGGCTTTACAGCTTTATGAGCTGTGAGTCAATGGTTCAGTTTCTCGTCCTTTCAATTATTAACAGTGCATTTCATGTTTGTGAAATCTCTTGTTAATACAATTGTATATACTGAACCATCACTCACCCTCGTGCCAAATCCAACCGGTATGTATGTGTGCTTGAGGAATAGATGGTTGTGCAGTAATATTTGTCTTTTCTGACTTTCTCAAGCAGGGTGTACCTAGTCCCTTTTTGTGAATGTTGTAATGTGTTGGTTCCGTGCCTGGTGGTGTGAATGGTCTTGTGTGCATCACGTACGAAAGGTGTGTGAATGGCCTGTAAGCGGTTGGGGCCTTGACGCAGCTTTACAGCTCACGAGCTGTGAGTCACTGGTTCAGTTTTTTGTCCTTTCAATTATAGACAGTGCATTTCATTTTTGTGAAATCTCTTGTTAATAAAATGTTATGTACTGAACCATCACTCGCCCTCGTGCCAAATCCAACCAATATGTGTGTGTGCTTGAGGAATAGATGGTTGTGCAGTAATATTTGTCTTTTTTGTCTCTCTGCCAAGGTGTACATTCCATCTAAGATAAACCTACCAACTGTAGATATTGTCGTAAACCAAACACCCATGGGAGTACATGGTGATGTCTCTCTTGTGGATCCCAACAAGTTATCTTACCCACAATGTCCTGCAAACCTCAAAATGTGACTGCCACATTTGCCTTGCATTACTGTGCCAAAATTTTCACGCTTCAGAAAGAAACAACAAATTACCTACGAAAGCAAGTCCTATGCACACGCTATGGTATTGTACGAAAGTTCGATTGTATACAGATGTAAGGATGAAGGCAAATGATGTCTTTTAGGATGTTCTCCTTGTTTTAATTAAATGAAACAACACAGGGTCCAGCCAACACGTGTTTCGTCTTAAGGGTAGTAACCCTAGACTTCTTCAGGGCTGGAAATGATACAAATAAGCTCACTTTAAAATGAGTATGATTCAAAAGTGTACAGAATAGTGGTGAGCCACACCCATACGTCAAATGATGTGACTAACGTGTGTGCATAGGACTTGCTTTCACATGTAACATACTTTTTGGTCCCTATTTCGAAGGTTTAGGGGTTTTTCCCTCACCTTTTGCACCGCAAAGAATCAGAACCTTTTACCCAACGAAACTTGGCATGTGCCTTTGAATTTCCTGTGTTAATTAAACTCCCACATTCTGTTTAGCAACAAATTACCTACCACCCAGCATTTCGCCAGCTAAAAACGTTTTTTTTTTTTAAATGTAGCGCTTAGAAAACTATGTTTTGGGCTCTTCACAGTCACAGGCCTTTGGCCCACCCACACAAGTGAGGTATCATTTTACTCGGAGGAACAAGGGGAACCCTGGGTGGTAGGACATTTGTGCCGGCACGGTGATCCCACACAAAAATGTATGGAAAAAGTGATTTTTTTCAGCTAAATTTGTGGTTTGCAGGGGATTCTGGGTAGGGAAACATTGGGGGATCCACGCAAGCCATACCTCATTGGACTCCCCAGGGTGTCTAGTTTTCAGAAATGTGTGGGTGTGGTAGGTTTCCCTAGATGGCCGTGAACCCAGGGCCAAAAATCAGGTGCCCCCCTCAAAACCAGGTAGTTTTGTGATTAGACCTGGGCGGTAAATTCCGTTCCGCTCGCGGAATTTGCGGAATTTGGGTAATTTCGCGTTCCGCGGAGAACGCGAAATTGCCAAAAATTCCGCGATCCGCGGCTTCGCGGAATTTTTTGCTTGTTCGCGCTTTCAAAGTGCGTGTTCGCGAGATATTTCCCCCCGAGCACGCAAACAGCGTTCGCGAACAGGAAAGAAGCATCGCGAACGGGCAGAACAAGCAATTCCGCGTGTTCGCGGAACTTTTGCGTGCTCGCGGAGATTTTTTACCGTTTCGCGGAACTTTGCGTAATGCGACTACGCAAATTCCGCCCACCCCTATTTGTGATAGGTAATTTTGAAGTCTCCACAGTATGATTTGGGCCATTTCCTGTTGCAGCCACTATGCCTACCCACATAAGTGAGGTACCATTTTTATCGGGAGACCTGGGGGAACGCTGGGTGGGTGGAAATTTATGTCAGCCCGGTGATCCTGCAACTTTCCCACACAGAAATGTGTGAAAATGTGATTTTTTCAGCAAAATTTGAGGTTTGCAAGGTATTTTGGGTAGGGAAACGTTGGGGTATCCACGCAAGCCATACCTCCCTGGACTCCCCCGGGTGTCTAGTTTTCAGAAATGTGTGGGTTTGGTAGGTTTCCCAAGATGGCCGCCGAGCCTGGGGCCAAAAACCCAGGTGACCCCCCTTGCAAAACCAGGTTGTTTTTGTGATAGGTAATTTTGATGTCTCCTCAATACGTTTTGGGCCCTTGCCTGTTGCGGGTACTTGACCCACCCACACAAGTGAGGTACCATTTTTCTCGGAAGACTTTGGGGAATGCGGGGTGGGTGGAATTTTGTGGATCCACGCAGATTCCAGAACTTTCCACCACAGAAATGTGAGGGAAATGTGTTTTTCATTACAAAGTTTGGGGTTTGCAAGGGATTCTGGGTAACAGAACCTGGTGAGAGCCAGACAAGTCACCCCATCCTGGATTCCCCTGGGTGTCTAGTTTTCAAAAATGTATAGGTTTGCTAGGTTTCCCTAGGTTCCAGCAGAGCTAGGGTTTAAAATCTACAGCTAGGCACTTTGCAAAAAAAGGGACCGTTTTCACTGTGAAAAGGTGGTGTGTCCACGTTGCGTTTTGAGCCGTTTCCTGTCACTGGCACTAGGCCTACCCACACAAGTGAGGTACCATTTTTCTCTGAAGACTTTGGGAAATGTGGGGTGGGTGGAATTTTGTGGATCCACGCAGATTCCAGAACTTTCCACCACAGAAATGTGAGGAAAATTTGTTTTTTTACAAAGTTTGAGGTTTGCAAGGGATTCTGGGTAACAGAACCTGTTGAGAGCCAGTCAAGTCACCCCATCATGGATTCCCCTGGGTGTCTAGTTTTCAAAAATGTATAGGTTTGCTAGGTTTCCCTATCGTGCCGGCAGAGCTAGGGTTCAAAATCTACAGCTAGGCACTTTGCAAAAAAAGGGTCAGTTTTCACTGTAAAAATAAAGTGTGTCCACGTTGCGTTTTGAGCCGTTTCCTGTCGAGGGCACTAAGCCTACCCACACAAGTGAGGTACCATTTTTATCGGGAGACTTAGGGTAACAGAATTGTAGAGCAACTGTTATTACCTATTGACTTTCGATGCATTTCTGCCTTCCAAATGAAAGACAATGTGGGAAAAAAAAGTCACTTTGAAAAATGTCCTATAATTCTCATGCTTGTATGGGTACTCACAATTTCGGAAATGTGCAAATAGCTACTGTTTCTAAACTCTATATTTTGTTCCAATTTCAGAAATACATAAGTGTCTTTCATCCCGATTTTTCACTGTATGTATTTTTCCAAATTAATTGCTATATACCCGGTACATAATAAAAACGTTGCAAGGCACTGCTCAGTTATTGGCTCTGGGTTCATCGGGTTCTTGGTGAATCTACAAGTCCTATATATCCCCACAACCAGACACATCCAGTGGATGTAACGATATTTTGCTTTCAAACATCTGTCATAATTAGAAGAAGTTACAGGTGAAAACATTGGCACAAATGGCTGTTTTTTTCAACTCATTTTCAATTTTTTCTCTTTTCAACTGTTAGTTTCTATAAAGAAACCTTGAAGGATCTACACATATGACCCCTTGCTGAATTCAAAATTTTGCCTACTTTTCTAAAATGTATAGCTTTCATACCCATTTCTACCATTAACTGGAAGAAGGTTAAAAGCACAAAAAATAGCAAAAATAGGCCAAGTAAAATGCCAAAACTGTGTAAAGAATGTTGGTTTTCTGACAAAAGTCTGTCAGTCCCTGAAAGCTGGGAAAATGGTGATTTCAGCCCCACAAACTCTTTGTTGATACCATTTGCAGGGGAAAAACCAGACGCTTTCATTTGCAGCACTTTTTAACACAAACCCTGAGTACCTTTAGAATCCCCATGATGGTGAAAGAAAAGGACGCAAATTTGGCGTGGATACCTTATGTGGCCAAAAAGTTACAGGAGCCTAAGTGCAAACTACCCCAAATAGCCCAAAAAAAGGCTTAGCACAGGGGGGGGAAAGGCCTAGCAGCGAAGGGGTTAAAACAGGCCTCTACACTCTGGGCTACCACCTTACATTACTTTCTCTTCTTCAAGCGATTCTAAAAACAAAAAAAGCAAAACTGCAAATGAGACCACTAGTGTACTTTGGAACAAAATATCTAAATCCTCCATTAGACTGATCACTAATCACCTCTCCATAACAGGACTATGTTGCCCTTCCTTTAAACTTCCTGTTGTCTTCTTTCATCTTCCAGTTCTACTCTACTGGTATTGCTAATGATGGATACATTTATGTCACTATTTCTACTGTACTTAACTCTATTCTGTGTGGCACTCTGCTACCCCTGTGGCTAGGTTGGTGCTATATAAAACTATAAATTATTAAATAGCAAACAACGTCGTTCCGTTTGTGAAATTATTAATGCTTTCAATAGAACTTTACTAAGGATGGCAAAAATGTAAAAAACCTTGCCACCTTGTACTTCACTGTTTACAGCACTATCAAGGATCCCAGCAATTATACAAACCCTTGGTGTGGAAATGACTCCATGCATCCCCTTCCTTGCAAAACCACTAGAACAATGCGTACACTATAAATTCTCTCAACACATTGAACAGTTCAACCTGTTTGACATGTTCCAATCCGGATTCATACCGGGACACAACACAGAAACGACGACATCATGGACGATGCTGTGAAAATCCTGGACCATAGCAACTCATTCTCCTTGACAATTTGTCAGCATTCAACACGGTCAATAAAGACTCACTCCTAGCGCTACTGGAACACAAAATGGGCCTATCTCATATTGTGCTAAAATGGTTGACTTCTTTTCTCCGTAATCATACGAGTCAAAATGGGCAGCTCAGAATCTAAGCCATCCCCACTCAGATGTGGAGTCCCACAAGATTCCACCATCTCTCCCACACTCTTCAACTCTTATATGGAACCACTGATGGAGATACTCAAGAATGAGAACATCGCCTATCACATATATGCTGATGACACCCTGCTTTACGTAAAATTTTCCTCCATGGAAGATATCATTAGGCTCAACGACACCCTCACTAAAACTCAAAACTGGCTTGCACATAATCACCTCAAATTAAACTCCCTGAAAACGGAATTCCTACTAATTTCACCACCCAACACCACACAACCATATCAGAATGGTCCACCACCTTGACACCCTCAATTGTAAACCAGTCATTGTTGAAACAAACGAGTCCCTCGTAATAACCATGAAGAAACACCTTAACATGCAAGCTTACATTAGTGCACCAGCCCGCAGAGCAGCCCACCAACACTACCTACTCAAAAAGGTGAAGCCATTTATCCCGCCCGCAAACTTCAAGACCGCAATACAGATCCTAGTGGTATCCAGACAGGACTATGGAAGTGCAAACCTAACTGGTTTACCAAAATCACGAACAGCACGCCAACCCTTAATGCCGCATCAGATTGATAACAGGGACGGGATGCTTTGACCATATCACTCCTTCTCTCAAGCCTCTCCTCTGGCTCCCTTTCAAAGCGAAGATCCAGCTAAAGTTTGTGTGCCTCACACACAAAGGCCTACACTACGATACTCCATGATACCGCAAACAAATGCTCACAATATCAGGAGGTAGTCACTTCCTAGTCCTTGCAGCTTGAACCCCTGAGATTCTGAAAGTTATAGTCCTAATCTTGTACTTTCTCTGGTTCCACCTCAAAGATTTGGAACTCTCTTCAACCTGTGATTTGTACAAACTCCTCCAACATAGCCTTTGAGAAAGAAGTTAAAAGACTTCTACTCAACAGATTCCTCCGGTAAGGCCTGAGATCAAGGCTGATCCTAGGTTCACTTAACTCTCTTCTACTATAAAGCAGGAGGGTGAGTCTCTGGAACAGGTCTTGCCAATATCTCTGGCCAACAAACTTTGAGAAAGAGTATATTTGTATATATACTTTGTCGAGGGATTTTATTTGTTCTGTAATGCTATGGGTTGTTCTTTGTACAGCGCTCTGATACACTTAGGTCATGTTTGCGCTTTAATAAAACTCCCCAACTAAATAAATAAATAAAAGCACATTTTATAGAAATCTCCATGTGAAAAGTTCCTTCTAATTATACCCAACCCATTACGAGGGCATGACTCATTACATGCATACAGGCCTCTCTGCGAGTGTGAACTCTTTGACCCTCCTTTTTCCACAATGGTTAATTTGAGATTTGCGATATTAATATATGCAGCCTTACCATGTCCAGGCTTTCCAGGGCACATTTCACTTGGTAAAACCTGTTCAAGCGTGGCTGCGGAAATCTACCTGGAATTTAGGAAATAATCTATGTAATTCTTTGTGGATATGCCAATTTCTGGGTTAATTCACATTGTACAGCTTTGCTAGGATCCAATCTAACGCCTACCACACCAAAGGTGGGGAGTTAACCCCCCCCAACCTTCACTATAATGGATTTCATCCAGAGATTCTATCTGCCGCAATTTATGAGGTTTTCCTTACAATCCATTATCCATACCATGCACTCAAGACTGCCAGGAGAAGGGCTGAATAGGGCTGGTTTGTGTTTTTCATTTAATGGAGAATTTGCAAGATATGCTTTGTAACCGATCTGTGCGTTATATCTTTTAATTTGTTACTGTTGGCGCTTTTTACTATTTAAAGGGCTGATGATACGGATTGCGGCTGGGCGAGTCCCAAAGGATGAGAACTCTAGGCATTATACTACAATAAATCCCAACTCCACACAGGGAAATCCATACGGGAAAATCCACACAGGACAAGATTCAAAGTAAAAATTATAAAGATTTATTTAAAAATGAATGAAATATTACAGAAGACAAAAGCAGATGGCAGGTCAATTCAATTCAGAATAAAACACTCTAAGCATAGGTCAATGCAATCTGTCTTAAAGACTGATCAATGAATATAGTAAATAATTCTCAAATAATTTTAAGTACAAAACAAAATTATAATATCTGACAAAATCAGATCAGTATGTAAGGGTGAATCTTATGAATCTTTTCTAAGTACGAAATCAAAAGAAAGATCAACATGAAGTCTGTATTAAAGGAGAGCAGCGGAAAGTCCTGTCTCACATCCGAAATACAGCATTTTTATATGTTTTCGAACAGAGAAATCATGCAGTCAGCTTGGTGTGAAACAAAAGATACATCGTCAAATTCGATTGTAAAAAAGAAAACCCATCAGATGGTAAACTACTTTTGCTCTAGTACTACTGAATAATCCTGCATTATATCCAGCAAGAGAGAAACAAAAGCAGATTCAAATGACATACAACCTCTGTTAGGCCAAAGGAAATGGCCTTGTAAAAATATAGTTGAGCTCTGCTCCTTCCTCAGGAACATCACAAATGCAAAAAGAAATACATTTTAAAGATGTTGTGCAGCACAACACCATAAAACTAGTTGAATTTAAAAACATTTTAATGAACTACTAAAGGACACATTTGCCTCATCCCACACCCACGGCCTGGCCATAGTGGTGGGACATCCTGGAGACCTGAGCGGCCCAGGAGAAAGACTGACAGTTGACCCTGAGCACAGCACAGGGAAGTTTGGTGAGGAGCCCTCGACTGCCATGACAAACAAAATGGTGGCTCCCAGCCAGATAGCGGCCTAGGACATGCGGACGTACCACAGGTGGTCTGACCCCGTTTGGGAGCCTTGAGGCAGCAGATGGAACAATGGGCCAAGCAGAAGGTCAGCACAGGACGACCCCCAAAGCAGAATGGGAGAGGCCCCGCTCAGAGGCCACAGACAGCAAGGTAGGATGATCCAGATACGCTGGGCGGTGGAGAAATCCAGAGGAGACCCTGCCTGTAATTCCTGTCGGTGGCGGGCCTCTGGGATTCCCCACATAGGCCACGGAGACCAGCCGCAGCCCTTCTCCTGATCACCACAAGCTCTACCCGATGGACGGTGCGGGTCCACGGACAGGCCACCATACATCAACAAGGAGACACAGATGGCCCAAATGGGAAGGCACTGAGTGCCACGAGGTAGGGTGACACACCCAGGGACCTGGGCTGGACCAAACTTTCTGGAGCTATCGCATCTCTTCCCCCACCCTCCCTCCTTTTGCGGGAGAAAGTCAGTGGTCGCATGAGAGTAGGCTGGTGTGTGAGGTGGAGAACTACAGACTAGAGACCCGGCCCGAGACACCTGGCAAATGGCTTAGGGCCATGGTGCAGCCCAAACATATAGTCCACGCAGGACAAGGGTGAACAGGGCAGGGGGAGACATGGACCTTAAGGCTCACACAGAGAGGATCCTGGCCATGATACACGACACCAGGACAGCTCTGGAACACAAAATAGAGGAGGCAGCACTGAATGTAATTTTGTTACGAACAGAACACCAAAAGCTTACTGAGAGAGTGACAAGCACAGAATCCATGGTGGCACTGGTCAAGCACTGTTGTAGGGATTCTGCACATACACAGAGCTATGCACAGGATCATAGGACCTCGGAATATAGTGGTGAGCCAACCATAATCCTTAGCACCTAAAACCCCAACCCGACTAGCTGTAGCGTCTCATTAGCACCAATGCTACCAATGATTAGACAACCCAGAACACGGTATCTCTCTCTCAGGACTCGCAGTAGCAAGAACACCCTTTCATCACACACTCATACCTGTCCACAACGCGCGTAAGAAGAGACACAGTATAGGTTAAAATGTTTATTTCAACAACGTGCTCTAAGATACAGTACACGTGCCAGTACTATCAGCATAATGCATAAGGATAATATAATCAGCATAGTTACAACTCCATAGAATACAAACGGGGAAAGCATTTCATAAAGCAGTGGATATAGGGCTAAATGACCTTACCACCCTCCCCGTGCTAGTAGCTAGTTTATTATAAAAACAGAAGACCTCTGGGCTTTGACTAGCGAACCCCCATACCTCAAGATCTAGATGCAAGGTTTACATCATCAGACAAGCACAGCTCTTCTCTCTGGAAAGGTTTTTCTCCAAGTGTCTCTAAACGTGAAAATCACAATATTAAAAGCACCCGAATTTCTCCATGGCAGCTGTACAAAGTGTTATGTCTAGGTGCGAGGGACTGGCCAGATCAGCAAGAACAAGGGACGTTGTTTTTCGACCTTGTACATGTTGTGCAGACGTAGCCCAAAGGGAACAGGAGAAAAGGTGAAAGACAGAAATGCAGACAGTTCTAAAATAGCTGGGCAGAAGCAGAGGCTGGAAAAACAATGGCACAAAGTAACGTGTGCAAAAAAGGCATCATGGCAGCCAGGCCTAAGTCAAGATAGCAAGGCAGACCAGGAGGCCACAAACCCCAAGACACCCTCCCCTGGGCAGTCCATCGGCCAAGACATAGGACGAAGATAGAGTTCAAATCGACCGAGCAGAACAGAGTTTTCTGTTGTGGAGCAGTCCCCATGAAGGACAACGAATGGGAGAGGAAGAAAAATTTTAGAGTTTAAAAAAAAAAAATCCAGCTTGGCAGGTCACAGAGAGCGAAGGCCTTGTCAATCCAACAGAGTGTAAGTGCAGAAAAACGCCACACCTTCCAAGAGGACATCATTGGAATCGTCGGAAAACAGCGACGTCATCCAGTCCAATAAATCAAAGCTGCAGGCATGTTCCTCGCAGGAGGGAGCAGCGAATAGCAATGTGGGACAACTTGCGTGGTACTCAATATAACTTTGTTGTAGGAGATGCTGAGCAGCCGCCCAGATATCGCATTGTGCCAAAATCCCCAGTGCAGCCACACGCACCATGTAGCCTGCAGCGGAACAGTCCCGTTCATGGGCCTCTAAGGGACCCACCAACTGAACAAAATCCGGAACAGACAAAGACGTATTGGAGAGGCAATAATCCATGGTCCACGAGAAAGGACATCTGATGCAAGACATCACAGGTTGCACGCAAGTGAAATACGCAAAGCGAAAGGAAAGTGTATAGGACACACTCAGTGTCGCCAACGGCAGGACGCCGAAGCCAGCAAGGATGCACTCACGTAGCATCTGGAGACGACCCGGGTCTAGAAGGGCCCAAAGAGGTGCAGCCATTGCGTAGTAAATAGACCAACAGCAGTATACCAGCCGCTAAGGCGAGGATCAACGGAAAGCCACCAAAGACGCTGGAAAAAATGGAATGAATAAGAGCCGGTATTACACCAAAAATAGTCTGAAAAGAGGTCACAAGGCCAGAGCCCACAACTTTAAAAAAGTGCACCAGACCTTCAGTGCGTGATGCATTAAAAACACGGTGAATCAGTTCACCGAAATGTTGTGGGAGGTTAGTGTTCAAAAGGGCCTGTATTTCTCTGTGGGTACTCGCCACCTGGAGAATGAATGTCTCCCGGGCGGATGTGAGCATAACCTCCTGGTTCAATAATAGCGCCTTTATTCTGCTCAATTTATTGAAATCCGCCTTCAGAGTAGGAATGGAAGGCCAAACGGAACTATCTATGATGTCGTGCGGGGGAGGAAAAAGCACATTTTTGCAGCAGACAACCTTGTGTGAAACTGTAACAATATAGGGAATGCCGGCCAGCATGCCACAGCAGTCTTGGTTATTCAAAAGAAGATAGCTACCATTAGCAAGCACAGTGAAAGTAGGAGAAATAGCAGGAGCAGGAATACCCTTTAACACACAAGCAAGATTCGGAGCCGAAACGTTACAAGCTCCGTGCAATTTAATGTGTTTGCAAATAAGGGAATGACCCACAGTAGAATCGCATGACTCCCCCGTGAGAAAAACTTCCTTCCCATCTCTAAGGCATTTATACATGAAAGGCAGGGACCACAGCTCATGCAGGAAGGCACTGCCCAAGGGCTGGAAACGGCCCACAGGATAATGTTTCATGCACAAACTAAATTCAAACAAGGAAAAAGGTAAGGCGATAACCCCATGCACTAGCCACACGGCAGAATCCAATTCCGCCACCGAGAATGGTAAGGGCTCTATTTTCTCGATATGTAACAGAGTGTATGCTGCATCCTTCATGGACATGAACTGCTGTTTGTCAGTTAAATTAAAAGGCACAAATAAGGCAGAGGTGTTCAAAAAATGCCAAGGAACTTTACCCAACTTCAGGGTTTGTAAAGTCCATGCAAACTGCATAACTGAATGCAATTGATTCTGCCCATGATATAACACAGAAACATCATCTTGTACAATATCAACAACAGAGGACACAATATTCTCTAACGTGTAAATGCGGGAAGACAGGGTATTAATACTATTGTCAACAACAGCAAGCACCTTTAACAAATTTGCTTGATCTATTTCCCGTAGACGGGAAGCAGCTTCAATTTGCGAAAGCTTCCAGAGTTCATTATAAGTTTCATAAATGAATCTCTTAGGTCGTGGGCCACGAGGCCCCAGAATAAAGTCGGACAGATCAATGTTGCCTGATAGGAGGGATAAATGTTGTTTAACAGAATCTAGGGAAGAGTGCTGCAACCACTGTTTACACAATTTACCAACAGAATATGTTGTTACAGTACGAGAGTCAGAAAACCTTGGATCTGGCCTATCCTGTTTGTAACCCGGAACTGAGTCATGAAAACGCAGTTGGCAGCCATTAGAGGCGATGGGCCAAGCCAACCAGGGTGACTGAACAAGCGTAGAGACATTAAACGAATTGTTTTGAAAAAGAGCCTGCAAATTTTGAAGGGACATATTGAAATGCAAGCTCCCATTGGGAGGGGAAGCCAATGCAGGAATGGAAGGTGCATTCAATTGTTTGGAAGTAGCCAAACCCCAGCACGCAGTTTGATAGATGGTATTATTCAGAAATAAAATCTGGGCCGGGATAAGGCAAGCACGGTGCAAGGCTTCGGTGCCCTCTACCTGCCATGGTTTGGAGCCCCAGATTGATTTCAAGTAAACAGTGTCCTTCCAGTATTCATAACCACCCACAGCTAAGGCGCTCAAAAAGGAACCCGAATAGAGCAATTTGGTGTGGGTCAACATGATTTTCTGATTGGATGGAGCGTTTAATTTAAAAGAATAGGACCCAGGGTTCGATCTATCAAAGTCTGTGAAGTAAGTAAATTTATTTCTAAGAGTTTGGGAGCTACCTGGTAAAGGGGTCGGACAATGCTCCCATTGGGTGTAGTTAAAAGGACCACGCAGTGCACTTGGTTTATGGACAAAGTGGTTGCCCCAATGCTGGTAACAATACAAATCGGCATAACTTGCAGAATTCATGTACAAATCCTCAGCATTAAAAGCAGCATAATATGTCAAATCAGTAAATAAAGCTTCAACTGCATACACATCCCAATCGTCAGAATGAATATTACTTTTTACGACATCACCCATTGAAACACGAAGGACATTTGGTACATTAATAATTTCGGTTGGTCCATGAATTTGGAAGTTTACCGCATCCCAAACGATGCCATCAGCGACTGGAAAAGCTGAAATGTTCACAAATGTGTGGTCTCGCTTCATGATGTGAGATGAAGAATGTGGAGCCAAAGTTCCAGTGACACAGTTCACTGCAGAGCGTTCTGGTAAATAGTGACCATTGATGAGCAGAAAAAACACTGTGACAAAACCAATGGACATGAACAAAAAAATCAGGAATAGCACCAACCAGATGTATGTCCAGGGGGCAATCAAAAAATTGTCTCTGAACCAGGATACAAGAATGCTGAATTTGGACGGGACAAGTGATGAGGTGGAATCTGAGTCAAAGGAATAACGTGTTGGGCTCAATGGCGTTGTTGGTAGGTGTGCCACTGACTCGTTGGCGGGGTAGGTATACTCAGACTCGTCGTTGCAGGGGGAGTCCGGGTCATCGAGTAAGCAATCAGGCAAATCTACCATCTCAATAGCAACATCAGTGACCGTTCGGGCCGGAGGGCCACGAACATTCGTCCGGGAAATGACAGGACAAGAGACCGCTGGTGTAACACTATTCAGGATCGGCCAGATGTTGTAGCTTGACATTTTCCACTGAGATGTATCTGTTCTCTTTGCGACCAGGAAGCGGTGGTAAGATGAAAGCCCAGGACTGGAACTGGTGTACGATAAGAGGGGCCGAATTCTTTTTTGTTCTCCACCTTCTCTCGAACCAGATCTCCAGCAGGCAACCGGAATCTGCAGCGCCCCGTCTGTGGCTGAAGGTAAATGTGCAATCGCAAGTTTGTCTCGGGCTTCTTGTAAGTCCTGTAACATAGTAGAATGGTTATCTACATCAAAGATGGCAGATTGCGCCGCCATGTCTAGACCATCAAGGTCAGGCACAAACATTCTTATGCCAAAGAGCATTTCGTATGGGGTCCGCCCACCCAGAGGTCTTCTAGGTAGATTATTAAGTGCACGTTGTACGGTATACAAGTGGGCCAGCCAGTTCCTGCCAGTACCTAAGACTCTAGCTGTCAAGGATTGCTTTAAGTCACGGTTCATTCGTTCAACAATCGAGTTGCCCTCAGGCCGATACGGAGACGAAAATTTCACCCGCACCCCCAGTGAACCCATAGCGTCCTTGTAAGCCTTAGAGGCAAACGCTGGACCTTGGTCAGAATGGAAGGTGCCACAGGCGAAAATTCCCACAAAGACACGCAAATCCCTTATGACATTTCGAGCGTCAGCACTTCGTTGTGGCCAAACCCAGATGAAACGTGTGCACGAATCCACTGCCACTAAGATATATTTATAGGCAGTGTCTGAAGAAAATGGACCGCAGTGATCCAGGTAAACACACCCGAAGGGTCTGTTAGAAATGCAGAGCTGGGTCTGTGGTGGCCGTGTAACCGTAAGGCTTAATCTGCTGACAAACGTCACAAGAAAGCACATAAGTACGGGTTTCTTTGTATAACCCACGCCACCAGTATCGCTGCTGCAATATGGAAACAGTCGCAGACACTCCAGCATGAGCCGAAGCCATGCCTTCGTGTGCTGCCGTTATCAAGGAAATTCTGCGGTCCACGTTGGGAATCAGCCGATCACCAACGTAGGGTATTTTTACATAAGGAGCCTGTTCGGGACCTAACTGATAAGAATATTTGGAAGGAAAACCCCTAGGGTAATTAGCACCTTCCTTTGTTGCAGCAATAGCTGCTAAAATATCAGTATCAATTTTAGACATGGATCTGGTAACCGCTGCGACTGAGCACGTGACTACTGCTGATTTGGCAGCTTCATCTGCCAAACCGTTACCGACAGCGTGTGCGCCCACACGCTGGTGGCCAAGGGTGTGAACCACCTGTGTGAGGGGCAGACGTTGTTGCAAATCTGCCACTCGAACCCAAAGCATTTTATGCTTAATTGTGCTACCTTTAGCGTCTCTGTAGTCGTTTTGCGACCAAAAGAACAGATTGTCATTGTAAGACTGAACACAGTAATAAGAATCGCATACAACTAGAGTTGTCACATCCGGATTAGCGAACTCAAGTGCGAGCACCAATGCGCGCAGCTCGGCCAATTGTGCAGTACTGTCTCCTAGTGCCTGAGTATGCACTACAGTTGATTTGAACTTTCCGTTCACAAAGGTACCTGCAACAATAGCACATGCTGCTGAATAAGCATGCTTGGAACCCGTGGCCGGTTGTGCCGAACCATCGGTATAGATAACACATTCGTATTCCTCAAGCGGTAACAAAGACAGAGGAGGAGGAGGATGAACGAATTCATACTGTAAAAACTCCTGAGTCTGAAGAGAAGAATCAAAGATAAAAGTGACATCCGGAGACGTCAAAGACGTTGCCCATTGTATCCAACGGGGGTGCAAAGCTTTAGAGTTCGGAACACTTGCCCTTGTCACTGCCTCCAGGGCAGGATATGGTGTTACCACCAGAATGCGTTTTCCCTGTGCCAGTGCGCGTTCCTTTAGAATCGCCATTGCACTGCAGTCAGAACTTTCTCCACAGACGAAAAACGCATTTCTGCGGAAGTGTAAAGATGTGACTTGTATGCGATGGGTACTGTGTCACCTTCGTTAAAGGTTAAGTACGTGAAACCCACTGCCCCTGGAATTATTCGAATCACCAGGTTTGTGCGGTTATCACGGGTCAACAAGAATTTAGACTCAAGAAGGTCTGTCTGCAAAGATTGCAGAATGGAGGTATGCTCCGGAAGCCAGCATGACTTCGAAAAGTTAGGTTGTATCAAGGCATACAGTGGCTTGATACGCTGGGCATATTCGGGAATGTAAGTACGCCCGAAGTTCAGAAAACCCAGTAAAGACTGAAGTTTCTTCAGAGTAGTAGGAGGGCACAAAAGTGCACATTTCTCTATGAAATGGGGGCTAAGCCCTTACCTTCATTGTTGAGCTCATAGCCCAAAAACAAAACGGTAAATTCAGCAATGTGAGATTTGGCAAAGTTAAACTTGTAACCTAAAACCGCAAATTCTAGAATAATGCGGTCCACTCGGGAAAGATGCGGGAATAATTTGTCGTCTGTCAGATAAATGTCATCGACGTACGAACATGCATCTGGGTCTATGCCGTCTAACAAAGAGACAACACGGGCAGCGAATACGCCTGGACTGTTCATGTAGCCCATAGGTAAACGCCGGAATTTGAATAATTTACCACCGGAGGTGAAAGCGCTCCATTGGCTACTCTCCGGGGCTAAGTTGTGCGTGTAGAATCCATTGGATAGGTCAAGTGTAGTTTTATATTTTTTACAAACAAGACTGTCTACAAGCGCAGAACTATGTGTGTTTTGCACCGCAAAGGTCCGACAATGTGAGTTCAAATGTCGGTAATCCAAAACCAAGCGGTACGATCCATCGGGTTTAGAAACCGCGAAAAGGGGATTATTCATCGGTGACACGCATGTTTCAATCACTCCCTGATATTCTAACTGAGGCAGAATTTCGGAAACGGGACCTTTAGCTTCCTGTTTGATGGGATATAGGGGTTGTGGCTGTGGCAGCGACCGCAAAGGTATTTCATGGGGGGGAGAGTCTTTATCCCAGCCCATTTGGTTGCGGTATAACGCTGGAGCCAGGGACACAGCCCACTCAGCTGCAAGAGCCTCTGCTTTGTCCTTTGGGACATGACGAGAAAAGCTCGGAAGGATTACCTCCTCCCCTTTACGCGCAGCAAGTACGAATGGGGGCAGCCAATCCGCATCTGCTGACAAAATGTCGTACGAAGAGGTCAGATTTTCCCAAAAAATCCCTTTTATAACACGCTGTATATCACCTTCGATTTGAATTACAATATTATATAGTCTGTCAGGGGGAGCCACTCTGGTGTCTGCTGTCTCGACAGTAATGAATGTTTCAGTTGCTGTCGCCTCCACATGAGGACGTAGCGCCTTCCGCACTATGGTAACTTCCGCGGCGCTGTCTAGGAGGGTCACTGCCCACGTCCAATTCAGGAGTCTCGTTCTCACCGTCTGTGGCATATCTCGCTGTTACAGCGGCAACTTTCTTCTTCTGAAACTGTGGGCGAGAGCGTTGAAAGTCCTCTGCTTTTCCTCTGACCTGTTGTTGAGGTTGGTCTCGTCCCTGTGGAGCCTCTCGACCCCTTCCTCTATCCTGTCGATCTCCTCCACCAGCCTGCGAAGTTGTTGGTGCCTGTGAAGAACGAGGAGAGCGCGTATCAGGGACTTGAAATCTCTCTGGAGATTTAATTCTCACCCTATCGCGCAAATCATAAGTGCGTTCAGAAGAAACGGAAACCGGGGATGCGCCTCGCGACCCCGGCTTCTTCTGTTGCTTACCCTGTTTTTTCAACCTCCAGCTCTTTTTAGTAAAAACTGGTTTCTCATCTTTCTCAGATTGAGTTTTTGGTTGTTGTTGCGATTGTGTTTGCGATTTAGCAAAAGGCTTAACTCCCAGGCTATTGCGGCCAATTGTTTTGTAAGCCTGAGCAATAATTTTTGGTTATTCGCGCGGCTTATCCGGATCTGGGACCAAAGCATTAGCTACTTGAAAGTTCACTGCATCGCCCTTGACATTCGCAAGGATCAAATCAGCTACTACGTCGAACAATCCCACCAGTCTCATCCCTAATTCCACAGCCGCTTCAGGGCCATGTTCATCCTGCACTAGTTTAATTACAGAGGGGAGAACCGTCATGGAAGGAGTGCCGAAACACTTCGCATATACCGCCGCGAATACCCTGCCCCAGTTGTTGCATTCTGCCAACTCGGGGATTAAGTCTTTTGGCAAACTAATCGTCAATATCCTGTGTTTTTCCACGGGAGAGGTATTTGGAAAAACTGCCTCCAGCTGGTCAAACTTCTCTGCAAGCCAATAAGGAAAATCATCCTTATTTTGTGGGCGCTTGCCCATCACCGAATTCACCATGACAGGACTTATGGTTACACCGCCTGCACCAGCTGGATGGGCCGCAACTCCAGGAGGGGCTCCCTGGATGTTGCCTGTAACATACTGTACTAAAGCTCTATGCACTCGTATCAAAGACGAATGCATATCACGCAGTTCAGCGACTGCCACCGTCATATAACGCGGATGTGGGGTATACCCGGCCAAAACAGGCCAAGTGGCCCCGTCAATGGATAAGGGGCCTAAACGAACCGCGGTAGTCGGTTGGGGGAGGGCGCCATCAAACCAAACACGGTGTTGCCAAGCCGTGAGCGGTACTTCAGGATTCCTATACGGTCTATAGTGATTAGGAACAACGGTGGCTTCATATGCATGGAACAAATTATCGTTCGAATCCACCGCCGGAAAGGTGACCCAAGAGTAAAACACTTCAAAGTGGTAAGCTGGATTTGCTTGTACCACAAAGATCAGATCGACACCCGCGTCAGGCACTCCATACACTGTTAAGTGAGCCCGGAGCGCTGCGCGGCTATGTGCCGCAATTTGAACAGCCATTTTAGGCTCTAATTTTCCGACAACCTAATGTAAGGTAGCACAATATAGGGTATTAGTTAAGAAACCTTTTAACAACTTCAAGCTTGAAAGAACCTATAAAAACGTCAATATAGGAGGTATCACCGTCACACACGCTTCCGGAAGCGTCTGCAAGGGGAGTTGTGGACAAGCACAAACACTACTCAAGCGTCTCGCAGATAAGCAGCCCACTCGTTGGTTGCGCCATGTTGTAGGGATTCTGCACATACACAGAGCTATGCACAGGATCATAGGACCTCGGAATATAGTGGTGAGCCAACCATAATCCTTAGCACCTAAAACCCCAACCCGACTAGCTGTAGCGTCTCATTAGCACCAATGATTAGACAACCCAGAGCACGGTATCTCTCTCTCAGGACTCGCAGTAGCAAGAACACCCTTTCATCACACACTCACACCTGTCCACAACGCGCGTAGGAAGAGACACTGTATAGGTTAAAATGTTTATTTCAACAATGTGCTCTAAGATACAGTACACGTGCCAGTACTATCAGCATAATGCATAAGGATTATATAATCAGCATAGTTACAACTCCATAGAATACAAACGGGGAAAGCATTTCATAAAGCAGTGGATATAGGGCTAAATGACCTTACCACCCTCCCCGTGCTAGTAGCTAGTTTATTATAAAAACAGAAGACCTCTGGGCTTTGACTAGCGAACCCCCATACCTCAAGATCTAGATGCAAGGTTTACATCATCAGACAAGCACAGCTCTTCTCTCTGGAAAGGTTTTTCTCCAAGTGTCTCTAAACGTGAAAATCACAATATTAAAAGCACCCGAATTTCTCCATGGCAGCTGTACATAGTGTTATGTCTAAGTGCGAGGGACTGGCCAGATCAGCAAGAACAAGGGACGTTGTTTTTCGACCTTGTACATGTTATGCAGACGTAGCCCAAAGGGAACAGGAGAAAAGGTGAAAGACAGAAATGCAGACAGTTCTAAAATAGCCGGGCAGAAGCAGAGGCTGGAAAAACAATGGCACAAAGTAACGTGCGCAAAAAAGGCATCATGGCAGCCAGGCCTAAGTCAACGTAGCAAGGCAGACCAGGAGGCCACAAACCACAAGACAGCACATGGTAATAGAAGGCACTGAAAAATTACAACAATTGCAGAAAGAAGTTGACATCTTGACGGCCAAGTTAGATGATGCAGAAGGCCGCTCTAGCAGCAATAATGTGCGCCTGATAGGAGTTCCGGAAAAAGTCGGGGGACCCTGCCCTGAACCGTTAGTGGAGAACTGATTGTTGTCAACTGTGCTTGGTGGGAAGTTTCAAATTTCTTTACAGCACTGCTGTTGCAGTGGTAAAGAAGTGTGATTGATCCCGATCTGTCATCCTGAGCTTTGCCAAGAAGAACAGTGCATAAGGCGTTGTAGGTGGTTCTTCACTGCACCCTTGAACTTTTGAACTTACCCCCAGCTCGTCACACTGGGAATTTAGGGTAAGCAAACTTTAGATAGATGCTCACTACTCTTCTGCAATGTGATACAAATGGTAGCCAGGCGTGATATTACACAATGATGGGTAAGGGAGAATGCCACAACAGTGGAAACATAGGAAGCGCATATGGGGGACGCCACTGGGGATGGTAGTTAGAGGACAAAATATGGGTGAATATGATCCACCATACAACTACAGTTGATCCTTTCTATGATTGCCTGACAAGTTCACTCTCTGATTGGGTGATGCATTTGTGCACTATTGTTTGCTCAATAAAGCAGAGCATTAAAAAGAAGATTTATCAAATCTAGACAGGCTTCACTTGCAGCCTTTCCAAGATGCAAACGTTTTTTGTGGTACATACTGCCAAGCTCTGGGACTCTGTCACAGGAAGAATTACAAAACCTTTGACAACACCTGGATCTGTTTCCAAACATCCTACCCTAATACAAAACAAGCATGGAGATGCCCTATAAGTTGATACCAATAAATCTGACTGTGAAGATCAGGAGGAGGTGGCATGTAACAACCTCTACCACTTCACGGATGTGCGTGAGCGGGGCATCGAATCTGCAGTGACACATATGCTGCACCCCACTGGTCCTCACGCATGACACAAAATATTCGCATTTCAAACACACACTCTACCAACCATACATGCCAAGCTGGGCTGCCTCATACCTGACAGCCCAGGACAGCATTCTGCAGCATCATGAAGAAATATACAAAAGTAACATTACAACACATTACTCACACCATTCAGGATTGTTTGATTTAGTGCGGAAGAAACTGCCAGGAAATGTAGCTGAGGTACAATGCAGAACTGTGAGTCAATAAAAGTAGCAGGGGTTCAGGTTTTTTTTGGAGGGGCAGTCATAAACTGAGTATCTGAATTACATATCCGAAGTCCTGAAGTAAGGCAACACCGGGTGAATGAGGTGTGAGATGGAAAGTAGCAATGTGTGGTATTTAGGAACAATATCAGAAGAAACACGTAAAAGTGATTTGTAAGATTAAGGGAGATAATAGCACTCAATGAGATACAGAGCCAAGAGCAGCACTGAGTAAGATTTTGAAGAGATAAAATAAGCCACAGACCTATGGGAGAGGTAGTAGTAGTTGGGTTTGGGAGGTGCAGAATCTTTAAGACTATAAAGAGTAGGAAGAGTTGGTGATATGTGCAACGGCTTGTGAGATGTAGGAGCAGATCAGAAAGCACCAACATTGGGAAAGACAGTGCAAGTCACTGAAATATAGGAGTGGTAGGGAGGGTAGAGAGATGTGAGTGATGTGGTAATAGTCAGTGAGATTTGAAGCATTAATAGGGTTGGGATTCAGTGAAATGGTAGAGAAGAAGAAATCAGAGGAATTTTGAAATGTAGATGTATCTGAAATGAGTTGCAAGTGGTATTAAGAATCACTCAGATTTCGGAAATATGTCAATGTGACTTTAGAGAGGAAGAATCAGTGGGTTTTGGAGAGGTATCACGAGCCAGTGAGACTTTGAAAAGGTAGCAGAAGTCTGTAAGACTATGCGAAGGTGCCAGGTGTAATTCAGATATTATGGAGCAACCTAGAGTCAAAAACATGTTGAAAAGGTAGTAACGACTTCTGCAAGAGGTTGCAGGAGTCCGCGAGAATCGAGGAAGGTCAAAGGAGTCGGTGAGGTATTGGAGAATTGATGGGTAGTTGTGGGGTTTTGGCTGGGGTAGCAGCGGGCAGTGAGATTTGCAGTGCCTCATTCACTTTCTGAACACGAGTGTCTGGAGCACTACCTGCACAGAAGCACCACTTCCTTCACCCTGCCTGTCTGAATACAATACACAGGAACACCTTACCCTTGGGTCTGGCCTTCACCTGGGCCCCTTGGCTACTACTTAATGGATCATTTTTTAGTATTTGACACTGCTGTTACATCTTTAATCTCGGAAATGGCAGAGGCCTGGAGTGTAGGAAAAATTGTGAAACCTCTGTGACTCCTAAACTGCATATAGCCTGCTTTGGGAAGTAGCTCTACGCCATAATCATGCCCGTGGGCTGGGGAAAGATTCTAAGCACCTGAGAGGGAAGCCATCCTTGCTGGAGTCATTTTACAGTTATTAACCTGCAGCGCACTTCTAAGCTGTCCCTGGGAGCTTTCAGCATCATGCAGAACTGGGTGAAGCATCCCTCCTGACGTGACAGCTCTTTTACCACCACCTCGCGAGTGATCTTCGAAACCGAGCTGAAAGCCCTTCTCCTTCAAAGCCATTTTGGCTAATGACATCATAGTTTCCGCTCCCAAGGATCATGCTCTCTCACCTATATGGCATAGCTGTTGACCATGCCCCGGTGATTTATTTAGGACTGGGAGAAATTTTAATCATGCCGGAGTAATCGGAGTAATTTTAGCAACTACTCTTGTGATGCGAAATTACCCTAACTATGCTATTACGCCAGCTGATTAATAAAGAGTCATTTGGGGCAAAACTCCTACCACAGGAGCACAGGAACAAGGAACTAAGAGAGAGGGAACAGCTGCTGGCTACTGCGGTTCATGTCCTGCAGCATTTAGGGCTATTTTCTTTGCACAAAATGCTTCCTTTGGCCCATTCTGAATGCCAGGGTGCATTTTCACTAAGAAAATAGCTCTAAAAGCTGCATTACACTTCTCGCACAATTGCGCATAATCATGAGAAATGTTACTGTCATTTTGAGTAATTACATTAGAGCGAATTACACCAGCTATGCCCACTCCTAGATCTATCACACTACCTCCGTTGCATTAGACCCTACGTCTAACTAGGCACCAGTTGACACCCTTTCACGGCTACATCTTATACTACCTACTTCTTCGACCAGTTGTAATTCTGTGCCCAATGTAACTGTCTGCTATCTTGCCATTTTGCACCTTATGAAATGATCTATGTTTATTAAGCAAACAGTTGTAAAGCTATAAAGCGTACATTTGTAATTCTGTGCTTTGTTCAATGATCTGCTATTTTGTACCCTTGGACTTCATGTAATGATCTTTGTTTATTTGTCACTGTAAAGCACTCTAGCACCTTTGGATAAAGTCTGCGCTATAGAAAATGCATCAATAAATAACCAAACAAATACCAGACACTCCTCACTTCCACCCTGCTACATCAAAAGAGTATCTTCCACCCCTGCTCCCATCTCCTTTAGCCACCAATGCGGGGTTGTAACAACGACGGTGTGAGATTGGACAGCTTCTCATTGCAATACTTTGAAAAACACTGCTTCAAATACCATCTGCAAGTGAGTCTCTGTTTTCTGGTTAATTCTGCACAGGTTGTGTTGGGTAATGCTTTCAATTAAGTACCTGAGGAACACAGCAGATGTTGGCCACTGCCAGGGTGCCATTTGAAGGAGCCAAGGTTTCTTTGCAGCTATTGGAGACCAAACTCCCATGGTAGGATACCAAATCCGCCTCAGAAGAATGCAAGGCTGAGCGCACCTGCTGGGATTCAAATCAGTGACCATGGAGTCAACAGAGATCTCTTAAGTGGATCCATTAGACTACTGGGTTGCCAGACTCGGCTGAAAGGCCTCTCACATTGTTGTTTTGCTCTTTTTAGGCCTCGCTTGAGACATCGCATGCACTGTTGCTTGTGAGCCATTTTGTTTAATTTCAGGGGGTTTAGACTCCACCAGTTGCTTACCATTGTTTAGCTTCATCGACGGCCTAATTTGCTTGCTTCTCTTTGATCAGCACATGCTGGCTTCATTTCTTCTTACTGTGTTTTTCCCTCCCCTGGAGCATAACCCAAGGACTGTTTCCTTGCCTAGCATCCTTCCACTGCTTGTGCTGTGGGAGTTACTTTTTTGTTTTTATTGGAGCACTCTGTGTGAGGGCATGTGTCTGTTGACTCTGTAACTTGCACCCTCCGTCCCTATTTCCCCTCCATACGCCCTCCCCTGTGTGTTGCCGCACACCCCCTACTAAAAAAAGCACTATGATGTGGCCAGTGCTGGCCATGTCATAGCACCTCCCCCCCACACCCGCCCTACCTGTTTCCCCCATACACCCTCCCTCTTGCTGAAACCGCCCCCATCACCTTATCATAGTGCTTTTGTTGGGGGGCCTTTGTTCACACCAAAGTGAATAGTTAATTGCTTCATGTAATGGCACAATCTTGGTAGTTTTGGGTGCACCCTCTTCATCTCAGTGAGCCCCATCGAAGCATTTGGACTTCACCTCAGTTGTCCACCTTGTAAAAATACTAGCTTTGTTAAGACATATCTAAATATCACAAGCTATCTTTTGTGCCTTCCAGTTTCCTTTAAAACAGGTCCTGATTATGGCTGATAAATTCAAGTGTGTCAATTCTGTTGGTCATTACAAGTTATGGTCAGATCTTTCAATAATTTCAAGAATAATTTTCTCTTCCTCCTCTGATCTGTTGCGACTCTCCCACCCCTAGTTCATGATGTTCCTCTCCCTCCCTCCCCCACCCCGCAGTAAACAAGTTCACGTTTTTATTAAAGATTTAGATCTACAATGAGATCAACAATTAAAGGACATAAAGATTTCATCACTCAATACATTTGAGGGAAAGAAAAACAAATTGATTTCAAGGCTCATTTCACCTCTTAATACATTTTTAAGAAAGAGTTAATAAATTTAAAGAATTTACAACATATCAGTTAATTTACTGGATAAGACAATAGCCGCTGCTTTTGTTGTTTTAGTCCCATTTTTTTTTATAAAAAGCAGTTGTAAAAAATTACGTCAGAGTGATTTAGAACAGGACACACAAATAAAACATGCTCTAGCGTTTGTACAGCAACATTACATAAAGTGCATAATCTGTCCTTCCATTTTACACGCGGCCAAGCATCAGTCCCACTAACAAGAGGCAAACACTTTAGCCTGCACAGTAATATGCATCTGCGAACACTGTGATCTAAGTTCCAGCTTAGGTAAGCTTGAGGTACCGCAACTCAACAAAACCGAATTACTTCACATAACATCTGCTTCTTACAACATTTAGGTTGGAAATAGCTCAAATTTTGTAAGACTTCCTTATTGAGCCTAAAGTGCCTAAATGAGCATTGAAAATTCGTTATCAAAGTGCCATCCCCTTTTGAATAAACATGGCCAGCGGTGGATGCGTCATAGCACTTTTTCCCACTCACCCTGCATCCCTGTTGCCCCACATACTCCTTCTCCCTGTTATCGCCCTCCTCCTCCGCCATGCAATAAAAACGGGCTAAGATGCGTGCAAAGTTGGCGAAGTCATAGTTTTTTTTTAGTTTTTTTTACTTCTTATGTTTTAAGCCATGTTGTTCCATAGGGTGGCTGCTGTGCATCATGGCTGAAAACAAAAGTGTCATAGCGCTTTTTATCTTTTTTACTTTCAACCATGCTGCACAGCAATCGCGCTGCTCTACAACATGGCTAAAACATTGACAAAGTCAACAGCTCTCCTAGATAAGACCTATTGGCTTTGCCAATGTTTTTGTTTTAGCCATGCTGCTTGGCAGTCACGCTGCTGTGTAACGTGATAAAACATTTACAAATGTAATAGCTCTTGTCTAGTAGGTGAGACCTCCTAGCTTTGCCAGTGCTTGTTTTAGATTACTCACAGTACACTGTATCTTCGGGACAGAGCTGTCTTCAAATGAACAGGGCATTCCTAGAATGGAAAGCTTCTTTCCAGAGGGAAGCAAGCCTGTATTCAGAATGGCAATGCATCTGTCAGAAACACAGAACAGTTTGAGACACAAGGTCCCCTTCGGAGAGGCATGACTCTCTTTGACATTGCAGGGATATTCAGAACTCGAGAGACTGTGCCTTAGGCCAGAGCTATCCTCACAACCAGAGACCTCTCTAAAGGATATGAGCCAATCGCTTTTTAGGAAGAGGATTATCTCCGAAATGTAGACCTCTCTTTAGAAGAGCATGTCTGTCTTTAAAAAGTGTTTCCTTCAGAAGAACGGGGCTCTCATCAGAATGTTGCCAACTGCAATGCATGTTTTGCAGCATTTCACTTTCTTTGGAAATCTTGATTTTTGAATGTCACTGAGCCTGTTGAGCAAGCCTTGGAGATTTTCTAAAACAGTGCCCCCACCCTCCACCTGTCAAAGAGATGCTGTAAAATGAAACATATAGTCTGTATTTTGGTACGTCAGAAATCTAGCACTGAGCGGTTCTAAACGCCCAAATGAACCCTTTTAAGCTCACCATGGACATGCGTCCTGGTTGCTACAGCCTCCCCTTTTTTCTCTATTAAAAATGGCGCATTGATCCAGCGGGTTACTAGCAACAAGCATTCATACACAAAATACTCACTTGGGCCCATACATTCATACTACGCTAGCAATTTCCGCTGGTGGGTCAGTTGGTACTCTTTATCAAATCCCTGCTACCAATTACCTACTGATTGAAGAGTAATGACTTACCGATGGACCCTTTGATAATTGGGAAATTTAAAATTAGTGACATTACATACAATTCATAATTTCAAATAATCACAAAGTCAAGAAGTTTTAAAATGTTTATCTAAAGATTTAGCAGAGTAAATTACAAAGCCACATAGTACTTGAATCAAATCTCAAGGAGGAAGCACAACAATGATTTATCGATTAATGACGGTCCCTTAGGAAAAGAGAAGCTAGAGCCAGCAGTGCAACTAAGGTTTGCATTTATATTTACCTAAGTGCGAGAACCAAACCCCTTGGCCAAGGAGTTGGAAAGATAGGACCCTGGAAGGATGAAGAGCAAAGACTCCTCCCGGATCAGGACAGGACCGGTGACCTCTCTACCCACGACGCCTGCGTCGTTCCCCTCTCTGGTACTTCGCTTCTCCTCGATTCTCCCGTTTCTTCCTTCTACTGGATTCCACCGCCCCCACCTCAGGACCTCTCTGGACAGCGGTTCAGTCTGCAATCGATCAGCCTCTCTGCTCCTTCAGCTGTGCTTAAGCTTGAATTTTAGCTTGTGCTTGAATGCTCTAATTTGCTAATTCTATATCTATTATACCCTTCTACGCCCATGTACATCCCCTTAATGTTGCTAACTTATGGGGCCACTACTTCTGATTGGACAGGGGGTTGATCCTCACACCATATCGATTTAATTTATTTCATAAGGCTCTTTGTTCTAAAATACCGCCCCTCAAATTTAATACATTGGCTTTATTTCCCACCCGTCTCATGACAAAGTTTGTGCCTTTTTCATGTACAATGTTACAATTTTATGAGGACATTCGTGACTATGACAATATAGGCCATCAGGTCGCGGCCTTGGACGACGTCCAGGTTGACTTCATCCTTTCCGCTCTGGGCAGTCTTTCAAGGAGCATGCGCAGAACCCACGTCATTCGAGTTTTCAATTCACCAACCCCAGGCCCAATATTTACGAACTAATAAAGTCAAAGAAGAAAATATTAAAATCACAAATAAAATGTTTCACTGTATACCCACTCTGTCTATTCTATTCCCATTTACTTATAAACTTATCCCCGCATTAATAGCGTTAGAATATTACAGTTTAAACAAAACATAAGAGCAAGCTGTAGCATGTGAGAACATATAGCAGCCATTTTAAATCACACTGCGCAGAAGCAAAAGTTTTCCCACCAAGCAAAGAAAGACGTCACACCACGTGATATGGCTGAGACATGCGCAGTAAAGTTCCCGCGTTTTAGCGGCCATTTTAGAATAAACAAGCGTTACTTATTAGTAAAGACACATAAGCAAGCTTCCTTCTAATTGTGTTTGTGTGTGCAATGGTTAGTATTAACAATACAACTTAATACATTAATACTTTAAGAGGATTGCATCCGAGCAAGTCTCATTTGTGAGTCCTTGCTCCATCAATCCCCTCTCTGATGGCGTTTCTGAGCCATCAAAAATACTACCCACAACCAAATGCCAACTTTTAGCATAATATTGTTTCTTTTTCATTTGTACACTTTCTACTTTTCACGTCTCCTTTCAGTTTCTTGTACAATTCACTTCTTAAATCTTCAAGTTCAATCTCATCAAACTTTCTCTTCTTTCCTTTTTCTGGCACAGTATATGATTCCTTCCTTCTATAACATTTGCACCACATTATTATTAAAAATACTATTATTGCTAACCCTGCTAAGGGTACTATTATTTGACCTATAAGTCCTTTCCCTATATTAGCAAACCAGGTACCAATTGACCTAATGCTAGTGGTCAACCTTTCCCATACACTATCAACTTCCAGTGGTTTTAGTTCTCCTTCAAGTTTAGTTATGTTCTGTATATACGTTCCAATTTCTGCACTTTTATCAGGAATGTAAGTGCAACAGTGTTTCGTCTTCAATAATTTACAGACTCCGCCCTCTTTTGCCAAAATAATGTCAAGAGCAAGTCGATTTTGCATAACCATAGATCTAATCGCAACCATTTCCGCATTAATCATTAGAAATCCTCCAGCAGTGTCAGTTGATAAACGATCAACAACTGTAGATAATTTACATATTTTCCTTGAATTCAGAATTACTCCCACTGCACCAAATATATCACCTAAAATTTCTAAAAAACTAGCTCTTTTTCTACGTGTTAATTCACTAGTATTTTCATTGCTGCCAGTGTTTCTTTTTACGTGGTATATTTTTGGAAATACTATTCCTAAATAGCAACTTCCATACCACCGTGCAGGAAGCCTAAAGTAGGCCTTATTCCCACATACATAATAGATTCCAGGAAAAACTGAATCTGTTCCTCCTTTAAGTCCCCAACCTCCAATAATTAAGAAATTATGTTCACATTCACTGGTACCGATGAAAATATTGTTATACTCTGTCTTTAACCTATGTAGACAAATTCTCCCTTTCTTTTCAAAATCTAGAGCCATAGCACCTTGAGCTTTGCCAGGTGTGTAACTACCCTCTTTCTCAGTCCAAGGTGCCAAATGAGCCTTATGCTCAGAATCTTTCTTTTGGAAGTCTTGTCTTCTACTCTCCACTAAATTCAAAAATACCTTTTCTTCTTCATGTAAAAAACATGTTAGATTGCTTCTATGTGCGTGTGTTATGTCTATTGACTTCATTGTTAAGAAAAACTCTCCCATAAACTGTGCATCTTTGCTACTAAGCACTGGATTCCTATTCTTTCGAATCGGAATTTCAGTAAATATCACATCTATATTTGAATAATAATACTGTAATTGTCCTGTTCTATAAAATAAACTAGCTAATACACTACATGATATGCCATAGGTCAATGGCAAATGATGATACGTTAACCCTTCTGCTACTGATTCAGATAATTTCATACAAACATAACAATTACTAACTTCCATAGTATCTACATATTGAAATAATAACTTTGTGAAAACATTTAAACTAGTGTCATTATCTGTTACTTCGTGATGTAATTCTGGTTCGTCTTCTGCCTTTAGTTCTACACTATTGCCTTTCACGTTGTCTGTTCTTTCCTTAGTTTAATTGTTAATCTTTCTATCTATTATCATAAGATAAGGAATTGCTACGATCACAACTAACCACACTATAAGCATCACTACCAGGTTGCATATGCATATAGCACAACATCTTTTACAACCTTTCTGCTTTGGTCTCCCAGTAACTCTATCGTCAGTCATTTTTGTCAAGGAAGATTTCTCTTCTTATCGTATTTTTCACGTCTTTTCACTTTCTCAAGGTGGTTCTATTTCTTTTTCAAAAGTCAGTTCTGCACTGGTTCCTTCGTCACCACTTTCACTTGATTCTGAGCTTTCGTAATCTTCGAGAATAATATCAGTCCAATCAGGACCTTTAAATTTGTTATTCACAAGTTTCAGTCTTTTGCTTCTTCGTTTTTCACTTTTATTTCTTTGTTCTGTTTGACTTGTTACTTCATTCACTTGTTCTGGATCTCCACTTCTGGTTGTTATGTGGTATTTTACTCTTTTGATGACGCTAGGCCAATGATCACCTTTTCTTGTTTTCTCTGTTTGTACTGCCTTTTTATTTCCTTTTTTATTTTTTTTATTTTTTTTAATTTATATATACCCAAATGTTTACACAGAATTTCATATATTATAGAAAAAATTAATTTTCAGAGTAAACAAATAATTACATTATAATAACCATTTCCATATATATACACTTAACAATAATATTTGATACAAAAAAACAAAACAAAAAATTAAAAAGGGTAAATAGAGAAAAATAAATAAATAAATAATAAACAACAGAAAAAAATACAGCAAAATCCTAGTTCAGATACAACCTGGGCCTGCACTGAAATAATTTATCAATCAGAAAGTCAAAAACACTAGGATAAATATTGCATGTTACAAACTTCAGGTGCAGAAAATACAGAATACACATATTATCATGCCCCAGCCTCAATTTACAACTCTATTCCACTACTGCTATTGATTTCTTGTCATCTCAATCCCTTCCTCCAGCTATCTAATGGTAACCATATTGCCTGCCCTAGTTTTCTTGCACCCCTCCCCTTACAGGTATAGAGCGCAATCTCTTGATTGTAGACTCCCATAAGCCGCGCTAGCCACAATGAAAAGGTAGGGGGGTCCGAATCTTTCCATCTTGCGGCTATTAATAATCTTAAGACTGCTGTACACATAAATAAGAAATAATTTTCTGCGGTATTCAAGCCAGCACTACTATCATAACCCGTTAACAACAATGTAGAGGATAGGTTAATGCTCCTTCCTAACAGCTTCTCACAAAAACTAATCACCTCCTTCTTTACGAGTAACAATCTATCACAATCAAAGAACATATGAACTAGCGTTGCTGGCCCTTGACCGCACCTTGGGCATCTATCATCTTCCCTCATACCCCAGCTAAACAATTTAGCTGGGGTAAAGTAGAGGTTAAATAACGTCTTATAGTGCTGAGCCTTGAGGCTTGTTGAGCGAAGAATTTTGCCTGCTATTAGCAGGGACATATACACATCTACATCCGGACCATGTAATTTCCCTGCCCATCCTGATTCAATTGCCTCAAGATCATCCTGGATACTTTTGAGCAAGAGGCCATAGATATTCCTAATCCTATTACCGCTCCCAGCTCCTAGCTCTATTAACGGAATTTTTCCCCCCGGGGATATCGTTGATCCTTGACCAATAAAGTACTCACGGATTTGAACATATTTAAAATATTGCCTGGGCGAAATTCCATACTCCTGCTGTAAAGCATTGAACGTGCGTAACTGACCTGCTTCAAACAGGTCGCCTACCCTTGTTAATCCTAGTTGCTCCCATTGCCTACCCATCACGTCATTAAAGGAATGTGGAAGATCTTGTGCATGCCACAATGAAGTATAATAATTTATTTTGGGAATTGTCATAACCTTCTGCACCTTTTTCCATACTTCCCAGGCGCTATACATAACCTTTGATCGAAGCTTCTTAAAGTAGCTTGGTTTGGTCTGACGCATGAGCACCCCTTTAGCACCCTTCCCAATGATAAGTTCAAATATAGTCGGGATCTTATCCTCCTCCATATCTTGGCTCAGAGGGGAGCTGAATAGAATCGACATCTGGTGAAGTAGACAAGCCCAATGATAGAATCCGATATTAGGAATTGCTAGCCCACCCTGAGATTGCGGAAGTGACATGTATTTTAGAGAGCGTCTGACTTTCCCATACTGCCAAATAAACCTTGAGAAGATACTTTCCAACATTTTTAGGATTTCTAAATCTATCATAAATGGGATAGCGCGAAAGAGGTACAAAATTTTCGGCAGCATCGTCATTTTAAGGACATTTCCCCTTCCAATTATTGACAGATGCAGTCTATCTATTCTTCTCAAATCCGCAGTAATAGTCTTAATCATTGGCTCGAAATTGATTTTTAATATTGTGTTAATTGCCGAGCTAATACTTACCCCAAGATATGTAGCATTCTGTAAACACCTTCGGTCATTAAAATCTAAATTATTAGTACAGACAATGAGAGTCTTGTCTACATTAAGGGAGTAGCCTGATAGCTGCCCAAATTCCTTTGCGATAGCAGTAGCTTCTTTAATCGCATTAGCAGGATTCGATGTTAAAATGGCAACATCGTCTGCATATGCCAATATCTTGGTTTCAAAACCACTGGAAACTACAGGTTTGATTGTCTGGCTCCTTATAAGTTTTTCTATCAGGGGTTTATATATAGGGCAAACAATAAGGGGAGCAGGGACAACCCTGTCTCGTCCCCCTTGATATAGCGATATTATCTGAAGTCTCCCCCATCATACGAAGACGAGCCCTGGGGTTAACATACATTGCCCTTATTGCCCTAACTATTCTTGTTCCAAAACCTTTTTGCTCTAACAACCTCCATAAAAAAAAACATGCCACCCGGTCAAACGCCTTTTCCACGTCGAGGAGGATCATGGCCATCCGCCCCCCCGTTGCGGCCTGGATATTGAATAATGTTATCACCCGTCTAATATGATCGGTCGTTCCCCTACCGGGAATGAACCCGTGTTGCCAGGGCGAAACCAGGCGGCCAATGATCCTCCCCAACCTGTTAGCCAATATCTTGGAATATAATTTGGTGTCTGAATTAATCAGGGATATGGGCCTGTATGATGATGGATTATCTGGTGGTTTGCCTTTTTTGAGAAAAATAATGATATCGGTCTCCCTCCAAGATTCCAGTACCTGTCCACTGTGTTGTATCCCTAAAAATAAGTCTAGAAGTAAGGGGGCTATCACCTTCTGAATCTGCTTGTAAAGCTCTAACGGGATGCTGTCAGGCCCGGCTGCCTTCCCTGATGGTAGCTCCTGCAGCCCTGCTAACACCTCCTCCAGCGTGAAATCACTGTCCAGTTCCTCTTTAGTCTGGCTGTCCAGAAAAGGCCCTACCTCAGATTCTACAATGCTTGATATACCTGCTTGGGTTGTCCCTCCCTCTTCTTTATACAAAGACTGATAATACTCCTGAAATATCCCAAGAATATCCTTAGTCTCCGTATAGGTCTGCGCCTCCTTCCTAATAGCTACTATCCGATTTTTAACAGTCTCCTGCCTAGTTCGCAGTGCCAACAGTTTCCCTACTTGTTCACCTGTCTCATACAATTTGCTGTGTTGTGACTGATATATTTCTGCCGATTTCTGTGTGAGCCAGCTATTTATTTCTGCTTTTAGGGAGACCATTTGCAGTTGCGTACCTGTAACTTCTTGTCCCTGTGCTACCAAGGCTATATGATCTTCCTCTACCCTTGCAAGCTCTGCTAGCAATCGTTCGTTTTCTCGGCGATCCTCCTTTTTTTTTCGTGCAACAAAACTAATAGTCTCCCCCCTTAGGGCAGCTTTAAAGGTATCCCATACCATATTGCGGCGGGCGCTATATCTATTAATATCAAAAAATTCTTGAGCCCAACTCCTGATATATTCTATATAAAACTGGCTAACCAGGAGTTTCTTATCAAAGGTCCATTTATTATAATTCTTGTTGAAAGTCTCTACCTCAATATCAAGGACTAACGGATTATGATCCGAAATAACTTTCGGAATCTTTCTAACCCCAACCTTGTTAATGAGTAACTCAGATACAAAAAAATAATCAAGCCTCGTGCGTTTCTTATGGGGAAAAGAATAATAGGTAAATCCCGGATCGTTACCTCTTTTATTCCCCCATACGTCTATCAAGCCATGACTGTCAACCAGGGAAGATAAAGCTCTATACACCCTGGGCTTCCGCCCCAAATATTTTGTTCTACTACCTAGATTAACAGAAATATTAAAATCACCACAAATGATTAAAGGACCTGACCAGGTAGCTAATTCTATCTCGAGGTATTCTAGAATCTCGGGGTCATCTTGATTTGAGCCATAGATTGCACAGATGGTAACCCCCGCCTCTAGCTCAGCCATTGCCCAGCGCCCCAATATATCGGCTGACTTCCGTTTAGCTCCCCCTATGGTAGTCTTTACAAATATTGCTACCCCCCTAATGCTTGAAGTCTGAGATGTACAGGCCACCATGCTATAACCTCTCATATACATCAAAGTCCTTTTTCCCAGGGAACATGGGTTTCTTGTATACATAAAACATCTATATTATTCGTTCTAGCAAACTCGGCCAACATTATTCTTTTAATCCGATCTTTCAATCCCGCGACATTTATCGTACAAATATTTAACCTACCCATCTTTTCCTTGGTTCCTTGCACCATCCATATCTGCCTGCCTAGTCTTGATTACCTTACTCTTTTTACAACATTTTCTTTTTCCGTGAACCTTATGTTCAACTCTGGGTATATAAAGTTTATCTTGCTTTTTACCCCCTCTTCCCAACACCCCCAACTCCCCTCGGACCCCACCCCCCCCTGCTAGAATCCAACCCCTCCCCCTCCCTCGACCCCTTCACCCCTCCCCGAACACCACCCTGGTGAAGCGCTCAGACCTGTGTCTGTGCTTGTGATGATTGCAGCGCGACCGACTGAGGCTGCAAAAAAATTAAATAAAGATAAACAACTAAATAAATAAATATATATATACATATAAAATATACATACACATATATTTACATAATAGGCCTGTGGCTAATAATTCTATTGTGTGCCTAATTTAGCGTGTTGTTCCCCCATCCACCGCCCCATTTATATTTCATACAACATTATCAACTACAGTTCATTATTTCATCCGTATATTACATCCATCTGAACTAACTTCAGAAGCTTAGTCATGAACCTGATGATTTTGGTCTATCCAAATTATCCAGGAATTCTTTCGCCTTGATTTCCAAAGAAAGCTCCTCCCGCTTTGGGGACAGCTCCCGGGCCTGGATTCTTAGGACCCATCGCGTTGAGAGGCCAGGTCCGCCAACACCAGTCCGCTCGTGGTAAGTACTGCCTTACCAACCTTAAAACCAACAGGTCGAGCCTTAATCGATCCGCCCACATACAGCAGTGACAGGATCGAGAGCGAAGCCTGGGGGACATCAGTTTTGTTAATCCACGCTAAATGCGTCTACTTCCCATTGTGTACCGCAGATCCTTCACTCTGCACTTGCAGCCCTTCGGTCCGCGCTGCTACCGGCCTCCTAAGCGGCCGCCATCTTGCTTCTCCCACAAGAAGCAGCGTTCTCTGCCTTTTTATTTCCTTCTTCAGAAATTCTTTTGTTTTCTAGTTGTGGCACACTCTCCT
Organism: Calotriton arnoldi; assembly: GCA_963921515.1. NCBI lineage: Eukaryota > Metazoa > Chordata > Amphibia > Caudata > Salamandridae > Calotriton > Calotriton arnoldi. The sequence continues at coordinate 1,534,726 of CAWUFW010000447.1, read as the reverse complement.
TTTCTTTTATTTCAGTTTCTTGTTCTTTTCCAGGTCTTACTGTTACTTCTTCTTCTGTTTCACTGTGGATCTCTTGTTGCTGATTTTGTTCTTGATTTACGATTTCATTCTCGAAATTCTCAAGATCTTCTTCTTCTGTGTATTTTTCTTGATCTAACTGGTTCTGATCAGGGCTTATTGCACTTTGAACTTCTGCAGCCTGACCGGATTCTTCTAAACATGTCTGTCCCTGCTCAAAGTCTGATTGTTCTTCTTTATTTTGAGCCCAGTTTCCTCTCCCTATCTGTTCCTGCTCAGGTTCTTGTGTTTGTTCTTCTTCTTCTTCCTGAGCTGCTTCTTCTTCACCTATCTGATCTTCTTCAATTTCTTCTACATTTACTTGACTTCTTGTTCTGTAGTAGATCTCAGGTATTTCCACCACTGGTATCCAGTCCTGACTTGTGCTCGGTTGTTCTTCGTCAGCTTCTCCTGAATCTCGAACCTGAGATTCTTCAGCTGGGCAACCTTCAGCTTCCTCAGTAATTGATTTTATCTGAGTATTTTCTTCTTCGGGATCTGGTACTCTTTTGGTGTGGCTTACATGAATCCAATTAGGAAATCCTGCACACTTCACTGCTGTGTTCGTAATCAGTATGACCTGACATGGTTTGCCCCACCTGGGGGATAGACACGTTTCTCTGGTGTAATTCTTCACTACCACCCAGTCTCCGGGACTCAGATCATGTTCTTGTTCAGGCTGTCTGGAAACTGCGTCTTCTCCAACCTGATGAGAGACAGAACGCACTAAGTCAGCCAGTCCTTTGGAATAATCCAGAACCATATCATCTGATATATTCAGCAGTTTATTCGTGGGTACATGTGATTGTCTCATTGCTCTTCCCATTATTATCTCATGCGGACTCAATCCGGTGTTTCTATCAGGAATGCTTCTGAGTCCCATTAAAACAAGAGGCAATGCGTCTGGCCAATCTAATGATGTTGAAGCACACATTTTTCCCAATCTGGATTTTATCGTGCCATTCAATTGTTCCACCACTCCAGAAGCTTCTGGACGATATGCACAGTGTAACTTTTGTTCAATGTGGAATGCTTCACAGAGTATTTGAACCACTTCACTGTTAAAGTGTTTTCCTCTATCTGATTCCAAAGTTACTGGAAAACCAAATCTAGGTACTAGTTCGCGTAATAACAACTTTGCAACTGTAAGACTATCATTCCTTCTGGTAGGGTATGCCTCCACCCACTTGGAAAATAGACACACTATGACTAGTGCATATTTCAGCCCTCTACATGGTGGTAACTGAATGAAATCAAGTTTCAGTCTCATGAATGGGCCCTCTGCCTTTCCAATTTTCCCAAACCCAATTACTGTTTTTCTTCCTGGGTTATGCATTTGGCAAGTTAGACATCTCTGGCAAAGACTCTCTGCTACTGCCCTAAACTTTGGATTGAACCAATTTTGTCTAAAGAGCCTGATCATTGCATCTCTCCCTACATGTGTGTCTCCGTGATACATCCTAGCCATTTGTGAAAGCAGACAATCAGGCATGACTGGTCCATACATCATCCTCTGCTTTTTGAGTACAACCTGTTTTAATCCATATACTCTTTTCGCTCTCATCAGCATCATCTTGCAATCTTTTTACATCATTCCATGTTTCAGGAGGTGCAAACAGCATAAGTTGGCAGCTGATTCCCATTCTTTCCACCCTTTTGTTTACTGCTAATCTGTTTTTGGCACAATGTTGAGCCACCAGATCTGCGTATCTATTGCCGACTACCACCCAGTCATCTCCTGACTGATGTGCGGCACATTTCACCACAGACAATTCTTTTGGTGATTGTATTGCTTCCAGTAGTTCTTTTACGAACTGTCCATTTTTAATGGGGGATCCTGAAGAAGTCATGAAATCCCTCTGCATCCATAGTTGGCCAAAATCATGCACAACCCCGTAACCATATTGGCTATCAGTGAATATAGTTACTTTTTGATTCCTCCCAATTTTGCAAGCTTTTATCAAAGCAATCAATTCAGCTATTTGTGCAGATTTTACTCCTGGTAAATAGGATGCTTCGACTATTCCAGTTAGTTCACATACTGCATATGCTGCAGTTAGTTTTCCATCTTCATGCCTTTGGCATGAGCCATCAACAAACAGCTCCCTGAGAGGTAGTTCCTGAATATCAGGACGCGGTTTTGTGCACAATTCTGTGACTTGTAAACAATCATGCTCTTCTTCGTCATCTTTAACTTCTTCATGATATGGGTCTGGTAGTAAGGTAGCTGGATTTACTATTGTGCACCTTACAATGGTCACATTTTCAGCACCCAATATTATTCTTTCATACTTAGTCAGTCGACTAGGAGTAAGATGCTGAGTTCGGGTTCTTGTCAGCAAAATCACAACCGCATGTGGGACGAACACTTTTACAGGGTGTCCCATTACAATTGACTCACTTTGTTCAATGCTCAAACAAGTAGCAGCTACTGCTTTTAAGCAACCAGGCAACGCAGCTGCCACTGGATCCAATGTAGCAGAAAAATATGCTATAGGACGTCTGGTCAAACCATGTCTTTGTGTTAGGACTGAAAGTGCACAATTTTCTCTTTCATGGCAGAATAGTGCAAATTTTTTCTTATAATCAGGCATGCCTAGGGCAGGTGCTGCACACAAAGCATTTCTTAGTTTTACAAATGCACCTACACTTTCATCATCCCATTCAACTGGGTCTTTTGCCTTCTTTTTCGTCATCTGTATCAATGGTTTTGCTAGTAGAGAAAATCCTAATATCCATTGTCTACAGTACCCTACTATTCCAAGGAACATTCTTACTTCTCGTTGAGAGACAGGCATCTGCATTTTCTTTATTAGTTTTATTCTTGCCTCTGTTATTCTCCTTCTGCCCCTCTCAATTTGGTGTCCTAGGTACTTTACTGCTGTAGTACAGAACTGTAATTTTTCAGGTGACACCTTATGACCTTCTTCTGCTAAATGATTTAGTAATGCTATTGTGTCAACAACACAATCCTCTCTGGTGTTAGATGCTACTAGTAAGTCGTCTATGTACTGCACTAAGACTGAGCTTCCTGGCATCACCAGTTTTTCTAGACACTTTTTCAATATTTGATTAAAGATGGAAGGACTTTCTGTGTACCCCTGAGGAACACGATTCCACACATAAACCTTGTTCTCAAATTTAAATGAAAATAGATACTGACTATCTGGATGCAAGGGTATCGAAAAGAATGCTTGGCATAAATCGATCACAGTAAACCATCCTGCACTCCAAGGAATCTGGTATAGAATTACTGCAGGATTTGGTACTATAGGACAACAGGGTTCCACAATCTTATTTATTTTGCGTAAATCCTGAACAATCCTATATTTTCCACTAGGTTTCTTTAGACCCATGATTGGTGAGTTACAAGGGCTACTCATTACTTCTTTTAATATTCCTTGTTTTTCCATTCTGTTAATTTCTTCAATGACTCCTGCTTTTACTTCTGCACTCATTTTATATTGTCTGGTGTTTGGGAAAATCGCACCTTCTTTTACAGTAATCTTTACTGGATCTATTTTGGCCAGAAGTCCTACTTCTTTTCCCGTGAAATCCCATACCATGGAATTCACTGTAGTTTTCAGTTCTTCTGGTAACTCATCTTTTGTTATCAGAGAAAACATCTCATCTACTTCGGTACCTTGCTTTGCAATCATAAATTTATATACATGGTCTTCATCTGGGGTCTGAATTGCCACACCATCCGGCGTGCAGAAAATTGTACAGTTCATCTTACAAAGTAAATCCCTGCCCAATAAATTTACTGGACTGGAATCACATACTACAAATTGATGCATTTCTCTAAAGTTTCCGATTTTTACTTCCATTGGTTCGGTAAGAGGTGTTCTAATCTTCTGATTAGCCACTCCCACAACTTGGATAGCTTCTCCAGAGAGAGGAAGGTCTGGGATGTCTGCTGTTCTCACAGTAGACCTAGTAGCACCAGTGTCCAAAAGAAAAGTAATATCATTACCTTTCACATTTCCTTCAACATATGGACCTGACTGATCTACCGGTAAGGATGCACCAAGACGCACTCCTTCTTCCCCTCTCCTAGGCACCGTCAATTATTATAGGAACTAAAATCGTCCTGCAAAAGAAATTGTGATGTTACATAATCATGCTTACCACTTCCTCCTTGATATCCGACGTCTGCACCGTGCTTTGCTCTGCTTACATTACCCTGTATAGGTGCAGGTGGCAACTGACTCTGAGGATTTACACCCTGCTGTGAGTCATTCTGCGTCTGTGGATTTAAATTTTGATTTGGGCCATTATTATTCCGAATCTTTTTACATTCATCCTTCCAATGCCCTAATTTTCCGCATCCATGACAAGGAAACTTCTTTTTAGCCTCTTCTCTGCTCATTCGTCCTCTCACTTTTCCTCCGTTCCCAGTGTCACCATTCGTTCCAGAATCTTTTCCTTGATTATCATTTGGATTATCCAAATTAATTCCCTGTCGCTCAGCCATTTTTACCTGAGCCCACATCACTTTCTCTTGCAAATTCTTGTGTCTATCCTCAATGTCATCTCCACAATATTTCGCATATTTCTAAATTTCATCAAAGGGTTTCCCTTGCCAGCACAACATGTGCTGCTTAATCATCTGACAAATCTCTGGCTTCAGACCGTAAACAAATCGGTAAACAAACTGACTCATGTTTTTATCTCCAATGTCCTCAAATCCATTATACTGCTTAAATACCTGCAATAAACGCTCATAATAGGCATGTACCGATTCACTGGCTTCTTGGGTAGTTCTGTCTATTTTCACCCAATCTGTTTCTTTTGGCGGTATTTTCCCTTTCAAATAAGTTATCACCTGCTGATACTTTTTCATTACATCATTGGACGGGGCACCTGTCTTTGGATCTCTAGGATACTCCTCACTAGGCCAATCAATTGTGATTTTGCAATCTGTCCACAAATCTGCAAGTACCACTATGTCAAATAAACCATCCAAGTCTTTCAACACCACCTTTGACACCTTCACAAACCTCTCAACCTGCTTGTACCATTCAATTGGCTTTTCTCTCAATTTTGGGAAGTCGTTCGTAAATGATAAAATATCCTGTCTGCTCCATGGGACATGTACATATCCCCCTCCTGGAATTTCTCGCATCGGGTACATTTGATCTCCTTTCCCTGTTTCCTTCATTAAATATTCTGAAGTGGTTTTACTATATCGTGCCTCTTCCTTTTTCTTTGTCCATCTAGTTTTCCATTTATCTAACTCTCCCCATTTCTGCAAAACTGTCATTAATTCCTTTATTTGTAATTTCCTTCCTGAGGCATTCATATTTTCTAGATCTTTGTCTGAAAAATCTGCTCTATAGGGTTTTTGCAATACTTTTGACTTCCCTATTTCAATTCCCATCTGATGAGCTAAATCTGATAATTTTTCATGAAATATTTTTGCATTTCTTGTGATGCTTCTGCAGATGAACAATAATTCTTCTTCATCATAAGTATTTAGGCGATCTACTCCTACATTTCCTGCTATCATTTCTTCTAATTCCACTTTCAATTTATAAATGTCCATGATCTTTGGGGAGAACTCTGTTTGTCTGATCCTTGTGCCCACCTTTCTAAATCTTCAGGTGTAACTACTGTGGCACTTTTAGTTCCTGATGAGGTTACTATGTTTACATCTTTGGAGCAACTAGGTGTTACTCTTCTTGGAGTATTATTTACAGAATCTCGAATGGGCAAGTCCATTAATGAAATTATAGACTCACAATCACTAAAGTGATCCTCAACCATTACCACTGCTTCCGGTTTAGGAACATTCACAGGTGTAGGTACAACTAGAGGTTTGGGATAAATTGCCTTGTCACCATATAAGGGAACCACTGGACCAATCGTTACAGGTATGGTCAATGAATCAGGGTGAACATTCAATTGTGTTACCTTTTGAATGAATTCTGCTCTGTTTCTATCTATCGCTTCCTTTTCTTTATCGTGAAGCACTCTACTAACTGGTGAATCATGTAATACTTCAGGCACCAAGGGTGTCCGTAACAAGGGTGCACTTGGGGTGCATCCGCTTGTCCCTTCCTGATATGGTGGTGGATTCTTTAATAATTCTTCCATAAATTCATCTTCGGAATCTCCAAATCTAGCCAAATGTTTGGTCTTTTCTGTGCATTTACTCCCTGACGATTCTCCTGCCAGCAATATGGGATACAGTCCCTCTGTAAGCATTGCTCTTCTCCACTGTTTCATCTGACCGTCCCTTGACTCGTTTTGGTATCTGGTAAAGAATCCCCGATAACCCCTATTACTTCTGGATCGGTCACGTTCAAATGCCTCAGTTTCCCATTCTTCTAAGGCTTCGTACTGAGTCAATCTAGGTCTGGGTTCTAAATCATTCATTCTTAATCTCAAATTTTGAAGAATCCTCCCATTGAAAGTACCATTTCCTGGAAATGCTAATATTCCATCATTTTTGGTATATTCTATCCAATTTTCTAACCATACACAAGTATGATAACCTCTCTCCATCATCATAAATGAAGCGGGCGTTTTAGCTGGTGGAATGATAATTCCTTCTCTAGTCTTTATTATTTTGTCCTTTTTAAAATAATTCTTAACCTTTTGTGGAAGTGACATTTTTCTCTTTTCTCCGTACATTCTAGGTAAATATCTGTTTATTGAACTATATTCTGCAAAACCTAGGAATCTCCTGTCTGGACGAGTTCCTATTAAAGTCGGATCGTTTTTAAACATACAATTTCCACTATCCACTAAGATTTCGACTTCTATGTTGACAACCAATTAAGTTTCAGCTAACTTTTACTTCTGGACCAATCCTAGCGCGGCTTTTCAGTGACGTCTTTTCTGACGACCCCACTTTACAATCTGCGCCTTTCTGTCCTTCGCTGTTTCAACCAATCCCAGTGCGACACCTGTGCCGACAGTGTTACTCCGGACTACTGACCCCTCCTTTACAAGAGTCTTTTCTACGCCCGCGGTTTTAACCAATCCCAGCGCGGCGTTTGTGACGTCAGCTTCCTCTCTGGCAGCTGACCCTCCCTTTACAAAACTTTACGCAAAGTTTTATTCTCCCTATTTTCTAATTAACTTCAATAACAACATAGAACATTCGCTATCGTGTCAGTTTCGCTAACTTGAAAAGATAGATTCTCTCGCTTCTTAGTAAAACTCTTCTGTTTACTAATCATACACTACGAGTAAAACATTTCCGTCTACCCTTCACGCAAGCTTCAGAAATACATGTTACTTCTTCAATGTTACCCTTTCTAGGTGATATAACATCAAACTTTCACTAGCATATTCCCTTGCTATTACTCACACACATAAATGTCCCTAACAAGTACTGGTAGCCCTGCTTAACTTTTCAGTACTATTTCTGCCTGACAGATAACCTCACTGCAGTATGGCTTCCACTTACCAACCGCTTCTCAATTTTCCCCCGGGGATTCTAGACAATATAAAACAAACTTTAAACGAAAACGGATGTTAGTTCATAAAAAATAAAATTCTCATTACCCAATTAACAAAGCACAACCATAACCGTCCTCTGCTTACCAGAAAACTGATCCAGCGGGTTACTAGCAACAAGCATTCATACACAAAATACTCACTTTGGCCCATACATTCATACTACGCTAGCAATTTCCGCTGGTGGGTCAGTTGGTACTCTTTATCAAATCCCTGCTACCAATTACCTTCTGATTGAAGAGTAATGACTTACCGATGGACTCTTTGATAATTGGGAAATTTAAAATGAGTGACATTCCATACAATTCATAATTTCAAATAATCACAAAGTCAAGAAGTTTTAAAATGTTTATCTAAAGATTTAGCAGAGTAAATTACAAAGCCACATAGTACTTGAATCAAATCTCAAGGAGGAAGCACAACAATGATTTATCGATTAATGACGGTCCCTTAGGAAAAGAGAAGATAGAGCCAGCAGTGCAACTAAGGTTTGCATTTATATTTACCTCAGTGCGAGAACCAAACCCCTTGGCCAAGGAGTTGGAAAGATAGGACCCTGGAAGGATGAAGAGCAAAGACTCCTCCCGGATCAGGACAGGACCGGTGACCTCTCTACCCACGACGCCTGCGTCGTTCCCCTCTCTGGTACTTCGCTTCTCCTCGATTCTCCCGTTTCTTCCTTCTACTGGATTCCACCGCCCCCACCTCAGAACCTCTCTGGACAGCGGTTCAGTCTGCAATCGATCAGCCTCTCTGCTCCTTCAGCTGTGCTTAAGCTTGAATTTTAGCTTGTGCTTGAATGCTCTAATTTGCTAATTCTATATCTATTATACCCTTCTACGCCCATGTACCTCCCCTTAATGTTGCTAACTTATGGGGCCACTACTTCTGATTGGACAGGGACAGGGGGTTGATCCTCACACCATATCGATTTAATTTATTTCATAAGGCTCTTTGTTCTAAAATACCGCCCCTCAAATTTAATACATTGGCTTTATTTCCCACCCGTCTCATGACAAAGTTTGTGCCTTTTTCATGTACAATGTTACAATTTTATGAGGACATTCGTGACTATGACAATATAGGCCATCAGGTCGCGGCCTTGGACGACGTCCAGGTTGACTTCATCCTTTCCGCTCTGGGCAGTCTTTCAAGGAGCATGCGCAGAACCCACGTCATTCGAGTTTTCAGTTCACCAACGCCAGGCCCAATATTTACGAACTAATAAAGTCAAAGAAGAAAATATTAAAATCACAAATAAAATGTTTCACTGTATACCCACTCTGTCTATTCTATTCCCATTAACTTATAAACTTATCCCCGCATTAATAGCGTTAGAATATTACAGTTTAAACAAAACATAAGAGCAAGCTGTAGCATGTGAGAACATATAGCAGCCATTTTAAATCACACTGCGCAGAAGCAAAAGTTTTCCAACCAAGCAAAGAAAGACGTCACACCACGTGATATGGCTGAGACATGCGCAGTAAAGTTCCCGCGTTTTAGCGGCCATTTTAGAATAGACAAGCGTTACTTATTAGTAAAGACACATAAGCAAGTTTCCTTCTAATTGTGTTTGTGTGTGCAATGGTTAGTATTAACAATACAACTGAATACATTAATACTTTAAGAGGATTGCATCCGAGCAAGTCTCATTTGTGAGTCCTTGCTCCATCAGCATTATCAGGCTTTTGTATGATACGTCTGGCAACTCACACTGCAATCATCTTTCCTAATAAGCACTGCCCCAGCCAATAGGACCGGCGTTGGCTGCCAGCCCCCTTGGTGTTGTCGGCAATTGTTTTGTCCAGTTTTTGTAAAACTGTGTTATTAGGAGAGCTGTGAGGCCCTCACCAATGGAAAGAAAAGCATTAGCTAACAGCAAAATATATTTGGGTCTCAAAAAATACACATTGCCCCAGTAGTCCCTGTCACGGAAGGCAACTCTTTTGTGTGTCGATGTGCTCCTTGTGAACAAGCAGTCTGGTGTAACTCACAGTGAAGTTGCCAATGGGTGAAGTGGCATGATCCACTGCCTTGTGCTCTAGCGGGCGGAAAAAAAATGTGAATGACACAAGAGCAGACCAATGACTGAAGACGGCTGGCTGAAAGCTTTAATAATTATTTTATATATAGTTTTAGTAAAATCAAACGGTCTTGATTAACACTAGACTTAAAATTGTAACATATGATGTTTCATATACTTCCTCTTGCTATGAAGGTGGCAGCTGATGACATGGCCTATGTACAGAAATACAGTTCTTCACTAGCAACCAAATTAAAATATATATTTTGGCTATTATCTTACTGTTTTGTTAGATCGGAGAGAAAACATATTTACTTTATTTTCCAGCTCAGGGTGAATTAAAGTATAGTCACATTTTTATCTGGGAGATGAAACGTTATTAATTACTCAAATGCTCCAAAGGAAGCGTTTCTCCTCTCAGGATGATCCATTAAGATCAACAATCTTATGTAGAAAGAGGGAAAGACCTGGCAAATATTCTGCTTCCTGTGCATGCTACAGGGTGTTTTTCCTGCCTGCTCCATTCAGACTGATAACTGGCCTCCACCTGCATAGCACGGCTCCTGGCAGTAACCGGCAGGGAAATGTGAAGATGACTTGTCTTCTCTGCCTGAAAGAAGCCTGTGGACTAACACTGCAGTCCAGCCTCATCTGTGAGGCGCCTTTGCCTTTGACCTCAGGGTTTTGAGTCTAGCAGCCTGCATATTTTGGGGAAACTCCTGCTACTGTTTATCTAATGATCAGTGTTTGTGGAGACTCACCTTAAGCACCTTTAGACTTGTAGAAAAGGATTACAAATGCTATGTCTTTAATCTAGCTAAACTCACCTTATTGGTGGTAAGCTTCGCACTCAAACAGGTGACTGTAGAACCAGCACCTTAACTCAGTTCAACAGGATCGCTCCATATATGGTACTGCTCATGGAGGCTGACAATCTTCACTGCCTAGAGAACCATTTCTGTGAAAAGTGAAGCCAAGCACTTTTATGGCAGAGAGGGATTTCTGTTGGAAATATGTTTAAGTATTTGATGTATTTGCCTCCTGTTACCAACACAAGCCCTCCCTTTGTTTTCTTTAGTTTTTTGTTTTTTATTTGGGAAGTTTCTCATCTGGAGAAAAGTGCCACTTTTTAAATTTCTGAATGCATCAATCTCACACTGAAAGGTGATGAACTAACTTTTGAGAAGGGTCAAGTACAGCTTTGCTCCCTATTTGAAAATGTTAAATAAGTTTGCACCTGTCAAAGAGGGAAAAAAATTCTTGTTACAATTTGCAAATTATGGATAACATGTAAAGTGCAGCAAATTTATATTTACATTGAAAAATTGTGTGATTTTTTTAGTCCAGCACTTGCAACTGAGTTAGGGCCTTGTTAGCCCTTGGCGGGCGGCTCGCTTGACCAGCAGAGGGGTGTTCTTACCTGCAGAATGGAAGGTACATGTATCTTAAGATTGCTGCTTACATTTTGGGTGGCCTATTTGCTCTTAAGGGATCCGACTGCGTTTTTTGCTGTGTGCATGCTTAAAATGTCTGCTCTGCAAACTCTCAAAACAGTAGTTTGTTTTCTCTGAGTGAAAAACAAAAGGTCCCCATATACAGGGAGCTCTTTTCCCTGCATGTGGAAGCCGTTTAACATTTTCCCTGACAGTTGCATAAGGGCATGGAAAATGAGCGACTGTCATCCTGCCCTCAATAGGCAAAGACAACCGTCACTGTGACCCAGTGGTCCTGTGGTGGACATGTTACTAGGACAGGGATAACCACCATGGTGACTCTCTAGAGCACGGGAACTGTGGGTTTGGCAGGGCAGGAGGCCTGCTGGTTTACAGTGTTCCTTCCACTCCGTCAAAACATAATAAGACTGTCAATTACGAGAATTTTTGCCCCTTAATTTTATTCACTTTATATCTTCACTTCTGAACTTGATTTGGACCTTGAAGTTCTTTCTCTCTTTTGAATGTATTTGTGTGTAAAGTGAGGTACACACACCTCTCACTATCCCCTGGGCCATAGGTTTGCTGTGCGAGCCGCGACACCCAAGGTGGGCTTCTTTGCATGAAAGCCTGGTTACCTTAGTGGAGTTCTCTCTCTCTTCAGGACAAGTTCTCATCGCAAAGGCAGAGTTCTTGGCAGTAGGGACAGTAAAGTAGGGTTCTCTTCCTAATGACAGAGTGAGACAGAAAGAATGCTAGTGGGTCGTCAGGTGGGTAATGCATGGCTCTGTTTTAGAAGTGCAGTGCTGTGTTTGGGAGTCCAGAAAGGTTCCGAATGCAAGAGCCTCTGTATATGAATAGGGCTCTTCTCAGGATGGATGAGCTATCGTCTGAGTACAAGAAGAACAGGAGTACCTACCAAGAACAGATGTCTCTCTGCAGAAGGGCTGGAGTCAGGCCAGCAGGGGCGCAATGTGGTCAGTAAGATTGGGGGGGGGGGGCATTTTCCAACAATGGCGCCGGCATATAATGTTAAAATACATGATACGACAAGCAGAGCACATGAGAGGGGCTAAAGGGGCAACGTGAAGGGAGACGAATGCAGATTGGTAGGGGTACAAAGTGAGAGAAAACACATCATTTTGTAAAATAACCAACATTGTCGAAGACTTTTAAAACAGGGAGGGAAAATTGTGCGCGCGTTTTTTGTCTGTGTGTAGGTAAAAATTACTGTTGAAATCTGACAGAGACCGCACCAAACCCGACTGAAAGCACCTGTACCCAACTATTTAGGAGAAAATATATTTAAGCGCCCCCCCTCCCCCCTCCGAAGCTGATTCCCCAGTTCCAAAGTCGGCAGGTCCGGCCGTTACGACACATCCTCCCCACAGAATGGTGCAGTTCTCTTCAGAAATGAAGAGTTTCCTTCGGAACATATTTCTTTCTCTTCTGGACAACAGGCTTAATGTAGGATTCTCTCTTCAGGGGCCTGAACTTTCTTCAGAACGCAGGGTTCTCTTCAGTACGATAAGTTCCTCTTTGCAAGGACAGCCCTATTATTCTAAATGTGAATATCTCTTCACGAGAGCAGGGCACCCTCAGAATTAATCGGCTCTCTTAGATGGAAAGAATTCTTAGATTTTCCAAACGTCTCCACACACATCTGGAATGGCTGAGCTCTCTTCAAAATGCCACTCTCCCTTCATAAAATGCAGACTCTATCGGAAGAAGGCTGTGTTCAGAAGAGTTAGGCTGTCTTCAGGATGCCGATGCAGGCCTGTCTTCCACCACTGTTCTCCTGCGCCTAGAGTCCCCTCCTCCCTCTTAAGACGCTGAAGGGATTCCTCTTCCTCAAAAGTAATCCATAAAGCACTCGAACTTCCTGCCAGCCCCCGCTCCGTGACTTCCTTGCCAACTTCAGCAGATAATTTGCATTTAAATCGAGCTAGTTGACCGTATAGCGGGCCGAAGCCGGCAGCCTCTGCTCCTGGCGCTGGTATATTTGGAGCGTTCGCTTCGCACGTATTCCCAGCACTCGGCTATGCCAGCGGTGAGTGTCTGACACCGGATCGCAGGAGTACGAGCATCTCTGAATTAAATTATCACAAGTGCTTCTGAAGGTCAGGTGTGAGATAACTGGATAAAAAGCGCCAGGGATGGCGCGCGCTTCCAGCCTGCTGTGCTCTAGCGGCATGGCGGCTGCCCCGCTTTCTGGGGGGCTCAGAGTGCCTGAAGCGGCTGAGTGTGGCCTGCTGTTCCAGTGTGGGAGGTGGGGGTGGGCCACAGGTAGGAGGGGCTGCCCTCTCGTGGCAGGACACAGACGCTCCCTCTCGCAGAACAGGAGCCCACGTTTTCTGAGGGCCAGTAATGTCTCGATGTGTACATATCATGATTTATGTGTGCTGACATAATTATGAGGAATTGTTGTGCGTAGCCTGTAGTTTTGTTGAATTACAACAACCCTTTTCCTAACGAGTCCAGTATAGAAATATTCGTTCTTTCTTGCCTGCAATCAGCCACGTAGAGCTTTTACCTATGAACACATTGGGGCCAATTCTGAAACCAGTGAATTAGTCCCTGCACGTAGGTTGCTTATTATACTTTCATAATGCACGTAAGTGACTTACACCACGAGAAACGAGTTTGTGTGGCACACGCATGTCAGTCACTTCTGTCTGTGCTTAACTTGTAATAGAATGAGTTCTGGTGCCCAGAGCTCTACTCATGAACCCACGGCCAGTGATTTTAAACATCTGCCCTCCAGTTACCAAGGCTGTGTAGTCTTGACTCGACCTCGTGGCTCTTCCAGACACTCTTTGCCCCTTTATCTCACACCTACCTGCTCGTTACCGATTGCTACCTGTGCATCGGGTCGACCTTCCTTCTCTTTCCGCTGCTTTGTTCCCCTTTGTGTGATCCCACTCGCCCCCTTGCTCACGTTATAGATGAGGAAAAATAAGTAACCTTGCAACTTGCAACCACCGGATCAAATTAAGCACCGACTTCCCCACAACCCAGTCAAAAGATCAGATGTGAAATATACATTTTTACTCCTATTTTTATTTGCATGGAAAACATTTTTGAATGAGAAGAAATACATTTCCAGACACCCCCTTTGACACAACTCGTACCTACCTGATGTACGCATAAAAGGTGCAACAAGTGTATCCCACGCACAGTTTTTCCGAGGCTGGGGTGGTGACCAAGCAGAGGGCCCAGAGCAGCAATAAGGAGCAAAATGTGTTGCTGACCACCCCTCCCCCCGGAATGGGGAGAAGCGCAGTAGGGGCTGCATTACACAAAGTGCCCTGAGGGTGCAGAGGGCGCATGCGCCCGCTTTGTGCGCACCCAGGTTCTTTTGGTATTACAGACAGGGATGCAGAAGCTTGTACGGCCCCTTTTGTAATACTGATAGCGCTTGTCCGCATGCATACCAGCGCTGTTGTGAGAAGGCGTTCCCTAATTTGCATGGTGGCGTGGCCCCATGCAAATGAGGGAATCTCTTTGATTATACACAGCGTCGTATTATGGACGCAGGCACAAAGGCAAAGAAACCATCACACTGTGCAGTGAGTTGCACTACAAAAAGGTGGTGCACTGTCAATGCACCCCCAGAGGGCAGCCCACAGGTGGGGTTAAAGGGGGTCCCATGGACCCCATTGACACCCCCCCTGCAGATGGGTGCAATCCCTCACTGCACCCATCTACATGAGGATCTCTGACCCCTCTTGAAAGTGCAGCGGATTTGCTGCCTGTAGTGAGAAATACGGAGCATCTTGTAAAGAGCTGCTCCATATTTCACTTGAATGCGCTTCCCCCAGAGCCTCTCAATTTCGCTGCTGCCCTGAGGGCGGCGCACTCACCATAATAGGGCACAGTTTCCCTGTTTGCGCCCGGCGCACCTTTTGATAGTTGTGGCAAGACGCAAACAGGGAAAGTGCACCCTGTGCATAATGCAGCCCCAGGGAGCCTGCCTGAGTGGTACTGCTAAAAAGGAGTGCAAAGGTCCCAACATTTAGGATTGGCCAGCACATTTTGAACTAGCCAATTAGTGTTTGTGCCACCGGCCATTTAAATGAAGTTTGTCAGTGAACCTAAACAGCATGAAAAAAATATTTGCCGAACCACCCACACTTAGGTATAGGATGTGGAGTGTAATAAGAAAGGAAGTTGCAGTGTACAGATTGTTAAAGCCGCGGTTAGAAGTTCAGCCAGAGGGAATGATCTTTCAGGTAAAGAGATTTAAATGTGACATGGCAGAGCCTAGTGGGAAAACTCAAAGGATCCCCCATACCCAAGGAAGACCAAGCTCTGCGGAAACCTAGCTAGGGCCCTAAACATCCTCTAAATATTTGATATCTTTGTAATACATACATGAATTAATTCCAGGTTGGGTACAAACTGGACTTTCTGTCGTTAATGAGTTGAGCCTAGAAGCAGTGGAGATGTGGGTTACACTGACAAAAAATAAAATGACAGAAAAACAGAAGCCTCTCAGATGTCTCATTGTTTTATATTAAAGTTTATTAAACCTTTAAAGTATATAAATGCTTTGCATCCACCTAACTATATCTGGTTAATGAAGCTGCAGCCTTTTATCTTCACTCACTGTTTGAGACCATCATTGGGAGTGGTGGGTAATTGGTTGGGGTACAGGCCCTGTGGTCTAAGTGCAAAGGCTGCAGCGTCCACTCCATTGACACTGCCAAAATCAATGGCACTCACATAGGACGATAGATTTCTCCCTCCATCCCTAAAAAAGAATTACAACTTCAGAAAATCTCCCCACCTGCCGGACTGTCCAATGCCATAAGTGACTTCTGCAAATGGGAAAATCTGTTATTCTTGATTCCGTGAATTGAGATCTGTAACTTGCTGTTGCAGATGACACATTTTAGTCATTCAAGCAGTGGTGGATTTGGAAACAAATTACTCCGGGAACCAATCAATTTGGGGGTCAAGGTGTGACAGCAGAGAGGGGGTTTAGTCACAAGAGCCAGAGACATGAAAAGAAGAGCCTGACAGTCATTTTATACATTTTTATTTTTTTTAAACTCTGCCGTGAAAAAATTGGCAACAAGGACAGACATGACAGTAAATCTGTTCTGGATTAAGTGGTCACAAAAAGTGAATTTTAAAATATCTTATGGAAGTAAGACACCTACTGCAAAAATCTGTGTATGAAATGAGGGGGGTCTGGTTGGATCCTTGATCCGGCAGCTATTATTGAGTCGCATCCAGGATCCAGAACCAAAGAAATATGCATATTTGTCAAGGTATAATTTGCAAACACTGGGATACAATTAGCAGTTCCTCCACGTTGACTGCTTTCTGTTCCATATCACATGAAATTGTTCTGCCGGATTCACTTACAATGTATGAAAAAAACAATATTTCAAAAACACACACAAGAGTAAAAAGTCATAGATGACAATTTATGGAAGCATAACACCAATCAAGTTTACAAAGATTTCTGTGCGCTGTGATAATCCAGAGAATTGCTGGTTCAGAATATGTTTTTTAGGTCGAGGTCTACCAGACAGAGCAGCTGTCTGGTTTGCTAAAGACATCATCGGGATATTCAGAAAGCTGACCTAGGAATGCATTCCGCCCAGTGGCGTAACATTAGCCCCCGCAGCCCCTGCGGTGTATGGGGCCCCAGAGCTACAGGGGACCCCCTCCTAGGAGCTCCTGACTGGGTCCGGAGCATGGGGGAGGCCCTTTATGTACTTTACAGGTGGCCCCCTCAAGTTTTGTTACATCACTGATTCCGCCCGTTGCTTACCATTGGCTTTGTGATTTGTAACCCAAATTTTCTGGCTTTCCATTTGCTGGCATTATTTACTTTAGGCTGTCCAGCTTGAGTTCTTTCCTCCAGTTGCCCAAACCTTGTTTACTGTATTCTTCAACAAACTCGCTTTCTGTAAACAGGCCTTTAAATCTTGTTCTTATCCTGTCACATTTGCTCTGCATTCAAAGACAGAGGTCAAATGTCAAACTCACTCTTCCAAGGGAGCTTGGTGTTTACTTTTCTTTCTCGGACTTCAAAGTGACAGAATTGTGACAATCCTGCTGAGTATCCATGCAAGAGGAGAGGGTGTAGGATGTTTTTTTGGAGCACACCACAAAAAAAATATGAACTGTGCTGATGTTCAGAATATTTTAGAATTATTACAAATGAAGCACATTTTGTTTTGTAATTCTGAATGTGGTGGAAACAAATATTTTAATAGAACAAAACACATCAATACACTAGGTGGTGACATTTGCACAGATTATCGTTTGTGTGCAGTAAATCCGTATTTCTGTGCAAATGTAATGGTCATATCAATTGAAAATGTGTTGTCTGTAATGGCAGTTCACTACTACACCATTCATACTCCACACTATGCCACTCCACACCACTCTATGCCCTTCCAGTCCATGCCACGCCACTCCATTCTACAACACTCCACTCCAAGACATGCCTCTCCACTCTACACCCCTCCACTACAAGACACTCTACGACACATCACGCCACTCGAATCCATACCTCTCACTCCAAGACACAACATGCCACTCCACTATATGCCTCTCCACTCCACATGACATACTCCACTCTACCCCACTCCAATCTACCCCACTCCACTCCAATCTATCCCACTTCACTCCACTCCAATGTACCCCAATCTACCCTGCCCCACTCCACTTCACTCCAATCTACTCCACTCCAATCTACCCTACTCCACTTCACCCAATCCACCCACTCTACTCCAATCTACTCCACTCTCCTTTACTCAACTCAATTTACCCACCCCACTCCAATCCAACCCACTCAACTCTACCCCACTCCAATCTACCCTAATCCAATCTACCCCACTTCAGTCTACCCCACTCTAACACAATCTGCCCCACTCCACTCCAAACTACACCATTCCACCCCACCTCACCCCAGAGTACCTCAATCCAATTCACTCCAATCTATCCGACTCCACTCCAATCTACCCCACTCCAATTTACCCCAGTACAATTTACCCCACTCCCTTCCAATTTACCCCACTCCACTCCAAACTCCATTGCAATCTATCCCAGTCCTCTCCTCTCCACTCAAATCTACCCCCTCCAAACTCCTCCTCTCCAAACATCCCTCTTCCATCTACCTCACTCCAATCCAATCTATCCCACTCTAATCCACCCAATCTATCCCACTCCACTCTTCCCTAGTCTCTCACTCCACTCCAATCTCGACTCAACTCCAATCTATCCAACTCCACTCCACCTGAATCCGCCCCACTCTACTCTATCCCAATCTACCCCACCCCAATCTACCCACTCCAATCCAGCCCACTCCATTCCACTCTACCCAATCTACTCCATTTGCACTTCACTCCCATCTAACACATGCCACCCAAATCTACCCCACTCCAATCTCAACCCCTACACCCCAATCCACCCCACTCCACTCCATTCCACTCCAATCTACCCTACCCCACTCCACCCCAAACTAT
The DNA here is from genome assembly GCA_963921515.1 of Calotriton arnoldi. Classification (NCBI taxonomy): domain Eukaryota; kingdom Metazoa; phylum Chordata; class Amphibia; order Caudata; family Salamandridae; genus Calotriton; species Calotriton arnoldi. Next base: position 1,516,253 of record CAWUFW010000447.1, on the reverse strand, counting down.
CCTACTCCAATCTGTCTCATCCAATCCACCCCACTCCAATTTACCCCACCCTAACCCAATCTATCCCACTCCAATCTACCCCACCCTAACCCAATCTACCCCACACCACTCTATCCAACTCAACTCCAATCTACCCTACTCAAAAACTACTCTACTCCTATCTCACTCCAATCTACCCTACCAAAATCCACCCAATCCATCCCACTCCAATCTGCCCCACTCTACTCTACTCCACTCCACTATTATCTACCCCACTCTACTCCTCTCCACTCCTCTCTACCCCACTCCACTACAATGTACCACACTCCACTACAATCTACTTCAATCCAATGCATGACACTCTTTCCCAATCTACCCCACTCCACTCCAATTGACCTCAATATATCCCACTCCACTCTACCTCGATCTACCCCACTACAGTCTACCCCACTTCACTCCAATCTACCTCACTTCAACCCAATCTACCCACAATTCAATCTACCCCACTTCAATCTACCCCAGTCTATTTCACTCTCCTCCAATCTACCCCACTCTATCTGAGTTACCAACCAATACCCAATCTACCCTACTCTAATCCATTCCACACCAGTTTACCCCACTGTCCCAATCTACCCCAGTCCACTCTACCTCAATCTACCCCACTCCAAACGACCCCAATCTACCCCCAGTCCATTCCATTCTACCCTACTTCAATCCACCTAGTCTACCCCACTATAATCTACCCCACTCCACTCCAATATACCCGACTCCACTCCAGTCTACCCCATTCCACTCTTTCACAATCTACCCTACTCCACTCCAATCTACCCCAATATATCTCAATCCACTCTGTCCCAATTTACCCCTGATCTACCCAAATCCTAGCTCCCCACTCCAATCTACCCCACTCTACTACACGCCAATCTACCCCACTCCACCCCAATCTACCCAAATCAATCTACCCACACCAATCTACCACGCAAATCTACCCAATTCCCCCACTCCAATCTACCCCAATGTACCCCAATCCACCCCACTCCATTCTACCCCACTCTACCCCTGCTCCACTCTATGCCAATCTACCCTGCTCCACTCTACCCCATTCCATTCTACCCCAATCTACCCTACTCCAACTTACCCCGCCCCACCCCAAGCCGCTAACTTTTAGCCATGCTGAACAGCAGCCACACAGGTGTACATAATGGCTAAAACACATTGCCAAAGCCAATAGTTCTCTCCTAGGTGCGACCAGGGTTTCAAGCAGGAGAGAGTACAAGCTGATAAGTGGGCACCTGCCCCTGAGGCCTTCAACTTCCTCACCAGATAGTGCAAGCGATCAGAATTTATGAATTTGTGAATCAAGCATGAAACATCATCAACAGGGAGTCAACATAATGAGTGCAGTACAAAACCGATCCAAGAAATCAAACAGAGAGCAGCATGCAAACAGGCTTTGCAAGGAGCCGAAAGCATTTTAGGAATGCCAAGTCTGAATAGGACCAGTGCATGAGTCACTTCATTAAGTTCATAAATCAAAAAGAAAGGTTTGATTCCACAAATCAGACGTAGCTGATGATTGTCTGCATTACATTAACATGTTTATGACGATTGAGATATGAGTCTAAAATAAAACCCATTGATTTCAAACAACAATCGATAAGAGTGCAGCGTAGGCTCTTTGTAGAGTCAAGCCACTCCTGGGTGTGGGAGTGATCCAGAAGAAATGAAAGGAGGAGCTCAGTTTTACTGCCACTGAAGTTAAGATTTAGAGCAGACATTGCAGGTTGGATGTTACCAAGAGTAGAAGCCGCCAGTGAAATATCCTTAGTTGAAATGACTCTCAGGTAAAGTTAAGGTCATTTGCATACTGTTGGTAAAAGTCCCCGATTGTCGGATGACTTCACCTAGCAGTTTGAGGTAACGTTTGAAAAGTGTCAGAACCAACATTGAACCACGTTCCCCCTTGATGTACAGCAGCCGGCCTTGAGAAGGAACTGTAAATTGTACTCACTTGGGAGCAATTTGATAGCAATAATTCTAACCAACCAAGCACCTCATCTTCAAACCCCAAGCGGTGATTTAATGTGTGGTTGAGGCTATCATGATTAACAGTGTCTAATGTTGCTGAGAGGTCCAGTAGTATTAAGAACAGGGCTCACTTTTGTCAGGAATACACAGGGCATCATCAATGATTTGTAGGATGACGGTTTTGGTACCACATTTAGTTCAGAAACCCCATGAAAGTCATCAATGGGCTTGTAGTCATTGGCACATTGATTCAATAGGTTGTTCACACACCTTTCCAGTATATTAGCAAGAAAGCTTAAATTGGAAACTGTGCAGAAGTTATTAAGATCCTGTGGGTCGTTGGATGTTTTTTCCTAAAGGGAAGTTAAACAATCACAAAGTACTCCTTGTGCATTTATGTATTAATCAGATCGGCGCTATAAGGTCCAATAATTAAAGGCTTGCCTTTGAAAAGGATGGATGGGAGGGGGTCAGTCACATGGTTGGTTTACATTTAGCAATCGTATGGAGTAGTTCTGTCTGTGTGATATGCTTGAAACAAGACCAGTTATTTGGGGATTTTCTGCCGGTCTTCCCATTCTGATGGGAAATACGTATTTGGCGTCTTGCTTTTCTGTGTCTATGAGGATCTTTTTGTTAGGTTTAGTCCTGTTAAGTGGATTCTGAAACTGGCGACCGCCACTCTGAGCCACTGGGTCAAATGCCTCATTGCCAAGATGTAAGGACACAGTTACTGGAAGCATATTGCCTGATATGCTTATAAAGAATCGAGTTTAGATTACGGAAAATATGAACATTTTTCTTTTTTCAAAAAAATGCTAAATTAGTAGTGCAGGTATGAATGTTTACAGACACAGCAGCGCTTTTTTAATGTGAAAAAACTCGGGAGTAATGCAGTGTGTGCATACAAGCTCTAGCCAGAAGAGTAAGAACATGTTCTGCAGTAAAGAGATGCCTGGGGGACACAATGAAGGCATCCATATTGCACTCAGTGTTTCCCTGCAGTGCTTTCCTCTGAGGTTGGGTACTGTCGACCACTGTATGCACCCATGCAGAGACATTGAGGACCACATTAGGGGCTGGAATGCTGGGAGCTTCTACAGCGACACCACAGCTCCCGCACTGCCAGTATTTCTGCAGGGAACGCTGGCCTTCCTTCGAAGGGGTTCAGGCACGTCCTTAAAAATGTGCAATATGTGCCTGCACCTTCCATGGGACAATCTCAGTCGGGTCCCTTGGACTCCGTATGCCTACTCTAAAACGCATTCTAGGTGGAAGCCTTAAGTTCTCAGTTCCTGAGTGGCTGAAGGTATTCCATCCATTCAGGGGCCCCATTATGGACCACTTTCCACTGTAAAATGGGGCAGAGGACTCTTTATTTGCTAGTGTCAAGACATGTCCATGACTCGCTTGCTACGCTACTGGAGGGAAAAGTGGCATGGATGAAAAGGAAGGCAATATGACATCACAGCTGTAATGATTTATTACACTACAGTAGCAACAACACTAATAATCATCGTCATCATCTTTGGCATGGGATAACAAGGTAAAACAAAGCTCTGACTTGGTGCTAATAAGCAATACCACTGCATCACTAACCAGCACAGCAGCAATCATTTTCAGAGGCTGCTAGGATAGCAGCATGAGATGCAGGCGATGTACACATGGCTTATAGAATCAGATGCATAAGAAATGAGTGAATATGTTTGACAAGATGGAAAGTGAGAAAAGAGGCAAATATATTTTTCAGCGTCTATAACCATGGTAACATGAAACTACAAATTAAAGTGTGACTCTCCCCATAAGGCTCCCACCTAAATGAAGATTCATATAAACATTTTATTTTAGGGGCCCGCACCACACTAGACAAGGATTTGTTTCCATGTCACAACAAATTCCAAAGCATTCCTATTGACAACATCAGTCAGTGAGACAGAAACAAAGCAAATAAAAGGGTCTTTTTAAAACCAACATAGATAGTTCAAGACTCTTCCAAACCAAAGGCCTGTGCTTGATCTGTACCCATTTCCAGTGTGAGTAAGGTACTTGTGAGAGGAGGGCTTCAATTCTCATTTTCGCCAGCAGTGGTGTCTGGTGTGACATAAAGGTGGTGGGCAGTGGTGGGAAGTGCTAGGGGAAGTTGGGGGGGGAGGGGGCAGCACAGTGGGGGGAGGGATAAAAAAATAAATAAATAAAAAGGCACTTGCCTGTCAACCGCCATCACGGTGCACTTCTGCACCTCTCCTCTCGACTCCCGGCAGTCCATGCAAGGCTCCTATTCCCCTATGCCAATCACGCTGCTGCTTTCATGCTGGTAATGCATGACAGCAGCGTCGTGATTGGCCTGAGCTGACTGGTTTAAAAGTCAGTTAGGGCTTGGGAGCCTCTGCTTGTTCCCCACCCGCTTGCGCAGCACAACTCGGGTTGAAGACATCTAAGAGCGCATGACGGTTTGGCCGTCCTAAGAAGGCCGGCCAAACCGCCATGCGCACTTACAGCAGTGCCCACCATTCCTCCCCCTATTGTAGATGCTGTCTATCAGCATATCCCGGCCCCGCCCTGCCCTTGATTCGGCTCAGTGTGGGAAAATAAAATGTTAATAACCTGTGTTATTATCATTTTATTTTTCATATTTTCACTGCTGAGAGAGCAGTGGGGTGACGTTCCTCCCCCTTTATGGGGGAGCCGCCGCTGTTTGCCAGTAACATAAGTTACCAGCCACATTGAGATTTCAAGTTTTGAAGGAAAATCACAACTCCAGATTTTTCTCCCAGACATTGTACCAGTAGAGAGTGAAGGGAATGTGTGTGTGGGGGGGTCAGGTACTAAGTAGGGGTAGGCGGAATTCCACGGAGTTACATAAAAACTTTGCTAGATTCTGTGGAGTTCCACGAGCGGGTGGAAACGGCATGTTGCTCTGATTTTTAGTGCTGGGAGCTTATTTTACGCTGCAAAATTAGCGCGAATGGCACCATGCGGTGCCAGAGGGTGCTGCTCCGTTGCTGCAGTTCAAGTAGATTTTATTCCTAGTAACGGCAGCTTTCTCACTGTGAACGGTCGCAACTGTCTGTGACTGCTTTTGTTAAGAAAATCTCGGAAGGGGTCCTCCTAGCACCTAAAAATCATGCTAGGGGATGCCAATTCTCACTCGCACTCGCCAACTTAACGTTGGTGAGCCACGTGAGAGAAAAACCTGCCATTGGTGGAGTTTTACTGGAACCCCAAGTGGGCAACACTCCAAAAACTCCACCAGTGGAGCAGAATTTATCACCCACCCCTAGTAATAAGAAACAAGCATTGGCATAGCCAATAGGTCTCGCCTTTGGGGCCTTATAAGTGTTTAGCCAGAGCTATTGACTTTGCCAATGTCTTCAAGCTGTGCTGTAGAGAAGTGTGGCTGCTGTGCGGCATGCTGAAAAGTTATAATAAAAAAGTGTCAGAAGCATTTTTGTTACTTTATATATGACCAAGAAGGCATTATGTAAAACTGAACGACCATATTAAAAAAGTATTTACAATAAAAATTTCCCCAGTTTTCTTTTGTTCTTGCAATGCTGGCAACTTGTTTCTGCCTATTGCAATGGTTGTTTGTTAAAGCTTTTTTTTTGAGGGGCATAAACAATCGGAGGGTGAAGGTTGGGAACTAGTACCTGTATTATAACACTAGCAGCGGCCAAACGCTAGGAAGAATCAACAGATGCCAGATTCCGAGAGCAGGCTGAGGTGGTGCTGAGTGATGCTGAGGTGGTAGTGGTGGTGGTGGTGACTGTTGCGGAGAGCGATGCTGAGGTGATGCTGAATGATACTCAGGTGTTGCTGAGTGATACTGCTGTGGTGCTGAGTGATGCTGTGGTGGTGCTGAGTGATATTGTCTTGGCGCTGAGTGATGCTGTGTTGGGCTGAGTGATATTGTCTTGGCGCTGAGTGATGCTGTTGCGGCGCTGAGTGATGCTGTGGCGGCCCTGAGTGATGCTGTAGCGGCCCTGAGTGATGCTGTGGTGGCGGTGAGCGATGCTGTTGCGGTGCTCAGCGATGCAGTGGCGGTGCTGAGCGATGCAGTGGCGGCGCTGAGCGATGCTGAGGCGGCGCTGAGCGATGCTGTGGCGGTGCTGAGCGATGCTGTGGCGGCGCTGAGCGATGCTGTGGCGGCGCTGAGCGATGCTGTGGCGGCGCTGAGCGATGCTGTGGTGGCGCTGAGCGATGCTGTGGTGGCGCTGAGCGATGCTGTGGTGGTGCTGAGCGATGCTGTGGTGGTGCTGAGTCATCCTGTGGTGGTGCTGAGTGATGCAGTGTTGGCCCTGAGTGATGATGTGGTGTCGCTGAGTAAAGCTATGGTGGCGCTGAGTGATGCTGTGGTGGCGCGGAGTGATGTTGTGGTGGCGCTGAGTGATGCTGTTGTGGCGCTAAGTGATGCTGTTGTGGCGCTAAGTGATGCTGTGGTTGTGCTGAGTAATGCTGTGGTTGTGCTGAGTGATGCTGTGGTTGCACTGAGTGATGCTGTGGTTCCACTGAGTGATGCTGTGGTTGCACTGAGCGATGCTGTGGTTGCACTGAGTGATGCTGTGATGCCGTTGAGTGATGCTGTGATGGCGTTGAGAGATGTTGTGTTGGTGCTGAGTGATGCTGTGCTGGCTCTGATTGATGCTGTGCTGGCTCTGATTGATGCTGTGGTTGCGCTGAGTGATGCTGTGGTCTTGCCGAGTGAGAGATAGAGTGAAGATATAATGCCCAATTAGAGAGGGTGGTGAGAGAGAAAGAGAGAGAAAGGGTGTACATAGAATAAAGAGTGGAGCGGGATAGAGAGAGAGAAAGAAGGGGAGAGAGAGTGAATGAAGGAGTTTGAAAGAGAAACAGATAAAGGGGTGAGAGAGAGAATGAAAGGCTAAAAAGATAGAGGGGAGAGTTAATTAAGTAGAGAGAGAATTAGAGAGGGAGAGAGAGAGAGGAGAGAGACAATAAGAGTGGAGGGTGTGGAGTTTAAATAGAGTGAAGAAGTGACGCGAAAAAGTAACCTTAAATATAGCTTTGTGCTTTGCGCGAATAAATATAAAAAAAAACAGTGATAGACAAAAATACTGGTAATTAGGCTGTGACTCCCAATATAAAACAAATAGCGATATAAGGTGAAACCAACCCACCGAAGCAATATTTCTAACTAGACAAAAAAGCTTGTATTTCAATGCTAATCGCTGTTGTTTTTCATGTGACTGTAGTCCAGGGCCGTCAGTTGGTAATGTGAGCTGCTGCTGCGATTGAAACATCAGAGTCCAGAGAGTTAATGAGCCATGACGAGGAAATGAGGAAGAGATAGGAAACCCAGATGCCAGCTGCGCGTGCACGCCATCGTGAACTCAAGCTGGTCGCCAGCCGAAAGCCAGTGTTTGCACTTCCAAAACCCGCTTACTAAAACTCTCGGCCAGACCAGCGCAAGCGCTGGTGCAGGCCGAGACCTAAAAATCTAGGGCATTTCTACAGAAACACCAATTCCCACCGCTATTCCCTATTCCAGGAGGTAAAACTCACAAGAGCACAACATTCCTGCAGCTCAGATTGATCAATCCCTCTGGAATTTCTTTATCCCAAGTGTGGAACTATTGATGAAGGTCTAAATGGGAAGCTCATTTATATTGTACTCCAGGGCAATAAGAGAGACAGTGTCATAGGTGAGCCCTATCTGGTGACTGTAGGTGAAACCCTATCTGGTGACTATACATTCCGTGCTCTTCTGAACAAACACCAGTTTCGAAAATATGGACTTTTCAGTCTTTGTTCAGTGCGTTGGTCCTCTCTCTTATTTACAGAGTCATGACTGAGTATTTGAACCGAATGACTATCAGTCTCCTATTTGCTGTGTCTTCTTGCAGCTTCTTCTAGCATAATTTGCATGCACACTCTGAAAACTTGAGTAAATGCTGTTCACCAAATATCCACATGATACCAGCGCAGAATTCAAAAGCAATCCATGCTCATTTTAGAAAACATGCTGTTGGCATCAATATGATATAGTATTGTTGATTTCTTGTTTGCCATACAACACCCTGAAACATTCTGGTACTTTTAACACGGAGTATTAATTTATTCTCACTTACGCTCTCTCCTCTATTGATACCTCATGGACAGAACTCTTCTAGTCTCCTCTAGGGGTGAGTGTAACTCACGTAATTCAGTGTAGCACAATCAAATGGAATTACCTAAGATTTCCATGAGATTTCATATATTTACGCGAGAAAAGTAATTCTGCGCTTAGCGATATTTCTTAGTGCAAAAATCCCCCCTTGGTCCAAAATGGGCACAAGAATGCATTTTGTGCTAATAAAAATAGTACTAAATTCAACAGAGTATGATTAGAGAGTGTGAACAGCCACTCATGCTCACTAAATGTGCTCTTGGGGTGGAATATTCCCCCAACATACTGCCAGCATTTAGCACTGTTTCATTAGCGCCAAATGCACCCTTGCGTCCAAAATGGATGCGAGGGTGCATTTTGCACTAAGAAAGCACTAAATGCAGCAGGAGGCAAATAGTGGTAGGATTTTCCCCCCAAATTACTCTTAATTATGTAAGCAGGTGTAATTATTGGTAATTTCACGTCAAAGAGTAATACAAAATTACTCCAATTACTCTGGGGTAATTGAAATTTCTCCCAGGCCTAGTCTCCTTCTATGTTCTCCTACTCTGTATACTGGGCTGGTCAATGCTCTATCCTATCCTTCCCATTTTTAGGGGCACTTCAAGTCTCTGCTCTTGTCCCCTTCTTTCCTCTACATTTCTCTTCTATTACCTTTTATCTCCTGTTTTGGCCCTCCTATTACATGTATGCTGATTCGCAGGTTTTTACTTCCTTCTCTATTTTCCCATCCAAAGCACTTGTTTAACGCACCATGATAATGTTGCTATGTACAGCATTTGTTGCTTACGTGCTCTGTCTCTGAGACATAATTTAAAAAAATAAAACAAATGCAAGATGAAGTCCATATTGACATGTATCCACACGTAAGTATGCATGTATTGTCAAGAGATAAAGAACCACTTAATAGTAACTTGGTCTCATCCCCACTGCTCACCATAGGTGTTAGGCTCTCGCTGACCCAAACCCAAGAACAAATAATTTACATGAGGGGTCTACAACCTTTGCAGGAACATGAGCTACCCAGGGCCGAACTGGGAACCCATAGCAGCAAGCGCAGCGAGTGAGTGAGCCTGACCACTACAAGAGGGTTTGGGGAGGTTCTCCTCCCAAGAAAATTTGGGGGAAAATGGTGCATTCTACAACACATTTTTAATTATATATTCAATTGTATTCGTTTTTAAAGCATAGTAAATAACGACCTTACAGTGCACTCTTCATTGGGTCTCTTCAATGATTCCCTCACTAACTCCCTCCAAAAGTGCCTCTCATCTCTCTATAGCCCCTCTCTCGCATGTATTTGATTTGTTTTATAGCCCCTCTCATAGTAGTGTAGGGTGTCAGAACATTTTCATCACACACACATACAGAGATAATGTGGGAGGCCGGGGTCGGTGGCAGCTCATGGGAATGGATCAAACACTTCTTGCAGAATAGATCATTCCAGGTCTTACAACACCCTATTAAGTCCAAAGTGTGTCCTCTGTCTCAAGGGGTACTACAGGGCTCGGTCCTCAGCCCTACTCTGTTTAATGTTTACATGCGCCCCCTGGCAGACATTGTGCTGAAACATGGGGTGAAACTGGTGTCATATGCCGATGACACTCAGTTGATTGTTATATTGGAGCAAAAGGAGGCAGGAACGGCATCTGATTTCATCTATCATACACAGAGCAGATATCAGCTGTGGCCAGAACCTGCTTTGGCATTTTTAGAATGTTGCGTAAAATCCTGGACTTACTGCCATTGGACGCCAAAAGGACCATTGTGCAGGCCCTCGTTACGTCCCGATTTGATCACTGCAACATCCTCTATCTAGGGGTGACCAAAAGAAATCTGAACATTTTGCAGAAGGTCCAGAATGCTGCGGCCTGGCTGATATTGAATATCCCTAGGCGAGCATCGGTGGGGGCAGCCTTGATGGAATTACACTGGCTCTCTATCCAGGCTAGAGTCACCTTTGAGGCGTTGTGTTTTTGCCATAGGATCCTCAACGAGAATGGGCCGAGATATCTGCGCCCACTACTCACTGCCTATAGACCCACTCGGAATTTGAGGTCATTGGGCACTGCTAAGCTGCCTAAGGTTCGTAAGGTACGGTCAGGAGGTAGTTCCCTTGGTTTTCTCGTGGCTAAGGCCTGAAATGACCTACCTATGGAACTGAGGACAAGTCCTTCGGAGATAATGTTTCGAAAAAAACTGAAAACCTGGCTCTTTTAATCTCCCCCTGGGGGCCGGTAGCAGGCCTTTTCGCATCTTCGGGCCTTTGGGACTAGGGGGGAGAGGGGGTTTTGGGCCAGTTGCCGTGGTCTGCGGTGTCCTAGCGCGGGGACACTCCGTTGGAGTAACCTGGCGCTTTACAAGCTTAATAATAATGATGAATCATACGTGGGTAAATCAGTTTATAGAAAGTATTACATAAGACAAAGGGGACTACAAGGTATAGGATTCGCATGTCATCAATACTAGTAGGCAATTTTTAAGAGTCCTTAGTCTGGGGAAGCTTAAATTCAGGATTCAGAATGTAACACAGTGGTTAGGGTTGACTTTACTAATACATTTATTTCTACACAAACAAACCCTTTTTAACAATTTTAGGATAATGAAATACTGGGGAAAAACACAATGTATTAACCTACATTACGATTGTAACTTATTAACTGCACAGTGACAAAAGGATCTCTGTGACATAAGCAGTAACCCACTGAGCTATACACATAAAATACTGTTCTGTGATCTGCATAGTACACGCTCTTTGCAGCAGGCCTATTAACCCTCGGCGCTACCTTAGATGAGTCAAAACTGTCACTAGACCAAATTACGATCTCTCTCCAGCAGGTGCATTAATCACCAGAGTTATCTTGGCTCCTTTATTGTTGCCTGAAAACTGTTGGATATACAAGGAACGCTTCAGTGCTTTTAAAACTGCTGCACTGCTACAAAACCGCCCCACCCGCCCCCGGTAACAAAAGTGTCCCCCACCCTTTCAGCCTTCCGGGGAAACGCCTGATGCTAGGTCCGCCAGTCTGGCCTTGGAGTTATCTATGTTCGATTAAAATTATCCCGAGCTACTAATTATTATTAGTGTTAGTATGAGACCGCATCAGACAAGATTACATTATGGCCGTCCTATGCAAGAATACAAACAGTGATCATCTCAGTGCAGGATTGACAGCAGTAATGCAAAGAAGGCGTTGTCAATTTGGAATGCCTCTACAGAGATAATAACAGAACAGCCACAGCTGCAATTCCCCTGGCACCAAGGTAATAATATTAGTAATAAGTCTCCAGAACGCCACGTGATTTATCACTCAAATATCAGTTTTAGATATATTTTGGAAATTATGAATTTTGAAAATACACACATTTTCTTCTTGAATACACACTTTTCAGTTTTGTTACACATATATTATTTCAACCAAATAAAATCTTCTAATTTAGTAATCTGGGGTGCACACATTAAAGCTACTTACAGGTAGCTGGAAAGCTACCAGTAACTCACAAGTGACTTGTTGGAGAAGTCATATTTTGATGTTATGGTTATCTTCTCAGCCTCGAGTGCAATTGCCAGCTATAATGTGCATTTTTATGCAGGGTTGTGATGGTGGGTTTGTGAGTAATGATGCACATCTTGTTTTATTCTGTATGTGTCATCAGTGGTGGTGTCTCTGGTTTGAAACACGCTTGTTCGCAGTTGAGAAACAAGCCTTCCTATAGTTTTCATGTGTATCCTGTAATCTTTACTACATTTCCCAACTGGCCAATAGGAAGTGGACTGCTGTCCCACAGGACATCAAATCCGCAATGGGAATATCTTATGGAAGCTTGCATCCTGGACTTTTCTAAGAGTACTCAGGGAGCGGTGAACAGCTCACCTATACTTTGCTACTCCTTCATGTTCCAAGTGTCTCTACCAGATCCATATGCGTGAAGATCTTCAGAAGGCGACATGCTTTCTTACAGTAGCTGGGATTATATGTTAGAATGCTATGACACATTTTGTTTTAAAATTGCAGAAATAGGGCACAGTTGCTTGCCTTGCAGGATGTAGTCATCCACCAACACACTGCTGTCTGTTTATATACACTAATTGTCCTCTCCACCAACATTGCTTCCTCCAGTCTGTGCCACTTTCAGCGCATTACTCTTTAATGCTTTTCTAGACAGCGGAAAGAAACCATGAAAGAGTGAAGTAAATAAGATCGCAGGCGTAAAAGCATGACTGGTAAGATCAGCTGTAATCACGGTCACTGTGATCATTTGAGATGCCTACTCCTCTGGTGTTTGGCCTGATCCAGTGTGTGGCCACAGGCCCTGCTGGTTTTATTTATTTAATGACTTTTTATAAAGCGCGGACTTTACCCGAAGGTGTCAGAGCGCTGTACAATAGAACCAGTTACGTTACATGAGAGAAATGTTACAAAATAGAACGTTACAAAAATAAACAGGAGACTAGAGGAGGTAGGCTAAAACCATAGAAGTCAAGAACACAATATCAAACACATTAAGCAAGGGTAAGGAATGTACAAGAAAATATTACAAATTTACAATGATGAACGAACTTCCTAGAAGGGTCAGAGAATGAAGGTATTAGTTCTGAAAGTGTCTTTGGAAGAGAAGAGATTCGCAACCAATGGCAAAGTGGTAAAGCATCAATTGATCACAGCTAGAATGCAAATGGCGGATGTTTGCAGCCTGTGACCACCTCTAATGCAAGCTGAGGAAACCATAGGGTTCCCTCATCTTACATTAAAGGTGGGAAAGCCACTAGAAGCTCAGGCTAGGCTCAAGCTAGTTGCCTGGCTCAGCTCGAGGTCCTCCTGGAACCTCGAGCCTAAAACAAGCCGAGATTTCATGTGGCTTCTGCCTTCTTTCCTCACCCTACCCTTATGCACAAAGTTAAAGGGAAAGCATTGACATTTGAGATGAAAAGGAGAGATAAACAGATACTCATTTAGTGGATGATTTGCACAATGTAAAACCTGAAAACACTTGATTAATACTGACTTAGCCAAATTGTGTGATCGTAGGCAAATATTTTATTTCCCCAATCCTCCTTTTTCTGCATTATCGCATATGAAAGCACCTTCAAGTATGCGAGTTCCAAATAGGAGCTGTACAAAAACGTATTGTGTTTCATTTAATAGAGTATAATGTGGCAGTATCTATAAGAATCTGGGCCACCTGCAGTGTGCACATTACAACTGACTTGCCTATTATATCACTAACTGCCTTGTCGCCGTGGCGGGGGCAGGAATGGTTCTAAGTTCATGTTTAAAAACTATCCCTTTTAATAAGCACCTGTCATTGCAGTGATATAATGTAACCTATTAATGTCAAAGCTTCCACATATTAAAGAAACACACTACTTAGAATTTTGAAGAGACTGTCATATTTTACAGGAGGTTTGTCGCATGATTTACATGGAAACATTTCCAGGGCTCGGCTCGTGCATGGCTTCTTTCAGCCAAGCCAGGCGCTCGCCCTGTTAATTGGTTGGCTCACCCACCTCTAGCTAACATGCATACATGGTGAAGGCATAACCTTGGGGAACAAAGGAGAAAGTAAGCTTCATTCTTCCTTAAAATGGGACTTCCCTCTACGCAAGAGAACAGTGTGAGCAGCAGTGGGTGACATGGACTCTGCCCCCAGGGGCACGTGCCTTCTTTCGATAGAGTTTGGACGATGCTGGTCAGGGAACACAGACAATAGTGGAGGAGGGTGAGAAAATGAACAGAAAAAACACGAGAGAGCCAATGAGGAAGGATGTCGCAGAAAAATAGAAACCAATAGATCCAAAGAGTAAAAAGAGAAAATGGAGAGGTCGATTGCTAAGAAAATGGAAAGGCAGCTGCTGCTGCCTAGAGAGACATAAAGATTAAAGGAAAAACACGACTGCCAGATTTACTAACAGCAGGACACAGAGTTACAAGAACGTTGTGTAATTGGTAGGCCACGAGCACTCCAGAATTGACTTTTATTCCCTCCCTGCCAGGGTCGATGAATCAGTTTGGAAGTCCAAGCGTCTAGCCAGCTATGTCCGCGCCTGACGGTTGATTGCAGCAGGTGAGGGAGGCACGCGCGCGGGAAGCCGTGGAGGAGGCGGGCTCGCTTGCGCGAGCCATATGCAGGCTCAGGGCTTTAAGTGGGCCGGGTCTGTCCGGGTCTTAGCACCGGCAGTTATTTTCAGGGGGCCTCGAAACTGGTCTCTATCGGGCTCTATTTTCGGGCCTCGCAAAGGTAGTCCGTTTTCTTTTTTTCTAATTGGACTGCAGTGAGAGCATGCACATCGCTCACTACTGAGAAGTGGAGACGGCATGCCAGGTGAGCCGCGTTGTAGGGGAAGGGAAATCCTTTAAAGAGAGCCATTTTCTCTCAGGATTTCCCTTCTCTTTTTAAAGCGCAGGAGCAACCTCGTCGTGGGATGATTAGGAGAGAGACGACCAGGCGCGCAATGCCCATTGCCCCGGGCTGAGACAGCTTCCCGGGCGCACACACAGCCGCACCCGAGTACTTCATAGGTCTTTAAAAGACCATTTGCTTGTAAATGAGGCTCTGTTGTTTTTCACCCCTTTTTAGAGCCCCTGCATCCCCACTCTGCCTATTGCTGGAAGAATTAGCCTCCCCCCCAAGATTTTCTTATCTCCCTCCCCACCCCACCCCCGAAATTTGGCTCTAGTTGCTCCTCTGGAGACGACCACAGGCAGCCTGCTCCAGCACGACCCTGCTCTGACCTTTCACAGTGTCTTGTTTTAGTGCTACGAAAATACACGCTTTGCCTGGCTCACTTAGTTCTCACACCCCCTCTTTAATATTACCTTTATATTCCTATACTGTGCTTCACATGGAAATATAGAAGGGCAGGTTCTCACCACCCCAAATTAGCTGTTTGGTATACTCTCTCAAATGTAAGAACTACATGTATTCAGTATGTCAGTCACGGCCAATTTAAAGCAGTGTTCCTATATAGAAATGGACAAAAGGTTATGTTTCTGAATTAGCGTCTTACACTGAAAAGCTGGTTTACATTTCTTTCGCTGGATCAACCTTTGTTTAAAACACCACCAGAGAAGGGTGGTGAACTATGGTCCACAAAGAGCAACTGAAAGCTTTCTTGTTCTTTATCAGAAACATCTGCCTGTCAATGGTTATCACCAGCCTTTTCGGCCCATTAAGAGGCTGGGTGGATGAGTATAATACGGGGTGTTTTAGGATCGGGGGCGGAGGGTGCACGGAAAGAAGGACGGATAGGTGAATAAAGGGCGAGTGGATGGATGGCCAGATGGATGAATGGATAGCTAGATGAATGGATAGCTAGATGGATGGATGCATGGACCAGTACTTAGGATAGGCGGGTGGGCTGATAGATGCTTAGGATAAGTTCTGGGACAGATGTATGTATGGATGTATGGGCGTATGGCTGGATGGATGGCACAGTGCTTAGGATAGGCGGGTGGGCTGATAGATGCTTAGGATAGGTCCAGGGACACATGTATGTATGTATGGATGGATGGATGGCTGGATGGATGAATGGATGGGTGGATGAATGGATGGATGGATGAATGGATGAATGGACCAGTACTTAGGATAGGCGGGTGGGCTGATAGATGCTTAGGATAGGTGCAGGGACAGATGTATGTATGTATGTAGGTATGTATGGATGGATTGAAAGATGGTTGGATGGCGCAGTGCTTAGGATGGATGGATGCAGGGCTTTAAGTGGGCCGGGTCTGAGCACCGGCAGTTATTTTCAGGGGGCCTCGAAACGGGTCTCTATCGGGCTCTATTTTCGGGCCTCGCAAAGGTAGTCCGTTTTCTTTTTTTTTTTATTGGACTGCAGTGAGAGCATGCACATTGATGTGCGCATGCTCATTTTGCTCACTACTGAGAAGTGGAGACGTCATGCTAGGTGAGCCGCGTTGTAGGAGGAAGGGAAATCCTTTAAAGAGAGTGTTTTCCGAAGGTAGGATAATTGGAGGGGATTTTCTTAAGCATACAATGCTAGTTATCTTGATTTAGACCACGCCCCTACTTGGATAGGCCACACCCCTTTAAGAGGTTTGCCCCGCCCCTTTAAGAGCACCCCCAGTTTTTTTTTCCCACTTAAAGCCCTGTGCATGCCCACCTATGCGTAGTGACCACTGGTGGCTCAGTGGTGGCGCGCGGGCCCTCACCGCTACATTTATTATCTAGCATGACTCAGGGTGGAGGAGGTCGGTAAGAGATATTTTTGTGGGGTGGGGACAGCAATGAATAGCAAGGCTGTCAAGAGATGATGCGAGCATGACACCCATCAAATGTTAACATCTTTAAGAATCATGTCGTAATTCTGCAATTGGAAAATATTGGCGACAAGACATTGGGCTCAATTTTGAAGTTAGCACAAAAAAGGAAGGATGTAGACTGATGTAGCCTCAAACGTTTTTCCAGATTTTCAATTTAGAAAAATATATGCATAAGGTAAACAAGTCGCTCTGGATTTACCGGGACAGTCCCGGTTTTTTCCAGTAGCTGTCCGGGCAGATTTCAGTAAATTTGGCTCATGTCCCGGTTTTCAGAGAGAGTCGACTGAAAACCGAGGGAGGCACGTATTTATGTGTTTCAAAGCAGGAGTAGTTAGCAGCTGTTCTCAGAAAGCATTTTAATTAACAGGTGTGATGGTGGGTATAACAATTTCACATTATGTATTTCCTTAGTGCCTCATCTGGTTTCCTACGTTGATGTGCCCTGTCATTCTGTGCCCCATGTCTGGCGAATTCTTCGATTTTAGTAAAATGTCCCGTTTTGTAATTTTTTTTTTTTAATATCTGGTCACCCTATATAGGCAGCAAATTAGTTTGTTCTGATCCTTGTGCCATAACCAGGAAATGTAGTGCATATAAATTTGTTCTGCTTTTGGCCAATCGAAAACCTTATAAAATTTCCTGAATATAATTGGTAGTTACGTTGGGGCACATTTAGTTTATGGTTGTTACTAAAAAGCTGGGGATCAAGTACATCTGTGGTTGAAGCAGCACAGTTTGGCCTCACTGCATCTCTACTGACCACATGTCTGGCAGAGTTAAAAGAATGTTCACAATCTGGACATTGACCTAGTGGTGGTCTAAATTAAAGTTATAATCTGACAGCAAATCAGTGATCTAAGGAAGCAACAACTACAACCCTTTTACGACACTTTGCTAATCTGTTTGAATGGTCAGTAAGAGAAGCACTCTTTCTTCTCACTGGATATTGTGGTTATATTAAAATGTACTATCCGTTACTTATCGCTACACCAGTAGATTAAGAACCCAACAGCACCCTGAGTTTCCCTGCTGGATGTGTGAAAGACTCCACACTGACTGAGTTAATAAGCTGCAATTAAAATCATTGGTTCTTCCCTTTCTTTCGCATGATGAAGGGTTATGACTGCTCTAACCTCGCCACCTGCATCTCTTCAGTGCTCAGATTTTAGAGTAATTACGGGCAGTGCCACCACTGTGATTCGCTAGTGCACTGTGTGTTTTCAGGCCAAGTGCGGAACTTCTCCACATTTGTGGCCTGTTGTTTTTTATCTTGCACACTTATATTTGGCTCATAGTGGGAAAAATTACAAATTGTGATTTCTATTTTTCACAGCACCCATTGCATTGCCACATTGTGCATTGATGACAGGTGTTAATGTTACTCAGTTCATTGGTACTTAATTTACCAAAAGGGGGAGGATTAAAGGTGGAGTCAGCACAGCTGGGATTCATCCCACTATGACCCCCATGCTGAGTCAGATGGAGCGAAATTACTGCATGGAATTTAATTCCGAGGGACTCATAGTGGGTAGGTTTTCCCAGGTGTGAGAAACCCACACCTGATTTTTCGGTAGTAATTCCGTCTGGAAAGATCACATGGGGTATTGGCTGCAACAGCTGCAGCCAAGCCTCATTCGTGCTGCTCCGGCCAGGAAAAATCTTCACCCTCCCTCCCCTACTCCGACCAATGCCTCGCTCACCTAGGGTGACCAACCATCTGTACATTTCACGGACTGTCCCTAATTAGATCGAAAACCCCCTTTGGGGAGACCCCCCCCAGTTTTTTCATCCCACTTAAAGCTCTGGAAACAACACCATGTCACAGTCGCCTCACGTCCTGGCACTGTGCATCATACATGACTCACTGCTTCCACTTTTTCAGATTGTCTATGTGCAGGGGCATATTGAACCCTCCCCCTACCCCACCCATTGCTTTAGGAACTACAGCGAGGGTGGAGTTCTTGATGAGTTTCTTCTGTCTGCAACTCAGTAGACAAAGGCTCAGCTCATAATTAATGTGAAAATATGGTGAGTAAGTAAGTGAAGGGATGGGTGGATGGCTGGATTAGTGAAAGGGTGAATGTATGAATGAAAGGGTGAATGGATGGCTGGATCGTGAGAGAAAGGATGGATGGATGAGTGAGTGGAAGGATGGATGAGAGAATAGGTAAATAGATGGATGTATGGGTGGAAGGGTAGATGGATGGGTAAAAGGATGGATGGATGACTGAAAGGATGGATGGATGAGTGAAAGGGTGGATGATGGGTGAGTAAATGGGTAGATGGATGAGTGAAATGATGGATGAATTGATAAGTGAAAGGGTGAATGGATGGACTGATGAGTGAAAGGGTAGATGCAAGGCTGGATGAGTGAGTGAAAGGGAGGGTAGATGGACAAAAGGATGGATAGATGAGTGAAGGAGTGAAAGGGGGGATGGATGAGAGAAAGGATGGATGGATGAGTGAAAGGATGGATGAGTAATAGGGCCAATGGTTGGATTCATGAGTGAATGAGTAGATGGATGGTTGGGTGGATGGAAGGATGGATGGCTAAGTGAAAGGGGATGGAGAGAGAAAGAGAGGATGGATGGATGACTGAAAGGGTGAATGGGTGGAAGGATGAGTGACTTGGTGGATGAATGAGTAAGTGAAAGGATGGCTGGATGGGTGAAAGGGTAAATGGCTGGATGGGTGGAAGAGTGGATTGATGAGTGTATGGATGGATAGGGTAAAAGGGTGGATGGATGGATAATGGATGGATGAGTGAAAGGGTGGACGGAGGGATGCATGAGTGAAATGATGAATGGAAGGATACATGATGGATAGGTTTGTAAATGGTTGAATATGGTTATGGATGGGCACACAAATGGAAGAACAGAATGAATGGTGAACGAGTGAATGACGGATGAAAGTATGATTACACCTTGTAACCCCCATTATCTTAAGTAACATTTCCTATACATTGACTTTCACATTTACATGAGTCATTGTCTCTATATAATATGTGTATGATGTAACACACTCCGACACCCTGCCCTACATAATTGGGATAAGTAGCACTATAAAAGAAGTTAAATACATGAGAGAGGGTCTTTGTGAAGATGAGGGCCACCATTGGAGGGTGGTAGCAAGGCTGGACTGGCCAGACCGGGCATCAAACATTTCCCTGGGAGGTTGGAAAGGTGGGTGGGGGCGATTTTGTTACTTGGGGCTGGCACTGCAAAGTTCCTTGTATATCCAGCAGTTTTCAAGGCAACAATGAAAGCGGCCTCACTTATATTCAGGTGTGGTTCACCAGTGTCTGGTGACTAATGTACCTGGAGGAGCGAGATGGAAGTTTGAATCATCTAAGGTAGCACAGAGGGTTAATATGCCTGCTGCAAAGAATGTGTAACATGCATATCAAAGAATAGTATTTTATGTGCAGATCTCAGTGGGTTACTACTTTTGTCACTGAGATTCTTTTGTTACTTTGCATTTCATGAGGTACATACGTAATCTAGCACAATGGGCTATGAACTGCCATCAAAGAGCTACATGCTAGCTGCATGGTACAGGTTACAAAGTTATGTTTTCTTCCCAGTCTTTCATTATCCTGATGTTGCTAAAAAAGGTTTGTTAGGGTAGGAATAAATTCTTACCATTAAAGTTAACTCTAACCACAGTGTTATGCTCTGAATCCTGAGTTTGTGCTTCTTCAGACCAAGCACTCTTAAAAAATGCCTACCAGTACAGTCCTGTCAAGTGTCACACATCAGGCGTTAGACTAACGCATTTTAGTTCGGTGGTCCGCATCACCGCACTAAAATGCAAAGTCACGCATTATAGGGCTGCCGCCTTGTCATCGCCAGTACCGGACTTATAGAAAGTTAATGACGTGCAAGAGCAAGCACCAGGAGCGCAGACCGCGCACTCGCCAGACTGACGCTGTTGTGGCACAGACAAACCGTACGACTGTCATCCTACCAACTCAAGTTACATTATCATGCTGGCTGTTGTATTTGCTGCGGCTGCATTCACGTGACATGGCGTCACGGCAGCAACAAACAGTCCGGATTTGCCGAGAGGGAAGACAGGGAGTCACCTTACTCAGGAGGCGGGACACGGTGCCAGCGGGAGGCAGTTATGAATTTGTTTCTTTCGTTTTTGAGCTGCAGTCACTGCTCGCACCTCTGCCTGTGCTGAATTGGTGTCTCATCATGCCGCTGCATCTCCAAGGGGTAGGTTCCTGCCCCTCTGCTAAAGAAACAAGTAAAAAAAAACAGCCCGCATCTCCACTTGGTGATGTTAAGCTGATTTGCCATAGGGGGGCAGGCATCACACTATCCCAATGTCGGTCTTCTGGCTCCGCCGCCGTTAGTCGCCCAATCTCATGGCTGTTCTGAATTCCTTTCATTTTAAAAGCAGGATGCGGCCAGGGTGTGCAGCCATGGAAAAATGAAAGGGGATCATCTGGTGAAGCATGGGATACTGACATCCTAGAGAAGGCCCGGCCGGAGGTGCCAGCTTGTCTCCAGCGCACCACTGAAGCCAGGAACAGAATACAGAGCCACCGGAGAGAGCTGGGAAGGAGGGAGAGCGGCTCTAAGTAGGCATGTTTGGCTGGGGTTGTGCGAGGTCCTGGGTTTGAGGACGGTGCCCTCTGCCAGCCTACGAAAATTCTATAACTACTGCAATTATTGCCATGTCATTAGATTGACATCCTGCACCCTTGCGTGCTTTTTTTAAAATTAAGTCTAGAGCATTGAGCACTGTCTCCCATGTCACCTGTATGATGACGTTTGGGCACATTATTGTTTTTATGTACAATACACTACTAAATGAATGCAGCTCATGCACAGTTCTATGACGCCCATAAGGCCTGCTCCTTGCTACAAAAAGCTAAATAAACATATGTGCTCCACTCCGTGTGCCTGCCTGCCTCAGGCATTCACTGATAACTATAGCTATCGCATAAAAGAACTACGGTCATATTTATGAAGTTGCTTACTGGCTATTCAGCATTATTTATTTACATGTTCTGTTGTAAGGGCTCTTCTTCCTATGTAAAGAAATCCTGCCCACTCACATGATTTTCTACATTGAGCATTTCACAGTGCCATGGTCCTTGTGATATCCCTTCTGCTTCATCAATTTTATCCCTACGAGATGGACATGGGTTTATATTTTATATGCGCGCCCGTTTGGCTTAACTAGGTATGTTTGAACACATGATTCTAAAGAGCATTTCGTCGCTCAAATGGGTGTAATTTCTGATATTTGTTTCCCTCGTCTTCATTGCTAGATTTTGCTCAGAAGGAAGTGTCACTCATAGTTGTTGAAATGTCACTCATAATTACATTGAAATTATGATAATGTCACACATAGCAATCTGAAACCTTGGCAGCTATGCCAGTATAGGTGACAGTGCATCCTACGCCTTGTAGTGCCCTTTGCCTTATGTAACATGTTCTATACTCTGATTTACACACATATGATTCATTGTCTCTGTATGTGTGTGTGATGTAAAGTGCTCCAACATCTTATACTGGTACGAGAAAGGCTATAAAACAAATGAAATACATGTGAGAGAGGGGCTGTGGAGAGACAAGAGGCACTGTTGGTGATAGTGAGGGAATCATTGAAGAGCCCCATCAAAGATTGTTGTATCCTGGTGCACAGTAAAGTCATTATTTACTATGTTTTAGAAGCTAATACAATTGATATATAATGACAAATGTGTTGTAGAATGCACCATGTTTCCCAAATTTTCTTGGGGGTGCGAAATCAAAGGCTGTGAGCTGTCAGTTTGTTTGTAACACACAACAACTTTGAAGAAAGAGGAAGAGAAAGATTGAAAAACAGAGATAAAGGGAGAAAGCAGGGACGAAAAACAACCTGCAAAAGTGAGAAAAAGATCAAGGGACTACAGGGTGGTGGAATAAAGAGGCAGGAAGGTGAATCAAGACTAGGCGGCACTGGTATGTGACAGTGGTGGTAGACTCAAGAAACATTGCAACCCACCATTTCTTTTTAAGCAAATCAAGCCCATTTCTTTTGGAACAGTGAAAGAAGGTGTGCTGTGGTTTTCTTGGTAGTGTAAATGTGAGCACTGCATGTTGTGGCAAGGATGCAATTTACTGTTTTTTAAAAATCTGCAGCAGCAAGAGTTAAAAACAATATTGCTCCTAGATTGTTTTACGTCTGAACAGAATAAGGGCTCACATTTAGTAGGAAGATTCTACTCTGAAACCAGTTCTCCCACCCTTGCCACCTACTGCTTGCTTCCCTGAACTGGCACACGCCAACAAGAAACAAGGGGCGTGAAATTAAGGCAGTGGTGAATTGACCACCAAGGGACAGGGGAATCCGCATTGCACGCAAGAGATGTGTCTGCATGGGTTTATGTCAGTGAGAGATGTGTGCAGGGCATTCATCTGAAGTGTGGCCTAGGGTTCAAGGACACAGTGACCACTGGAGAGACAAGGGTCTCCAGCCAGTCACCAGCTTCAGGCAGTGAAAGGGCCGAGCCACCAGAAAAGGTGGGCAAAAGTAGTTTGGATTATGAATGTTGTACCAATCCAATTAATGAAATAAAATCTTGTTTCTCAATGTTCAGCCTCAGATAATGTATTGTGTTTAAACCATTTCATTGGTTCGCAAAGACCAAGTGGGAACACTATTACAGAATTGAGGTGCAAAGCTGGACTCAGACCAGTGTCCCAGTTCCATAGCACAACGGGAAAAGTTTGGATAAAGAAACCACATACACAAAGATGTCTACAGGTGTCCACAAGGACTCCGGCCCACTTGAAGTGGTGGGGTCCTCCTGGTTCCAAGCCTAGAAGAAACAAACATTCCACCTACTGAAAAATGGGCCATTTTTCCAGGCGGAGTAGTGCACAAAGCTACCTTCTCCTTTTGCAGCATGTCATCTGCTACTAAAATAGTCAAATGGGATTATGTTTCCTGTATCATGCATACAAGTGGGCCTAGCCACCCAGCAGAGATGTGCTCTACATTAATCGATTCTGAGTTTAATGCCAACATAACTGCATATTTACAGGGACTCTTTGTAAAGAGAGGGAATTAGGAAATAAAAATTACATAACTAAACAACAATCTTATTTGAGTGAATGTGGTTACTTAAGCCAGTGGTTCCCAAACTTATTCGACCCACGGCTCCCTTGACCTATTGGCCGCGACTCCCCATTATGTTACCTTTTTTTGGCGGGTGGGGGGTTGTTAGCCCAGCCTTGGAAGTACTTACATTTTTCACCCTGAAAATATTTGGGATGAAGCCGATAAAGGTATTATAATCATAGATGATGTAAAAAATTAAAAATATAACAATTATTTAATTAAAAAACTTTAATTGGTTATGTCAGGAACAATACTCTTTAGCAGTGGGGTCTACATATGGAATTTTTAAAAACAATTTTTTGTTTTTAAAAAATTGCCTTTAGAGGGAGGGGCTCACTGCTGGAAACCAAGTGGAGAGGGAGATAGGCGGGGGGTGAAATAAATAATTCTCATTGGCACCTTTTGTGAGATCACGTTAATGTGCCAATGCATGCCAGCAGGAGTAGAGTGGACATAGAGTAGTATAGTTATCCATAAATTAGTCCTGCAGTTCAATGCAAGCATTCAAGTGGACATGGATAGATACACTGAAAAAGACAAGCATTAGTTAGCAATAATATAGAATAGCCGCATCTTTATTAGCAATTTCTCTTTTTGTCCTGAAAAAGAAAAAAAGGAAATGGTTGTAACTTTCTGTATATGTGCCTAAAATTGTTTTATTAAATACTGGCCAAAAGCATGTACAAACTGTTTTAATAAATTGACAAGCTGTCTAATTATTACAGACATATGAACCGACTCTACTTCCCTATTGTGGCAACCCAGAATTTACTGAATTTAGAAGTGCCACTCTGTTCCCATTTACAAAACCGGTTCAATATATTTCGGTCAGGGAATGGATTAATCTCATGAAAAAACTATGCTCTACTACACATCTGTTCCCATTTGCAATACTCCAAAAACTAACGTTTTAACCTTTCTTATTAACTCATGCGAACTCTGCCCCCTCTTCATGTTTAGCACCAAGACACTTCGGTGAAGCTGTGGTTACAAATAATAAATCCAAAATGCACAGATTTAAATCTTTATCTTTAAATAGCTACCAGGAACTGGAAATGTTGTGGCATACAAAAACCTGCAAGCCCAGGGTCTTGTGTGGTAATTAAAGTTTGAAAGGAAATACGAACTATTCTAAAATAAGGAAATGGCACAGTAACCATATTAAATCTTGTTCGGTGGGGCGCCCTAAAAATGTAAAACATCAATCCTAATGATGCGTGCATGCGTGCGACCAGCTCTGTCAGTCTCCAGGATAACCTTTAATTTTACCGTACGTACAGCAACCGTTTTCACAATTTCCCCGCATAGAAAATTGTTTGAGTGTTGCATTTCCTGCCAGTCCGAGCATTGTGCTTACAAAACTGTTCAGTCAGGCAGCCAGCTGGCTTCTAAGAGTCCGTGCTGGAGGATGC
Source organism: Calotriton arnoldi (assembly GCA_963921515.1). Classification (NCBI taxonomy): domain Eukaryota; kingdom Metazoa; phylum Chordata; class Amphibia; order Caudata; family Salamandridae; genus Calotriton; species Calotriton arnoldi. The sequence continues at coordinate 1,491,300 of CAWUFW010000447.1, read as the reverse complement.
AGGCCTGTGATTTATGCCCATGGTTTCTTCCAGTAGTTCCCAATCTGTTTGCGGCGCCCCTAGCTAGATTTTATGGCGCACCAGGGTGCCACGGCGCACAGATTGGGAATCTCTGACTTAAGCCCAGAAGAGAACGGCGGGGCCGGCATCGGCCACGCCAAAATTATGGCGGTCGTGCCGGCCCCCTCCGGAAACCACAGAGGCAAGCCTGTCGCGCACTTTGGTGACGCGACAGGCGAGCCTCACCATCGATTGGTCCCGTGTCCTGGGCGTGCCCCGGAAGTGATTGGAATCACTTCCGGGTCACGCGAGAGGATAGCGCCAGGCCGGTCAGAACCGGCCTGGCATGTAAACCCTTTAAAAGGCTGGGGAGCGCAGGAGTAGGTCTCTTCGCTCCCCAGCCCCCCCCCCACACCAGCCTCGCTAGGAGGCTTTAACTTCAATTTGTTTTTCCCCTTTGCAGGCAGCAGGCATCGCGGACTTCGGAAAGCTCGGGAGAGTCGGCGAGGTGGTGTGCGGTGCACGGCAGAAGAAAGCAGTGTCTTGGGAAGGCACAGGCATCGCGGACTTCGCAACGCTCGGGGAAAAATCGGCGAGGTCGGCTTTCCCCTCTTGTGATCGGCGGCGGCGGACAGAGGCGGTCGCGGAGCGCCGCTGTGGTGCGGGAGAAAAAGCGTGTGGGGACCGGAATACCGGCAACAACAGGTACCCGGTCGTGGTGGTGCTCGACTAGCGAGGGCGCGCACCCTTCCGGTTGAGATCTAGTGATTGTGTATTGTTGAAAAGGGCTTCAGCAGCTGTTGCCTGACAGGGGGGGGGTTTGTGTATAGCGCGTGCAGTGCCCGGGGCTGTATTATGCTCCATTTCGCCTGATTGTGGCATATTAAGCACGTACAAGGGCGCAGGGAGAGCCTAATATCGGGGGGTGTTTTTATTTGGCCCCACGGTATACTGTTTACAGGGCAGGGACGCATAGTCACCTTGGTGGGAAGGTATCCCCCCGACTAGGGTGCTGTTGGCCCAGGGTGCAGGTTTTGTTCAGTATTCACTTGATGCAGTAGGGATTTGTCATTGAGTGGCTTGAGAAGCAGCGCTAGTTACCCTCAGCAGTGCGATTTGGCCATTAGCATCCAGCCGGTGTCAGCACGATAGCAGTGACTGATAAGGGGTCATATACTTGACTGTGTAACATGGCTGGGAAAGCGAAGAGGGGGGCCAAGCCCTCCCGCATGGAGAGCTTTATGGAGGTAATGCTCAAGAAAGTGGACGAGTTGGGGCAGGGTCTTGCGGATCTCAGAGAACGGGTGGACGCACAGGGGGGGACGGAGGAAGGAGAAGAGAGGGCCAGGCGCAGCATGGTGCCCCCGAGGTCGGCTTTTCCTCCCCTCCCCAAAAGGGTTCGGGCTAACAAGGGGGGGCGGAGGGAACCAAGGTTACCATTGTCCCAGGCCCCGGTTTTGCCTACAGAGGGGGTCCCGCCCGCAGAACAGGTACCTGCCCCGCCAGTTGCCCCAGTGCCAGCCCCAGCGCCTGTCCCGGTGCCAGCACCCCAGTCCCCAATTGCCCCGCTCCCAGTTCCCAAGCCCGGTGAGGGGCCCGGACCGTCAGGGGATAGCCCGCAATTGCCGGTGTTGCCCGGTACGGGGGGGGGAGAGCATCCCACAGGATGTAGTGTCCCATTTGGCAGCAATACTTCCTTGGTTGGGTAAGGCTGGGATCCTGTCATCAATGGTGGGGGGTAGGGACGGGGGCGGTGACTCACTGGTAGAAGCAAGGCGAATAGTGGCCCAGTTTCATGGGACACCAGTGGACAAAACGGGCGAGGGTCAGGGTGCGCTGTCCCCTCTCATTTCAGCAGGGGTGGCCAAGCCACTTGAACTCAGCAGGGAAGTACCGGGGAGCAGCATGACGAATGAGAAACCGTCAGGGTCAGCCGGGTCCGCTGGAGGAGGTAAGCTGATGACATTGCCAATGTTGAATGTGGGTGAGTCCCACACAGATTTGGAGAATTTGGGGAGGCATGTCTCACAGGACGTTAAAGAAAGGATTTGGTCGGGGGCTTACATTAATATGTTCTCTTTGCTTATTTGCGAAGAAAGAGAGGGAGGAGGCCAGGAAGAACAAAGACTGGATGCTCCCGAGGGAATGGGCAAACGAACTCATGAAGTACAGGGTGGAAGAAAACTTGACGAATTGGGTTCGAGGTTTTTCCATTTTTATGGCAGTCATGGCTGAGCGTTTCCCCAATGTACAGGCTGAGATGGCATGTTACCAAAACAGGATTGTTCTCGCGCATGATAAATACGGGGGTGAGGGATGGAAGGAATATGATAAGAGCTTCAGGAGAACGAAAGCGTCTGACACATCCCTATCGTGGGACCGCATAGACACTATTGCATGGTTAGACCAAATTGGCGGTGGAGTTCAGGATAGGGCCAGGAACCAGTCCTTTCAGACCTTTCAGTCCTTTCGGTCACAGCCAAACACAGGTCCCTCCGGCCATACAAACACCGGGGGAGGGCGCAAAGGGACATGCTGGGATTTCAATAGACGTACTTGCACTAGACCACAGGGCACGTGCAGGTTTAAGCATGCGTGTTCCATCTGCGCAAACCCGTCGCACCCCGAGTCCAAATGCTTCAAGAAATCAAAGGATAAGGGAGGGAAGAAACAGGAGTGAGGTTCATGGACAACAAAAGGCACGGTCACCCATTGATGTAACGGCATTGACACCCTGGCTAAACAAATATCCTTGTCACACCACCGCAAAAATGCTGTTAGATGGTTTCAGGTACGGTTTTAGGATACCGGCACCTGGTTATGTGGGGGCATCAGATTGCAAGAACCAACTCTCAGTGCGAGCTAAACCTAGCGTAGCAGCAATGAAAATTGAAAAAGAACTGCGACTGGGCAGGGTAGCTGGCGCATATGACTCAATCCCGGTTGAGAATTTTGTCTGCTCTCCGTTGGGCGTGGTCCCCAAGAAAGAAAGAGGAGAATTCAGACTTATACATAACCTATCAGCACCCAAGGGAATTTCATTGAATGATGCTATTGATGATGAATTTTGCAGTGTGAGATATGCTTCTTTTGATCAAGCGGTGGAGATGCTCAGGGTGTTGGGCCCTGGAGCCCTTTTGGCAAAATCAGACATAGAATCTGCTTTTCGTCTATTATCAGTCCACCCGTCTGATTTTCATCTACTTGGTTTTCAATTTTTAGGGAAATTCTACATGGACATGTGTATGCCCATGGGTTGCTCGGTTTCCTGCGCATATTTTGAAAAATTCAGTTCATTTCTGGAATGGGTTTTTAGGCAGGTGACAGGGCACCAGTGGGTAATGCACTACCTGGATGATTTTCTTGTCTTGGGGTCACCGGGATCGCAGGAGTGTGCGTGGGCGCTGCAGGAATTTTGCGCACTCATGCGTGCTTTTGGGGTCCCCTTGGCCCCGGGAAAGACGGTGGGACCTAATACAACAATAGAGTTCCTGGGGATTGAGTTAGATTCCATACAGGGGTGTTTCAGGTTGCCCGCGGACAAGATCACCAAGTTCAGGTCCGCATTACAGCAGTGCTTGGTTAGGGAGAGGGTAACATTACACCAGTTACAACAGACAGTAGGGCAGTTGAATTTTGCACTAAGGATCATTCCTATGCAAGGCCATTTTCCCGATCCATCTCACAGGCGATGGCGGGGCTCAAGGAAAGACACCACCACACCAGGCTGTCATCTGAGGTCAGGCAGGACATGCGGATTTGGATGGCATTCCTGCAGGACTTCAATGGCAGGGTGGTGTGGCCCGGTCCGCCCACTACTTCCGCGGAGTTAGGTTTAATGACTGACGCTGCGGGTAGTGAGGGATTTGGCGCTATACTCGGTACCGAGTGGGTGGCGCAATGGTGGCCAGCATGGTGGGTCGAGACAGGTTTGACGGGCAACATAGGCTTCCTAGAATTGTTCCCCATCTGGGTGGCGTTAACAGTGTGGCCAGAACAAATGCGTAATCAATCAGTGGTGTTCTGGTCAGATAACATGACAGTGGTCGAATGCATCAACCAACAAGCGGCACGGTGTCGGATGATACTCCGGCTACTGAAGGAGATTGTACTGTTGTGCATGAAGCTAAATATGCAATTTAAAGCTAAACATGTGCCAGGGGTATTAAATCATGCGGCTGATGCACTTTCTCGCTTTAAGATGCAGGTTTTCAGGGCTCACCTCCCGGCGGCGGCGGAGTATGCCACCCCTTTCCCAGAACTACTTTGGCAGATTGGTGCCCCCAACTACCGGACCTCGTGGCAGCTAGCCTAGCACCCAGGACCAGGAAAGCATATGAAGGGGCGTTTTGGGCATATTGTTCCTTCTTGGGAAGGGACTGGGCTGAAAAAGTGGCATGACGCGGGGCACTCCTTCATTACCTAGGGTTTTGAAGGGGAGGGGCGCTCAGCGGCAGCGGCTAAACGGCATGTGGCAGCAATCTCCTTTTTGCCCAAACTAGGGACAAAGGGAATCCTACCAACAGCTTTATAGTCAGGAAAGCACTGAAGGGTTGGCAGCGCCTCCAAGGGTCTACCCCAGATACAAGGCGGCCAATAGGGGTGGAGCTGCTAACGTCCTTACTGAGGACCCTCCCCCTGATTTGCACCACACCAGAGGAAGTTCTGTTGTTCACCGCCGCCTTTTCATTGGCCTTTTATGGTGCTTTTAGAATTGGGGAATTGGTGGCCCAAAACAAAAAAGATGTGCAAGGCGGATTGCAGTTTGAGGACGTGAAGGTGCTGGGGGACGCTCTAACGATATCAATTAGGAAGTCCAAGACGGACCAAGAGGCACGAGGGGATGGGGTAGTACTCCATCGGGCGCATGGCAACCCGTGTTGCCCCCTCTCACAGGTGGAGGCTTTCCTACAATCTAGACCTGATAACAAAGGGGGGCCCCTCCTGGTGCATGCTGATGGTATTCCACTTACACGGTTTCAGTTTAAGAGGGTCCTGGATATGGCAATACAGAGGGCAGGGCTAAACCCAAGCTGTTTTGGTACGCATTCTTTTAGGATAGGGGCGGCCACGGAAGCAACGGCTAGGGGTTTACCTAGCAACAGCGTCCAAAGGATTGGGAGGTGGTCCTCCAGTTGTTACAAGCGCTATGTGCGGCTACATATGTTATGAGCAGGACAGTTGCCAGGTGCTGATGCGTATGTCTTCTCTGTTTTCATCTACAGTTTCTCAAACCTGTCACGCAGGGGGGAAACTGCGAACGCCGCAACAACAGCACCAGGCAACACAAAGAACGTCATCACCAAAGCAGGGATCACAGGTCGCATGGATCATTGGTCACTCGTATGTGAAGCGTTTGTCTAACTTTTTCCTTACAGGGAGCTACAAGACTAGGGTAGAGCGGGCAGGTTTTAGGGTATCATTTCATGGGAAGGGGGCCTATGCTTGAGCCAGTTTAGGGGTTTCACATTGGGGCTATTAGAGAAGGGTGGTCCCCGTCCCAGTATTATTATCTTACACCTAGGGGGGGAATGATCTGGCAAGCCTCGGTAGAAAGGGGCTAGTGGAAGCAATAATATCAGAAGTGAGTTGGTTAGCCAAGACATGCCAGGGGTGTACCATTGTATGGTCACAAATGATTCCAAGATTGCAATGGAGGGGGGGGAGTCGGTAAGAGCACTGAATCACTCAGTAAGGAGAATAAATAACAAAATAGAGAGGCTCTTCAGGGCTCCTCATCTACAGACAATCGCCCACGGGTGTATCAGGGGTGAGTCTTGCTTTGTAAAAGACGGGGTCCATCTGTCAAGAGTAGGCAATGAGGCTTTCCTAGAAAATCTTCTAGCATGGTTCAGTCTCCAGGGGCAGGGTATGACCTCCTAGTGAGCGCAGGGGGGCCAGATAGTCGGTCAACTATGCTGGCCTGTGGCGGTAAGGTCATGATTGGTGAGCAGTAAATTTAAGGTCCTTAGAGGGCGGCGCCATTCTTGAATGGGGTCGCCCAAGTGGGAGGGACAGGTGGTCTCTCCTAGAACTCCAGGGGCAGTTTACAGCCGGTTGGCTGGATGGGTGCGGGGAGGGGGAGTCACGCTTCCCTAGGCTGGTTGGCCACCCCGCACGTGCACAAGGTCGCCAGTAAACGGCGCAGAACTGCAAGGGCCCCTTTATGGAGATGATATACAGAGCGTACGGGGTAACCGGGGGGAGTACCCTCACGGTAAACGGGCCCTCTGCGCATGCGCACTCCGGCTGGAGGGCGTGGTTAAAATTTGATAAGGATCTGACACCAGTTAGTGACCTTGCCGTAGGCCCAAATAGGATGCGCAGAAAAGTAAAATGTGTGATGATTATTAAAGATATGTTAGATTCGGATAGGAAAACCTTTGTATTAGAGTCATGTTAAGGTTAGCCAACCGACATATGTACTTATCAATTGTAATCAGTGTAATGCATAATTTTCTGCGTAATTTGTAAATCTTGTATATATTAATAATGTTTTCATTTTGTTTAATAAATACGGCCGGGGGTTTTACGACCCCCACATCCAAAACCCTTCTCATGTCATTTAATCTGGGTCCAGTTATGGGAGGAGGGGGTGTAGGTAGTACCTGGCCATACTATATAACATTGTCTCAACTTTGATGCTGTGAAACTGTGAAGGCATTTCTTCATTTGTAGACCATCCTTTTGACCAGTGGCATAACTCACAATGATGGGGACCCCCCCTGCAGAATGTGATGAGGGTCCCCGAGTCCCCCTAATCTCACAGATATTTTTTGACCATGGGCTGAATGGGGCCCCCTTTGAAAGAGAGGGGGACCCATAGAGGGTTGGACCCCCTGCCCTACAGCGGCCTGTGTTACGCTCTTGCTTTTCACCATGCCTTTATGCATGATCCCGGTGCACCAACTCACTCGTGGGGCTTCTTCCCCTATGACTCCTTCGACCTGTTGTGGTCTACAGAAGACACTGGATAAAAATGACAATCCAGGGAAAGAGTGCTGGTGGTGGCTGCATGATCCTCAGTTGTTAGAAATAGAGGGCAGTGAAGAGAAGGGAAAATACAACAGGAAAAAAGAGCGTGGTTTTGTGGATCTTTGCACTTCCTGTCTACAGCAGGAAACATTGCACAAATGATGAAAAGATTAAGAAAATGACGGAAGGTTGAAACAGTCCTACTTTTTGTTTGCTACAGAGGGCGTTGTTCTGGAACTAATGAGACTAAGACAGACCAATAGTTTAATAGTACCGCTTCTGGTCTGCTGCAGTGATCACAGTAGAGAAAACAAAGAGGCTGTAAACACAGTGCTTAACTGGAGCCGGTGGTTGCTGGTGGAGGCCTTCAACACTTATTTTTCCGCATCAGATATCTACCAAGCGCAACAGAGGGAAAAAGACACAGATCGGAAAGAAAGAGAAAGACTGCAAAACTGTCACAAAGGCAGAAAGCAGGAACCTGCAAGAGTGAGATAAAGGGGTAGGGAGTGTCTGGTCGTGAATTAAAGTGGCATGGGTTGGATTTAAGCCTACCAGCCTTGGTATTTGGTGCACTGATGTGTAAATGCACCGACCCTAGGCTTCTGAGCAGAGGTTCAGGAACTAATACTCTTTTACAAATTAAGCACTGTGTAAATAACGGTACCTGGATGGTTCCCTGCGCCTTTTTGTCCCAGAGGATAGGAGACTAGAGGATAATAGAAAAGACACAGAGGGAAATTTAACATTTTATACCTTTCTAAAAAGAAACTTCAAAACAAACAAAGAGACTAGGACAAAGAAGATACATCTGCCAGCCAGACCCAAAAAGGGTAAAAAGAGTTCCACATATTCTCAGCCAAAGATTACAGTACCCAGGAATTTAAGATTCCAAGAAAGAGTGGGAGACTTGGAATATTTCATGTTCTTCTCTGTGACTAAGAGCACTGTACAAGCATAGAAGACATACAAAAAGAGAGCCTGAAGCCTTCTGCTTCCTGTCATCCCCTTTTGTATCGCTTTGTTCGCCCTAAGTTGGCGGGGGTATGCCCAGACGTGGGTCCCTTGCTCACTTTGCCACTGGATTCAAGCAAGCCTGGCTGATGACGGCTGGAATGCCAGAAACCGGTCCTAGGATGCTTGTTTCCGGTCCAGGGAAGACATGGCTTGGCAGTTCGGGCTGGACTGTTCCCATGAGGCACAGGGTCAGACTGATTTGCATATGGCCATGTCTGAACTGGGGTGGTGGAGTGAGCTAAAGAATGATGATGGATTAAACCCAGATCAGTTGACTGGGGGTGAGTGTTTGATTGGCTCAAACGTTCCGTCCATCATCCCCTTTTGTATCGTCCTGTCTAATGTAGACAGCGCTTAGCAAAAAGAGGAGAAACCTAGTAGACAGTGAGCATGGGATCCTGGCATCACATCCTGCTTGTAACAATGGAAACTGAGGCGCAAGTGAAGAACCTCAGGGTTGGTAGGCTTATGAGATTATCTTCGCATATTCTCCAGTCATGGCCTGAGAAATAAAAGAAGGAAAAAATATTTGTAAAATGAAATTATTCCAATTTCCTTGAGGAGAATACGGTTGGGTGTTACTTAGTAATGATCATTTTTGCACGGCACTGGCTGCCACACTTTTGCAGTTTTATTGTGCAATAAGTAAAAAACTTTAGTGTGTTCAAATTAAATATTACTCGGTTTACTGCCAAGTAAGAGCACTTAACTGCTGTTATCTGAAAGAGATAGTGTGTTCGCAAGCAATATGGTTACCCTAATAACAGACTAAATTTTTACCATTGTTCTGATAGGTAGTGCTAGATATGCTCAATTGTCAATGGTACCCCAGATCAAAGTAAAAGTCACCTCTTGCCCTTGCTTGCTCAAAGTGCGTTCCACAAACAATGCTCATGACGTCATGCAGCAACCGCTGGATAGTGTCAAGGGTCTGCATTTGGGCCTTGCTAGGGGAATTATCCCTGCAACAATATGTAGACACAAACATATAGACGACACATAAGGACTGTAAGGCCTTGGACCGCCATAGCTTCTGGTTAGCCTGTAGCTCAGCTCTGTTCTACTATTAGTCCTCCTTTGTGCACGTGACAAGTATTTTTGAATTCTGTTAGTAATTTTGACTGAACTTAATCTATTGGAAGTCACATGTTGAGAAGTTACTACTGGCATTCCCGAGTCCCCCCTCCCAACACATTCTTAACTTGCATACACATACATAGAAATAAGTAACATGTCTTTGTTCTCCTTGAAGAAGTCTACGGACAGTGGTTTATTGCTTTCAATCATTCCATGGAGTCGGGTGTATCCTGCTGATGCAATGTGTTATTTGTGCAAATCACGTGCTCTCCCTCTAAAAAATGCCTTTTTTTAGACACAATCTGTGTAATGACCTTTATCCTCAAAACTCAATTAAAACAAAAAAAATGAACACTTCCTTTAAATATGCTCTTTTCCAATTAAAAATGTCCACAGACTGAAAGAAACCCCTTAAAACATGAAGGACGAGGCCCCCTCAGAACTGAGTGATGCAGAGCTCCAGAAAGAGTACTGACTCTCAGCAGAACTAGAAGAAATCCTGGGACTGCCTGCTAGCCTGTTAAAACACACCAGCGGGAAACAAAAATATGTTTGACATTGTCTCACACCTTGCCCCGCTTTGGTAATCAGGAGTCATTAATTATCCCTGCTCATCGCTGGGAGGAAGTCTGTCTGTTAATGTTCCCACTGGGATGGGGTACAATTAGTTTCAATCAGTACAGGGCATGTTCCGGAGAGCGCCGTGGGGGCCCCGGCAAACTGCGGAGAGGCAGGAAACGGGCCGGACACATGCTTTGGAAGCTCGGCTCTGAAACAGGAGATCCTTGGTGTCTTTAAAGGGAGTAGCCAGAACAAGCATTTTCAATGCAATAGGTCTCGCAATTGCGAGATTTTAACCTATTGGCATTGTAAATGATGATGCCTTTTATTTTTGTGTTTTTCAAAGCAACACATATATAAAAGGCATTGTCATTTCTAATGCTAATAGCTCAAACTTTCACAAATGCGATACCACTTTAATGGTGGCCGCGCCCCTTTCTTTAGACGCTGCTCGCCGTATTCAGGTTACAGTGAGCAGCGTCTAAAGAAAGGGGCACGGCCAACATTAAAATGAAAGCGCGTATGGGGCGCTTTTACACAAAGTGTAAAAATAAATAAACAAAGGAAGCTTTTGTAGCATGGCCACTAAAGTGGAAGCGGTCATGTTGTAAATTAAATAAAGAAGCGCAGCCGCTAAAGTGAAAGAGGGCCGCGCCGTAAATTAAATAATTAAATAAGCACAGTTGCTATAGTTAAAGCGGACCGGGCTGAAAATTAAAAAATGCATGACTAATGACAATATAAAAGGTGGAGGCGAACTGCGAAGTCGTAGTTGAAATAAGGAAGATCATTAAAGAAAATAGTGCTCACCGACTAGTTATGGGAGGTTACGAATGCAGACAAGGCGGTACCAAGGAGGAACTACTAAGCCTATTCATGAATGAAAAGCAACAATTTTGAAAGGACAGTAACAGGAGTCAATTGAAAAGATGGGCGGGAGATGGGCGGAGCTTCTATGCCATACCTCAATACAGCATGCCTCGCAGAGCAGCGCATGCGCTGCCCAGGCTCGACCTAAAAAATAAAATGCCACTCACTCTGAGCCATGTCCCAAATAGCTCTGATCAAGTTGATGAGGCAAGCGAAACCAGCACTCATTATGGAGATTTTTCCCCTGATGGAATTCTAAAATTCTTACACTTCATTGCTGTCCTTCATTCTTTTATCCTTTTTGTACTTCTTCCATTCATTCTTTCTTCTTTCTGTGTTTTCCTTACATACATCTATTTTTCCTTCTCTACATCTTTCTTTTTATCCATCTTTCTTTCTCTTCATCCTTCCCTCTCTCATCGTTCTTTGTATTTTTCCTTCCTTCCTTTTCTATCCATCCTTTCTTCGTTCTTTCCATCCATCACTGTTTTATTTCAATCATCCATCCTTCTCTGCATCCAGCCAACCATCCTCCACCCTTATCCCCATTTACTCTTTTCTCCATCCATTTGCTTCTGCATCCATTCATCGCTCTTTCCATTTTTCCTCTCTCCAGCCTTCTCTTCATCAGTCACATTATACATCCATCTCTGTATTCATCCATCCATCAATCCGGTTTCCATCGTTCTGTTCATCCATCCTTCTCCTCACCCCTCCCTCCCTTTCACTGAAAGAGATCGAATTTTTGAGCTTCTTGGAGAACCAATTCTCTGATCAAAATCAAAGGAGCCATAAACACAAAGTTAAATATTTCAAGGAACAACACAAAACTGCTCAGTGACACCCACCCCCTGCTCAAGCTGCTAAAGTGGTGGGTTAATGACGCCCCTGGTGTCCTTCAATACAAAGCATTCTAGTTCATTGTTGGAGGTTGGGAGGACACCGTGGTGGAGGAGAGAGGCACCCAAAGGTGCAGGCCCACAAGAGTGTGGCACTGCAAGCAGAGGAGATGAAATGTATGCGCAATCGTGCAAGCGTTTGGTTCTAAAATGGCATTTTGTTAACTTAGGTTATGCTATGTTGTGATGTGTTACACTATGATAGGTTATACTATGCAATGGAACATTGTTTTTGTATTATATTTGTAGAGTATTTTCTACTCCTATGGAGAGTTGGACTGGACTAAAGCTAGTGAGCAATCTGGCACTGGCAGTGCCAGAAGGGCTGGCATGACAGATCAGTTTATTGGCTGGTTTTTAGGCTGTTTGTGGGCCTGTCTTATTGCTTGGTGGGCTGGGTTTTATGGGTGTTTGCAGCAAGTCTCCCTTATCTTGCAAAATATCTACTTAGAGTTTCTTTACAAGTTCAAAACTGTCCCGATTTGCAAAGTTCACCACTTTCAGTTATCTGATTCATTAATGAGAGCCCACTTTTAATTTGGCTCGCAGGCCTAATTTTTGTCCTAGTCCGACCCTGTGCCTATGTTGAGATCTGAAGTGCTTACCCACATGTATAGCAAGCTATACAGTGTAGGGTTGGAAGAGTGTTGGTTTTGTTGTGAGCCTATGCAGGAAGTATTTCATGGTTTGTGTGATGACCACTGAGGCACAGTTATCCTGTTGTAGTGCGCAATGCCTCACAGTGTGATGGGTGAGGGTATGTGAGAGTGAGAAGTGCAGATGGGAAGTGGTGACATGAGAAGCAGCCATGCACCTTTTTCTTTCTCTTTTTGGCTTTAGAAGTGATCATACTTGACTTCTGCTAACAAATACGCCGCATGATCGAAGAAGGAAGTGGAAGCACAATCAAGGATGGCAACTTGAGCAGAAAATATACAATCGCCAAAAGGCCCAGATTCCACCTAATCCTGCCAGCCCGAAGTCAGCTCAAATTTAGAGCAGAGGTTTATGCCCCAAGCCCCTCTCAAGTTCCCAAAGCTCTCAAAGTTGGACAAGCACAGTTGGGTGAGCCCCAGTCAGACTGCCACCCTGCACAGTCGAGGGTGAGAGACTAAGCACTTGGTAAGTTGCTGCGCTGACATGCTAGTGCCATCTCGCCTGCCTTGCGCTACTCTTCTATCTTCACCCATTCGTACAAGCTTAATACTTTTCTTTGATCCAGTACATCCTTGCTATTTTTACTTTACATAAGTTGGGACTCTCATGTCCTTCTACAATTTAGACGTCACCTTTCATTTTTATTTAAGAGATTTGTTAGTTCTCTAAAGCTTTGATACACTATGGGACTACTGTTGTACTCACAACAAATTAAATTGTCTCCAGACCCATATTCTGATTTATCTTTCTTCTGGAATCGAGTCTTCTTACACAGGAAGGTTTTTAAGGTGCTCACGAATGTGATTAGGGTTGATTAGGTTGTGATGTTGGTAGAATAACATCTAGAGTTTGCCCCTTTGGTAGGAGAAGAATCTGTCTCCCTTTCCTGCGCACCTGGTTTTAGGGATCATCATTATTTAAATGGCGTTCGAAGTATTAGGCACCAAAGTACTTTGTTCAAATAGAGCGTTGATCAATTCTCCGGGGACGTCCAATGGCTTCATCCACCTTGAGAACAATAATTGAGAGCAATTTAGTTTGGAAGAGTGAAGACTGCCGGTTGTTGGTGGTTTTATGACTCGGGGCACTTTATCACTGCTGTTCAGTGCTAAAGTGCATGTGCTCTCTATGGTAAACTTGGTAAGATTGGTCTACCCCTCTTTGGCATATTTAATTTACCTATCAGTCTCTTGTACAGTGGTATCTCATATACCCAGGGCCAGTAAATTAAATGCTACTGGTGGAACTTGCAGCGCTGCTTGCGCCACCCACAAAGTAGCCTTTCATAACTGTCTCAAGCCTCTGCCACTGCAGGGCCTTTGCGCGCAGTTTACTGCCAATGTGACGTGGCACATAAAGTGGTTGCCACGTCTGTGACTCCCCTTTTACTACATATCATTCACCCCCAAGGTAGGCTCTATCTAGCCCTATGGGCAGGGTGCGGTGTAGGTAAAAGGTAGGACATGTGCCTTAACTGTATGGCATGTCCTGGTAGTGACAAACAGCCTATTTGGTTTCTCACTGCTGTGAGGCTGCCCTCTCATAGGGATGTATTGGGGATTCCCTGATATGTTCTTCAGTGGTAATTCCTGACATGAGAGGGGTAGCGTGATCATGGTTGGTATGTTTGGAAAAGTGGCGAAAAAAGCTGCTTATTGGTGTTAGGGATTTATTATTACTATTTTAGAAATGTCACTTTTAGAAGTGAGCATTTCTGTGTGCTATGTGTCTTTGGTCCTCTGCTAGGATGGGTGTTGACTGTCTAGCATTGGAGTGACACGGGCTGGGGATGTGCAGTGGCTCCAGAGAGTCTGGATGAGTCAGCACTAGGCAAAATAGGCCTGGGCCGCATTTGGAGTGGTGGGAGGAGTAGCACCTGCACCTGAATAGGGCTGTGCCTGCCTTTTACAATGATGGCTCCGCCCCCCTGTGGTGTGTCTGGGGCCAGGGCTTACACTGACAATGGAGGTTGTTGTGCACTTGCAAAGTGCCCCCCAGAACTGGTTTGGACTGGGCTCAGAGCCTGTGCCATGGGGAGAACAAAGACATATGGTACTATAAGTATTGAGGCTGTGACCCCAGGGCTGTTAAACTTCTGGAATTTGGGAGAGCACACTGCGTGGACTGCAGTATGCCAGGAGGAACTGCCACTGGGGACTGACCTGCTGCCCTGCTTGGCAGCTGAAGGGACTGCAACTCTGTTGAAGGGACCCAGTGTGCTGGCCTGCCTGAGACCGGTCTTCTGGAATTTACCAGGGCTGTGTGGCTGGTCTTAGAGGAAATTGAAGCAGCGCTGTGAGCGCTGCACTTGCTTTTCTCCCCTGTGAGGGGGTGTTCTTCAGCCAAGCGCGTGGGGCACTTCCTTTATACTGAGCTGTAAGTGCGGTCACCACGTACCAGAAGCATGTGGTGGACACTCCCAGCTTCATCTCCCTGAGCCCGAGGAGTGGGTTCCAGCCATGCGGGTAGCGGGCGCTGTCGTGCCGTGGCCAGAGAGCTGCGAAATCAACAGAGATTTCGCTCTGTGATTCCCAGAGTGCAGGAAGTCAGGCAGAGGATGCCTGACCGTGGGCGGGGCTCCCGTGAGGAAGTGGAGCACCCCGCGGGTTCCCTTGGCCTGGTTGTGGGCAGGGCCGGCAGGAGCACCCAAGCTGGAGCCTGTGTCCTGCCTGGTCAGCCACCGAGGAGGTGTTGTACCCCCGTGAGGTGCGGGGCCTCCAGCGGGATTCCTGTTGTGGGCCGCACTGTCAGCAGGCCGGCGGCCCGATATCTGCTCCGGCCTGGGTCTGTCTGGCTTATCAGCAGCCACCTGGTACATCGTGGGTGGCTGCCTACCACGTGTGTGTAAGCGGGGTGGCCGAGGGAGGTCGCCCCGCCAAAGTGGACAGTGTGTGTCCCCCCATACCTCCGCACTACTGGGAACACCGGATCTTGGAATTGGGATGGGGTCAGACCTCGACAGAGGGCCCCGGGTCCCACCGGAGAAAGGATCTCCACAGGATTGCTACATTCCCAGGAGTAGGCGGGTGAGTGCCAAAGAGCCTACAAGCATTACCGCATTCCTGGTTGAAGGTAAGCAGAAGGCCCAGAACCCTAACAGGAGGGGATCAGGGTAGCGAGCAGTAGCTCGGAAGATTGTACAGTGGAGGTGTCATTGTACTGTGGGCAACTGACTAGTAATCTCTATAGTGCACTGTGGATAATGTGTATCCCATGACCCTGCTTATGATTTATGCGTCGTACTGTGGCCAGTGTTTACGATGGTGCACTGCTGCTAATGTTGTCTATGCATAATGCGTTATGTTGAAAGGTGAATATCGCTGTGACTCTTCACGTTTCCTGCATGAAGTCCATTGCCCCCACGCTTTAGTGTGATTTTTTTGGATTCAACGCTTTCAGATCTTAGGTTTCTGGTGGGTTCAATAGAGTACAAACTAATGGCTTTTATGTGTTTCTTGTTGCTAAGCAAAATTTAAATTACACCGCTGTAATTACGTAATTTTAGGAATTTGACGTTCTGCTCTGGTACGTGAAATTCCTGAAATGACAACTTTGCGTAATCACGTGCCATTTGTGGTGAAAGTTTACTGTGAATTGTGCCATTCGCTGTAAAAATTTACTGGAAATGCACATGAACAACAGAAATCGAGAGGCTGCTGTTCATGGTGCTTCTGATTAATTGCATTCTTGTGTCAAAATTGACATACAGTTGTATTTCACGCAAAAAGAAAACAAAATGACAGATTTGTATTTCACATAATTATGTGTTTCTTGCTGTCATTTTGTGTAATTACATAAAAGCAAATTTTGTGAATTTTTCACACACCTAGAATCTTGGTAAAGGCTGTTATAAACATGTCTGTTAGCTGTACAATTAGGTTCTGAGGTGATATAGGTTTTAAAAGACATTTTCTGGCATCACAATACCAGCTCCGTGGAAGTGGCTCCATGGTTTTGCACTCCACACTGCCAGTGGTGGCTGGTACTGGGTGGGCGGGTGGGGAAAAAGAAAAAAAAATCACTTACCTCTGCATGCTGCAGTCTATCCTCCGTCGTCTCTCCTCCAGGAAGCAAGGAGAACCCAGTCTCCCCTAAGCCAATCACGACGCTGCTGTCACCAGCATAACAGCACCCTGATTCGGCATTCAGACAGGGACTGCGAGCCTTTGCATGATCTCCTCCCAGACTGTGCATTACAGCCCAGTGGAGAACATGCTAAGTGCGCATGACTGTTTGGCCGGCCCAAGACGGCTGGCCAAACTGTCATTGCACTTAAGGGCACATATTTCCTCCTCCCCCTGCTGGCTGTGACAACAGCCAAGCCGCACCCCCCCCAAAACTGGATTCAACACCGAAGAATAAAATGATAGTAACAACGTGTTATCATTTTATTTTCCTTTTTTCCACCGCTGAAAAGCAGTGGGGCAACGCTCCTCTGCCTTAGCGGAAGAGCCGCCGCTGCTCGCTGCCTAAGAACACTTAGGATGAGTTTCTTTAAATTTATTGAACTTCCCTTTCCAAATTTCTGTGGACACACCAGAAATCCATGGACCACTCGCGGCAGAGTTGGCGGATGCTGAAGCCAATGTACAGGCTAACGATGATAAATCGCTTCCTCTGCCTTTCGTCCACATGAGCAATGATCCTCTTGACAGTGAAGAAGTCACCTGGTTAATTCCCTTGACCTTCTCCTTGGACAGCCGCCCACAGAGTCTCAAGCAATCACCATGCAGGCACCATGGCCAGCAGCTCCTACTGGAGCGTATGGCTCTGTCAAAAATATATAGTGCCCTATATATCAGAAGCCACTCTCCCCGGAGATGACAAATTCTTGTGTGACCAAGATTCTGTATTTCAGACCTCCATGGCTGAGTGAGAGACAAATCTTCCGCCTATTATGATTACCTCTTTTTATTCTCAGGTGTGTGGCTGGCGCGGCGGCTGGCAGGGCCTCAAAACATGTGGATTATCATTTATCCACGATTCTAGCAGTTGCTTCTTTCATCGACAGTTCCCGAGGCAGAGTGCATTTTGGATTGATGTCTTTCATTATAAAAGGAGCACGTTTGCTTGTGCTCTCTCCCTTTGGCTGTCGCGATGTTGCTTTTTGGTACGGTGTGTGCATTTATAGAAGATTGGAACTAAAAAGGGGGCTCCAATGGCTGGGAGGAAGCTATGACCAGCCTACAGATTCTGTGGTGGAGGGAATGGGACACGGATGGGGTAGCATAGGATACGTTCTGAGATTCAGGACAAGTATGGCAAGGAAGGAGGTTGTTTTTCGATGGATGCCCCTGCGCAATGGGTCTGAGAAGTAGTTAGATATGGCGGAGGATGTAGATATTCAAGCAGAGCTTGGAGCCTCAAGGGCATCTTCTGTCAGGCTCTGACAGGCATTCCCAAGAAACCCAATAAAGTTGCCACTTAGAGGAAACATAACCCTAATTTACACTTGCTTTTAGGTTCATACCATTATTCAAAATGATGCAGACACTAACACTGATCACATATGGCAGTATCGTTCCTGAAATGGCTTCCAAGTGGCAGGCTTGTAATTGCAGTGGTGGTCTAGTGTTTGGTGAACGTTGTGTGTCTGTTATGTTTTGGACAGGAAAGGCTGCATACATCCAAGTAGTGTGGAGCTTTACTTATCTATATGGGGTTCTGATGTTAAAAGGAGTGCATTGAACCTAATGCACTATGGTGATTCGATGATAATGATCATTGGCAGTCTGGTTCAGAAAGGGATTATTGGGTAGGCCAAGGCAAAATGTATGTTATGCCAGCATAATCTAGTGTAATATTGTGAATTTCGCATTATGCCTTTTATGTAAAATTCCCAAAATTATGCCATTATGCCCGATGGCATAATTACGCCATGTTTGTGGCAACATTTTAGCACTGAAGCACCGGAACAACACAAACGACCAGGGCACAAGCCTCTATTGTTAGCAGCACTTGTATTTTCTGTTCTATTTTTTTTTGTGTGAAAGATGTGTCATTGCATTTAAAATGGCTTCAAGGGTGCATTTTGTGCTAAAATATAGTACTAAGTGCCGCTATGTATTTTATGGACTTTCACATACCTTTTGAGGAATTTCGTATAATTATGCAAAACTAAATACGCAAATTTCACACAGTTGGTGTTGACTTGTTGAAGTTATGATTTGGAGATATTTAGACTCTTTAAGTGGTCTACTAGACTTTGATGTTATGACATCTATGCTATTTAATCATCAATGTGATCAGCATCTTGTGATATGCTGAGTGCTATTACAAAAGACACACAATTGATGGACGGAATGCAGAACAAATCAAAACATTCACCCCCAGTCAAGAGATCTGGGTTAAATCCATCATTCTTTTGCTCACCATGCCACCCCAGTTTAGACCTGGCCATATGCAAATCAGTCTTGACCCTGTGCCTCATGGGAACAGTCCAGCCCGAACTGCCAAGCCAGGTCCTCCCTGGACCGGAAACAAGCATCCTAGGACCGGTTTCGGGGTTTCACCCCTCTTCAGCCAGGATAGCTTGATTCCAGTGGCACAGTGAGCCCAGGACCCACGTCTGGGCATACCTGGCGCACTTAGGGCGAGAAAGCAAAAGACACACAATTGATGGACGGAATGCAGAACAAATCAAAACATTCACCCCCAGTCAAGAGATCTGGGTTAAATCCATCATTCTTTTGCTCACCATGCCACTGGCCCTGAGTGCTATTACAAAGCAGTTAAATTAACTCCTTAAGGGTCAGGACATCGTATATTGGTTTGTTGGGGGTGTTAAATGGAAAGTAGAAAAGAACGAAAGAAAGAAAGAAGGCAAGAAAAGAAAGAAGAAAGGAAGGAAAGAAGGAAGTTATTAGGGAAAGAAGGAAAGAAAGACAAGAAAAGGAAGGAAGGAAAGAGTGTGACAGAAAGAAAAAAGGAAAGAAGGGAGGAAGGAAAGAAGGGAGGGAGGAAAGAAAGAAAGCAGGATAGAAAGAAAGAAAGAAGGGTATAAAGAATTAATGAAAAAAGGGAAAGAAAGAATTAAAGAAAGAAAGAAGGAAAGAAAAAAGAAAGAAAGAGAGTAGAAAGAAAGAAAGAAAGAAAAAGAAAGAAAGAAAGAAGGAAGGAAAGAAAGAAAAAGAAAGAAAGAAAGAAAGAAAGAAAATGAAAAGAGGGAAGGGAAAAAGGAAAGAAAAACAAAATAAAATTTAAAAAAGGAAGTAAAGAAGGCAAAGAAAGCAAGAAGGAAACAAAGAAAGAAACAAAGAAAGAAGGAAGAAGGAGATCATTAAAAAAGAAAGTGTTAAAAGTGCTGCAAAATAAACCTGATTAAGGCTGATTTTCTTCTTGGGCAAAATTTATTAAAGAACCATCTGTGAAATTGAGTCCAGAATAAACGTGTCCTGAAGAATTGTCCTCTTATGAATTCACATGTATAATATTGAAGTTTTCGGTTTGTGTACTGCATGCATAGTAAAAAGAGAATAACGTAATACAGAACAGTTTAAAAATTATGCAATTTGTTAAGCTGTTTGTTAGAAAATGGCCCTCTCTGCAGGGTCACCCCAAACTTTTTGCCTTCCTCCTCCTATTTTTCTGACATTCTTTTTGTTAGGACACTGAGCATTTTACCTCTGCTGACCTATGCTACAGTGTATGTGCTTCTCCCCTAAACATGGTTACATTTGGTATAGCCACAATTGGGATATTTAATTTATCTGTATGTCCCTAGTAGAGTGCACTTCCTGTGCCCATGGCCTCTAAATTAAATGTTACTAGCGGGCCTGCAGCAATGATTGTGCCACCCAAATAAGTAGCCCTTTAAACATGTCTCAGGCCTGCCTCTGCAGAGCCGGGTTGTGCAGTTTTACAGCCACTTCGACTTGACATTCAAAACCCTTTGCCAAGCCCTAAACTCCTCTTTTATTACACATAAGTAACCCTAAGGTAGGCCATAGGTAGCCCATATGGCAGTGTGCTCTGTAAATAAAAAGTAGGGCATGTACTTGTAAGTTTTGCATGTCCTGTTAGTGAAAAGCACCCAAATTAGTTTTTTCACTACTGTAAGGCCTACTTCTCTCATAGGCTAACATTCTAACATTGGGAATTCCTTAATACATTTTTGAGCTATAATTCCAGATTAGAAAGGATTAGCTGGGTCATGTTTTATATTTTTGGAATGGTAATGATAAATCATCGTACTGGTAAAGTTGGATTTAACATTACTGTTTTCAAAATGCCACTTTTAGAAAGTGGACATTTCTCTGCTCTTACAGATCTGTGTGCCAGCAGCCTGTCTCAAATACACGTCTGGGGTGGGTGACAGCTTCACTTTGTGCATTCCCTCTAGACAGCCACAAACACAGAAAGGTTAGGTGTGTCTGTGTGCCGATCTGCATTCTGATGGCACATCCTGGGCAGGATGGGAGGGAGGAACAGACACTTACATCTGAATAGGCAGTGTCCTGTCCCCATACAAAGGGCTTATTATCCCCGACAGTTAGTTTGGAGCCAGGGCTGGGAAGAAAGGGCTTCTGTGCACTTCAAAGACCCTTTTTTAATGTCACCCACACTTCAAAGGCACAACTGGGTATAAGTACTGGATATTTGCCCCCCACGAAATCAGACATTTCTGGACCTGTAAAGAACCTATGTCAGAAGAACTGCTGTGTGCTACAAGGACTGGCACTCAGCTAGACTGCTGATCTAGAAGACCTGCTTTTTTGCTGTGCTGACCCTGTTGCCTGGTGCTCTCTGGCCCTGCTGAGGGAGAGCTGGACTCTGCCCTGCAACCAAAGTGATCTCCAACTGCTTACTGGCTTGCCTCCTGTCGCTTGAGACTCAGGGCTATCAAAGTCTCTACCCCTGCTCCTGTGCCTGGCTCACTGGAAGTGGCCCCAGATACCTGCACCAAAGAACTGATGCATCTCCAGTCTGCTGGGAGCAGAACTGGTGCAATGAACCTGTTGCGGGAGTAGAATCGGCGCAGCTAACTCGGAACCAGCAAATCACCTCCGGAAACGTTCGCAATGGCACTGCGCATTGCCACCACAGCAGTGTGGAGAGTTCAACGCATCCCCTAGATTATGCGGAGAAATTCGGCACATCGTATTGGAACCAACGCCTCTTGGCTTCGGTGCTATGTCTCTGGAAACAACGCATCGCCCCCACTGCAGTATCGACATCGACACATCGCACGCTGCACCCTGCAACTCGCTGTTGCGACCAGGATCAAGGTACTCTGTACACTAGGCCTGCATAGCTCCTGCATCCGCGCTCCATTGTGGTAGGCCTTAACTGTTGTCTTTGTCCATGTACCGCGTGACCAGATAACCCCCAGGGGCACTTATTGCTTCTAAGTCCTACAAAGACTTTTATTCTTTAAAAATTCATATCTCTGCTTTGACTTATTGGATTTTTGTCGTCTTGGTCTTGATTTATTGCCAAAACTATTGTCTATTTTCCTAACTGGTGTGGAGTATTTTTGTGGTGTTATCATTGTGTTACTGTGTGTTGTGTTGCACAAATACTTTACGCATTGACTCTTTAGCCTGACTTCTCTGTGCCAAGCTACCAGAGGGTGAGCACAGGTAATCTTTAATGTGTATCTGACTTACCCTGACTAGGATTGTGGTTCCTGCTTGGACAGGGTGCATACTTCTGCCAACCAGAAACCCAATTTCTAACACTGTGAAAGGCCAGCAGTGAGATAAACAAAGGACACTTCAAAAGGAATTTACAACAGCATTGGCAGAAGACAGGAACTGAGAAATTGTGGAATATGACCTGTGCTTACCTCTGGTAAAAACGGCCTGCTTTCACCTTAGGCTGTAAACACAAAGGCAACACTAAAGTTATAATTATAAAGTAAAAACAAAAACACTGGCACTGAATTGAACTACTTTGTGTGAGGATGTTCTCATTGTGAAAGAGCAAAATGCAGTCACTCAAAGAAAGTGAAGTTAATCAGTGGCTGAAGTAGGCTGACCTATTTCCCCATGCTGTATGCTGAAGTGGACAGAAGCAAAAAGTGAATGACATAACAACAGATAATGGAGATGGCTGAAAGGCCCTTTAGTAAGTATATTATAGAAATAATACTAGTAAAATCAAAAGGTCTTGGCTAACGCCAGACCTAAAAAGCATCCAACCATAGTGGTGGACTGGGTGCTGTTGGTAAATGATCAAGTGCAATACTAAATACATTCAAAAATTTCTGATTTGGGATTATGGTATTAAGTGTACCAGAGCATGCATGGAATAGTTTAGGGTTGAACACTTATAAAAGAGAAAGAGGACAAGGAGTTGGGAGACAGGGATCTTTCTTCAGTAACTAACAGTGTCATTCCATGCAGCACAACTCTACTGATAAGGTAATTGTTTTGGGAGTTGTTAGACAAACAACCACAATTTATGTCTCAAATTCATTCAGGGAAAGAATTGTAATGCAACCTTCTGTGATTGCAAAGAGGACAGTGTTTGCACTGCAATCAGAAACAGGTCTCCTGCTATCTAATTTCTGGCAGTGGTTGGGACCAGCACTCATTTTTCATGGCACAACCTAGTTTTCGTGCTCAAACTTTGACCCAGAGCAAGAGAGAGCAAATCAGAAGAGGGAGGAAAAAGGAGAGAGAGAAAGCTAACGAAACCGTGACAAAAGGAAAAGTAGGAATGAAGAAGAACCAACCAGGGCAAGATAAAGATACACAAGGTGGGAGGTGGTAGAAGTAGGAGGCAGGAGGTGGAGTCAACAAACCCTTGGTATGTGGCAGCCCTGGCATTCAGTAACCCAGCATCTGACCGTGCTGATGGCTGGCTAAGAAATACTTTCGGCCCCTGCACTTTTGTTTTGTTTTTTTGATTTACAAATTAAGCACTGGGTTCGTTTAATTTCAGTTGCTCCAAAATAAACAGTGTCAGCCTCTGACAGATGACAGCATAAGTCATGCTGCTTGATGATGCTATGTGAGTTCAAAATGTCCTGGTCTGATCAGCTGGAAGTTTCACATAATATGTATGTTCAGTGCGTATGCTCATCCCTCTGTGCATCTTGGTGCTGAGAATTAGATGTTTATTGTAAACCAACTCCGTGGTCTTCATTTTATCATCCTCAAAATGATGGAAGGCTGAGTGGACCTGCCGTGATTTAAGCCTGTGACTGTGCAATCAAACACAGAATCATTCTTAAACAACCCATCCTATGAAAACAATGGAAGAGCGCGTACTGTAAGGAGCGCGCCAATAGGGCACGGAACCCTGGGGTCCTGGCCACGCCCCTGTGCTTCCTGGCTACTGCTTTGGTCTCCGCGATCGGCGGGATTACTTCCGGGGGAAGACATGACGTCACTTCCTGACGGTGCCGGTGCTGGGGGGGGGGTGGAGGAGAGGGTGGAGGCCTATTTAGGGCGCCTTGCCCAGGCCCTCATCCTCTTTTCTCTTCAGCGCCGGCCCCGTGTGCAGCGGACCGCTGCGAATCTCGACGGAGCTGTTTTTCTTTTCTTTGTTCCCCTGCTGGTGGTGGACGTCGGTTCGAGGCTCGGGGACGGAGGCCGGCACTCTTCGTGGGACCTTTGGGAGAGAGACGCTTGCGGGACCCGGAACCGCTCGGGCTAGAGACTACTCGCCCAGGCCAGGCCCTGGTGGCGGTTCGGTCCCCGGCAGCGAGCGCTAGTAACGGGCCAGGTGGGGTGATTCCCCCAACCCCCCCACCCCCTTCGGACAGGAGTTTGTTGGTTGGTGTGCTTTCTGCAGGCACACGGAGGTAAGGGTAGAGGGGCCTTGGTCTTTGTGGTGTGCAGTCGCGGGGGAGGTTTTAAAGAATACGTACATACTAACGGGGGGCTATAGTACAGTGACCCCCCCGCCTCCTCCTCCTTCGGCTGACCAGTGCAGAGATCGGAGATGCACAGTGGCGGAGTGAGCGGGAAAAGTTTTCCCGTCCCCTCCCCCAACTTCCTTTGGGTAGCCTTCTAGTGGTTTGCATTTTGGAGAGGGTGGTGTAATTTATGACCTTTTGTCTTAATCATTTATAAGTTGTACTGCCCTAATTTTGACTCTTACGGCTAGAGGTGTAGGCGCAGAAGGTTTATCGTTTTATCCCCAATCTCCTTCTGTGGTGAGCGTCGCAGTAGACTGAATTTTAGCATAGACTGAGATTGATTACCTTTCCGGTGGGCGATCCGCGTGCCTGGGGTCTGTTTGTCTTAAATTTTCACACTGTACATTCTAAGCGGGTTCAGTTTAGGTTTGTAAATCATGCCTGCAAAAGGGGGTAGAATGGGTAAAAGGAAAGACAGCGACCCAGAGTTGGCTCAATTACTTAAATTGGTACTGGCTAAATTAGGCAATGGCAGGGATATAGACGATGAGCCGGCAGGGCCAGTCCAGGATACAGAGCCAACATCGGGGGAGGAGGATCGCCCTCGCAGGAACGGTGTGCCCCCGAGGACAGCGTTTCCACCGGTACCAAAGAAGGCTAAGACGCGCCCCAGTAAGGCGAAAGCCGGGAGTAAAGGGGTCAAATTGGTTGGAAAAAATAGTGGGACCGGGCAGGAAGGTCAGCCTCCCTCGGGCGAAGGTACTCAGGGACCACCCGGCATTCCCGCTCCACCTCAGCCTCTGGCGCAGCAGGTGGTACCCGGTTCTCCAGATGTGGGTTCAGTGTTAGCTGACATACGCAGGGCGTTGCAGGTGCTGGCACCCTCAAATCAAAGCTCCTCGGCTGGGGAATCAGGGGGTCAAGCTGCCTTACCAAATATGGGAAGGGCCCTTCCTATGCTGGGGTTGCTGAGGTGCAGGCGCCTGCAGCAAATGTCCTGAATTTAGGTTTAGGGGGCCAGCTCAGAGCGCACCATCAGGGGCGGTTCCTGCGCCTGCGTCAGTGATTCCCGGGGGGTCATCAGGTGAATCTCAGGGGACGACGACAAGTATACTTGCCTCAATGGCATCCCTATTAGCAGAGTTGGTGGCGCCAACGACTGGGGGCAAGGTCAGTAGCGCCTCAGTGGCACCTTGGGCGCCGTCACCAGATTTGGGGGGCACAGTGAGTGAATTACAGAAGCAGATAGCACTGATGGCTAGGGCTCAAGGGAAGGATGGCACAAGCGCAGCCCCTCTGGCAGTGGGTCAGGAGGCCCCTGCTCAAGCCAATACAGCCACAGTTGCCCCAACAGGTAAGGGGGCAGAGACCACGGACAAAAATCTCAGTGGTGGGGGGAAGCCTTTGGGGGGCCAAGATACATTTCTTTCCAAACCTGGTAAATTAGCCTCTCACGTCCCGGCTGATGTAAAGGAGAAAATCTGGAAGGGCGAGTTCATTGATATACTCTCACTAATAAGACCTAAGAGGAGGGAGGTAGAGGCTAAAGAGAAAGAAGGGAAAGATAGCTCTTCCAAGGACAACAAACTGAAGGTTGAGGAGTCAATCATGAATTGGCTCTTTGGTTTTAATGTATTCACAACGGTGATGCTAGAGAAAAGGCCTGAGTTGGCTGCGCCAATGATATTTTACTCCAATAAGATTTTAAAGGCACATGCAATGTACGGCGGGATGGCCTGGTTAGACTATGACAGGGATTTCAGATGGGCAAAAGTAGAGGACCCCGAGATTGGTTGGGATCAGATGGACGTGAACGTTTGGTTAGAGAGCGTGAATAACAAGGCTCCAATGAAGCAGTCCTTTCGGACACAATGGGGATCAGGTGCGAAAAAGGGGTCCTGCTGGGCATTCAATAGAAAAATCCGTACACGGCCGGCTGGCTCGTGTAAATTTAAACACGCTTGTTCTTTCTGCGGTCACCCGTCCCATCCAGAATTCAAATGTATCAAAAAATCCAAAGATAAAGGGAGAGACCCCAAGGCATCATCCCTATAAGACTTTGCCCACCCCGGTTGAGATTGAGAAGCTACTATTCTGGCTGAATCAGTATCCCAATAGGAACGCAGCCCAATTGCTCTATCAAGGTTTTTCCATAGGCTTTCGCATACCCGCTCAGGGGGTACCCTCTGTTTTGCATTGTGAGAACCTGCTATCTGCACGCACCCATTCCACTATTGTGACACAAAAATTGGAAAAAGAGGG
Source organism: Calotriton arnoldi (assembly GCA_963921515.1). Taxonomy (NCBI): domain Eukaryota; kingdom Metazoa; phylum Chordata; class Amphibia; order Caudata; family Salamandridae; genus Calotriton; species Calotriton arnoldi. Next base: position 1,465,173 of record CAWUFW010000447.1, on the reverse strand, counting down.
CGCGCTGGGGAGGATAGCTGGCCCTTTTGCAACTCCCCCATGGCCTGACTATGTTTGCTCACCACTGGGGGTTGTGCCTAAAAAAGACCCGGGCCAGTTCCGAATGATACACAATTTATCCGCGCCTAAGGGTGCCTCGGTCAATTATGCTATTGACCCTGCTGTCTGCTCTGTGACTTATTCTTCATTTGATGCAGCATTGGAAAAATTGCGCAGTCTTGGCCCAAACGCCTTCATGGCAAAAACCGACATTGAGTCTGCCTTCCAGCTCATGCCAGTGCACCCTGATTACCTTTTGCTAGGTTTCAAATTCGGGGGCCAATATTTCTATGACAAATGCATGCCAATGGGCTGTGCGGTGTCCTGCAAATATTTTGAGCTTTTCAGTTCTATGTTGCATTGGTTGTTCACTTTTAGAACAGGTCACCCGGATATTGTACATTATTTGGATGACTTCATGGCAATGGGCCCGGCATCTTTGGGGGTCTCTGGGAGGGCCTTGGGGGACCTAGTATCAATGTTTGAGGAATTTAGGGTACCCCAGGCACCGGGTAAGACGGTGGGCCCAGCCACATGCATGGCGTTCTTGGGGATTGAAATCGACACGGTTGTGGGTGAGTGCAGGTTGCCATTAGACAAGGTACAGGCATTCTCGCAGGCGATCAACACTGCCCTGGCGGGACCTAAGGTGACTCTACATCAGCTCCAGATATTGATAGGCCAGTTAAACTTTGCTTTGCGCATCATTCCTATGGGCCGCCCCTTCTCCAGATCAATTGCAAGGGCAATGTCTGGTCTGACGAAGAAGCACCATCATACCAGGTTGCGAGCAGAAGTGAGGGAGGATTTGAAGGTATGGCGCGAGTTTCTGCAAGACTTTAATTGGAAAGTGGTGTGGCCATCGCCGCCGGTTACCAGTGAGGCCTTGGGATTGTTCACAGATGCTGCTGGCAGTGTTGGCTTTGGGGCAGTTTTGGGGCCACTCTGGTGCCGGGACAATTGGCCGGTGGCTTGGCATGCAAGTGGGCTGACAAAAAATATTGCCTGTTTGGAGCTGTTCCCCATTGTGGTGGCAGTCACAGTGTGGTCTGATTTCTTTTGTAACCAGTCCGTAGTTTTTTGGTCAGACAACATGTCGGTGGTAGAGGCCATTAACAGGCAGGGTGCTTCATGTAGCCATGTTCTAAGTCTGTTGAAACATTTGGTTCTCTTATGTCTGAAGTTGAATCTAGTGTTTAGAGCTGCGCATATACCAGGTGCTGATAATCAGGCAGCTGACGCTTTGTCTCGCTCCAAGTTACAGGAGTTCCGGAAGTTCCATCCACAAGCAGCGGACCAGATGACAGTGTTCCCGAGATCTCTGTGGAGGATTGGAGCCCCGCATTAGCGGGTCTCCTGGGAGCCTCGTTGAGCGAGCGCAAACCGGAAGGCATACCTGCATCACTTTAAGGGTTACAGGAGTTTTGTACAGCGACAAGGGGTTGTGGGCTTGTTTTCATCTGAAGCCATCTGTGCTTTCTTGCAGGCAATGAGGGATCAAGGCAGACCAGTGTCATACGCGAGGGCTCACTTAGCGGCAGTTAGCTTTTATGCGTACGGGGTACAGGATGCAGTAACTCTTTCTTGGTTAGGAAGGCATTCGCGGGGTGAGCCAGATTGGAGGGTGCGAGGAAAGATGGCAGAAGACCCCTCAATTTGCGCACGCTGGGGGAGATGTTGTATACCCTGCAGTCAGTGTGCACATCCGCTTATGAGGCGACCCTTTTTGCTGCCGCTTTCACATTAGCTTTTTATGGGGCTTTCAGAGTGGGCGAGTTGGTAGGGACCTCGAAATTGGATATTGCTGGTGGTTTGCAATGGCAGGATATAAAATTGTTGCAGGGTGGACTTTCCATCACATTGCGTAGATCAAAGATAGACCTCTTGGGCAAGGGGACCACGATTTGGCTTAAACCTGCCACAGGGACCCTAGTGTGCCCGGTGGCTCGGATGGAAGCATACTTGGCTATTCGCCCGCAAGGGCTGGGTCACCCCCTTGTTATTCATGAAAATGGAGGGTGTCTATCAAAATATCAGTTCACAGCCGTGTTCAAGGGCACCTTGCGAAGTTTAGGTATGGACCCTGCTGGCTATTCTTCCCACTCGTTCAGGATTGGGGCGGCAACCTTGGCAGCGGGAGCGGGTCTTTCTGTTGACGAAGTTAAGCGCGTGGGTCGATGGTCTTCTTCATGTTTCAAGCGCTATGTGCGTCCCGAGTTGTTGTGATATTGCTTAAACAATTTGTGCGTTGCCATTCTTATATTTGTCTTTTCTTTTCTGCAGTAGCATGCCCTTTAAGGTGATATGGTTGTTGGGACACTCTTTCGTGCGGCGGGCCGCTTACCGTTTGCAGCAGCGGCGTAAGTAGAAGCCGGCGTGTTTGGACGGGATGTCATTCCTTTGGCGGGGCATTGGAGGCCTCCAGATCGGGCAGCTACGGCAGTTGGTGGAAAAGACGAGGGCGCACGAGGGACTCCAGTCCCGGGACTTAATCATCCTGCATTTGGCCGGGAACGACATGGTGAAGCTGGGTCGTCGGGCTGTCAGAGAGGCTTTGCTGACAGAGTTTGCTTGGTTGGAGAGAACCTTCCCTGGGGCTCAGATCGCATGGTCTTACATGATTCCGCGGCGGAAATGGGGGCCCGGGGTGAGGTCACAGGCCTTGAACGTTTCAGTGAGGCGCTTGAATGGGGAATTGGCCAAACTGTGTTCAGGGCAGGGCCGCCTGTGTCACATACCTCACAGATTGCTCAGAGGTGACCACATGTTTCACCGCGATGGCGTACACCTGTCGGACATTGGGACAGACTTATGGATTGATGGCATTTGGTCATTTGTGCGGAATTTGCTTTGTGGTGGGGTGGGCGAAGGACCGGTTGGCCCTGGTCGCCCTTGTGGCGGTAAGGAGGCCACATAGATTGCCTTACATTGTTAAGGGGAGTCCTCCTGCATACTCCCTAGGCCAGCACTGAGGGTTAGAGACGGTAAAATCACCCCAGACAGAATGGGTACACCGGCTGGGGGCAAGGGCGCCAGGTTACAAGCTACAGCATGGGGCTGCGGCCCCTGGTTATACCCTACGAGCCCCCTTGGGCAGCCTGGTGGTGGCCAGGTGGGTCCCTAGGGTTGCGGACAAGGACCAGATGGCAGGGGCCCACCTCTCAAGGACGCAGGTGGGTTGCGCCTGCGTGGTTCTCAGTTGGGGGGTGCGAGCCAGAATGCCCCTTAGTGCTGGAGCAATAGATAACATCTTTTGTATGAAAATTAAGTTCTGTTCATTTCTGTCGATGGATTATGATGCTATGATGAACGTACATGTAAATATTATTTTGGTGATGCAAATTTTATAAGTTTATATCGTATTGAATTATTGAATCTGAATCATACTAGTTATGGATTGTCATGTTTATTTGTGATGGTTTGTAATAAACATGGCCTCTTTCACCCACGACACTGGTTACTAAGTCATTGATTTGTGGGTTTTGATGGGAGCGGGGCTGGGAACAACCTGGGGGGTCTGGGTCCTATGTAAGGTGATCTGGTCCATCTATGACTTTAGGGGATGTTAAGGTGGGCCTCAGACACAGAGGAGGGAGGCGAACTTCTTGATTGACACATAGGTTGCAACCATGGGACACGGATACTCACTGAAAACATCAACACGCATGGTGGTGTTCACACTGTCAGGCGAGAGCTGGACTTGAAGCTGAAGTAAAGCAATTTTGCCTGTTCGATTTTTCAGCTAGTAAAATCAAGTCCATTGCACCAGACATAACTCAGCGGGGTGGTATCTTACCCTCAGATAAAGCTAGGCCCCTAAAAGTCACCTATAGGATTAAAACAGGCCTCCCTCAAGAAAAGACACAGTCAAACCTAAACTTACCTTATTTTGGCAACGGTGACTTAGGGCACCCTACAGGAAATTTGAGGCCATTTGGAAAAGCGCGTACTATAAGGCAGCGCGCCATTAGGATGCGGGCCCCCGGGATCCCGGCCACGCCCTCGTGGCTCTTGATGGAGTGATTGGTCGCCGCGATCGGCGAGAAGTACTTCCGGGTCAACACCGACGTCACTTCCGGCCGGGGCCGGTAATGGGGGGGGGGAGGAGAGGGCAGCGGGCCTAATTAGGGCACATTGCCCTGGCCTCGCCCTCTCTTCCTTACTGCGCCGGCGCCGTGTGCTATGGACTGCGTGAATCTGGCTTCAAGAAGCTCGACGCCGGCGCGGGTGCGGAGGTGTCACGCCAGGCGGAAGCAGTCGGGAAGAGGACGGCAGAGAATCCTGATGGGCGCCGGAGTTTCTCTTTTCTTGTTATTCTTAGTGCCTTGCAGGGCAGTGAGCATCGGGACGCACCGTGGCGGGAATCCTTTGGGGGCGCCGCCCCACCCGAGGACCGGGGGCCGCATGGGCTCGAGTGTTACTCGCCCAGCTAGAGTGAAGTGCCCGGCGGAGGCTCCATGCGGGGGCGGGTTGGCCCAGTTGGTCACGGTCAATCGGTGAGTGCGATGGTTCGGGCCACGTGCAGCATTCCATAGCTTGGGTCAGGGTTAGCATAATCGGCGTGGGGGGACCGCATTGCATTGGGCATGGGTGAGCTCCCCCTCCCTCCCCGCCTTGGTGGTTGTAAGGCAGGCAGGTTCAGAGATTGCGTCGGGGGTCTTGGTGGGGGCATTTCCGCGCATGCGGGTGCCCGATGGCTTGGCGAGTAGTTGCTGGCCCGAGTTTGCGAGCATAGGCGCTACTACGTGTGCTCAGGGTGGATTGTTCTGTCTTCCTCAGGTGGTAATGCATCCTTTGTGGAGAATAAGCGTGGATACCCAGCGTTCACTTTGTGTTAATTTGGGCCGAAGTAGCGTTGGCACTGATTCCAACAGCGAGTGTTGTTGTGCGTTAACGGACTTGGGGGTGAGATGCTGGCTCCAATGGTGCTAATAAGGGTTTAAATATCAGGTATTGTGTAAGCCTAGGTCGCAGAGAGCGGCACCGATGCCGTAGGGGACAATGGGCCGCGAATCAGTTTTAGGATGTGCACATGCATGCAATGTTATGTTGGCAGAATTAGTGTGTGCACGGATTCCAACAGCGAGTGTTGTTGTGCACACACGGGCTTGAGTGTTGCTAAAAAAAATATTTAACTGAGTGTGGAGATGTTGGCTCCAAATGGTGCTAATAAGGTTTTTAACTAGCAGGTGTTGTTGTGCAAACACAAATCCCTACAAAGAAGAGAGGTTCTGGGCACTCGTGATTCATAGTGAGTAGTTTGCGCGCCGTTTTTCTGAAACACAGATTCCTTTGGTGGAATGATCCCAGCTGTGAGTTGTGTGTGCACTGATACCATGAAGAAAGCCGGAGCATTCTTGAGAGGATGCAGCTATTTAGGTTCTGGTTGACCGAGCGTAGGGCGGCGCGTTTCCATTCACTGCGGTTTCATATTGGTTTTCTTTAGGAGTGGTTAAGGGGTGGCCAGCTGCACTTACGTTTTGTTGTCAGTGCCATGATTACAGGGTATTGCAGAGATTTAACTTGGGAGAGGTGCTGCAAGATTAAACTGGCATGTCAATGCAGGGACGGGGCTGGCCAGAGCACAGCCACAGGACAGGCAGGGTGTGTCCCGGTGTCGGGAGAACCGGACGTCGCAATGAAGGAGGGTTGAGGCTTTAGTTGTGTCGGGGATGTTTCCAGCAGACAGTGACTGGCTTGCCCGTAGTGCAGCCACCTAGTCTGTGCACTTTATTTATTTCACAAATCGGCAAGATTTCCTCGCAGCTGCTTGTGTTTCTTTGAAAGGCTGCAATTTACTTAAGTATTAGTTGGGAAACTGTCTTGCGGTCGTGAATGTATGGGGAGGGAACCCTGACGTAGCGTAAATACGGATAGGCCGAAAACGGGTGTTTATGCTAATTGGTGGTAACGACGGCTGACATCAAGAACTAGGCAGTTCGAGAGGGGTGTAAACAGAGGGAGTCGTTTATAAGGGTTCGAAGGCCAGACGGCGTGGCCTTAGGCTATAGCGGTAGTCAGCAAAGCTGATATGCCGGGTTCGAATTCCGGCGCGAACGCGCAACATGGTGAGATTCTGGGCAAATCAATTGTTTCCCCAATTTTGGTGTAACGCACTGGAGCTTGTGCGAGGTGTTCTGATACCACAGGGCTAATCGGTTGGGGGTAGTATTGTGACGGTGTGGCCTTCGGTAACGCACTGGAGTTTGTGCGAGGTGCTCTGATACCTCAGGGCTAATCGGTTGGGGGTAGTATTGTGACGATGTGGCCTTCGGGAACGCACTGGAGTTTGTGCGAGGTGCTCTGATACCTCAGGGCTAATCGGTTGGGGGTAGTATTGTGACGGTGTGGCTAGTGAAGAAATTCGATTGGTCACATTGCCAAAATTGTAGTGAATTCCGGGTTGGGTTCCAAGTTTCGGCGGGGATCGCGCGACATCTTGCGATTTTGGGCAACTCACTTAATTCCTGCATTATGTGGGTTATTCAGTAACACAGTGGGGCTCATATGAAGTGCTCTGATACCCACATTAATAATCGGGTTGGTTGGCCAGATTTCGATGACGTGGCTAGGGAGGATATCGGAATGGGCACACTAATGAAATGGGGGTGAACCCCCTTTTGGGCTAGAATTCGTCAGGGACGCTCAGCATGTTGGGATTGGGGCTAAGCACTTGATAGTCACTTGGGTTGTCAGTCAGTTACGCAAGGGGCGGGCGCAAGTGCTCCGATACTCCCATTGCCAACCGGTGGTAATTTAACAATTTTGGCAAAGTGGTTGGTGCCAAATTCATCTGAAGACTTTTAGTGCGATTCGTGGCCCGGTGCGCGCTTCGAGGGGATTGCGGTGCAATTGGTATCGTAGGCCTCTGTGAGGGGGCGTCTCCAGCACCAGGATGGCATCTATAACACGAGAGGGAGGAAAGGGCAGTAGGGGCACATAAGGTTGCAGCAGGTGATGAGGATGCCCAAGTAGTGCGTCTTCAGGAACTTCATGCGGGGGAGATCAGAGGGGACAAGGAACACAGCCCGGGGAGTGTTGCATGGGGGATAATGTCCTAGATGGACACTTCAGGGGGCTTACAATACAATGCCCATGTTCATCCCTGGGCCCCCTGCCCCTCTGCGGCACTACTCCCTCCAGTGGAGAGCGTGCATGGGCTAGTGGTGGCGCTGCGTAATTTACGCAGGCACGCTTGCTGGCTTGGAACGTCTTTGTCCCTTTCTTTCATAAGTCAGAGGCGCCCTTATCACAGGGTCCGCCATGCGTTCCAGTGTTGGCAGCATACAGACAGGTAGCAGGATGCCTTTTCTATCACCTTCAGAATGCCGGTTGGTCGTGTACCTTTCGTTGGATAGTTGGGGAGGTAGAGTGTCCTGCGAGGCCACTCATCTAGACATCAGTTAATCTTGTGGTGATGAGCCGCACCTCTTCGGTGTTCAGTATTTTCAGGGCTTAACCCAGCTTACTACTGGATCAGGCATGTTAAGGATTTATGGCTTGAGGTAGTTTACCATGGCCGGGCCAGTATTCCTCCCTTTAGTTTATCGGTGCATGCGATGCACTCTTACATACCCCTTCAATTGTGGTGAGTCTCTGGGTCAACCAATAAGATAGATTAGCTGCTGCTAGCCGGTTCTAGGGTACAAGTAGGGCGCACGCGGGTAGATGGTGCCGTCCCATTCCTTGCGTATGGTGGATGCGGTCCACCCGGCCGAGAGGGGGGGGCCCACAAGAATAGGCTGAACGTTCCTGTTCGGGTATAGGTGTTGGGCACTGGGCCACGTTCAGCTACGCCCGCGGTTTTTGATGTTTGGTCCTGGGCAGCAATGTCGGCCGGGGAAGAGGCTTAGCTGATTCCAGCTGAGCACATGACAAGCACGAATTCAAGGGTCCATCGGGCCTCCATTCAGGCAGCAGCTCAGATAGCTAGGTTGTCAACATCTCTTCGGTGGATAGGGGTCCGGGCCTTTCACAGTCGGTGGGGGCCTGGCTCTGTGAGGGCACTCAGAAGTCATGACCGACAGTGCTTAGGCCTTCCAGGGCCTGGGCGTGTGAGCGGAGGAGGAAAGCGCCCCCCCCCCCGTCCCATTGGAGGGCCACATGGGGCGGCGAATTTTGGGGATCACAAAGCAGGCTTGTATCTGACGCAAGAGCCCAACAGAATGGGGTCACTTTCTTCGCCAAGCTTAGGGGACTCAGAATGAGGGCAATTCCTTCTTGAGGAGTAAGGTCTTAGCAAGATGCATGTTGGGGTGCCCTCCACTTGGGGGCAGTCCTCCGACAGAAGCACCTTATTTCCTGCAACAGGTGCAGGGTCATTTTAGGGGGCCCTCAGGGGGAGCAAACAGGTAGGGGTACCGCGACTCCGGGCAATGGGGGGGTCTGCAGTTCCTGGACACAGTATGCAGACAAGCTCACTCCCTAGGAGAGGCTCTAACCTGAGCTTACTAGGAGGGTACTCTAGTTGAGCCCGACTCGGCTCATGGGGGCATACATGCCCACCCGTCATCAGGGCAGACTCGTGCATGGTGTGTGCATAGCACATTTTGGTCCACCCACCGCAGCGGGGGACCGAAGTAGTTGGTCACTCTAATCAGAATTGGGGCTGTGTCATGCGCAGCAAGCTGGTTATTTCGCCGGGCGAGATTGAGGTAATATGTCTGCCAAAAGTGTTGTAGGTGCTGGGTCACTTGCACATGCGTTGGGCCTGTATCACTCGTTGGCAGCAGTGGCGTGAGTGGAAGCTGGGGGCTGGGAGGATGCCTCCCTCGGCTGAGTGACGTTGGTGACCTTCAGATCCCACACATTAACAGCTGATGGAAGAAGTCATGTGCCATGGGGGACTGCAGTTCCCTGAGCAGGTTTATCCTACATTTAAGAGGTAATGATAGGTGTGGACTGGGTCACCGGGCCGCGAGGAAGCTCTGGCTGGGTTTGCCCACAATGGGATAGGATGTGTCCAAGATAGCGTGGTCCCATAGTGCCAGGACGAAATTGGGGGCCAGGACTAAGGTCAAAATACCCCCCTTTAATGTTTCGGCCAAGTGCCTGGAAGGCTGGAATGGCCTAGCGGAGCCCGGGGCTGGGGCCTACCTGGTACTGCGCCCACAAATCGGGCATGGGAATCGTATGGTTCACTGCAATGGTGGACACATGTCTACCTGGGACCCGGACTGATGGATCCGGGCATTTGAATTGGACATGGCTCTGAGCCTGTGGATCGTTGAACTTGGTGGTTCAGGAGTGGTCTGGTGGTGGGGAGGGCGAAGGGTGGTTGGCCCTGGTCGCCCTTGTGGCGGTAATGAGGCCACATAAATTGCCTTACATTGTTAAGGGGAGTCCGCCTGCATACACCCTAGGCCAGCACTGAGGGGGAGATACGGTAAGCTCACCCCTGAGAGAATGGAGACACCGGCTGAGGGCAAGGGCGCCAGTTTACAATCTAGGGCATGGGGCATCAGCCCCTGGTTATTCCCTACGAGCCCCGATGGGCAGCCTGGTGGTGGAGGGGTGGGCCCCTCAGGTGGCGGACAAGGACCAGATGGCAGGGGCTCACCTCTCAAGGACGCAGGTGGGTTGCGCCTTGCGTGGCTCTCAGTTGGGGGTGTGCGAGCCAGAAGGCCCCTTAGTGCTGGAGCGATAGAGAACATTCTTTGTCGATAAATTAAGTTCTGTCATTTCTACTGATAAATTATGAAGTTATGCTCAACATAAATGAAAATATCGTTCAGTGATCAAAGTTGATAAATCTATGTCGTATGAAATTTGAATCTTATGGATGAGTTATTGTCATGTTTATATGTGATGGTTTATAATAAACATGGCCTCTTTTACCCACAGCTGGTCGTCAAGTCTTGATTTGTGGGTTCTGATGGGGGCGGGCCGGGAACAACCTGGGGGGTCCGGGTCCTATGGAAAAGCGCGTACTATAAGGCAGCGCGCCATTAGGATGCGGGCCCCCGGGATCCCGGCCACGCCCTCGTGGCTCTTGATGGAGTGATTGGACGCCGCGATCGGCGAGAAGTACTTCCGGGTCAACACCGACGTCACTTCCGGCCTGGGCCGGTAATGGGGGGGAGGAGAGGGCAGCGGGCCTATTTAGGGCACATTGCCCTGGCCTCGCCCTCTCTTCCTTACTGCGCCGGCCCCGTGTGCTATGGACTGCGTGAATCTCCCACCCACCCATCCCTAGAGGTAGAGCTTGGGAAGGTGTTGGAAGTGGAATGAAGAGTGGCGGTAATGAGGCCACATAAATTGCCTTACATTGTTAAGGGGAGTCCGCCTGCATACACCCTAGGCCAGCACTGAGGGGGAGATATGGTAAGCTCACCCCTGAGAGAATGGAGACACCGGCTGGGGGCAAGGGCGCCAGTTTACAATCTGGGCATGGGGCATCAGCCCCTGGTTATTCCCTACGAGCCCCGATGGGCAGCCTGGTGGTGGAGGGGTGGGCCCCTCAGGTGGCGGACAAGGACCAGATGGCAGGGGCTCACCTCTCAAGGACGCAGGTGGGTTGCGCCTTGCGTGGCTCTCAGTTGGGGGTGTGCGAGCCAGAAGGCCCCTTAGTGCTGGAGCGATAGAGAACATTCTTTGTCGATAAATTAAGTTCTGTCATTTCTACTGATAAATTATGAAGTTATGCTCAACATAAATGAAAATATCGTTCAGTGATCAAAGTTGATAAATCTATGTCGTATGAAATTTGAATCTTATGGATGAGTTATTGTCATGTTTATATGTGATGGTTTATAATAAACATGGCCTCTTTTACCCACAGCTGGTCGTCAAGTCTTGATTTGTGGGTTCTGATGGGGGCGGGGCCGGGAACAACCTGGGGGGTCCGGGTCCTATGGAAAAGTGCGTACTATAAGGCAGCGCGCCATTAGGATGCGGGCCCCCGGGATCCCGGCCACGCCCTAGTGGCTCTTGATAGAGTGATTGGTCGCCGCGATCGGCGAGAAGTACTTCCGGGTCAACACCGACGTCACTTCCGGCCGGGGCCGGTAATGGGGGGGGGGAGGAGGAGGAGAGGGCAGCGGGCCTATTTAGGGCACATTGCCCTGGCCTCGCCCTCTCTTCCTTACTGCGCCGGCCCCGTGTGCTATGGACTGCGTGAATCTCCCACCCACCCATCCCTAGAGGTAGAGCTTGGGAAGGTGTTGGAAGTGGAATGAAGAGTGGCGGTAATGAGGCCACATAAATTGCCTTACATTGTTAAGGGAGTCCGCCTGCATACACCCTAGGCCAGCACTGAGGGGAGATACGGTAAGCTCACCCCTGAGAGAATGGAGACACCGGCTGGGGGCAAGGCGCCAGTTTACAATCTAGGGCATGGGGCATCAGCCCCTGGTTATTCCCTACAAGCCCCGATGGGCAGCCTGGTGGTGGAGGGGTGGGCCCCTCAGGTGGCGGACAAGGACCAGATGGCAGGGGCTCACCTCTCAAGGACGCAGGTGGGTTGCGCCTTGCGTGGCTCTCAGTTGGGGGTGTGCGAGCCAGAAGGCCCCTTAGTGCTGGAGCGATAGAGAACATTCTTTGTCGATAAATTAAGTTCTGTCATTTCTACTGATAAATTATGAAGTTATGCTCAACATAAATGAAAATATCGTTCAGTGATCAAAGTTGATAAATCTATGTTGTATGAAATTTGAATCTTATGGATGAGTTATTGTCATGTTTATATGTGATGGTTTATAATAAACATGGCCTCTTTTACCCACAGCTGGTCGTCAAGTCTTGATTTGTGGGTTCTGATGGGGGCGGGGCCGGGAACAACCTAGGGGGTCCGGGTCCTATTATTTTCCACATTCTCAGTTACTCTGTTACATTAGGCATCCAGGTTGATATGGACAATTGACATCCCTTTATTAAGCTGCTCTATAATACTCTTTTGAGGACTTAGTTAACATAAGACATCACCTATTTAGCTTACCAACTACATTTTATGCGTGCAATGGAGGCTTGATCATTCAAAGTCTAACATGGGTCATTTCACCTTTCTTCTAGCCCGGCAGTATCAGGAACCACGGCTAATACCCTCCTTACCAATACTCCACGAAGCAGTAGAGTCGATTGCCCCTCCCAAGGTCTAGTGCCAAAGCTGTAGAATGTACGTTAAACAAAAAGAACACCTTAAAATATGGCTGTTTATAAATCTTTCACTCTGGACTATATTTTTAATCTCTTCTCTGTCCCCAGTCATAGTCTTTCATAGTGCCTAGCGGGCACCCTGTCGCCAAAGCCAGTCATAAGAACGTGAAAACATTTTTGTAGCCACGCATGCATTTTGTTTATTCCAAGATGTCTGTAAGCAGTATCAAATCTCTGAACTTTGCTACAAGAAAGTCTACAAATTCTTTTTTTAAGATAGAGAGCGAATGCTTTAACTCGCGTAGCGTGCGCTGCCGAAATGAAGTAAATTAGCGCGGTAAACAGGGATGCGGCGTGTTGATGGCAGCGTTTGTTTTCCTCTTTAGAAGCAATATGCTTCCCACTGGGCTAACGGATGGATTTTTGATTGTTGAATAATCTCCCCTAAAGTGTGTAATCAGTGCGGCGGGTCTCATTTGGGGAGAGGTCTGCTTTCAGCGACACGGGAGCGCTCGCCGAATTACTGCTGAGTTAAATTTGTGTCGCGTCACGCGCGCCCTGTTCGCGCTCATTGTCACGTGCCCACGCTTCCCGCCAGCAGGCTGTGCTGAAGAAATAGCTCGGATTTTGTGTTTTTATTTCGGCATTTTGATAAGCTGCACAGAAGGGGCCGGCGTTACAGTGCCTGTGGCGTCAAAGAGCGGCGCTGTTTTAAGTGAATCGGCCTACTATCAAAATACGTGGCTTAAGCCTGCCGTCAAGAGTGACGCCATACCGATAATACTCTCCAATCTGACTTATTGTTTGAGCTTTTTTTAATGTTATATGCGAGTAGACACGTTAGCACGCAGTATCCCGCAGGGTAAGAGTGCGCACCCACAACTTCAGCCTTATTTTGAGGTGTGATTTTTAGACACTGGACTGCAGAGGCCTGTGTAGATGATGTTGGTAAACATATGTCTTCCATTACTTTATACCTACCATGTGCAAATCGTTTGCCTTGAGCTATGCCTTATGCTTTTCCACTTTAAAAGCATTTCAGCCGAATCTCAACCACAAACCGAAAAAGCGAAAATCTAGCTACAGAAAGCAACAAAGAGCTGTACACAACAAGCAATGGCAACAAATAATAGGTCATCTTCTTTGTGGCCTATTGACTCTGCCAATAGGTCTTTGTAACTTATTGGCTTTGCCAATGTTGTGCAGCATTGGTAAAAAGTAAAATGCGCTTTGCCGATGTTCTATAGCATTGACAAAAATAAAAGTAAAAAAAAACAAGTGAAAAAAGTCACATAAATGGGATCTACTACTGGCGGTTGCATCATTCCCTACACTGGTGCATGCATGATGAAATGTGCATGCATGATGACAAATGCACATGAATGTGCAATTATCAGAGGTCAAAGTGGGTGGGATCAGTTGGGCATGACGTGCCCATACTTTTAAAATTTAACAAAAGCAGTTCCCCTACTTTTTCCGACAGTTGAGATGCCTCAGCTGAAGTGGAAAGGAGGGAGTCTCCTGTGCTGTTCGACGGGAGAGGGACAGAAAGCTAAACAAGAGACAACTTTTTGCCAAGATGCCTGCTACCTACACAAAATGTAAATGTGTGCAATTGGTTAATCTGCAAATGTAAAGGCTGCTTGGAAGCTGGTATTGGCTTTAACTGATGGAGCCACTCGGAGCTTCCGGATGACAAGGATGCATTCTTTTTGAAAAGTATTGTAAGGGTGTTACCAGGTGAGCTATGGAGGTCATGCTTTTAATGGACAGTTATAAAAAACGCTTGCACTAGGTACAGTCTGCAGATTACTAAAATTTATATTTTGAAAGTACTTTTTAAAATCTTAAACATAATTCCTTTTGCGTAATTTTGTGTCAGCCTATTTTATAGTGTGTAATGCAAGTTTAAAATAATTACTTACATATTCACAGTGCTTTCTGTCTCAGACTGGGACCACGTAGCACTAAAACACACACACATCAATATGCCCCACTACACCAACCAAGATTCAGTTTTGTGACTCTCTGGTTACACACTCACACTTCTGCAGTGATAACATTAACCAATAGTGGTTTCATAATGTAAAATAGAGCGTTTCCCACTGATTAGTTTAACTTGCATTTATTTTTCAGTTCGTGTGTGCTATTTTATACACAGTTACCCGTAGGTGAAGGAGCAACAACATAGTTATAGAACATTTCGCTCTTTTTAGCCACACCTTTGACCCCGGCCCCATGCTCACTGACCCCTGCCCCTATTGCACTCAGGATCCCAGTGTCCATACTTTTATTTTAATGCACTTTGAGTGCATTGTTTATTTACCAATCCAAGATGGCAGCCGTCATTTGAATCAGTATATAAAAAATGTAATTATAGTAGTGTGAACATGCTTTTAGTACTGTGCAGCAAATGGCAGATGCTTGTCCCTCCCAAAATTAAATTAATACAAAAAGTTATAGACTGTTAGCTGTTCGGGGAGCAATGGAGGGGAATGTTGGAGGAGTGCTGGGGTGGAGGGGGAAGTAATAGGGAGTGGGCAATGGAGGCTCTTGAGGATGGGCTGATGAAGGACAGCACCCCAAAAAAACCATAATATAAAAGCCAAGGAGAGATGGGGAAACCAATTGATGACCTTCAGAGGAGGAATGGAGGAACAACACAGAGGAAAAAAATAGTTCCCTTTTGGAAGCAGTGGAAGGATAAAAGACAGCCAATTTAAAAGATAGCAAAGAAGATATGCTCCAGGGGGGGGACAAACACAAGAAGAGGGAGCCAAGCTATCGAATAAGGAGCAAGCAAATGTGAGTGACAATTACATCAACCAATGGTATGCAATGGGAGAGCTCTAAGTCCACAGTTTTTATTATGGTCCACAAGATGCTTTCACCTATTGACAGCAAAAGACTGTCTGGTAGGCGAGACCTAAAATGGGAAGAGAAAGATTCACAGTTGGAGGTGGCATTTGAGGTAGTTTATATAATTAGGGAAGAGAGGCAGCAGAGGGTGGAAAACTGCCCCATATTTTGCAGGTTAGTCCTGCACTTGTGTCTCCTGTCAAGCTGACTGCACAGAGGCACAGCGGTATCCCAAGTGGCCCACATTTTGGTTTCCAGCCACTTTCATCCTTCTCATAATACAGGCAACTTTCATCCTTTCAGCCCCTTATGAGCTGCAAAAGAGAGGCCTGTTTGTGGCTCGGAGGGAGGAGCTGAAGCACAAGAGGGATGCTGCCCAATGCACGTTCAGGTAGAGACACCTGCAGATAAACAGCCCTGAATATGTGAATGATAATCCGGCTGGGTATGTGTCCTGGGACTATGCCCTTGGGCGTTTATTTCTTCCATAATGCCTGTTTCAAAGTACTCACAAATTGTCAGATGAGAGGAACAAGGCACAGAGAGAGTACGATTTGCCCAGAATTAAAGCTAAACACTTTGTTAAAGTAATAGATCCAAGACTGAATCACAGTCCCAAAGGCAGGGGCGGCTTCTCCGTAATGGCGGAGGAGCGTCGCCCCACTGGTCAGAGCCAGTCAGTGAAAAATAAAATGATAATAAAACAATATTATAATTTTATTTTCCACTGACTGACTGAGCTAGGGAGTCTTGGGCAGGGCGGGCCATGGCAGAGAAAAGTGATGGGCACTGTAAAGTGCGCATGTCGGTTTGGCCGGCTGTTTTAGGCCAGCCAAACAGACATGCACACTTAGGTTTCTTCAACCCAGCTGTGTTAACAGCCAAGTTGGAGAAATGCCACAGGATTCCTGTGCCTGAGCCAGCGTCAGACCAGCCCACTCAGGCCAATCCCCACGCTGATCTAATGCTTGTTATAACATTAAAGCAGCGTCTGGATTGGCTGGGGAGCCTGTGCTTCGTCCCCCAGTGACTGACGAGAGGAGAGAAGCACAGAGGCGGCCATCAGCGTCAGGACAGGTACGTTTAAAAAAAAAAATTGTAATCCCCTCCCCCCACTTTAGAATTTTCAGCAGCCACCACTGCACAAAGGCTAAATGCTTAGCACCATATTGCACTCTAGTGATTATGCCTTGAAAGTAATTGATTTCCTCAGTAATAACCAATCCATTTTTAACCCCACACTCACTAGTGGCTTTTACATTGATTGTAAATACTACAAATAATCCAATAGGAAGCAGAGGAATACATTTGAAAAGTGATTGCCCATGAGTGCACACTTTGGCCAAATTTAAATTTAAGGATTAAACATTATTTCTCCTGGTTCCTCAGTTTCCAACAAGTCCACTAGACCACTACTGGGGTGGTAGTGATTCTGGTGGCAAGGACACAGCACTACCCTTCCCAGAGAAAAGTAACTATGTTGTGGGCTTACTGCTCGCATATTTCAGAAAATTGTTAAAGCTGGGATTAGATGCCAAGTTTTCTAGTTCCATGGCTAAAACGCACCTCCTGGACCACATCTTGTTCTGTTGTCTGCCCACCCCAAGTAACTTACCCACCTTCTTAGGGATCCTCTCAAGAGTTTTAAAAGAACTCACTGTCTTTTCTTTGGTTCCCGTTGGCATTTGGTGGTTGCTGGGTAGTATACTTGGTGGATATTGATATTTTCCATTGGTATTTCAAAGTTTAAGACTATTTCATTCCATATGGATACCAGAGGCGTTCATTTTCTAAACATGTCTGTCACAAGCAGACAAGGCTTACCCAAGGAGGTGCTACAGGGGTTGGAACTCAAATGCAGCATGAAGTAATCAGTCAAAAAGATCTATCTCCGGCTGAGGTAAATCTTAAGGGTGGCCTACATTTAGAGGCAGGGGATTTAGAATGAAACCCCAAAAATATGCTAGATGGCTCATAGTCCTCCCGCTCTCCAGCAAACCGCTTCTGACACATGCACAAAGTGTCTCCATGAATATAATATGTTCCCGCAAGCTCAAAGTTTCCTGCAAAGTGATAATAGAAAGTTGGCCACCCTAGTGCTGCATCTTCACTCTTTGGATTGTGAGGCAAGGGGTGGGGCATCGTTATTGATGTCCGGGTGAAATCAATCCTGTTTTTGAATAGTCTAACAAAAATGATATGGGCTGTAATGCAAGCAAAGAAAATTCCCTCATCCCCGATTGAGTAATAAAAGGCAGCTCTAATTTCCATTGAACCCCTCACCTCATAGACGCTGGTGCCACTGTACATGCTGCACTAATTATCATCAAATGGTGGCAAAGAAAAAAGCCATTGAAGTTGATACATTTTCTATAGAACTTTGCAATGGTTGCAAAAAATCCTTTGCAAAAATACACTCCAACCTGAGACACACAACATTATAATGCACAATCATTAATCAAATTGTGTGAACACAGCACATAGACAGTGGTCTATTTAGGATCTTTTAAAACAGACAAGTGTTCATTTAATTCCAGAGCAAGTGAAATATTGAACCCGGGAGGTGGGGGGGCGGTAGATTTGACCTGCTTCTCTGCAGTTGGAGGCATTATTTAACTCGATTATGCGGCTCAAGCCTGCAAACTGCACTGAAGTTTTGTAAGGTCATCTCTGGTCATGGTCAGGAATGTGCTGCAGCTGTGCTGATATAATGAGCCAGGTAGATGGATAAGGGGATCCACTGCTGATAATGTCTGTTCTCTTAGCAAATGGGAAATTCAAAACTGTCTAGAAGGACATTTGCCTTGGGTGTTTACAAAGACAGGAGCGGTTCTCCCAGGCAAGAGATTAAATGATAGATGAAATGTCTTTATTTAGGCCAAGTGTTGGTACTTTCAATGTGCTCGAGATGGTTTTCAGAAAGAATCAGGGTGTCAACAAAAATAGCAATACTATTTCCTACATGTATGTGGTGGGCATCACGTTCCATCCACAGTATCCTGGTGTGTTGCTGTGCCCCTGAAACAAAAGTATGCCTTCCCAACAGAAGCGGTATTCGTTTTAGTGCTATTAAAAATAACAATAAAAGGCTGAGCCAAAAACCTACACATTTTGACTTCTGATGCAGCAGTTGCACACATATCCAAAATATGTATAGCAACCAAAGTTATTTTGTAATGGGAATAAAGCACAATTTGAGGATTGGGAGGGGTGGGGAAAGGATGAAGTTGATTTGAAGGAGGAGGTTGGTTTGTGAAGGGGGTAAGGTTTAAAGATGGAAGATGGTGTGGAAATAGGAGACGGAGTTTGAGGATAGAAGACGTTTGCCTAAACAAAATGGGGTCTGAGTGAGAAGGCACAGCTGAGCATAGACTGCAGAGTTTAATGATTGGAAGGCGTATCTGACAAAGGGTACCGGGGTTGAGAATGCAAAAGCGACCTCATGATTAGAAGTGGGGTTCAGGGTGGGAGGAATCATTCATCCCTATTTGGGTTTTGGAGATATTCAGGATTGGAAGTGGGGTTAGGTCATAAAAAGTGAGTTTGAAGGATTAGCAGTTTTGGTACATAGCCAGTCGCGAGGACATAAAAGGGGTTTGTTGATAGGAACTGACGTTTTAGGACCTAATGTAGGCTTATAGGTCTCTGAGTCTTCAGGATAACGTGGGGCTCCTATGCCTGGAAGAATGTACCATGGGTAGGCACTGACAATATTCCATGGCCAGATGCAAACAGGTGGATTTTAAACAGTAAGTCCCTCTGAGTCCAGATTCTTGTGGTATTATCTTTTATATGTTTTATTTGGTTTGCTTTCTCTTGTTTTCTGTCATTAATGAACATCAGTTTAATTAGCTTTGCACAACGTGAGCTGAATTTAGGAAATGTTTTATTCCATGGGTAGTAGCAGAGTACATTTTCCTAAATGCCATTATAGCTTTCACTCTAACAAATACTAGTCCTTATGTCCGGCCTGGTTTCAAATTCAACTCAATTGTTTTTCTTTGACCAACACAGCATGAAAAAGTGACAAATTGCACATGATGCCCACTCCAACAAACTGACTCATTGCTGGAACAAACACAACAATATTGAGGAAATTACAACTACTATGCACGAAGCAAAGCATTACTTAAATGAAATCTTGGAGAACATACAGAGAGTTAGTTGTGAGGCTCAATGTGAAACATGTGCCCTCAGATTATCAAAAGGCCTTTAAATATGTCAGAATCCATAGTGCATGACAACAAATCACCCGATTCTGTACAAAGGTCATTCAAGCAGTGTTAAGCTGGTCACATAAAAATACCTAAGACAATACCATATGAACCTGCACTCATTCATGCAAGCAGAAACACCACAATTGACGCCTCATAATGAAAACTGGGTAAACCCCAGAAGATTCAGGAGAGCACATAAAACCAGTGTGAGGGGTGTTCCAAAACCAAAAAATTAAAGGCCTTCCATCTAGGAGTCTGCATGGTAGAGAAGACGAACCAGTGATAAACACTGGTGGTTCTACCAGGAAGAGCTGGAGGACTGGTCCAGTGTTGGACTCCTGATAAGCCGCATGCAGGATTTCCATCTATGCTCAAAGACTACAATAGACTAAGAAGACATTAAGGCCACTTGTGATGTACGTTCTTTTAACAGACCCCAATGGTAAACCAAACTACTTACATCCAGCGCTGCCGTTGATGGGAACCAGCGTGAAGTTGGACGCCCAAGGGTTGCGGACGATGTCTTGCCAATGAATTGTGTCGGCGTAGCAGAGGAACTTGTTCTGGCCAACATATACACCGCCATTGAGAATTTCTGGGGGGAAAAAAATCCAGCATCAGACATTGGAAAGAGTTTTGTTGCTATAATGACATGGACTATATTCAATCTATCCATCCATTTTCTCAAGACCAATAAACGTTTTAGGGTAAGGAGGAAAAAAGAAATCAGTTAAAAGTTGCACAGATCAAATTTTTACAATTTCGGTCCTGGTAAATGGAAATGCAATTCCTTATTTAACTAAAAAAAAAAAGCACAATGTTGACTTATGACCTTGAAGGTTGAGTCAAAGCATGATGCAAGAATCAATCTAGTGATGTCTCCCTTTGAAAGAGTGTGACTGTTACTTAGAAAGCAGAGTATTTTTTAACCATGTAGACCCGGATTATAATTTGAGTGAGGGGTATTCCGTGGTGCTCTCCCAATTATAGCTGACCTGGTGTTCCCGCACTGGCACTCAGACTATCTGGCCTGGTCTTGCAGGCGTCTCAAGCTGCAAGCACGGCACAGAATGCTCCCTCATGTTTCACACCGGTCTCCTCTGCCCCGATAACCCTCCCTGTCTCCACAGCCTTACTCAAAAAACCTCCATTCCCTCACCCCCATTTGCCACCAGCCCAGGGCAGGTTTACAGGAGTGAGGCTTGCATGCCACCAGTACTGTGCAACTTATAACAGGGAAAGTGGTGTTTTGTTATATATTTCAGCTCTGAAAGGAAACGTCCTATTAATCATTTTGAAGGAGCATTGGATAGTTCAAAGAAAATGTTTAACACAGGAATTAGAGACTTGGAAATTACATGTATCTTTTAAAAATACTGCTTAAACAGAATTGCAAAAAGTGAATACATAGCCAACAGTATTTTGTTAGTGCACTTTAGAAAGGAACTATGTGGAAATAAATGTACTGTGCACCAGCATGCATAATCACACATTCCAACCTTAAAAATAGGCCTCAAGGGAAATAATTTGTTTTTTTTTCCCCAAGGGGCCTTTGTCATTGTACCTTTAAACAAAACTCAAGGCCCTTAGAAGGGAGAGGAGGCATTAGTCTACAGGTCCGGTGCTTTTTTTGGGCTCCAGCCTTGAGCTGCCAAATCTCTTGCAGAGTTTCATGTACTCCTGTCATGTTTATTCATAGCAGCAAACAAGGTTTAAGCAACTAGGTGGAGCCTGGTACTGACATGCGGATCCCGCAATATATTACTGTCCCAGGCCCAGTAAAACGTCTGACAAGCCAGAAGACTGAAAAAAGAACAGTTTTTAGAACACATTCAAAAACCCAACCCACACAAAACTTTCAGCATAAACAGCTTCTTAGCACAGCTTCTATTTTCCCTATGCATTAGTGCACCTCTTACGCTCAAGACTTCCCAGTATGTAATCAACTATATGGAGAAGCAGTGTCCATGAAGCTGGAGCAGCAGCTCTAGCCTTAGAGGTAGTCTAATTAAAGAGAGACCCTATTCCAAGAAGATCCAAAAGAACCATATCAATGCTGGGTTTTTTAGGATATTCACTGACGATATGTTTTCATGCACTACATCTAAATGCAACTTAGATAGTACGTAGTTATACTGAAAACCTGGAATGGATCCAGTCCTTCTGAGCCAACGTTGGACGCATCTCTGCAAAAGGTCTGAGTGTCACAGCCAGAAAATATATTTGCACAGCTTAAGTTTTGGGCCATGAATACACGTTATAGAGTACACTTTGGATTGGAACAATATTTGTACTGCAACCAGTGCTTTAAATGGAAAAAAATAGGCGCAGGCACTCACCAAAAATAAGCAGTGGATTGGGGGTGGAGTTTGGGGCGGGGCAAGGGGCGGGGCTATGTTTTTTACCTTTCTAAGCTTTGTATGCAAAAAATATGCATGCGTTGTAAAAATGTCTAACCATTTATATAGTACTTACCAATAAGCCCTTAATATTAACCAAAGTAACCTTTTTTTTAGCAACCTTATAATAATAAAATATTGAGAGAGAAAACAGCAAGTTTCCTAACGTTTGTCTTGTAGTTTGCATGCATATCCTTGATGCAGGATCATGAACCACTGAACTATATGACAAAGATTTTAACTTGTGACCTGCAGGTATCACAATGATCTCTGCAGCAAAAAGAGTAACCAACAGAGCACTCCATATAAAAAACAAATCTGGCAGACACATTGATCCTCTATGCAATTTTATGTTCAGTCAAACCTTTGATTAGAAGAATGCACACAGATATTTCCAGCAAGTGCATTAACCACCAGAGTTATTAAAGTGCCATTATACCCGGGAATTTACTGGATACGCAAAGATCTCTGTACCAGGTAATATTTCGAAATGCAGCATGTTGTGATGAGTTAGGCAAGGCAGAATACAGTTATTATCACATTTGTCTTTTTGTCAAATTCTTTGGGGCAGAGTTTTAAAAAATAATTAAGTTCAGACTTTGCTCTTTGAGACTGCGCCATTTTCTACTTCCAACCCTTGACCTTTGCCCGATTAATAAAGCTAGAGTTGGCCTCATGAGTAGCCATTTTTTAAAGTACATTTGCCTAGAGGTGGGTGTGCCACTTACAGGCCAAGCCAGGATTGAGCCAGATGCTGGGCTCTGGATCAACTCAAGGTTCTCTTGGAACTTCGAGCCCAAAATGAGCTGAAATTTCATGTGGCTGCTGCACTCGCTGTACCCTTATGCACAAAGTTAAAAACAAAACATTAACATCTGACATAAAAAGGATAGATACATATATACCCATTTAGTGGCTGATATGTAGAAAGAGAAACATGAAAACCTTGGATTTATCCCGGCTTCTCCACTCAA
This sequence comes from Calotriton arnoldi, assembly GCA_963921515.1. NCBI lineage: Eukaryota > Metazoa > Chordata > Amphibia > Caudata > Salamandridae > Calotriton > Calotriton arnoldi. The sequence continues at coordinate 1,442,592 of CAWUFW010000447.1, read as the reverse complement.
CCAAACTCTGTGATCGTAGGCAAATATTTTGTTTTACAAATGTCCCTTTTTCTTAATTATACCTCAATATTGTATAATGAGACCTATTAATGTCCAAGCTGGACCATGTTAAAGAAATATGGTTTTTTTTATTTTGAAGATACTTTATCCTATTTTAAGTGATGTTTGTTGGATGATTTACATTGGAAACATTTCAGGGCTCGGCTCAAGCAAGGTCTCTTAGAGCCCAGCCGGACCCTTGGTTCTGCTGTCCCTGTACATTTGTTGGCTCCATCACCACTACATTTGTCTTCTGAATGGTAAACCTACTGCATCATTTGTTCTCGTAGCTGGCATTTTCTTAAAGAGATACACAAAATTCCACAAAATAATCAGAGCATCACAAGAAAAGATGGACTGTTAACACACAATCCCTACACGCTGAAAAAAGTCTAAATACATTTGCCCCTTTCACACACATTCGCTCCTCACACACTTAAAAGCCTATTTCATGCTCTCACATCTAGTTTCACTCAAAAACACAGTACTACTTTTCATTCTCAGAGTCACACCTATGCTTGCAAATTCACACTCTTATTGCTTTTACTTCCTGGTTCTCACACATTCTCTTTCACAGGCAGTGCCTGAGGTTGGAGGCCATCAAAAACTTTAACAGGTGCAGCACAAAGTCGGGGTCGCATTTTGTGTGATGTACATCTTCGGTATTGAAACCTTTTCAGAGACTGTCACAGGTGTGTCTGTCTCATTGGAGCAGAGATACTTAGGAGGTGATTTGGCTGCTGCAAATCACCTAAGTTTATAGTTATATAACAAATGTTTATCAATAAATGGCACACTGACGAATCAGTACTAGTCCTGCAGTTTTTTAAAAAGCATGAATGCATTGATTTAATCTAGAGGGCAGGGATTTTGTTTCATGCAAATCCCTTTCATTGAAATTGTTGATGGGCGAAGATTTGCGGGCATTTAAAACAATGGGCCTGCTAACAAGCTGTATGCCCTGAACAATGTGGCCCACACTCGCGCCTATTAGGTTTTATGGATACCTTCCGACCCCCTCTGTAAGACTCCCTGCAGTGATACTCCACCTATCACACCTTCCAGAGAGGCACAGGCAGCTCTCTGTGTTCTACTGAAGACGAGCTGCTGTCCTGGCGCTTTTGAACCAGCTCAGCCCAGGCTTCAGCTCGGTTTGAAAGGCGCTTTAACCCATTGCAGGCCGTGCAGAAAGAGCTGCCAAGGATGGAGCGCAGCACCAACCGCATCAAAACCGGGCCGTTATGAGTACCGGTCCTCTCCTTTCCCGAGGAAAGGTCCCGATACTCAAGGGGAGAAAATATAAAAGTGCTGGTACTCCGTACCGGTGAGAACTGGCCCATTTAAAGCACTGACTGCAACTTGTGTCCGTCATTTAGCACTTTAAGCAAATGTGAAATTGAAATAGCAACGTTCTTAAATAGCTTCTTCATTGGTACAGATCCCGACATTCCTTAAAAATAGGGAACATTTCTCATCTTCCGACTCTCATTTCTAAAGCGTCCCGAAGGCATTTTTAATTGGGAAATGAAGATCCTTGTCCTTGGAAACAGACTCCCAGGGATGCACACCTAACCCAAATAGGTACATTTTGAAGAGAACCTCCCAAGATTCCCTTTGAATGGTATGCTCTCAACAGAGTTAGTTCTATTTTCACTGGTAGTGGGGTGAAGGAATGCCCGGGGAAATCAGTTTCACGTAAAACATTTTGACCAATGGTGTTGATCAAATCACATTAAAGCAATATTATTTGGAACAATGCATCTGCATTTACTTAAACTAACAAGACTTCTTACTGCAAATTGCTTAATAGACGACACATACAGCTAAAACATTTCTAAAATCTTACCACTGGCCCCTCCCTCACTCATCCATCTGGTCTCCTCCCGTCTGCATACAATGTACCCTATTATCTTCTTCCACGTCAGTATTTAGAAGTCAGTTGTTCCTATTAGGTAAAAGGAATCGCAGACATATGCACGGAGTATTACACAGAATGTGCAGTGGTGCAGTGGGAACTTGCACCTACTTCTTTGCACATCTGGAGCATTTTTGTGTACAGAAAGGGTTGCAGATGCTTCTGAGCAGTACTTAATTAAAAAAAAAAAAAAAGTGCCAGGACCCTTTGTAGGAGGCCACTGCAGCGTGCTCCAGCCACTGCCCCTACCAGCGCTGCCAATGCTATTAACTATACAACTACTAACCATCACACTCGGCAAGTGTGAAAATTCAGACTATTTCATGCCACCCGAAGCTATAAGAATTACTTGGGTGCCAGGTATTACTCATTTTTAATGTATATTAAAATACTGAGCAACTGTTGTGCTTATTTCCAAATTAGTCAAACAGCTCTACCATATGGTGGACTGTAACAAGTGACGGTATTGTCAATTAAGTGCGGGTGCCGAGCACCGGAAACCACTGGCTCAAATTAAGCAATGCTTGTGGGGCCCCTTTGGTAACATAGATCACCCACAATTTGTGTTAGCGAGATTCTAAGGGTTGTTTCTTTATCTCCATGGGGGTCTGAACACATGCAAATGAGGGAGACCCCGTGCCCTTGCTACAGTACAGAGTGGGCCCAACGGCATACAAGTTGTCTAGAGAAGCACTGATTGGCACCAGAAGGTCGTGTACTGTTAGTGCGCCCTCCACACACTGCACCCACCTAAGAGGGGACTCCTACCCCCCCCCCCCCTCAACAATTGAGGCCAGTTTCAACATCGGCTGTGAAAGGAGGTTTCAAAAATGTAGTCTACCTTTCATGAACTCGCTGTTCGCCTGCGGTGACAACAGTGCATTTTTGGGGCGATACATAGTCCTGGAGGGTGCTAGGTGCATCCAGATGGGCATCCAGTATAGAACAAAACTGCTTTACCCAGTCTTGAGTCTCTAACAACAGGCATTCCCATTCCCCGCTTGATTTGAAGATGTATTATATGGGTAATTTAATCTCTTGTGACATCATTAAACAGATGGTCTCTTTCAAAGTGCAAGCAGAAAAGTGTACATAAACTCTAACCCAGCTCCTACTGGGCAGTGTGTTTTTGAAAGAACAATGCATGCATTTCTACCCTCAAGTATACAAACAACGGTGGCAACTGCAGAATAGGAAACATCAAACGCGCTGCCTTGCAGGGAAGAAAACATCTTCGTGGCCTGGATGTAGCATATTTCACTGATGGCGCTCTAGTTACTGGGTAGGGTTTCAGAGATGCAACACTAGGATGAGGACTCTGCATTGCACACCACGAACATTTGTGGGCGAGCTGGGTGGCATTCACACTACCCTCTTCCTTAGCTGAAGGGCCAGGGCCTTGATAAAAACGTTATTATATATTCATTCACACGCTTAAGTAGTATGTTTAAACTTTCATATTAACATGGAATACAGATCGAACTCATAGACATTTAAAATCAGTCATCATACACGAGAGAATCAGAAAGCTAACTAAGCCAGGCTCCCAAAAAACGCAGATATACAAAGTATTAGCATACCTGCTGATTTTTTTTTTTAACACAAACTTTATTGTTGCATCGGCTATAGGATTGACAGTATTACAAATACATCCAAAGCATTTTCGTTTTTCTTACATGCAGAGTATTATCCTGAGCATATTCTACTTTAAACCAGGTACAATCGCATCAGCGTGTTACTGCCAACAGCATGTACATATTATCACGTGGAGGGACAAAAAAGAAATAGGAGATGTCCGACTCCCGTCCCAACAGATATCAATGCGTCGCCATGTTACCAACAGAACCGTGCACCCGTTAAACTTTCCCAACCCCTCCCTCCCCCCTCCCCATTCCTGGTTTCATTTATTGAAGCTGCCAGTATTTCGGTCTAGTGTTTTCAGGCATTCCTGTCCCTCCCATTGGCGTGTATTATTTTGTGGCCTGTAGGGCAGTCGGTCCGTTGCTGTCAACGTATGTCAGGGTGTGTATGTTCACACAGTCTGATTAGTGAAGGTATGGGGGATCTCCAGTTGTTTGAGGTTCTCCAGCATAATATCCCAGGTCATAGAAATGGGATGTTTACGCAAAGCTTGCGCTTCTTCCCTCCTGAGGGCCGCGCTCTCTGCGCCTCCCCATCGTATTACCTCCTCCCACCACGTGTATACCAGGGGGCCTCTCGGGGATTTCCACCTCATGGTGATGGCTCTAATCGCCAGTATCGTGGCCAGGTCCAGGAAGCGCAGGTGTACCCTCTGGGCCTTAGTGCGTTTGCGGAGACCCAATAGGCATTCCAAAATGTCGTTCGTCAGTGTGAGGTTTGTGATGTCCGCAAGTATCGCACGGGTTTGGCTCCAATAGTCTCGGAGGTGCGGACAGTCCCACAACATATGAACGAAGCCCGCCTCCTCCGCTCCACATCTCGGGCAACAGTGTTGGGCGTCTGGGAACATGCGGTGTATTGTTTTCGGTGTTAAGTATGCCCTGTGCAGAACCATAGTTTATATGTATTTGAGCTTGGCATTACGGGAAACCCTTTTCGGGTGCTCTAGGATACTCGACCAAGCATCGTCTGTAATCTCTTTGCCCATGGACTCTGCCCATTGTTCCCAGAGACCTATAAGTTGTACTGAGGCCTGCGCTCTAATACCCATATATAACCATTTGATGAGATGTCCCCCCCTCCCCATATGGTAAAGTAGGTGTACCATCTCATGTTGTGGGGGCTCGCTATGCTGTGGTGCCCATGTCTTCCGAATGTAATTTGCTATTGCTGCGTGTATGAGATACAGGTGATCTGGGGCGCCTGTGGTTTGTATAAATGCGGCATGGTCCAGAAGAACTCCATCCCCAAAGAAGGAGCCCACTTCTGCCACTCCAGCGTCTATCCAGTCATGCAGTCTGGCTATGGTGAGACGATCACCCGCAACGGGTAACCCCAGTAATGGAATGTTGTTGGCGTAGGGAACCGTGGCTGAAGTGTACTGCACTGCTTTTTTCCAGCACCGTAGTGCCGTTAATAACAACGGGGGTGCGCCCGTCGGTAGTTTCTCTTTGGGGAGCAGCAGAGTATGTAACGTACCGCGCTCTATTTTCCGCGTGTCGTAGCCAATTTCAACTAGGTTCCTGCCCGCCGTCCAATAGGACAGCCATTGCAGTTGCGCAGCATAATAATAAGCCCGGAAATCGGGGATACCCAGACCTCCCCTGTCCGTTGCCAGCTGTAGTTTCTTAAGACTCAGTCTGCGCCTACCCGCGCCCTAGATAAGTTCTAGTAGTAGCTTGTCCAACGTGTGGAAGATGGGTAGAGGCAGTGTCAAAGGTAAATTAGCAAAGTAATACAGCAGGCGAGGCAACATCACCATCTTGGAGATGGCTATCCTCCCCATCACTGACAATGGCAGGGATATCCAAAAGGCAATGCTGGAGCGGAGGAATGCAATTGCTTTCATTAAGTTACCCTCCAGTAGGTCTGAGGGATCTCTGTAAATTTGGACTCCCAGATATTTAAAGGTGTCCTGCGCTACAGGTATGTGATATGCACCAAATTGGATTCTGTCTGGCCGCTGAACATCTCGGAAGTAAAAGGCGAGCGATTTCCCGGCGTTAATAGCTAGGCCCGATATAGCCTCGAAGGCAGAAAAAATACCGGGGAGAGGGCCTGCCCCCCCTTCCAGATCTCGGAGGTATAAGAGGATGTCGTCTGCGTATTTAGACGTCAAGTGTGGCACACCTTGTAGAGTTATCCCCAAGTTGTCGAACGACTGTCTCAGGGCAATAGCCAATGGCTCCAGCGTAAGAACAAAGAGCAGGGGAGAGAGCGGGCACCCCTGTCTCGTGCCCCTGTGTACCTCGTATTCCCGGGAGATGCATCTGCCTGTGCGGGCTCTCGCCATAGGCTCGGTATACAACAGCCGCACCCATCGGATGAACTCCGGGGGGAGGCCAAAGCGTGATAAAGCCGCAAACATATACTCCCAAGTTACTGAGTCAAAGGCCTGTCTGAGGTCCAGGGCATCCAGCATTGTGATATTCCACCGGAGTGGCCGTCATTAGGTGATGTAGCCTCCTAATGTTGAGAGATGTACTCCTGTCTGGTAGGAACCCACATTGGTCCCGGTGTATAAGAGCAGGTAGAGCAGGCAGCAGCCTGTTAGCAAAGGCTTTGCTAAGGATTTTGTATTCCGTAGCCAGCATTGATAACGGGCGATAATTGGATAACTCAATGCAATCCCGCCCCGGCTTGGGGAGCGACACCACCAAAGCCTGCATTGTGGACTTTGGTAGGCCACCAGTGTCCCAGGTCTTCTTGTATATTTCTTCCAATTTAGGGACCAAGGCCTCGGCATAGATAGCATAGAATTCGATGGGTAGGCCGTCTGGGCCCGGGGTCTTGTTACGGTTAAGGCCTTTTATTGCGGCTCGTATTTCATGTTGGGTGATAGGCCCCGATAGTTCCTTACGTGTACCCTCAGTAATCGTGGGGAACTGTAATTCATCCAAAAAGGCCGCAATCCGACTATCGTCGATGTTAGTTGGCGCCTCATAAAGGTGCTGCAGGTGAGCATAGAAGGCTTCGTTGATCTCTGTTTGGGTATGCACTAGACCCATTTCTGGGGAGCGGATGCAGGGGACAATTGGCAGTTCTGGAGTGTCTCTCAGCAGCCTAGCCAGTAACGTGCCCGATTTGTCAGCGGCAGTGTGCTTTAAGTGTATATATGCCCGGTAGTCTATGATCCTCATGGTCTCTAATGTCTGTGCACGTGTAATGCGGGCGTCCTGTAGGGCTGCCCGCTTAACCGTGTCGGTAACCGCCGCTGGCTCTAGTTCCGTCATCAGGGCTTCCGTGTCCACCAATTTCCTGTGCACTTCCTGTCGTGCCCCTACCGTAGCACTAATTGCAGCGCCCCGAACCACTGCCTTGAGTGCGTCCCACACAATTAGGTTGGAGGAGGCCGTGTTCCAGTTTTCCGTAAAAAAATTATTTATAGTGTCCGATAATGAGGTCCTGAAGGGAGCGTCTTCCAGGAGTTGGGGCTGTAGCCTCCAGGTCGGGACTGGGGATGGAATTCTGCCCCATGTAAGCGTTAGTTCCAGAGGGTTGTGATCGGAAAATGTTTTCGCTAAATATGTGGCCTGGTGCACTTGTGGTGTAATGGTATGGGAGCAGAGGAACCTGTCCAGACGGGTGTGGAGCTGGTGAACTGGGGAGTAAAAGGAGTACTCCCTATGTGTGGGATACAGTGTGCGCCACGTGTCAGTGAGTCTCCAGCCCTTCAGGAATTCGGTTTGTTTATGTATAGCAGCCCCATGTAGTGGAGGGTGAGATCTGTCCAAGTCTACGTTAAGGATCACATTACAGTCCCCTCCCAGGATCCAAGGGATGGTGTCCCACCCCGTCAGGGCTCTGCCTAGGTCTTGGAAGAACTTATCCTGGTCAAAATTTGGCGCATAGATGCTGCCAAGCACTACAGGTTGGTGGTCTAGGGTGCCCCGCAGGAGTATATAGCGGCCTTGGGCATCTGTTCGCCTATCCAGCTCTACGAATGGGACCCCATGCCTAATCCAAATAGTTGCCCCTCGAGCAAAGGCCGAGTAATTAGTAGTAAACACTCGACCTCTCCACTTCCGTCGGGTTTTCAGTGCCTCCGCCTCCATCAGATGCGACTCTTGGAAGAAGACTATCTGTGCCTTGCGGCGGAGAAGGTATGCATGCACTCTATGGCGTTTCTGTACGGCCCCCAGCCCTCGTATATTCCACGTCAGCAAGTTATAGGACCCTAAGGTAGTATGAGTGGAAGCCATATACCCACATCCTGCCCTACCCTCCGCAGCTGGCGGAGCTGAAAAACTAGTACGGACCAGGAAACCCCCTCCCCTCGTAAACTAAACATCCTCGGCGCAGCTAGTTAACAGTGCTGTGCCAAACCAAAAAAGAAAACATAAACAAACCAGAGAACAGTGCATACGCTACGTGGGGGGTAAGCGTCTCCAACCATACTACTGCTTGGATGTGCGCAGAGCTCCGGCGGCTCTACTGGTCCCCGGGGTGGGAATTTCTACGCATTGCATGAGGGAATTAACTGTGCGCGCGGGAGCGGGACTAGCTCTACACAGTACACCACGCGATCCCAGTGATAACTCAAGCATACTAACGGGTCCCTTCCTCGACCCTTAAATGTAAGAGACAAACATGTACATTTAGCATGTTGTGGAGTCCTTACTAGGGCACATCATATGTACCATCCGCACAAGGCCCGAGTCCGGGCGACTTCATGCATTATCAAAAAAGGATACTGTTCATTGTGGGCCATCTCAGTTACATGTCCAGTGTCATGATCCAAGCGAAGGCCCCCATCGGGAGAGGTGCTTCTGTGTTTTCAGTTGTCCAGGAGGCCATCTCCCGTCTGTGGCGTCGCCGAGGGGAAGAGAGCGATGCTGTGATCAGAGTCTGAGTGGGCCGTACTGTCCTCCGTATCCGTCACTATTTTCGGGCTATCGTCTCTAAAGGATTCTGCAACAGTTAGTGCCGCCTCCCTGTCGGCCTGCTTTTGAGCCGGGGTGGGGCCCCGTTCCAACCGATTTCTCAAGCCCCGCCACGGCCTCGGGTCCTCTGCCAGTGCGACACCACAGGGCCCTCTCCCGTCTGGCCCGATGGTTTCTCTTGGCTGTGCTCGATGTCCATGACTTCCAGCCATTCTTCCGCGTCGTTGGGGCTATCGAAGAAGTAAGTTTTTCTGTCATGGATCACTTTGAGCCTAGCCGGGAACAAGAGGGCATATTTCAGCTGCGCTGCCCTTAGTTTTTTTCTTCACGGCTTGGAAGGAGGTACGCTGGCGTTGAACTGTAACAGAGTAATCGGGATACAGGGAGATCCATTGGTTTTCAAACTGAATATTCATTTTGTCTCTCGTCTTTTGTAGCAGTATGTCTCTATCCCTATAATTCAAGATTTTTACTATCAAGGGGCGCGGTGGTGCCCCTACCCTCGGTGCGCCCGTCGTATGCGGTGAGCCCGTTCCACACAGAAGTACGGGGACAACCCTTCCGGGGCAACGTACTCTCGGAGCCATGTTTCCATGTAGTCCGCAGGGCGCGTGACTTCGCTTCGCTCCGGAAGCCCAATAATGCGAACATTGTTCCGGCGATTACGGCCCTCCGCATCCTCAATGCGATCCTGGAGGCCGCAGACTTGTTGTTGCAGTTGTTTCAATTGCGTAGTGTGTTCCGCAATTTGAGGGTCTATGCTACTCAGTGCTGCTTCGTGTTCCTGCACCTTATCAGCGAGCTTCCCGTGGTCCGCTCTCAGCAAGGTGAGACCAGTCGTGAGGGCTCCTATCTGCCGCTCCATTATTTTCTTAGAGTCCCGGATTTCCCGGAGTATCAGGTCTAGCTTATCCGAGTGGGACACTGCAGAACTATCCATGGATGCATCTGTCGGGCTATCCTGGGCACCAGATGCAGGGGGGCCTTCCGCCATTGGGCCGGTGTCAAGCGGTTTCCCTTTTATTCTCCCCATCGTCTGGGTCGGGCTTGCTCGGGTCTGTGCCCCGTCGGTAGGACAGCTCGCAAAGTGCCGAGACAACCCCCTCCAGGTACTCCGTTGGGCGACGCACCTCGATCCCAAGTGATCAGCGCAGTGCGCCTCTACTCCGCAATTCTCGTCCGGTTCCCCCTCTGGACCAAAGGGGGTGGGCGCCCGAGCAGTCCTCTGTCCGCTCTGATGTAGATGGGGTCAGCACTTTGCGTTTAGGTGTTGAGTCTTTTAGATCTCCACCATGTCTTTCAGCATGTGTGGGGTCTGGCCACCCCTCCCAGTGTGTGTGTCTCTGGGGCTTCCCCGCGGCGCCTGGGGTTATTCGTCAGTGAAAGCCGCCCGTCCGCGGCAACCTACGCGGGCCTATGTATCCGCACGCCGCTCTCCCTGTTGTCTCCTGTCAAGTGTGAGGCTCGTTCTTTCTTCCCCAGCACAATGCTGCTCTGCAGTCACTGGGGCCGCATGTCGCCTTCCTGCAGCGCCAGCCCAGCCAGTCGTTTCCTCGCCTACGCAACCAGAGGGGACAGTCTCAGCAGTCTACAACTGCCACAGGGGAGAGGGGGAGGCAGGAGGGCCCACACTCCAGGCCTGTTGTTCTCTCACCCCCGGTCCTCACCGGCAATGAAGGGCATGTCTCTCCAGTTTCGCTAACTGGAGCACGGCGCCATTGCGGGACTCTCCGGCCGCCTGTCCTCACCTTCGGTTATCGGCGGAAGCCGCCGCTCGCCTCTGCAGTCTCCAGGGCACAGGCAGGTCCGGTCTCCGGAGGGCCGCGGCGCAGCCCCGGTCTCGCGCAGTTCTCGGCGGAGTCACCGCTCGCAGGTACAGCCTCCAGGGCACAGGCAGGTCTGATCTCCTGAGACCAGGGCGTTCTCGTGCCCCCGCAACCAGTGGGGACAGCCTCAGCAGTCTACAACCGCCGCGGGGTAGAGGGAGGGGAGGCAGGAGGGCACGCACTCCAGGCCTTCGTTCACTCACCCCCCGTCCCCACCGGCAATGAGGGACGTGTCTCTCCGGCTGCACGATCGTGACCACAGCGCCACTGTGGGTTTCTCCGGCCGCCAGTCCGCACCTCCGGTGATCGGCGGGAGCCGCCGCTCGTCTTTGCAGTCCCCAGGGCACAGGCAGGTCCGGTCCCCGGAGGGCCGCGGCGCAGCCCCGGTCTCGCGCAGGCCGCCGCCGACAGGTCACGCCCGCAGTCACTCTTCGATCGCCTGTTGCAGCCCTTTTTCCTCCACCGCAGCGGCCCAGGGTGTAGCCTCACGTGTGGGGCAGGTTCCGACGGGGTTTAGGGCCCTCCGGCGTACAATTATGCCCCGCGACACAGTGTAAATGTAGGATTAATCCCCCCCGGGGCCGGAGCTTCACCGATGTACGTCCGCCATCTTGGGCGGTTGGCCACGCCCCCCGCATACCTGCTGATTTATTAGAAAATATTTCATCAGTGGCGTCATACTTTTCTGAGCCCTCAGGAGTCCGTTTCTTACCTGGAGCTGTCCAGGTGCAGATCTGTTCCATCCATTTTCTGTTCGTCTCTGTCTCGCACACTCTTTCCTGGTTATTTTGCTGTGCCCACAGTCCTCGCCTTGCATGGCTCTTTCCCACCTATTGCCTCTTTGATCTCCATTGTCTCTGCTTCTTTCACATTCTCTGTTCCTCCCTCGCTGTTGTGCACCCCTGTTCTCTCACTCCACTTTACTCTTCCTTTCCGCTTGTCCTCTGACAATCTCCTTCTCACTCTGTGAAGCTGTCTCGTCGCCTCTCTCTTTTCCTCTGATTGTTTTCCTCACTCCAGAATTCGTTTCACTTTCCTTCCTAGCTATATTTCCCTGACACGGTTCCTTGCTTCCTTTTCACCATATCTCACTCTCAATCGGTGCTTTAAAGGGGCAGGTACTCATAGACACCAAGTACCTGCACTTCTTTAATTGTAAAGGGAGAGTACCTGCACTTCAAAGAGAGGGTGCAAAACTTTAAATAAGACAGTACCAGCACTTCTCAGTAGCAATCAGGCACTCTGAGATGTTGAGTACCTCCACTTCCATATTTGTATTACAACCACTGCTCTTGGTTCCGCCTTTCATCTTTTTTTTCTCTGCACTGCATTTTTACTGTATTTCTTTCAAAAAGGATGGATGCATTTCATCTTTGGCTCTAGCTTGTGTTGGACAGGCTGCTTTACCTGTCTATGCACTGATGTGGCTTTTGGGTCACCCATGATTTGAAATACTTATGGGCAGTGCTTAATTTGAGCCGGTGTTTGCTGGTGGGGGGCACCTGCACTTAGTTTTGGGGACTGGCACTTATTTTCCACATCATTTATTTACTGAGCGCAAGATACGGAAATTACACAGACTGAAAGACGGAGGAAGAGAAAGACGGCAAAACCGTCATAAAAAGAGAACGTAGGAACCTTCCGGAGTGACATAAAGGGAGAGGGAGTGTCTGTGGTGGATTAAAAAGGTCTGAGCAGGGCCACTGGAATTATGTGATTGTGTGGCTGCTGCATTTTTCCGCATAATTGTAGATTTGACGCATTTGCCACATAATCCAACATCTGCTGTACAATATGCAGATTTCAACCAAAAAATATTGTTTCTAGCTCAAACGGTTCGAAAGTTACTAAAAACGCAGTGACACGTGTTGCTATGCAGTGGAAGTCCCTTTGTAAAGGTTGACTGGTCACCTCTCTGTTGCTTATTGCTATATTTGGGTGTTAAACTGGTACTGATGAGGGGCAACCTATGCCCAGACAGTGTTAACATGTGTAAAAATTACAAACAATGAAGTAATACCATCACAAAATCTGCCACATTATGCCGCATAATTTGCCTTTTCTTGCCCTATAATTTACTCAATTGTGCCGCATAATTTAGCCCATCGTATGGGCATAATTCCAGTGGCCCAGGGTATGAGGTGATTTTAAAACTACCAGCCTTGGTATTCTGTGCGCTAACATTTAATTGCACCGGCCGCTGGCTTCTGAGCAGAGCTTCGGGAGTCCACACTCTTTCTTTCACAAATTAAGCGCTGAATTCTTGGGGTATCATTAACAATGTCTTCGTACTGCCCCCTTCATCCTTCTGGAAGAGAACAAAGCGGGTCTTTCGCATTAATCCAGAGCATTAATATTCAAATTGCTACAAGATGAGATATATCTCTACCAGGAAAGACATTAGGCGACCCCGAGCTACCTCCCTCGCCCCCAGGAAACTAGAAATCTGGTTATTTTGAATTAAGGGAGGGATTGCGTGCATGAGCGCAAGGCTGCCCCATCCATATTAATCAGCTGGCAGTAAGATTTCTAGGAAAGTTAGATTCGAGGGCTCCGCTTCTGCACTGAAGAGGGGCTTAGCACTGAGCCATTGAGACATTAAACACCGCCTGTCTAATCCGTCACAGGGTCGCATCCAGATTAGAACCTGCAGATTAATTTGTTTTTATGATACATTTTGTTATTATCAAGAAAACTAATGCCAAGACCTCCGGCTATTAGATACTTTAATTTTGCAGGAAAGGCGAGAGGACACGAGGCAGGTCAGGGGAAAGCGAATGAATACATTTTACTTAATTGCTCAGCAAAACACGTTTTTCGGCATGGATGGTGAGAATTATAAAAACAAAAACAAAAGAAATCCACTAACATTGCTTGTGTCGGCAGTCCACGTGACGAATTGCTTCAATAATGGACCATTTTCAACCATACATCGCTTCCAGCACCATCCATCTTATGAAAAATTGGATGTCAGATTTTTCTATTGCCCTAAATAAACGATTTTTGCCTTCGTTCTAAGCACTCTCCATTTTGACAGATAAGGGGACTGAGACTGAGGGAGATAACGTTATTTGCACACGATCACACAGTTTGGCCTAGTGTGGAGCCGGAGATTCAGCTCGCTTACATCGAATAAGCCATGGATCCTCCTAAGAACATTTCATCTTCTTCCATTACCTGTGAACTGTGCCTTGGTGTCAGACGACACTATGATGGGGCGTGATGATGAGCAAGTCTCACTTCTTGAGAAGGTGAAAGGAACATTGCAGGAAATAATGGGGGATACAGCCAGATCCTGGACCCAGCAGCTGTTATTGAGCTAGATCCGGGATCTGTCTGACCCCAAGGAAATATGGTGGATTCGTCCCAGTGAAATTTGACGACATCAAGACACATTCAGCAGCAGCCACACATTGAATGCTTTCGGTTCCGAGCAGCAACCAGCAGATGGTGAAGGGCCTTTCTTATTTCACTTTCAGCTGGGCCCCAAAACAAAGACCTGATTTAAAGGGCCATCAGCCCTCTTTATTTAGTATCATACTGGATGAGGGCAATCTAAAACCTGTCATCTAAATGCCAATGCAATGGATGGAAACAAAGGTACACAACTTATCACTTCCAAAGTACTTAAGAGAAACTATGTTTTGGAGGCAGGCTTTTGACTTAGTTCAACTCCAGTACATACAAGATATGCATCTACTGTAATAATGTCAGGTGTAGCTGTGTGAGTAATTACACAAATATTGATTTGAATCGCATTTACCTTTTTAAAATTCTTTTATAGCTCGTGTCATCCCAATGTAGGATGTCAGAGCGCTTTACATCATACACACATTATATAAGGGCAATAAATCCTACAAATGGATAAATCAATGTACAGGAAATATAACATAAGACAATGAGGGTTACAAAGGTGTAGGAGTCACATATCGTCTTTACTGGTAGGCATTATATGTTATGAATGCACGGTCAGGAAAAATACAAATGTCAGGATTTAAAAAGTAACATAGTGATTGGTGTTAATAAGACTTTATTGCTACACAAAGGAACCCTTTTTTAGCGACCTTAGAATAATGACAGATTGAGAAACAAAACAATAAGGTTCTAAATCTATGCCTTGCAGTTTGCATGGAGCTCTTTGATGCCGGTGCACAGTTCACTGTGCTATATTAGAAGGATTGCAACTTATGAACTGAAAGCATCAAAAAGATCTCTGTGTCAAGAGCAGTAACCCACTTACTTATCTACATAAAATACAAATCTGTCACTCCATGTTTCACGATGTGCTTTGCCGCAGGCACTTTAACCCCCTATGCTGCTTTATCAGCCAAAACTATGACTAGACAAAGCGAGATCTTTTCCAACATGTGCATTAATCACCAGAGTTATCTTACTATTATTTTCCCCTGAAAATTGCAGGGCACAGGAATATCTCTGCATAAGGTGCTTTAACCCATAAGACGTTTTAAAATTGAGTCTCATTGTGACTAATTCAGTAAGCCAGAACAGATTTACTGTCACACTTCTCCTTGTTACAAATTTCTTTGTGGCAGAGTTAAAAAAACATACATGTATAAGTTGACTATCAGACTACTCTTCATGACTCTACCCCTTCTGAACCTACACACTTTCTGCTGCCACATCTAGTCCCCCAGTTTATGGGTTCTCAGAGTAAATGTTTTCCAATTTCAGCACTAGAAAGGAAGCATTCCCAAAATTGTTGTATTGTCCCATAGGGCACATAGTTTGCTACCTACAGCACTTATATAAGGAATTATAAAGACAAGATTGCTTGAAGGTGCTGAAGTGAAATCAGTAATAATAATTTACTCTTTATTCTGCAGTCAAAGTCCTTTTTAAGCCATGGAAGCCATAAAATGAGCTTGCTCACCTTTTCATAGACAATTTTTATATTTAATACCTAAAAACACAAAGTAGAATAGAATAGAAGCAACGTACAAACAGGCTTAAACATAGAAACCACTTTCAAAGTCAAATGTATGTTTTATTTATAAAAATGGAACGGATGGCTCTCCCCATATCTTCTTAGACATATTAGTGTTCTATGGAAATGTCCTCAGGCTCAATCTAGCTGTTGTGTGGACAATTCAATACAGGAAATAAGATGTGGAAGATGAGGATTGACCCGATGCTTTCACCTCACTCACACTCCCCATCATCTACTGTCTCCAAGATGCTGTCCCTCTTTTCTAATCATAACCAAACACCAGCCTTCAGAGCCTTGATTGCTGCTATGAGGCTTCGTCAAAAACCCTAGATTGGAAATTGATGTTTTGTGATTTTTATGACTGAAATAGAAGTTCCCTCAGAGGAAGTTCTAAGCCTGTGCTTCCTAAGCAAAAAAACATGTGCAAACTTCAAAAACTGAAATAAACAGTTATTTAATAGCTGTTAAAAGTTATTCGATATGACAATTGTTTGAAATGGACCTTTTTAGTGTGCGTTCCCTCTACTTTTGGCTTTTGGCCCTCCTGGTTTTATGCTGATCCTTGTGCTAGACTTAGGACTTTGAGCACTTTTGACACTGCCATTCAGTGCCAAAGCGCTGTGCTTGTCATATATATACTGATGATTGGTGTTTAAATGATTGGCTGATTTGAGGTCGCTGAAAGTCTCTTGCCTTGTAAGACAAATGCCTAGGGCATGTAACTCAAATGCTCCTCCGTGGGCCTGCAGCACTGGTTGTGCCACCCATGGAGGTAGCTCTTCAAACGTACGACAGGTTTGCGCTGGCGGGGCCTGTGTGTGCAGGCGACTGTTACTCGGCTTCGCATTTAGAAAGCTACTTGCTAAGGTTCTGCTTATCTCTCGGTACATCGGAGTACTCCCTAGGGGCAGGGTGCGGTGTCTGGAAGAGGCAGGGTATGTGTGTGTGTGCACTGCATGCACTGGTTGTGAATGGCACCGGATGGTGTGTTCGGTATGGTAGGGCCTGCTTCTAGCATTGATGAACAAGGGGATCATGGAAAGGCTATTGAGCAGTATTTCCTACGTGCAGAAGAGTAGCAGTATAGTGTTTGATATTGATGAGTTAGTAATGGCAAATCCTCTCGGATAGTGCAAATGGATTTAACATGACTAATGTGGAAATGCCACTTTGGGAAAGTTGGTGTTTCTGTGCTCGTGGCTCTGAGTGCCTGTCAGCCTGTCTCCAATCCACATCTGGGTGCTGGGGGGACAGCTACATCTGTGCATTCCTGATAGGTGACCATAAACTAGGGGCTCAAGGGAAACTGCACACCTCTGACACTGAGGGGCCTCCCTGGGACGGATACAAGCGGTGGAATTGGCTTCTGCATTCCAAGGGGAAAGGTATATATATTGAACAAGCCACCCAGGGTAGGATGGCAGACATGACAAAATTTAGAGAGGGCCTGTGCATTTCAAAGGGGGCCTTTTGAACTGATCTCATCTTCAAAGGTCATTGGGGGTATAACTATTGGGGCTCTGCTCTCAAGAAATAGAGGCACTTTTGGGATTGAAACCATACTACGCTGGTCCAACGCTGGGACAATATCAAGAGGAACCATTGGGGCACGTGGGACTGTAACTGGATTATCTGCAGACTGGTGGTGGCCTGGGGCCTGTCGTGCTCAAGGAAGGTGTCAGAGGGATGGGCGGAAAAAGAATCTAGGAGGCTTAATATGTTGCTCAATTTTGATGAACTTTAATTGAACAGATATGGAATGTATTAAAGTCCATAGAACTTGAAGGATAAGGGCTCTCCTGATGATGCTCTCTCCGTCACTCTTCTCTCTTTGTATGAATGTCCATTCAATCGGGTCAGGATGGAATACCCCCGGAGTCACTCAAAGAGAAGAAAACAGCGGTAAGTGGAAGGTCCCTATCTTAAGTCTGGTTTACCGACACCACACCCAGAGTGAAGGTCAAGGGAAGGGGAAAGAATTAAACTGTACTCGTGCAGAAACTATGTTGGAGACTCTACATTTCCCATTTAGGATTCCATGTATCTCCTCTTCATATATCAGACTTATCCCGAAGGGGACGCAAAAGAAAGAAAAAACAAAATCGAGTATCCGGGGAAAAAAAAAAGACTATTTCCTCTAATGTTATCCAATATATATGAATATGTTGTCTAGTAAAGAGAATATATGCTGGTTCTTCACCAAAGCGGTGCATAAATTTATCAAAAGAATGTGAACATGCATGCGCAAAACCAAAGATGTGGGAAAATTCCTCTTAATCCAACCAAACGTCATATGCGTGACAAAACGACAAAACTATGTACTTTATAACAGTCCAAGCGCAGGAAAGAAAGTGCACCTTTTAAACAGTTCCTTTATATGGGGTTATGCAAGTGTTCACTGGGTGGCATTAGAAAATGCCTCAGCATACATGCAGGGCATTCCCCTCCCTCCGGGCCCTTCTTTACCTCTTTCAGCCCACCCCTCACTCTCCTCCCTCCTGCCCGGTCCACTCACTGCATCTGCCGCAACTCTCCTGAGTTGCGGCAGCTTCATAACAACCTCCGGGGGAAAAGAAGGAGGCGTCCACCAGTCTTCACACCAGTCCTCCGCCTCCTCGCCAGTCTCGTCCTCTTCCACAGCAATTCTTCAGCTCTCCCAGTCCTTCGGCGGGTCCTCCTCCGGGCTCCTCTCCTCTGGGCTCCTTCTTGCTTCCGCGTCTCCCGAGAGAGCGTCCTCCTTGGAATCCTCCTTCTTACGTCCTCCTTGCCCCTCCTCTTCCGGCTTCTTTCTGCCTCTCCACTCGTGCCCGGGACTTCCTTCTTCCTGTGAGGAGGAGGGAGTGGTTGTGGTTAACCCTTTCCATTCTTTCTGGAAACCCGGGCTGCCATAGATGAAACGCAGTGAGTTTCCGTCCTCGCTCCGGACTTCCCCCTCACATCCCCCTTCCCTAACTTTCTTGCCAGCAAGAAATGAATCAAGGGGGTATTTGGACAAATAGTCTGCATTGGTTTGGTCTTTTCCTTTTCTGTGCAGAGTGGTAAACCGAAAGGGTTGCAGGGCTAAGTACCATCTCATGACCCCTCTGTCATTGTGTCCCTTATTCTTTGCAAACCATTCCAATGGGGCATGATCAGTAAATAAAACAAATTCTCGACCTTCTAAGTAATATCTAAGGGATTCAATGGCCCATTTTATGACTAATGCTTCTTTTTCTATTACTGCATATCTCTTCTCCCGAGGGAACAATTTTCGGCTGATATACAAAACAGGTCTTTCCTGTCCTTGTGGATCGGTCTGGGAAAGTACAGCACCTAACCCATGCTCTGAGGAATCTGTCTGCAAAATAAAAGGTTTAGTGTAGCCTGGACTGAGGAAAATGGGCCTTGACGTTATAGCTTGTTTTAACTGCTGGAAGGCTTGAAGAGCCAAAGCGGAAGGATGTTTTAGTTCTTTTTCTGTTTTCGCATCCTTTCTCAGGAGATCCGTGAGAGGATTAGCTATCTGAGAGAAATCAGGTATAAATCGCCAATAATACCCTAAAATGCCCACGAATGCCCGTAGGTCTCTTTTGGTTTGAGGAAAGGGTATGTTAGTGATAGCTGCTACTTTTTCTTCCTGTAGTTTTATCAACCCTTCTCCTAACAGGTATCCAAGGTATTTCACTGATTTAGCTGCTAGTCGGCTCTTGAAGGGATTTATGGTCAAGCCACTCTCTCTCAGGGTTTGGATCACTATTTTCAAATGATGTAGATGTTGTTCCCAGGTGGTACTGTGAATTACTATGTCATCTATATATGCGGCAGCAAATGCAGCACAGGGCCTTAAGACGGTATTCATTACCTCTGAAATGTTGCTGGGGCCCCATGTAGCCCAAAGGGGAGGACAGTAAAATGGAATAAACCCTCTGGGGTAGAGAAGGTAGTCTTCTCTCTATCTTGGCATTTCAAGGGTACTTGCCAATACCCTTTGCAAAGGTCCAGGGTGCTTATATAGCAAGCTTTTCCAATCCTTTCATCGAATCTTGGTAAGGGGTAGGAGTCAAATTGAGAGATCTTGTTGACTTCTCTGAAGTCTATGCTGAACCTAATGGACCCATCAGGTTTTGGTACTAAAACGATAGGGTAATTTCACTCACTGTTGGAGGGTTCTATTATACCAATCTTTAACATTTGTTGTACTTCATTTCTTATTGCATCTCTACATGATTCAGGGATACGATAAGGGTGTAATTTCACTTTCTTTCCCGGAATAGTATGGATTGCATGTTCCACTAAATTTGTCTTACCCGGACTAATAGAAAACACTTCTTGTAAGGTGTGTAACTGCTCACACAGTTCTGGTTTCTGAGACTCAGGTAATTCTGGATCCATACTTCTGTGATATAAGGGTTCTGTTTGTTCGGCCAGTCCTAGCAAAGTTGGTATGGCCCCTTCCCATTTTTTTAATAGATTAATATGGAATATTTGGGTGTGCAATGGATTCTTAGGATCCATTTCTAGGCGGTATGTTACTGGAGTTACTTTTTCTATTATCTTAAACGGGCCTTGCCACTGGCCTAACATCTTGTGATCAGAGGTGGGCATCATCAATAAAGCAAAATCGCCTAGTTCAAGGGTACGTTCTTTAGTTCTTTTGTCGTATTGGGTCTTTTGCGAGGTCTGGGCCTGTTCTAGGTGAGTTCTTACAATACTTCATATTTGTTGTAAATGGGTTTTTAAATTATGAACATTTTCAGGCAGGGGCTTACCTCCTTTCTGTTCTTCCTCCCATTCCTCTCTCACCATCTCAAATAAAGTGCGTGGTTGTCTGCCATACAACAACTCAAAGGGTGAATACCCTGTACTTTTTTGTTGTTTACATCGGATAGCAAAAAGGGCTAAAGGAAGCATGTCCTCCCTCTTGCGCGTTTCTAGATCAAGGAGTTTCTTCAGGGTGGTCTTTAGCGTCGCATTATATCTTTCTACCAACCCATCTGTTTGAGGATGATATGCGGATGTTCTGATCTGTTTAATGTTCAACTGTTGGCACACCTGTTTCATAAGTTTGGAAATAAAAGGAGTGCCCTGGTCGGTGATGATTTCTCGGGGAAATCCCACCCGGGAGAAGATGTTAACCATAGCCTTGGCTATCTGTAAGGCATTAGGTTGTCTCAAGGCCACTGCCTCAGGAAAATGAGTAGCGTAGTCCACTAGGACTAGTACATACCTACACCCACTACGAGAAGGAAGAAGGGGACCTATGATGTCCCTCCCCACTCTGGTGAAGGGTTCTTCAATTATGGGTAAGGGTTGCAAGGGTACCTTAAGGGGAAGGGACCGGCTATTTTTCTGACAAATAGGACATTCTTTACAGTATTTATGGACTTGTTGGTAGATCCCTGGCCAGTAGAAATTTTCAAGAATTGCTTTCTCAGTTTTCTCACTCCCAAAATGGCCCCCCAGCAAGTGGCTATGAGCTAGAAATAGCACTTTTTCTCTATACTTTTGGGGTACTAGTAGTTGAGGGGCTTGGTTCCTCCCCCCCTTTCTATACACCAGCCCTTTTTTAATAAAGAACTGGGGACCTACTTGCTCTGGGTCTTCAACATCCAGGGCTCTATTCCAGGCCTCCCTTAAGGTTGAGTCTTCTCGATGGGCTGCATGAAAGCCCTGATCGTGCTGCCACATGGCATCCTCTTTTGGTTGAGTTAATACTATTTGAATACAGTCTTTCTTTTCTTTTCTCTTCTGATTCTTACTATTCCTAGGCTTCCCAGGAGAAAAGCTGAGATCCTGTTCTTGAGCAAACGGGGCAGTTTTTCTCCACTCATCTCCATCTTCCCCACCTTCCTGCAACAATTGGTTCATGTAAGGATAATCTCTCCCTAGGACAAAGGGTTCGGGCAACTTAGGGATAAGACCTACTCGTAAAGGAACTGGTCTTACCGAGGTTTCGGGTTGTCCTTGTACTTCGGTGGTGGGATATTGTCTATTATCACCATGGACACATTGAATGTTCACAAGACCCGTAGGTTGTGGATTCCCACCTGGCACGCTTTGTGGTCTCATAACACTATGCAGACATCCTGTGTCAATTAGGGCTGATCTATCCTCCCCATTTACCCTCACTGTTCTATGATAAGGAAGCACTTGCCCCTGTTTGGTACAATAGTAGAATCGAGTGAGCCCCACCTTCATGAGCTCTTCCTTCTGAGGACATACACGAGCTATGTGGCCGAAAGCTCCACAATTAAAACATTGCGGACCTGACGGGGTTGGAGTTCTGAGGGGTACTGGCAAAGGTCCTGCATTAGGGTGACTGTCTCAGGCTTTCTTGGGATAGGTTGTCGGTTAATTTTTGTTGTGGTCCCCCCTGACGATTTCCAATGGGTTTCTTCCTTGCCTCTTTGTAGTTCCTGAGCCCTATTAAAGGCGCTAGCTAATTCAACTGCTCTTTCCATGTTCAGCTGGGTGTGTTGTCGAACCCATTTTTGTATCGGAGGGTGAAAAGACGTTAAATACTGTTCCAAGTAAATTCTTTCCATGATTTCTTCTTTGTTAGATATCAACGTTTTAAACAACCGATCTGCCATATCTTTCACTCTGTAAGAGAGAGCTCTAGGAGTCTTTTGAGGTCCTTCCTTAATCTGTCTAAGTCCAATACAATATGTTTCTTCATCTACTCCTAATAGTTCCAGAATGTTTTTCTTGACTTCGTCGTATGGGGTTATCCCAAGTAGATTGGCTGCCTGGTACGCGGCCTGTAGATCTCCAGAGAGGAGGGGTCCTAGATATTGGCCCCATTTGTCCAAGGGCCACCCCGCAGCTCTAGCCATTTGTTCAAAATTTGAAAAGAAAAATTCGGGATCCTCCCCACTAACATACTTCTGTAAGACTACAGAGGGGAGGGTGGTATGTCCTTGCTGTTGACTAAGAGTGTCCGACAATTTTCCAATCACTGACTCTTGGGTTTGACTTTGTTCGGTTAAAGTTTTATGGAGTTTCTCCCTGTCTTCTTCTGCTAAGGCCAGAAATTTCTCCATAATGCGGCCCAATTTTTCTTGATTTTCCGCCATTTTCTGTACGGCAGCCTCCATTTCCAAGTATCCCACTTCTGACACCACTTGTCGGAGGGATGGGCGGAAACAGAATCTAGGAGGCTTAATATGTGGCTCAATTTTGATGAACTTTTATTGAACAGATATGGAATGTATTAAAGTCCATAGAACTTGAAGGATAAGGGCTCTCTTGATGATGTTCTCTCCGTCACTCTTCTCTCTTCGTATGAATGTCCACTCAATCGGGTCAGGATGGAATACCCCCGGAGTCACTCAAAGAGAAGAAAACAGTGGTAAGTGGAAAGTCCCTATCTTAAGTCTGGTTTACCGACACCACACCCGGAGTGAAGGTCAAGGGAAGGGGAAAGAATTAAACTGTACTCGTGCAGAAACTATGTTGGAGACTCTACATTTCCCTTTTAGGATTCCATGCATCTCCTTTACATATAACAGCCTTATCCCAAAGGGAACACAAAAGAAAGAAGAAACAAAATCAAGTATCCTGAGGAAAAAAAAAGACTATTTCCTCTAATGTTATCCAATATATATGAATATGTTGTCTAGTAAAGAGAATATAGGCTGGTTCTTCACCAAAGCGGTGCATAAATTTATCAAAAGAATGTGAACATGCACACGCAAACCCAAAGATGTGGGGAAATTCCTCTTAATCCAACCAAACGTCATATGCGTGACAAAACGACAAAACTATGTACTTTTTAACAGTCCAAGCGCAGGAAAGAAAGTGCACCTTTTAAACAGTTCCTTTATATGGGGTTATGCAAGTGTTCACTGGGTGGCATTAGAAGGGGCCTCAGCATACATGAAGGGCATTCCCCTCCCTCCGGGCCTTTCTTTACCTCTTTCAGCCCACCCCTCACTCTCCTCCCTCCTGCCCGGTCCACTCACCGCGTCTGCCGCAACTCTCCTGAATTGCGGCGGCTTCACAGCAACCTCCAGGGGAAAAGAAGGAGGCGTCCACCAGTCTTCACACCAGTCCTCCGCCTCCTCACCAGTCTCGTCCTCTTCCACTGCAATTCTTCGGCTCTCCCAGTCCTTCGGCGGGTCCTCCACAGGGCTCCTCTCCTCCGGGATACTTCTTGCTTCCGCGTCTCCCGAGAGAGCGTCCTCCTTGGAATCCTCCTTCTTACGTCCTCCTTGCCCCTCCTATTCCGGCTTCTTTCCACCTCTTCATTTGTTCCCGGGACTTCCTGTGAGGAGAAGGGAGTCATTGTGGTTAACCCTTTCCATTCTTTCTGGAAACCCGGGCCGCCATAGATGAAACGCGGTGAGTTTCTGTCCTCGCCCGGACTTCCCCCTCACAGAAGGGGACTATCACTTGGAGGATTTTGCCTGGATGTTGCTGGCTTGCAGCTAATTGGCAACTGTTGTGGCCCGGGTCCCTGAGCACTCTCCAAGGGCCAGTTGGCTGGCCTCCTGTTCACAAGATTTCCTGGACAGAAAGGATCTCCCCATTTCCACGAGATCGTAAGGAATACGCAGGGTTTGGCAGAAATGGGTAGAAGTGATCGTCGGTTGGGACGAGGACCATCCTGATGTAAGCGGTAATCACACTGTGCAGAGGTGTGTGCTCAAAGATCAGTGGCCCACCTGGAATGCCAGAATGTGAGGAGTTCGAAGAGTGCTGGCAAAGTTTGCCGAGTCCAAGGGACACATACAACCGGAAACCTGTGCTAGCTCGCACTCCGTAGCGTGTGGTGTCCGATGGGTATTGGTGGGTGATGGCCTAGTCTGCGGGACCTGAGCTGGGAGACTACACTGTCTCTGACCTCCAGATCGGGAGGATGACAGTGGGTGACATTGCAGCCTCCGTCCAAGGTCACCGGCTTCCTCTCCCTGGACCCACACCACAAGGAACTCTGTTGTTGAGAATATCGTGACTGGACATGAGAGTCTCATTGTGCCCTATGTGCACACATGGCTGGCTGCCTGGAGCAACTGCAGCTCGCATCTCCACCGGAGGGGAAACAATTCTCCAGTTTGGAAGCGTGCCAACTTCCGGTGTCACAGTCTCTTGCCTATTGGGGGGGATAGTGATCACGCACTCACGAAGGTGCTGCTGGCTGCCTGAAGGCCTAATCTGGAGGAACAAAACCAACTAACTGTTTCCTTCTGCTTTAGGTGGTCCCGAAAATCTAATCAAAGTGTCACCAGCGGGTGCACGTGTATCGTTGGCTGGTGTAGTTTGAGTGACTGAGAGGCTGGATCACAAGCTGTAGTCAAAACCTGTGATTTCTTGACCATTACAACTGTACGGGGTATGCGATATTAGAAAGTTGTGTTGTATGCTAATGTGATAGCGAATAAGTGGAATACCTCTGCACAGCCTGCATATATGTTTCTGTTGCTTTTGATGCGGGAGGCATTGCTTGGATCATGAACACCTTGAGGAAGTACGCACATGGGTTTATGTTGCTTACGAGGCTGAGGGGATAACAGTGCAAGTGAATTCCTATGACTAGTACATATATGTTCATGCCATTCTGCTGCTAATGGGAGAGTTCGACAATTGCATAAAACTTTAAAGCATATATTGAATCTGTATGTCGTTTTGATTTCAATGTGCATGTAATACAAAGACCAGTGTTTTATACATACGGTGTGGAGAATTTTTGTAGTTTACTCAGTGTATTGCAAGGGTGGTGTTGTGTCAATATTTTACACTTTGAACCTGAGGAAAGGCCTGCTTGCTCCGTGCCAAGCTACCCAAGGGTGAGCACAGGTATCGGTCAAGTGTATCCCACTCATCCTATCTAGGATGGTGGATTCTGTCTGGCTGCGATGCGTCGCAGCCAGCTAGGAACCGCCAGGTCTAACAACAATGTAACAAATAAGTGGTCCAGAATACGGCACAGTAATCAGGATTAGTGAGAAAGATGAACAAGAAGTGTGCAAGTGAAGAGAGGAAATATCTCTTGACATGTATGCTTCTTAGAATGGGTCAAAATCTTCCCCAATCCACTTGATGCAATCACAAATGATTGGGCTTTTTAGTTACACGCTGAAGCATCCAGGTCCTGCTTCTCCCCAAGCAGGTAGGGAGAAATGGAGTCTGAAGCATACACGTCAAGAAATATTTCCTTTTTCACATGACTCATGGCAAGAGTCTGCTACCTGAATGGTCCTGATGAGGTCCCTGTTGGAAATTGCTTCATAGAGATTGAAATGTTGACACATTCCTAGGTTGCCTTTAACTGATATATACTGTAGTCCATTGAACTTGTACTCCAACTTCGAGTCCTGGCTTCTGAAACTGAGAGGACATTAAGTCAACATTACTTGCTTCTCTGTTCACATGCTCACTTGTTTCTACTGTTTAATCCAGTTTTTGAAGTTTGCACATATTTTTTGCCTTAGAAATTACTCCAAGGGATCTATTGTTCTTGCTGTAAATATTACGTACCGAGATTCGCAGGAATACTGGGTTGCCCCATATTTTATTTCAGACTGAAATACAAGGTCATGCCATCATTTTAACAGCGTGTGTATACCATGCGCAGCCCCTGCAGCTATACGTGCCCCAACCACCCAAGGGCCCCTATTCAGCCCAAGGCCAATGAATATCTGTGAGATATGAGAGACTCAAGAGCCCCTTACCACATTCTGCAGGTGGTGGGGGGGGGCTCCATCAATTCATGGTACACCACTGGGATGGGTACGCATTATAGCAATACGTATAATGAAAGAAACTATTGGAGGGGCTGAAATTGTGCCTTCAACTATAAGAGCAAATCTTTAGGTCATCCTTGAGACTGTCTAACCAATGAAACTGCGGTGCAAATGTGTGTTTGCGTGCGGATTATGTGTAGGTTTCTGTGGCATGCCGTGTTTATAAATGTGTCTGTATGTGAAAGAGAAAATGCGTCCATAAAAGAGGTCAAATTATGACACACACACGTGAAAACATTTTCTGTTCACAAATATGTGATTAGAAACTTTTAAACAAAGAAAATGATACATACTTGAAACACATGTAAAACTTTGCCCTATTGAATAAATCTGAGGTTCTCACAGTGGGTACGTATTGTAACATTAGTATTTTTTTGTCAGTGACATCTGAAAATTTTTCAACAACGAGTACGAGTCCAACTAGCAAGCTAAAAGGAATTTAAACAGGAAAATATTCGACTATTTCCTTATAGGCTTTAGACCTACTTAGATCACACTCTTCCTATCGCAGGTCTTTTAAACCCCACTAGGCAGTACATTATTATTCCCAAACGTGCAGAGATCTATGGAAAAAGTGACCTTGTGCGCGAGAGGTGGGTAATACAATGCTGGATCAGACCACCTGGTTCCTAATAAATTCAAGCTGCATTATTAATTGAGCAGTTGAAGATAAAAATTAATACGGTCAGAAAATGACATTAAATATCTTTATTTGGTGCATCAAGCTCTTGTTGGCACTGGTGCCCCAGTAATCCAAGCTAAAATATCACGGCCCTTATCTCCACGCCATGTTCATTCATCTTCCTATATTACAGCTACTGTGCCCTGTTTTAGACGCGCACGACTAGGATGCAAAGCCTTTGCGGTAATAGCCCTGAAATTATGTTACTGACCCCTTCCATCGGTATGAGGCATCACTTGTTCTTCCGTAAAGCACTGAAAACTCATTTACATTATTATTTATACAGTCCTGGTGACCAGATGCCTCTGGGTGAAAGTGGTCTCTATAAACATATCATTTAGTCAGTCATTCTGGAGCAGCGTAATTTTTGGCTCCACCCTTATACGTCACAAATACCCAATATAAACGTGCACTTAGCACCTGTTCTCTATGTGTGCCCTAATGATATTAATGTAAAGTGTTGCACTTGACATCATTATTGCAGTGCATTCATTGCAGGATTAGAAAATTAATATATACTGTGTGCCCTAACTGTATTAAATGAACGTTTCTTGTTTAGGTGATGGAGTTAAACCATCCTCACACTATTTACTTTAGAAACGAAAATGTATTTATTAAATGTGTGTACTAATGTTTTACCTTTGCGTTTGAATGTAGTTCCCAGTCACATTTAAAGACGTATATGCAACGTTATTTTACCTTCTTTAACTTTAACGTGATTACTTCCGGTTCCCAATACAGCCTATAATGACCTAACGAAGCAAAGTGATCAGGCAAAGCCCCCTGTGGCAGCTCCCTCAGAAATCCTAAACTTAGCAACTGTGAGTGGTAGAGCAATTTGAGGAGCCTCCTTTCAGCGCATACCCCATCCCACAGCAGTTTGTGAGAATGGGGTATTTAAAGCGGCAGTGGCTCCCCACGGACAATCGAGCTCTGACGCTCCTCGCAATTCTGTACAGATGGTTTCAGGCGAGATGGCCTGTGAAGAATCCAAATGTCAGATTTGTATTAGCAGGGAAGGGGATGGGATTTCTGCGATGATGAAAATGAGGAATTTAACCTTCTCTTTCGCTGCTCAATGGCCATGCTCTGAAGCTCATGGCGGTGGATGCTGTGTTTCAGGTGCCAGCGCCGGACAGGTTTCGATTCGATCTGACAATTCTAAGCAGGAATTATCTGGCCCATTAGCTGGAAGGCAGTTGTGAGCTCGCCGATAATGGTAAAAATATCTTGTTTGACTTCTGTTCCCTGGAGTTTAGTGATATTTACACATAGAGAAGCAGCACCACTTTATTGTCTGGTGATGACGCATTAATGGACTGGAAGCATGGACCAGAATTGCTAAGGATTTACAATGACAAAGGGAGCGGGGTGAAATCACAGCATGGTAGGCTGCTGCAGAGTCTGACAATGTGGTACATTTAATTGTAGCTTATGCAAAGAAGCAATAGAGCAGTTGGCTACCAGAAGATACTTCCAGCATATACAGCCTTTTGTTATTACTTTTACAAGACACTGACAGCTCAATCAAACAAATCAATGGAGAAAGTCTATCTTGCTTGTCGAAAGATGGCCTAAGATGCAACCATCTGCCCATTGAAGAAGCATCTGTATACCCCAGGTACACCGGGAAGGACTTTAGGGATAACTAAGGTACTTGACCTCACAAACCAAGACTACACCACCTCCTGGCCCACAATGCACTTCAAAGGCCCAATCATATAAAATGCGGACCCAATCTAGAGGGTTATAGAAGGAGCCTGTGGCCGGGGTAAAGATGGGACCAAATATTGTAGTGTATTGGCTGAACAGAGTGAAACCGCTGCACTCACTGATGCAGTCTAGCACAATATAGTTCAATTTCTTCTACTCAGTCAGTTGAGGAATTCACAAGAGCTGCTTAAATGACACTTCGGATGAATCCAATATTGATGGAAATTCATGTACTCTTTTATTCTTTTTTGTTACTTATTTATTTGTCCCACATTTAATACGCTTTATCTGCATATCCATCCAACAGATACTACCAGCCCTTATGTGACGCCCAACTGCTGCACTTCAAGAGGAGGAGCTGATCCTTAAGCCTTATGTTGACATCGCAGAAGCTCTAGATACAGAGAAGCCTCAGTTAAGCTCATATGCAGGAGGAGGAAGAATTCCATGAGGGTTATCGAGAATCCTAAGAGAATGTACAAATGAGTTAACTGACCCATGTGCACATATATCAAGAAGGAAATGTCAAACTCGATTATCTCAAGGCATGTATGTGCATATGGGAGACAAATTTTAGTTCCCAATATGAGGGATGAATTGCTATCCAAGGAAACTGAACTTTGAATTATTTTGCATTATCTATCTGTCCAGCTAATGTATCATACCCTGTTCTCGACCAAGAACGGATCATTCTTGTTCCTGGTGACTGTGTTCGGTCTGATTTTTGGAGACCTTGCTGTTTGGACTGATTCCAAATATAACGCTTTTGGCTCAGTGAGATTATGACTATTGGTCATCTTTTTCAGATTGTTTCTTTTGTATTTGGTGGTTTATTTATTCCCTTAACGACTAGACCTAGTTCCTCTATGGCCTGTCTTTTTGCCAATCTTGACACCTTGTTCTGAAGATGGCATTGTGGACTTCTTGGGCTTGAGAAACCAAAACATTGCCGATGCATTCACTGTGACCATTGTTTAAACCACGAACCATAATTTAATAGACTAACATTGTTTGAAGGAATTTTGGTTAGATGGACTTTTATTGGTTCTGTGAATTTCCCTTTCACCATGTTAGACTTGGCACCATTGGCGTGGGTCTCCCTTCCATTTTTTGCTGTTGCCTCTTATGTTTTTGCTGGTTTTAGATGCTTTTGGGCACTGTGCCACTGCTGTTCAGTGCCACAGTGCAAGTGCTCCCTACTGTAAATTGATGTGTTGATTAGTGACTCCATGATTGGGTTATTTGATTTACTTGTCAGACCCTAGTACAGTGCACCATGGGTGCCCAGGGCTTGTAAATCAAATGCTGCTGGTGGGCTTGCAGCACTGGTTGTGCCACCCACAGGAGCAGCTTGTAAAGTGTGTCTCAGGCCTGCCATTGCAGAGCCTGTGTGCAGTCTGTGACTGCCATAGTCGACTCTGGCAAGTGCACCCACTTGCCAGTCCCTAAACTTTCCCTTATCTTCATATCAGACACCCCTAAGGTAGGCCCAAGGGCAGGGTGCATTGTAGGTATAAGGTAGGACATGCCCTGGTGTGTGTGGCCTGTCCTAATAGTGAATTACAGCCATTTTCGTTTTTCACTATTGCAAGGCTACCTGTTCCCCATAGGCCAGAATGGGCAGTTTGATTATTACACCTTATAATCCGAACTGACCCAGGGAACATGGTAGAAAAACGAATTTAGTATGCCTGAACTCAGAATGATAAAATACATCTTTTAGTGAAGTTGGTTTTAACATTCTGTGTTTGAAAATACCACTTTTAGAAAGTAGGTATTTTCTTGACTAACCATCCAGCTGCCTCTGCTCAGGTTGTGTATTGTATGTCTGGGTTTGTGAGTGACAGGGGCCGGGGGATTCCAGGAGGCAGGGTGAGTCAGCACTAGGCGGAATAGGTCTGCCTGAAGGAGGATGGGTGGGAGGAGTTGCACCTGGGTCTGAATAGGGCTGTGCCTGCCTTCCACAATGCTGGCTCCACCTCCTGCCGGGCGTCAGATGGCTCTGCCCTCACTCTCAAAGGAAAGAAGGAGTCATGTACACAAAGTGCTCCAAGACTGACCAGAACTGGTTTGGACTAGGCAAAAGCCTCTCTGCCTTCAGAGAACAAATGATTTCTGTGTATAAATACTGGGGCCCAGACCCCATGAAATTAGATCACTTCTGGGAAATCAAGAAACCTGTTGCCAAGGAGAAGAACCGGAGAAGCTGAAGGAGGAGTACTGCCCCTGTGCTCTTTTGCTGATTGGGGTTGGCCTGCAGTCGTTGCGTTCTGCCAAGGACAGGAGAAAAGACTTTGCTGTGCTTATCATCTTGAAAAAGAGAATCTCCAAGGGCTTGAACTGAGCTTGCCTCCTGCCTGAAGTCACAGGGACACAAAGACTTCACCCCTTCTGTTTGCCTGCATCTAGAACTGCTGTTTTAGCTTCTAAGAGAAGGAAATTGCAACACCGACGCCGGCGAGCGACGCCGTAACCTGCACCGCAGCCGTGGGCACCGCTCGTGAAGAGCGCGACGCACCGCCCCGACTTGCACCGTAGGCCCGACGCCTGCTGACGCCGTGCGACATAGACTCCGAAGCCGTCACCGAGGCCGCTGCCTGCACCGGAGCCGAGGACACCGCTCGTGACGATCACGACGCACCGTCCCAACTCGCACCGCAGCCCCGACTTCACCGACGCCAGGGCTTCATCACCGCGGAGCCGATCCTCGACGTGGGTGACCCCCGAATCCATCGACACCGCACCATCGTAAGGAACCGCCGCCTCGCCGCCATCCGTGACGTCACCTCCCCGACACAGTAAGGAACCGACGCCTCACCTCCCCTGCGCTGCAGTAAGGAACCGAGACATCACCTCCCCTGGAGTCGTAAGGAACCGACGCCACCGGCGCCAACGAAGCCTCAACCCCCCGACGCTGTGCACAGTCTTTGTTTTCATCGAATTCCAGGTACTGTTCTTTGTGGGTCTGCTCGACTCCGGGCCCGACGCCGCGCACCTCGCGGTCGGCGCCGTACTTTGGGATTTCCACCGGTCACGACGTCGTGATAACTCCAAGTGGATTTATTTGTTGCTACAAGCTTTATTTTGATTGACTATCCTATTTTTGAAGATAACGTGAACTGTCTCTATCATTTTAAGTCTATTTTAGATTACAGTATTGTGGATTTTTGCTATTCGGTCTTGTGTTAAGTCTATATAAAGATTACTTATTTTTACATACAACCTGTGTGGTGTCCATCTGTAGTGTTTTCACTGTATTACTGTATGTGTTCACAAATGCTTTACACACTGCCTCTGAGATAAGCCTGTCTGCTCGTGCCAAGCTACCAGGGGGTGAGCAGGGGTTATTTTAGGAGTGTATCCCCCTTATCCTGACTAGAAGCAAGGGTCCCTATTTGGACAAAGGTGCAAACCATTGCCAACTAGAGACCCCCAGTTCTAACATTGGTGGTCAGCGGTGAGGATTTGGACTTGCATTTGTGATTCATATACAGTGATTGGTGTACACTACTAGTGAGTGCAGACCAATACGCGACCACATACATTTTGATAGGACTTTTTTCCTTGGAACCTTTATTTTTGTTGAGAACTGCCAATTTTCACAATTAGCAAAAGAGGATCCATTGCACCTGCAGATATTGAATTTGAAGAAGATAGGGTTGATACCTACACTGTGCCAGAGCTCAAAGCCGTTTGTAAAAAGTTAAAAATCTCTATGAGAGGCCTCACCAGGAAGGAGGAGCTTCAAAAGGCGCTGAGGGCCTGGTTGGAAGCACGGAATGCCGGTGGGCAGCCCGAGGAGCCTGTGGAGGAGGCAGAGAATTTAGATGTGCGGCTTGAGGGGCCATTGGGCTTACCTGGGAGGAGAGTGCCTTCCAGGGAGGGCAGCAGTGTTTCTCAAAGGGCCTGTCTCCAGAGGAGCTGGAGGACAGGCAGAAAAGCAGGATGCATGAAATGGAGATGGCCAAACTGAAACAGGGAAGCCATGATAGCCTTGAGCACAAGAAATTGGAGTTGGAAAGTAAGAGGTTGGCCATGGAAGAAAAGAAGATGCTTTTAGAGCATGAGAGAGTGGTGAGGGAGCTAGAGCTAAAGTCTAGGAGCCTAGAAATCACTCCCTCTGGTGGCAGCACACCTCCAGTGCCTGTAGAAGGAAGAGTGTACATCCCAAAGGAGGTTATTAAAGATTTCATGAAGGGGGAGGACATTGGACAATGGTTTAAAGCATATGAGATCGCCATGACATCACACCGGGTCCCTGAGAAGGATTGGGGAGCGGGGTTGTGGGGCCGCTTTACAGGTGAGGGAAGGGAAACCTTGCTAGCCTTGCCCACAGAGGATCAGATGTCCTATGCCCACCTGAAGGAAGCTTTAGTGGCAAGGTATGGGTTAACTCCAGAGCTTTATAGGCAGAAGTTTAGGAACTGCAAAAAGCTGGAGTCTAGTACCTGGGTGGAGTATGTGTCTTATTTTTGCAGAGCATTGGATGGATGGGTGAAGGGTAGCAAAGTAGATGACTTGCAGGGGTTCTATGATTTAATTGCATGGGAGCACTTGTCCAGTAGTTGTTTTCCAGAGCTACGCCAGCACCTTGTTGACAGTAAGCTGACTAATCCTAGGAAGCTTGCTGAGGAGGCGGACCGCTGGGTCAGTACCCGGGTCCACAAGGGTCTTGTGGGAGACTCCGCCAAAGGTGGGCAGGGTCCCCAGCAGAAGAGTGGGGGACAAGGGTAAACAGAAGGAGTTCCAAAAGGGCCCCAAAGTAAACCCCAAGGGAACCAAGGTAAGTGTTCCCAGCCTCCCACTGAGAAAAGACCATGGGTCCCAACAGATAAGTCTGTTCAGAAGGGGCCCAAGGCATGTTTTAGTTGTGGTCAGGTGGGTCACTTTGTAGGAAGTCCCAAGTGCCCCAATACCGTGACCACTGCACCCACTGGTGCACCACCCCGGCAGATGGCTAGTGTAGCCCTGGGAGAGGAGTTGGGTGCCCAAGGTGGGTGGGGTCCCGCAGAGATGTCCCTGGTCTCTTTAGGAGACAGTGAGATGGTCCCTAGGACCCAGCTGCCTGATAACACTAAAAATACAGGCAGTGGGTGACCATCAATGGCCATAGGGTGGAGGCTCTGAGAGACACCGGGGCCAGTGTGACAGCTGTCAGTTGTCGGTTGGTGTCTGAGGAGCAGGTGGTCCCCAACGTATTCTACCCCGTAGTTGCCGCTGACAACTCAGAGAGCCACTGTGAGGTGGCCCAGGTTCCCTTTGAGTGGGGGGGGGGGGTCTCAGGTATCCTTCAAGTAGCTGTGAGGCCAGCCATGCCTGTTGACTGTCTGCTAGGCAATGATTTGGAGAGCTCCCCTTGGGCGAAGGTGGAGCGGAGGTCTCATTTGGAGATGTTGGGTCTGCCAGAGTGGGCGTGTGTGTGACCACTCAGTCAATGGCAGCCGGTAAGGGTATTCAAGAGGACCTGGAGCCTGGAAGAATGGCCCAGGTGCCTGCCTTAAAGAGAGAAGGCAGGGGGCACGGGAAACCGGCCCCTGAAGTTCCCACGGTCCAGGAGGAGGCAGACCTTGAGGGGGATGCCCTGGAACCTACAGGGGAACAAGTGGCTGAACTGGGGGACCTGCCTGAGCTGACCCATTGGCAGCAGGAAGGAGGCCCCTCCAGGGAAGAGTTCTGCGAGGAGCAGAAGAAGTGCCCTTCTCTTGAGGGCTTGCGGCAACAGGCTGCAAGCCAGGCAGCAGGTGATCAGTCTGGATCACACTGGATCTACTGGGAGAATGGTCTCCTGTATAGTGAGCCTAAGGTTGCTGAGCCTGGGTCAGCCCGTGTGCTGGTGGTACCCCAGCGCTTCAGAGCCTTCCTACTGGGTCTGGCTCATGATGTGCCTTTAGTAGGACATTTGGAGCAAGACAAGACCTTTCAAAGGCTTGTCACCCACTTTCATTGGCCCCAAATGCGCAAGAGTTCAGATATTCATTGCAGGACCTGTCAGACTTGCCAGGCAAGTGGTAAGAGTGGGAGGAAGCGCAAGGCTCCTCTCCACCCTTTCCCTGTTGTCAGCACCCCCTTTGAGAGGGTGGGTATTGACATTGTGGGGCCTCTGGATCCCAAGACAGCCATGGGCAACAGGTTCATCCTGGTCTTGGTGGACCATGCCACCCGGTACCCGGAAGCCATCCCTCTTCGGACAGTGACGGCCCCCGTGGTGGGACGTGCACTGATGGGGATTTTCTCCCGCGTGGGGTTCCCAAGGAGGTGGTGTCTGACCGTGGTACCAACTTCATTTCCAATTATATGAAGTCCCTGTGGCAGGAGTGTGGTGTAACCTATAGTTCAACAACAAGGGGGGCACTGTTCCACAGTGAGTGGTGCAAAGAACGCACACACTCCTGAGAGATTAGAGAGGAAAGTACTAGGTCAAGGACTCAGTGAAAAAGGGGGTAGGAGAGACACAAATTGTCTCTTGTAGCCCTCACATCCCTAGGGATGTCATGCTTCATCATTGGGCAGTTGCTCCTCGTCGGGCCGGCGGTGCAATGCCTACGGTCCCTCGAAGGGTCACTTTGGCGGAGATCTTTTGAGAACTGCCGTATGGTGCATGTGGGTGTGTGACCAGAGTCCTAAGTGAAGGGTGATAATGTACGTGCAGTGTGATTTAAAACTGTCTAAGGGTTACCAACCAGCAAAAAAATTAATAGAAAGGGTACCCTTGGCAGACTAAAAACCAGTAGGTTTAGGAGTTACCCAGAGAGGCGTAATGTGCCCAGGTAACTGCCAGGTCGACATGTTTCACGCCCTAGTGGTCATAACGATCCCTGGCGTTTCATCAGGACCGGAAAAACTGTGGAGGTGATATAGTGCACGAAACAAATATATATAAATATATATATAATAATTAGAAGAGGGGTAACATTAGCCCTCTAAACGGTCAGTAGGGGCAATAGCATAAGAAATTGTGGGCTAAAGTATGAGTACAATAGTCGAATATGCCCTCTTGACCGTGACCTAAGAATTAGGAGAGCAGTGCTCCATAGGCTAAAGGCGTAGGGTGCCCGCACCTTACTTAGATATTTACTCGGGTGTCAGCTCCATTAGACCTGCCCCGTCCTGACGCCTGCCTGAAGGTCACAATTTCTTATGCTATTGCCCCTACTGACCGTTTAGAGGGCTAATGTTACCCCTCTTCTAATTATTATATATATATTTATATATATTTGTTTCGTGCACTATATCACCTCCACAGTTTTTCCGGTCCTGATGAAACGCCAGGGATCGTTATGACCACTAGGCGTGAAACATGTCGACCTGGTAGTTACCTGGGCACATTACGCCTCTGAGTAACTCCTAAACCTACGGGTTTTTTAGTCTGCCAAAGGTACCCTTTCTATTAATTTTTTTTGCTGGTTGGTAACCCTTAGACAGTTTTAAATCACACTGCACGCACATTATCACCCTTCACTTAGGACTCTGGTCACACACCCACATGCACCATACGGCAGTTCTCAAAAGATCTCCGCCAAAGTGACCCTTCGGGGACCCGTAGGGCATTGCACCGCCGGCCCGACGAGGAGCAACTGCCCAATGATGAAGCATGACATCCCTAGGGATGTGTGAGGGCTACAAGAGACAATTTGTGTCTCTCCTACCCCTTTTTCACTGAGTCCTTGACCTAGTACTTTCCTTTCTCTAATCTCTCTAGGAGTGTGTACGTTCTTTGCACCACTCACTGTGGAACAGTGCCCCCCTTTGTTGTTGACTTCATGGTTAGTTTGGAGCACGGGCATTGGACCTTTAACTAGCTCCTGGTCCCCCCTCTCTTTTTTGATATTGTAACCTATAAGTTCACCACTCCTTACCACCCCCAAGGTAATGGGCTGGTTGAGAGATTCAACCGGACCCTTAAAGGCATGATTATGGGTCTTGAAGAACCCATGAGGCGTAAGTGGGACGTCCTCTTGCCATGCCTGCTCTTTGCTTACAGAGAGGTGCCCCAGAAGTCCTTAGGGTTCAGTCCCTTTGAACTGCTGTACGGCCATCCTGTAAGAGGACCTCTGAGTCTGGTCAAGGAAGGCTGGGAGAAAGCTCCCAGAAAACTCCCCAGGATGTATTTAGTTACATGCTGGCCTTCAGGAACCAGACTCGGCGTTTCAGACAACTCGCTGAGGCGAATCTGGAAGCCAGCCAGGAAGAGATGAAACGTTGGCATGATCAGAATGCCACTCTGATCGAGTTTCAGCCTGGACAAAAGGTTTGGGTCATGGCCCCAGTGGAGCCCTGTGCGCTCAAAGATAAGTGGACCGGACCATTTGAGGTGGTGGAGCGCAAGAGTGATGTCACCTACTTGGTGGACTTGCAGTCTCCCAGGAACCCCTTGCGGGTCCTGCATGTGAACCGCCTGAAGCCCCACTTTGAGAGGTCTGAAGTGGGCATGCTCTTAGCAACAGATGCTGGGATGGAAGAAGAGACTGAACCTCTTCCTGACCTCCTGTATGCAAAAGAGCAAGATGGGTCAGTGGATGGTGTGAACCTCTCTCCCACCCTGACCCCTGAGCAGCAGAATGACTGTCGCCAACTGTTGGGACAGTTTTCTGATCTGTTCTCCCTGACTCCCAGTATCACTGAATGGTGCGTCCATGATGTGGACACTGGGGACAGTCCTCCTGTGAAGCACAAAACTTACAGAGTGACTGACAGGGTGAGAGCTTGCATCAAGGAGGAGGTCTCCAAGATGTTTGCCTTAGGGGTGATTGAGACCTCTAACAGCCCTTTGGCCAGCCCAGTGGTCTTGGTCCCAAAGGCTGCCGCGCCTGGTGCCACACCCGAACTCCGGTTCTGTGTGGACTACCGAGGACTCAATTCAGTCACCAGGACTGACGCGCACCCCATCCCCAGAGCTGATGAGCTCATTGATTGGTTGGGGGCTGCCCGGTACCTCAGCACGTTTGATCTAACGTCTGGATACTGGCAGATCGCCTTAACTGATGGGGCCAAAGAGAGGTCAGCATTCTCCACACCAGATGGACACTACCAATTCCGGGTGATGCCCTTTGGGATGAAGAATGCCCCTGCCACCTTTCAGAGGTTGGTCAACCAGGTGTTGGCTGGGCTGGAGGATTTCAGTGCCGCCTACCTGGATGACATTGCAGTGTTCAGTGCCACTTGGGAGGAACATCTGCACCACCTCTGGGAAGTGTTGACGGCGCTGCGGAAGGCAGGCCTCACGATCAAGGTGAGTAAGTGCCAGATCGGGCAGGGTTCTGTGGTGTACTTGGGACACCAGGTTGGGAGCGGCCAGGTGGCGCCCCTACAGCCCAAGATTGATACCATCCTGGCTTGGGAACCCCTCAAAACCCAGACAGAGGTGAGAGCCTTTTTGGGACTCACCGGGTATTACAGGAGGTTTGTCAAGGGGTATGGCAACATTGTTGCACCCTTGACTGAGCTGACTTCCAGGAAGCAGCCCAGGAAAGTGAACTGGACTGATGCCTGCCAAAAGGCTTTTGATGCCCTGAAATCTGCCATGTGCACGGCGCCCGTGCTTCAGGCGCCCAACTTCTCAAAGGAATTTATTGTGCAGACAGATGCTTCAGAGCATGGTGTTGGGGCTGTGCTTTCACAGATGAATGAGGAGGACCTAGACCAACCTGTAGCCTTTATTAGTAGGAGGTTAATCCCACAGGAACAGAGGTGGAGTGCGATTGAGCGTGAGGCATTTGCTGTGGTCTGGGCACTGAAGAAGTTGAGACCATACTTGTTTGGGACTCACTTCCGGGTTCAGACAGACCACAGGCCCCTCAGATGGTTAATGCAGATGAGGGGTGAAAATCCAAAACTGTTGAGGTGGTCCATTTCCCTACAGGGGATGGACTTCACGGTGGAACACCGCCCTGGTACAGAACACGCCAATGCTGATGGTCTGTCCAGATTTTTCCGCCTTAGTGATGAGAACTCCCAGGAGGGAGGGTAGTTCTCCCCACATTTCAGCTGGAGGGGACACGTGTTAGACTTGGCACCATTGGCCTGGGTCTCCCTTCCATTTTTTGCTGTTGCCTCTTATGTTTTTGCTGGTTTTAGATGCTTTTGGGCACTGTGCCACTGCTGTTCAGTGCCACAGTGCAAGTGCTCCCTACTGTAAATTGATGTGTTGGTTAGTGACTCCATGATTGGGTTATTTGATTTACTTGTCAGACCCTAGTACAGTGCACCATGGGTGCCCAGGGCTTGTAAATCAAATGCTGCTGGTGGGCTTGCAGCACTGGTTGTGCCACCCACAGAAGCAGCTTGTAAAGTGTGTCTCAGGCCTGCCATTGCAGAGCCTGTGTGCAGTCTGTGACTGCCATGTCGACTTGGCAAGTGCACCCACTTGCCAGTCCCTAAACCTTCCCTTATCTTCATATCAGACACCCCTAAGGTAGGCCCAAGGGCAGGGTGCATTGTAAGTATAAGGTAGGACATGCCCTGGTGTGTGTGGCCTGTCCTAATAGTGAATTACAGCCATTTTCGTTTTTCACTATTGCAAGGCTACCTGTTCCCCATAGGCCAGAATGGGCAGTTTGATTATTACACCTTATAATCCTAACTGACCCAGGGAACATGGTAGAAAAACGAATTTAGTATGCCTGAACTCAGAATGATAAAATACATCTTTTAGTGAAGTTGGTTTTAACATTCTGTGTTTGAAAATACCACTTTTAGAAAGTAGGTATTTTCTTGCCTAACCATCCAGCTGCCTCTGCTCAGGTTGTGTATTGTATGTCTGGGTTTGTGAGTGACAGGGGCTGGGGGATTCCAGGAGGCAGGGTGAGTCAGCACTAGGCTGAATAGGTCTGCCTGAAGGAGGATGGGTGGGAGGAGTTGCACCTGGGTCTGAATAGGGCTGTGCCTGCCTTCCACAATGCTGGCTCCACCTCCTGCCGGGTGTCTGATGGCTCTGCCCCTCACTCTCAAAGGAAAGAAGGAGTCATGTACACAAAGTGCTCCAAGACTGACCAGAACTGGTTTGGACTAGGCAAAGGCCTCTCTGCCTTCAGAGAACAAAGGATTTCTGTGTATAAATACTGGGGCCCAGACCCCATGAAATTAGATCACTTCTGGGAAATCAAGAAACCTGTTGCCAAGGAGAAGAACCGGAGAAGCTGAAGGAGGAGTACTGCCCCTGTGCTGTTTTGCTGATTGGGGTTGGCCTGCAGTGGTTGCTTTCTGCCAAGGACAGGAGAAAAGACTTTGCTGTGCTTATCATCTTGAAGAAGAGAATCTCCAAGGGCTTGAACTGAGCTTGCCTCCTGTCTGAAGTCACAGGGACACAAAGACTTCACCCCTTCTGTTTGCCTGCATCTAGAACTGCTGTTTTAGCTGCTAACAGAAGGAAATTGCAACACCGACGCCGGCGAGCGACGCCGTAACCTGCACCGAAGCCGTGGGCACCGCTCGTGAAGAGCACGACGCACCGCCCCGACTTGCACCGTAGGCCCGACGCCTGCCGACGCCGTGCGACATCGACTCCGAAGCCGTCACCGAGGCCGCTGCCTGCACCGGAGCCGAGGACACCGCTCGTGACGCTCACGACGCACCGTCCCGACTCGCACCGCAGCCCCGACTTCACCGACGCCAGGGCTTCATCACTCGCGGAGCCGATCCTCGACGTGGGTGACCCCCGAATCCATCGACACCGCACCATCGTAAGGAACCGACGCCCGCCGCCATCCGTGACGTCATCTCCCCGACACAGTAAGGAACCGACGCCTCACCTCCCCTGCGCTGCAGTAAGGAACCAAGACATCACCTCCCCTGGGGTCGTAAGGAACCGACGCCGCCGGCGCCAACGAAGCCTCACCTCTCCGACGCCGTGCACCGTCTTTGTTTTCATCGAATTCCAGGTACTGTTCTTTGTGGGTCTGCTCGACTCCGGGCCCGACGCCGCGCACCTCGCGGTCGGCGCCGTACTTTGGGATTTCCACCGGTCACGACGTCGTGATAACTCCAAGTGGGGTTATTTGTTGCTACAAGCTTTATTTTGATTGACTATCCTATTTTTGAAGATAACGTGAACTGTCTCTATCATTTTAAGTCTATTTTAGATTACAGTATTGTGGATTTTTGCTATTCGGTCTTGTGTTAAGTCTATATAAAGATTACTTATTTTTACATACAACCTGTGTGGTGTCCATCTGTAGTGTTTTCACTGTATTACTGTATGTGTTCACAAATGCTTTACACACTGCCTCTGAGATAAGCCTGTCTGCTCGTGCCAAGCTACCAGGGGGTGAGCAGGGGTTATTTTAGGAGTGTATCCCCCTTATCCTGACTAGAAGCAAGGGTCCCTATTTGGACAAAGGTGCAAACCATTGCCAACTAGAGACCCCAGTTCTAACACACCACTAATCACAATTTAGTGAATTATGATTCATATTCTGTGATTTCTTCAATGACAGGTGTGCTTTCAACATATGACCCTTCACAAACATTCCCTGATTGTGATGTTTATACACATCTATTTTATGTATTGAATTGTTTTCTGTGTTACATACATGTATTTTGCATAACCTACTCAGAGTACGCCTCAGCACACATATTTATTTTCTGTAGTTCTTTCATTGTTGCTAGTGGGTGGATTTTGTTTAAACCAACCACCTTGATTGGAATGAAATTAAATGCAAGGTACTCCTTCAGGAGCTGCTTGTTTGATTACTGCCATCTTCAAATCACAACACATGCCACAGGACAGGCCTACTACAGTGAGTGGAAAATGAAGAGTGGCCTTAAAAACTTGAAGAGCTGTCTGGGAATGACTCTGGTTCCATTGCACCAAGAGCAAGTCCTGCATTTAGTGCATGCTAGTAGCATAAATTACATGCTACAGGAATGTCATATCAAGAATATTGATAACAACAATATTGTAAATAAATTTACTATAGAATTGCTATGGACCTTGATGACATCTATATATTATTTTGAGAGAAAAAGGACCACTGCTGGTATGCACAGTGGCTGCAGGTTGAATGTATTCACCCAGTGCTTAATTTGAGCCGGTAGTTTCTGAAGCTCCACACCAGCACTTAATTGTTAACACCGGCACTTAGAACAGTCTCCCACATGGTGGCACTGTTTGTGTATTTTGGAGATGAGCACAACAACAGTTGTTTATTACCTTAATACACATTAAAAACAACTAATATCTGCCGCCCACCCCATTCATATATCTTGGCCTAGAATAGTCTGAACTATCACACTTGTAGGAGTGTGATGATTAGTACTTGTATAGGTACTGTCATTGGCAGTGCTGACAGGGGCAATTGCTTCTGCAAACTGCAGCGATTGCCTGACAAGGGCCCTGGCACTTATTTCTTTTTACTAATTAAGCACTGGGTTCACCTAATTCCTCTTTCTAAAACCCACAATGTAAAATCTCTGACTTTTTTGATTGTCTATATCTGGTTATATATGTCTACATCCAGACTATGCCCAAAGCTAAGTAGCCTTAGAAAATTGCAAAAGAAAACAAGCCCCATCCTTAATTCCTTGTAACGTCCTGGCATCTGCCCGCTGTTTTCGAGTGTGCGATCGAAGTCACAGTGTATTATTAAACTCAGCGCGGCAGAAGGTTCTTTTCAGGCAGAATGCAGGGGAAACATTTATTTTCATACTCCCTTTTAATGAATATGAAAATCCGCCAACTTGCATGGGCAGAGCAGGCAGATGCTGCAAATTAAAGCACTGAAAAGGTTATTCATCTCACGACTTCAGAAGAATCGAGTTCTGTTGAATGTGCCTCTTTATTTCCCCAATAAAAAATAAACTATTCACACATCAAAGTGAGAGCACTTGTGACCGACAGCTCCCGCAGATCTGCATACGGCTGTGAGAGTCCGGGCCTCCTCTGCAGGGCCGGGTCTCCTTCGCCATTACACCGCGCACTTTCCGTGCCCTTGTTCCTGACTGAGAGAATATTATTTATGCCAGCAATAATCCTCGCGCACAGGACATTCAGAGGCCACTTAATACCCTTGCTGGAGGAGCTGCAGACCAGAGTGAAAATAAGAATCATTATCCCGGGCAGGACGTTAACTGATGCGGCTCTCGCTTTTACGGCAGGATCAAACCATTCTCTGGAGCAAAAGAGGGGGGCAGATGCAACAGGGGACGAATAATGGCAAGCCAGTAGGTCTGGGCATAATGTGCTGATGCATACAGTGTTCGCCATTCGAGCGGGACAGACGGGAGAGGGACAGCAGAGTGTTGGTGTTGTAAAGTAGTCCCTGATACAGGACAGCCTATGTCTGCTGTGGAGGCATCTGGAAAAATCGAATCCGCCAGTAGCATTAGGTGAAAGGTAAATAAGCTGTTAGGCTGAGCTACGTTATGATTGACAAAGTCTCCAGCCAATGGCTGCAGAGCACTTTTTATAGAAAGCCAATTAATTGAAAGAGGTGGTGCCAAAGCCCACTATAGGTAGATTGTTAGATATGGATCTGTATATCAGCAGAGTTGTTGAAATCCAATCATTAAACCTCAGTTGGTTCCACAGCAGTAAGAGCTTAATTTACGGCTAACTTCTTTTGGATGAGACTGGGACCTCAGACAGCAGACGCTACACAGAACCTGCCAAGCACTATGCAAACACTGCAGCAGAGACGTTTTAAGGCATGGGCAAAGTTGGCTCTGGCCAAGGGCCCCAGCCTTTCAGGGGGGATAGAGCCAGCTCTGTTCTGCACAGTCTTGTCCTGATTGCCTTGAATAATTCTTAACCAGATTGTTTTAAATACCGGTTTCCTTTAATTTGTTTTTAATGTGGGGATGTGTGAGAATCTATTACAGACATTTTGCAGAGAAATGTTGTGATTATGTTTCATGCAATAATCAACTGAGACGGTCCACTAGAGAGTGGCTAGGTCAACCCGGTAGTGTCTGGCACCACAAGGGCTTTTAAAAAGAATCCGCACACACCAACCTGGTTGGTGTCATGCTTCATCATTGGGTTCCCAGCTGGGTAGCCGAATGCTACCCAGCTGTGCTACAACACCTGATTACAGTGGAGCGTTTTTTGTTTTTTGTTTTTATGTGATGGTGCTGGAAGTGAAGTGAGATTAAAAATACCTCTGGGAAACTCACTAACCAATATTTTATTCCCAGTGGCCCAGGGTATGCTAAAAACGCAAATGAGACGGATAATGTGTCAGAACTACTATTTGTGTCTGGATTATCCCTTGGTCAACATGTTTCAGCTCTCGGCAAAAATAAAGGAGCTTTCTTCAGGACCTCTCTATTCTAACTGTGGTGAAAAGTGAGAAAAGTGAGTGGTAAAAATCATAACCACGAGTTGATGCATTTTTGCACACTCGCTAAGGTGTGCATATCATGCTAAATGGACTAACCGTGTGTCTGGGTCCATCAATGTTAAAATACCTGTGAAAAGAAAATGGACAAGGGCTCCAGCCTTTCAGGGGGGGCCCTGATAGAGCCAGCTCTGTTCTGCACAGTCTTGTCCTGATTGCCTTGAATAATTCTTAACCAGATTGTTTTAAATACCGGTTTCCTTTAATTTGTTTTTAATGTGGGGATGTGTGAGAATCTATTACAGACATTTTGCAGAGAAATGTTGGGATTATGTTTCATGCAACATCCATAAAAAAGTCTCTGTTAGATCAAAA
Organism: Calotriton arnoldi; assembly: GCA_963921515.1. Classification (NCBI taxonomy): domain Eukaryota; kingdom Metazoa; phylum Chordata; class Amphibia; order Caudata; family Salamandridae; genus Calotriton; species Calotriton arnoldi. Next base: position 1,398,574 of record CAWUFW010000447.1, on the reverse strand, counting down.
CAGGACCTCACACATCAGAAATGGTACGGTGTCACAGAGATTATTTGCAGTAATATTAGCGTGCTGCTGCGGTGTTACAATATTGAAAACACAAGTCACTATCCCTGAATATTGGATGCAAACACATTTAGAATTTGGAGAAGTGTGCCTGTGCACTGTCAGTGTCCTGGCCAAAGAGGGCATGAACGAGCTGAAATTGGATCATAAATCCAAAGCTGTTCAGAACAGAGGGCCCCAAAATACATTTGGCCCATGGCCCCCAAAATCCTTAAGATGTCCCTGCACTGCAGCACCAAAGCTGTGAGGTTGACAAAGGGCTACCAAATCATTTGCACTGTTATGCATCAAACTAACATACACCCTGAAGCAGGCTGATAAAATTAGTAGGAATATAACATCCTCACATGCAGACATCACATCATATGACCCAGACATTGGTTGCGAGAAATAAAAGGACTATATTCTGTTCAAGCAATCGACCAATGATTCGCCGAACTGAGATAAAAAAGGGAAAGTCCTTCTGAAAACCCACCCATACAAAACTCCAAAGATCTTTTATCTTGAACTCATTTTATTTTTACTCTAACTCCCACAAACGATTTTAAAACATAACACTGAATACGTTCTCTGCTAACCCCATGCAACCAAACGCCAATAAAACACCATACAATATCAAATCTTCCAGCTCAATTGGTGGGCTACCCAGGTCTGCATGGAGATCCCCAGACAGGGAATGCACTCTGATGCTATAACAATGGTGAGTGGCACAATAGCAATGATAACAACATAACAAATATCAGGGTAGCCGAATCCCAGTGATCGGATTAATCCCCACACAAACATGAGACAAAAAAGCCCCTTACACCAAAATGTATTGTGTGAAGGTATAGACCATGTTTTAGCTCAAATGCCATACTGCAACCATTCTAAAACTACATGGAAGGAAAGAGTATTTATGTATGTGTATCCCATATATTGTATGTTGTCAGTACACTACATCAGAGCAGTTTAATTCACTGAAAACATGAAAAATCTGCATCTACATCTCCAAGCAAGTGGATGACTGCTACCAACCACCAGAGCATGGAGGATACCACCTGGACGTGCATGGCTTGCAAAATAAGGAATTACACAGACTATCACAACTGCGGCACCCGGGAAATGGAAACCTGTACTGGGAGAGGAAGTGGAATCCCAGCTGCAAGAGTTTAGAGATAAGTCCATAACTTGTGGTGCCAGCAGTCCCATCCTCCATTTTGCTTTTTCATGATAGTTCCCTATTTCTGACATGGCCAGGTGGTCTCATTTGAAGGCACCACCTAGGCACAGTGGTACACAGCATGGCTCTAAACCACAGCTTGGATTGCAACTGTTCCTCTTGGTGCACCTCACCCCTTGACACTCTTACTTGAGGGATAGACCCCGGTGTCAATAGATTTCAAGTTGTTGTTGCTGCAGCATACATGTAGCCAAATGCACTGTTAAGCCATAACCGTGTAAGATCCCCTTAAAACAGGGACCCCCAAAATCCGGCCCGGGAGCGGCATGCGGCCCTCCTGACCTTTAATTGTGGCCTCCCGGTGAACAACAGCACTGGGCAGCTGTTCACTTCACAGCCCAGGAACATTCAGAAAACTGTGAAACAAACGGGCATACTTTACTTACACATCAACTAAAGTAACAGTAAAGAAGAAAAGAAGGTGTCCTAGACAACTTATCTTTCGTTTTAGAAACACCTTTCGTTTTAAAGAAATCTTGCACTAAACATGTAAAAACGTGATAAACTATGCAAACTTCAAAAAAGCGTATTTTGTTAACATAAATGAGCGTTTTACCTTAGTAGATAAGATTATATCACTGCATTGAGAGGAAGTTATCAGCAGTGATAGTTTTCAAACATGATCTTAGCAGCATTCATGCCTCCCCCATCCTGGAAAAAATGCCATTCGTTAAACAAGAGGCTAATCATTTGTCAGGTGTACCTTGCGTGCGTCCTTGGTTATTACATAATTGGAACAACATTATAGTTTATTAAATAAAATGCAAGAGAAGGTTTTGTACAGCACACACCATGAACTCGTATACTTGAAGGGGCTCTCATACGTGGCAATGAAGAAAGAGGAGGTAAAGTGAAATTAACCAATTGCCTAGGATCACACAATTCCGTCAAGTGGGAAAGCCAGGACTGATACTAGGTTTTCTGGTTTCACATTTTGCATTCAGCCACCAGATGAGCATCTCTTTCATTCTCACGTTCTACATTAGAAGTTAATGCTTGGACTTTAATTCTTGGTGCATGAGAATAGAGTGTTGGTGGCAGACAGAAGTCACGTGCAGGCTCGGTTTGTTGTCCACACCATGCATCTGCTTCACATCCCCCTACACCAGGGGTCTTCAAACTGTGGGGCGCGACCCCCAGAGGGGCCGTGGAGCGATGCAAAGGGGGTCGCGCCTTCCCAGTCACACTTCTGCCGAGGCCCAAGGGCTTCAGCCCCCCCTCTTCCCCCGTCCTGCGTCTCAGCCCGGGCTGCTGCAGTGCAACTCGAGCTACTGGGGGCTCAGCTGGGCAGTGTCTGGAGTCTTATCTCCGGCACGCCCGAGTTTTTCACAGGTCTTTAAAGACCATTTGCATGTTTACATGCCTTTGTAAACTGGTTACAGAGGCTTAGTTTTTTTTCCTGGTTCCAGTACCCCCTGGGCCCCCACTCTGCCTATTCCTTACATTTGTATTTTACATTTACTGCTGCAGTGTGAGAATGCATTTCATGAAAAGGAATATAAAGTAGGGTTGCCAAAAGAAAAATGCCTGCCGTGTTTTGTTTAAAGAGCCTGCAAAGACCTCCTCTTGACACTAAATAGACTTATAAATAAAAAAGTATGTATGCATTCGTTATGTGACTTTTCTGTCTTTGTTCTCTTTAATTATCAGTCATGGATCATTGAGGCAGCCCTAGAACACAATTAAAAGTGCTTTCTATTTATATTTGCTGTTCGAAGTATGCACAGATAAGTGCTTAAAATACAGCTTTAGGTGACTGCTTATTTTTGTACCGACTGGGCCATCAAAATAATCTGCTGGCAACCCTAACCATAGAACTGGAAGTTTGTTGCAGGATCAGCACATTATTTATTTCCTCGATCTCCGATTAATGCCATAATAGCAATAGTTTAACTTAGATCTTAAACCCTACGCCGCCGTCCATAACATGCTGAGTTACTTCAAGTGTCTGGGAATGCACTCTGCATTCAGACAACTCACTCGTCATTCTCGCCCTTCACTTTCACGCTCACCCTGCATTCACAGCGATCACAATGCACTCACACCATTCACCCGCTCACCCTGCACTCACAGTGATCACTCTGCACTCACAATGCACTTGCGCTGTTCATCCTATACCTCACCCTGCAGCCACACGAGTACACTACTCATCCTGCACTCATGTGACACTTCACTCACCTGTCCCCCTCACTGCTCAATATGCAACTCACTCAAACAAGCCCATCAGTAATCATACACTCATTCGTCCCATTCTGAACTTGCATCCGCACCTAAATTCATAAGCCACCTCACTCACCCTGCAGTCACTCCTCTTACCCTACTCTCACATTGTTGCATCGCTCACCGTGCACTCACATGGGCACTCTTGTCACCCACACAGTGCAGAGGGTTAACGTTCCTGCTACAAAGAATATGTACCATGCAGATCACAGAAATGAGTGTGAGTAAACTATGAGTAGCGCTACAAAAAAATGAAATGTTTGTCAGAAAGGTGCTATAGGGAGATGAGGTGAATTGTTGGTGAGTGGCAGTGAAGGAATTCATGGAGAAGGAGGAAACGGGGGTGGGGCACCAAAAGACTGTTGCACCGTGTGCAACCAGTGTTAGGACCAGCCCTGGCTGGGAGTGTTAAAGGTGAAGTGAGAGGTTGAATGGGGAGAGTTCAGAAGTTGTAAAAAGGGGTGAAATAAAATGGCCTGCAAAGTGAGAGAGGGATCCGGGGTTAGGAGAGGACAGAGGGATGGAAGGGGGGTGAGAGGAAAGCTGCATGGGTAAACTGCTTAACTCTGCACAAAACCGCCAGGGTTTTAAGGGACCCCTGCTTCTCCCGGCCAGGGCCAAGTGAGCTTCTAATGTGGCAGCAAGTATTCCTGCGGAGTGGAAGGCCCTTCACAAAGGTTGACTAGAAATCTTTCTGATGTTAATTGCTGTATTTTGGTTATACACTGGTAGTGATGGGGTGAAATCTTTCCTCAGTGTTACTGTGTACGCGGCATCACATAACATCATTTACCTTTTCTTCCCACACAATTTAGTCAAGCCTGCCACGTAATTTGGTCCTCACCTGCCTCATAATTCCAGTAGCCCTGCCTACAGGTTTAGAAATTTTTGTCAGGAGGGGGTCCTTACGCCTCAAAATGTTGACAGGGGGGTCTCGGCATCCAAAAGTTTGAAGACCTCTGCCCTACACCCACCTTTCACTACCTCAACCCTTGCATTGCTGGTATTGCTGCAGCCCTCGGGCATGCCACAGACAGTGCTTTGCAGCCCCCGAGGGAATTTTGCGAGTACCCATGCCTTAAAAGCACCTTTATTGCCAACAAAAGTGCATTTTGAGCTGGCTGCTGTGTGCTGTGAAGGCAGCCCTGTAAAAATGGCGCTGTGCTATGTAAAGTGGTTCATGATCACCATCTGAAGAACATGTCCAGCTACTGTGTGCCACTAATATGACCCCGCCTTGTGGCTCTCTGGTGCCACAAAGTTATCACTAAGGCAACCAAATGAAAAAAAACGAGTGGAAAGGAACCCTTGAATCAAACTTTGCTCGAGTTAGACTGATTGGCATGCTGGGTTTCAGCCTTTACACAAAAAAGAAGGAGGAGGAGGATAGCACCTTACTTCAACCTCCTCAAAGTAAGTATCAACACACAGAAAAGAAGTAAGGTTATGCAGAACGGAGGGGTGAAGGGTGCATAATACACTCTTTTTCACCACCATCCTAGGGTATGAATGACCTTTTTTAACCCTGATAAGGGAATCCAGGAATAAAATTGTTATTAGGATATCCCTTAGTTAGTTTTAGACTCATTATCTGCACCTTTTTTGGATCCTTCTTTTTCCTTTTCTATTTGTTTGTATTGTCTCCCCCACCCTATTGCTCCGCCTCAAGCGTTCATCTGCGCTGAGGCGTCGTAGCAGCCCTATGATGAAGCATGCCACAATACGTTGTGGGTGAGGGCAGTTTTTTACAAAGTAATGTGCTTTGCTACAACTTTATTGTAGACTGACACTTGATAAAAATTGCGACTATATGAAACCTTACTTCTTTTCTGTGTGTTGATGCTGGGATCAGCGTAAGCTGAAATTAAAGGAAATAAATCATCAATTGAAAAACAGCGCAACTATAATTTTGTAATTGAATATGAAGCATCCCACAGATAAGAAAAGTGCAGTAAAATGTTCAGGAAGTTAAGGCTATCTCCCAGTTTACGGTTATGTGACATTTGTCCCATGAAATTTGGTATGTGTGAAATTGGCATAATTTACTTTTGCTACAATACGTTACATTTTGGAAACTTTATGCGGAATTACATGCAATGGTTTGAAAAGCAAAACCTGCATTTGGCACAATATCTTAGAGTGAAATGTCTAACTCCATCCATTTTGGATGCAAGGACACATTTGACACTAAGAAAATAGTGCAAAAAAACAAAAGCACCGCAAACGGAAGCCACTCATGATGTGGTCATTCGCATTGTTCTCGCATGTGCACAATAGCTTTTTGCTGTGTCTGGTGAATAATTACACAATGTGGCATAATAGCATAATTTTGGGAATTTTGCCTAATAAACGTAGGCTGAAATTATGCAATATTATGCCTGTGTAACAGAAATTCTGCCTGGGCCTACATGGAATGTGAATATCCCGTGGTTTCAGGTACCTACTAACTCCGGGTCGGAGTCTCTAAACTGAAAGAGACCAACTTAAGTAAGGGAAAGCAAAGCTCTCTGTGTAACACGCCAGGACTATGGGGTGTGTGAGCTCCCGGGACACAGAGGGCACAAGTTGAACCACCCAGATTGTACTCGATCCAGGTAAAGGACAGACCGACTGGCAGCTGAACCTCAGCATGCCTTGGAAAGCAGGGTGAAAGGATCCCAAAACAACCGAAGATGGTGTGGGGAAGTAGTGCGCTCGCCACGCAGAGCAACTGCAACTACTATGTTCTCCCTTTTTTTAAAGCAGTTGGTCCTTGAGGCAGCAATCCTCTAATCATGTCCGCACTAGTACAGGAGCAGGGCACATCCATCAGAGCCTCAGAAGGGCTGTTGGGACCTTTCCTACCTGCCGCTGACAGTGTACAACCTTCAGTGATCAGTTCCAGTAGGAAACCTAGCGTACTGCTCCCATGCAAGCCCTGGAGCCAGGGTTGGACTGGCCTATAAGGCTATCTGGCAGTGCCCCAAAGCCTGGTCTCACAGATTCGTTTTTTGCTGTTTGTGGGCCTGTTTTATGGTCTGGTGAGTTGGTTTTTACTGCTGATTTCTCTGACAGTACCACAAACATTGCCTGCAGCAATCACAAATACATGCAGTTTTCCATAGCTTGCAAAACACACAGCTTCTCTTTACAAGTTTAAAACTACCCTGATTTGCAAATGTTGACCCCTTTTTTTAGCTCTCTGATCCGCTAATGGGGGCCACTTTTAATTTGGTGTGTAGGCTTTTTTCGGTCCTACTCTGACCTTACCTGGAGACAAAGAAGCTTAAAATATAGCCCCACTCTTTCCCTACTCATTTGTCAGGCTATGCTCTGCCCTGTCAGTCATGCTGCTATATTGCCATGCTCTGAACTTCTGTAGGTTGATAAATGAACATGAGCCAATGGGCCATATCTGTGTGGCAGCCACCTCTGTCCTGCTCCAGAGGCTGAAAAGGGAAGGCCAATTGTGGCTCTAAAAGATGCCAAAAATCAATTTTGCTGAGAAAAATTAGATCATTGTTCAAGACGTCAGTCGAAAAGTGCTGAAAAGGCTGGCAGCAGTGTCTATTATTGTCAAGCTCTGGCAGGTGCTGGAGTGGAACATAGGGACTCACAGCGGATTTTTTTTGCTGATAATGGAGAAAGTCAGAGATCAAAATTTTCTCTTCCCTGCGTTCTCATTTTGTGTAACAGTGAATCAAGTAGTTTGCCTCAAGCAACACGCTTCCCAGCAGCACAATTCAAAATTGTGATCCATGGCGGACCGAAGCCAAACCACTAGCGTACCGAAGGATATCTGGGTTTCCAGGCACTGCCTGCTATTCCTTGGGTCAAATTGTCCTTTTAAAGTCTAAATTTAGATGCAAAGACAATTCACTGGACTTTAAAAGTAGACACGGCCGCTCAATTCATTGCTTTGTCCAACACTGTCTAGGCGTCTGCCAAAGGGATTATTAAAAAGAATGAACATGGCATGGCCAGAGAGAAGAAAAATAATGCTTTTTAAAACTGAGGCTGGTGAATAAAACGTGAAGTCAATATAGTCTATCCTCATGGAACACTTTGGAAATTAATAATGGGATTTCACCGAAAGACATCCAGGTGGGGTCTGAAACAAAGTTCAAAAATGGAATAAGGGCAGCAAATAGTTAAATGATTTTCCTTACCGTATTAAAGCAGTTCTGGTATCAAGTCTTCTTCAATGAGATTTTAAAATATAAATAGCAATGCTAAAAGTCGGGACCTCTGATTCATAAAAGGTATTCAAGCACATGTACACATTAATTTCATACAAAACCCAGAATGAGATTAAAATAGACAAAACAGGAGATGATCCTGTTTGAAAATAGAGGTGCCAGGCTCCTCTTATTAGCCTGGCTAAATGGCTCGTTCCTAAGCCTGTATCTGGCTAAATGCCGGTAGACGATTCAAGGACTATGTTCCGTATTTAGGACTTCAAAAGCGCTCTGCTTAATAGCCAGCAGAGAGGTGGCATGGGGACCGGGGATTAATCTATTTTGCCCAAATCATAAAATTAATCTGGCTTTTTGAACATGGAATAGGAGTACCAGAAGCTAATATCTCCATTCTAAAACCTTCTAAATGTTGATATGCTCTGAATGGTTCCCTACTGTCCCACTCGTTTAGTAGAAAACAATTGTATTAAGGCTCCCCACGTTCGGACTTGGGTTTCTTTATTGAAGGGAACCTTTTAGGCTATGTCAGAGTACCAGTAGAGATCATTGATAACTTGTTAAGTGTCTCAAAGCCTTGAAAAACAATCACTCAATTATGAAAGTCCATGCCATGTCATAGCTCTCTCTGGAATCTGCTCCGACTCCAGCCTTAGAGTATTTATTATGTTGCTGATACTAAAAGCCCTCAGAACTCAGACCTACTCCTACCCCCACTGACTGCGCCAGGAACCTAGGCATCATTCTGGACAGCAAACAAACCATGACAAATCAGGTCATCTCTGTCTTCTCCTGCTTCTTAATTATCCGCATGCTTCGTATGATATTCAAATGCCTAACCCAAAGCTCAAGACGCACCATCATGCAGGCCCTCATCTCCAGCCAACTGGACTACGGCAATGTTCTCTACACAGGGATCGCAAATCACCTCCTCCGACGACTACAGACCATACAGAACACTGCAGCCAGACTTGTCCTGGATTTCCCTAGATGAACCCAAATCCCACCTTACCTCAGGGAGCGCCACTGGCTCCCCGTACAGAAAAGATGCCAGTTCAAGTTTCTGACCCACGCATCCAAGGCCCTACACAACTAGAAACCCACCTACTTGAACCACCGCCTGAACTTCCATCAGCCCACCAGACACCTCCTCTCCGCTTTCCTTTCAGTTAGCCTTCCCCACCGGATCCGATGTAGCAGATGCAGCAGTCACTCCTTCTCCTACCTATCAGCGAAGACATGGCCCGAGCTAACCTTTCATCTCTGGACCTTCCCCTCTCTTCCAGAGTTCCGAAGTCCCTGAAGAACTGGCTATTCAGCTAATCAACTGGACCCTGTCAGCGCCTGGATACCCTCACTGGTGACAAGAAGCGCTCTACAAATCTACTGATTGATTGATTGACTGATACAAATAATATAATTGTTGGTGAGAAGTGAACAACTCTTTCCCAATAGAATAGCAATAAACATAACCGTGTGAATTAAATTCTAAGTCAATGGTAAATAAAAATATTTATTTGAAAGACTCCTATTAAACACAGCCAAGTAAATTTCATTTAGTTTTTATTTTCTATGGGGTTCCTTTGATCTTGGTCAAGTTACACAAGTGAGCTCCTGCAAACCTCAGGTAGATGGGAGCAAGGCCAGCCCTTCTTATGGTCCAGCTAGGCCCATGCCCAGGGCGCCAGCCTTCAGAGGAGTATGCCTAATTGCTTGCATTAAAGTTATGCAAGCAGCAGTCTCCACCTGCCTCCAGGGACACAGCTCATCTGCTTTTAATCAACTTATTTTTTCTTTCTACATACCATAGGTGCCAGAGTTTATTACTCCCTGAGCCCCCTTCCTTCTCCTTCCTCTCCCATCTTCCACACACCCACTGTACCACATCAGCCAGCCTCCGCACCCCTCACCAAAAAATCAGGCAGCAGTGTGAAGCAGCTAAATTTGAGGTGATTCAAGTGAGATGGGGGAGGAGCAGAGATGTTCGTGCTCAGACACCAGTCACCGCTTGGATATAATCAGCCTAGGATTGACCTGCCTCATTTTATGCACAATCATCAGCAAGAGGGCCACATTTGGTTCTGCCCTGGGCACTATCAGAGCAAAGCTCGGGCCTGGAAACGAGTGCTATCTGCACGTGTTTACCTGTTGATTTAAAATTACAGATTAATTTAAACCAACAAATAATATGTTTTCAGACACCTCATGCTACAACAGAGTTGCGTCTAATGACTTCACTACTACACTCAACCTTCAATTAAAATGTTAACTATAGCAGGGTGAACCCCGGTGGATTCAAGAGCGGGGATATTGGATATTGTTAGTGTACTGAGCTACGGGTGCTTGTTCTAAATGTAAATATATGACATGTTTGATACATTTTCAGGCATGGATGACATTTGTCTACTTCCCCAAGATGAGTGTGTCCAGCCTGAGTGAGGCTCCTGCAATCCCTGCTGCTCAGAGGTGTCTCCACCCTTCAAGAGGCCCCCATTCAGCATATGAATGTGAAATATGGGAGTGTCAAGGGCTCATTACCCCTTTCTTCATGTGGCACCATCATTTGGCCTTTTGTCACTGATGGGTTGGTAGACTAAATGACATGTTGTGAGCTAAGGTGGGAAGTTAATTGATATGGTGGCTGTCCAAAGTCAAGGATACAATTGAGGCCCTCCAAGGGTCAAATGCTGTCAAGCATCCAAATACCAATTTGAGCTCTGTAGGTCTACAGACAGTCTATTTGCTACCTTTGGCTATGTGCCTCCTTTACTCATTTTAATGACCCATATGTGTGCTTTTGATTTACCTAAAGCGTGTAAGAGGCTACTTAATTCTATAATCGCTGTGGCGTCTGGTACCTAGATGTCAAAGTGTTTCTGCATTTTCTTGTGTCTTTAATATCCATCTTCACCCTGCAAACAGTCTCACTGACTGAAGGTAAACCTGATTTATTTATTTTATTTTGAAAGTTTTATATAGTGCGAACATGACTCTTGCGGGTATCAGAGCTCTTTACAAGATGACCAGAGACAAATAGAATCAACAATATCATAGTTGAAAGCAAATGTTTGGTCTACAGCTTTACTCTTCACTGACAGCCCCACTGTGGGGGGTTGCTGGAGTAGTGTGAGTTGACACAGGTCTGTTAGGGTGCAGTTGGTCTCAAACCTGACCCTGTGACAGTGGTCACAACAGGTACAGGTGAAGTGAATGGGGACACATGAATTCTTGTTAGGTGCTGTTAGACCTGGCATCTTTTGGTGTGGTTTCCCCTTGTCTTTTTGATTCTGGCCTCCTGTTTTTGTTTATGTGTTGGACTTTGTTTTTGCTGGTGTTTGGACTCTGGGCACTTTACCAGACCACCCTCCTCACCGCCACAGACGACATACGCTCTCTCCTTGACCAAGGTCAAACAGCAGCCCTCATCCTCCTGGACCTTTCAGCAGCCTTCGACACCGTCTCCCACCACACACTAGCCACCAGACTCCACGACGCCTGCATCCGAGGAAAGGCCCTAGACTGGATACGCTCATTTTTCACCGGCAGAACACAGAGAATAAGACTCCCGCCCTCCCTCTCTGAACCAAAAGAGACCAGATGCGGAGTACCCCAAGTATCCTCCCTCAGCCCCACCCTCTTCAACGTCTACATGGCAACACTCGCAACCATCACCAGAAACCATGGGTACAACATCGTCTCCTAGGCCGATGATACCCAACTCATCCTCTTCCTCACCAAGGAACCCGACATCACCAGGCACAACTTCCAAGAAGGGATAAAAGCCACCAGAACCTGGATGAAGAAAAGCTGCCTGAAACTCAGCTCAGAGAAAACAGAAGTCCTCATCCTCGGCTCCATCCCCTCAGCATGGGACGACACCTGGTGGCCCCCCGCCCTCGGAAACCCACCCACCCCGACAGACCCTGCACGTAACCTCGGCATCATACTGGACTCATGGCTTACAATAAATCGCCAGATCATCGCCGTCTCCTCCGCATGCTTCAACACTCTCCGCATACTACGTAAAACATTCAAATGGATACTCGCAGACTCCAGGAAAAGGGTCACTCACGCCCTCATCACCAGCAGACTGAACTAAAGCAACGCCCTCTATACCGGAATCAACAGGAAACTCCTCCACAAACTCCAGACCGTCCAGAACGCAGCAGCCAGACTAATCTTCGATATCCCAAGACACAACCACAATCACCCAACACCTCTGCGACCTCCACTGGCTCCCCGCCGAAAGAAGGATAACTTTCAAGCTGCTCACACATGCATACAAGGCCCTCCACAACACCTGACCTCAATACCTCAACAACCGTCTCTCCGTCCACGCACCAAAGAGAAACCTACGATCAGCTAACCTCTCCCTAGCCGTTGTCCCACGCTAGTACAGGAACAGAGCGGGTGGAAGGTCCTTCTCCTACCTTGCAGCCAAGACATGGAATGAGCTCCCCCTCCACCTCCGGCGAAGCCCGACACTGGATCAATTCAGGAAAAACCTCAAGACCTGGCTCTTCGAATGACCCAACGGAGCTACGCCCTCCCCCCCCCAGCGCCTTGAGACCCTTACAGGTGAGTAGTGCGCTCTACAAAAACACTGATTGATTGATTGACCACTGCTGACCAGTGTTAAAGTGCATGTGCTCCATGTCTAAAACGCAATGGCATTTGGTTTCTCCATGATTGGCATATTTGATTTGCTATTAAGTCCCTAGTACAGTGCACTGCCTGTGCCCAGGGCCTGTAAGCCAAATGCTTCTAGTGAGCCTGCCATTAAAGATAATGGGGTAACCCTGTGTCCCTCAGAACCTGGGTATTGGTAATACAGTCTACAATAGGTTCTGTAGGAGAAACCAATTGCTTAGTATTGAATAAATGATGCAACATAAAATAAATTAATTAATTATAGGAACAGAGTTTAATAAGTATTTCTTAAACACCAAACAAAACACACCAAAGATAATCATTCATTTGTTCATATGTAATATTTACTACTTTAGTATATGGCTGTCACATATACGAATTCAACAACATATAATATAAATAATGTGACTTTCGTGAGTCAACTGACAAAGTGAAAGGTGGTGGTGTGAATAAAATATACAAAACATACGGATTACAAGCATATGTAAATAATGTGAATTACTGCGGATCTGTCCCTTTACAATTTATCTCACGTGTTCTAACAGCACCCTTAAAATTCCTTTTTCGGGTATTTGGGTGAGGAGATTAATGGACATGAGCTGAACCAGAAGTGTGTCCTTTCTACCCACGAGTATGCACAAGTCAACAAGCATCACAGCGGGTCTTCCTCAGGACTAATAACAGAAGTGTGGACAGCCAAATCCATTTACAGTAAGACTTCCAGTAGGGTAAGTATGGCTTGAGTAAAAACTGGGACTGCGTCAAACAGCTACAGTTGCACAGATTAATTGTAGTGTATGGGAGTCTGAGATGGTCAGTCCAGTAGGTACACAAATCCAAGTTTCGTTTGAGGTGACAAATATGTTTGAATTTAAGATTAGTTCTTAGAGAAGGTTCCACCATCCGGTTGGAATCTTTACTTCGGTGAGGCAGTAAATGCCATCCTTCAACCGCGAGACTCTGTGCAACTGTAGCTGTTTAACGCAGTCCCAGTTTTAACTCAAGCCATACTTGCCTTCAGGACCCAAGGTCTCGCCACTGCAACCAATGCATCACCTCCTCTGTGCCCGCATTGTCCCTGGACGTTAGTGGCTCAACAAACCTGCACCTCCTCCAGGAACCGACTCATCACTTTGCTACAGTGACGCCTCACCTCCTTTGTGTAACGCAGCGTCCCTGAGCGCCAACGTACTGCATAGCAGTAACGAACCGATGCATCACCTGCCTTTACGACACGTCACCTCCTCTGCACATCACACCGTCTTTGACTTTGGAATGCATCCAAGGTACTGTATTGGGGTCCGTGTAACTTCTGTAGCCAGCCCGTGCTCCATTGCAGTCGAACTGAACTTGTGGAGTGGTCTTGGTCAAGGGCAACCAAATAGCCCCAGTTGGAGCTATTGTTTTCTAAACTCTATAACTACATTTAATATTGAAGGATTCATATCTTGACTTGTGTATGCTGGATTTTTATTGTTCTGGTCTTGTTTTACTCAGATAAATATTTCCTATTTTTCCAAACTGGTGTGGAGTACTTTTGTGGTGTTTTCACTGTGTTACTGTGTATGTGTACACACAAATACTTTACACATTGCCTCTTTAGTTTAGCCTAACTGCTCTGTGCCAAATTACCCGAGGTTGAGCACAGCTACTCAGTGTGTACTACTCTTACCCACTGGCATAACGAACCTTGAGGGCCCCCCCTGCAAGGTACGTGGAGGGCCCCCCTCCGGACTAGCTCTCTAGCCAGAGTATTGTGCTGAGGGGGCCCTCTGCAGCTTGGGGGCTTGTGTTATGCCACTGCTCTTACCCTGACTAGAGTTGGGTCCCTACTTGGACATGGTGCAAACTGCTGCCAACTAGAGACCCCATTTCTAACAGGTGTTTCAATAGCTTCACTGCATGCATGAATGAACTCCCCAAATGTTGGCCACAATCCCATTGACATTATGTTACCCATATAGTAACCAGTTTCCTATTCTTAATGTATCGATGTAATCTCTTTCCCTGTCAGTATCTCCATATTCCTATAAACTGCGATGGCATTCTTATAATTCAGATATTCACTATTCTCAAGAACCTACATTTTATATTTTGGCCGAGGCAGGTCCAGCATCTGAGAAGACCCTTCGGAAGGCACATGCTATTTTTTTAATAATCGCAATCTAGCAAGCCGTATTGAGGAAAGCATAGAACTTCAAATGCCCTGGAGCCACATATGGTTGTTCCACTGAGTAGTCGTCCTGACAGCTGCAGTTTCAACAAGTGTGCGTGTACTTAGGACATCTATCAAGGCCAGGGCCTTATCCCCCTCCGTAGTAAATCCGTTCTGGGCTCTCTCCCCAAGGGTTGTTTGCACACTGAATTACAACAATTCAGATTTAACCCTGCCATCCAAGGAGGCTGTGCAGGAGGCGCACTGAGAAGCAGCCACAAGGCGCCAAAAGCTCGTGCAGACATGGCAGCCATGTTATTGTACACTTAACACATCAGGAAATGCAACCAGCTCTCTCCCAACTGGGCACACTGCTCTCATTATACTGATGGGATTAGTTGTTAAATTTCCGATCGAAACTCTGCTTTCTTCTCTGCTCTTGTGATGAAAACCTGAACTGATGGGACAAGTATGCATCTCGGCCAAACAACATGTGGATCCTCTGGGTGAGATATATGTTTTACAAAAAATTCCATGCCTCTGTTGTTGCACTCCCTCCCCTATTGATGAGAGCTTGTAGGTAGGTGTCAGCAGTGCCCTGAATCCTAGCCACACCACTAGCAGGTTTGGTGATCTTCTAATGTGATCCCTGAAATGAATCCAATGAATCATCCTGTCACGTGTGGAAATAATGCGATTAGGTGGGTCTCCCTGCTTACACTTCTTTCTACTGAAAGGTTGACTCCCCTCTTTCCCTGTTTAATCTTTACTGAAGAAAATGTATAAAAAAAAAAAATCAAAGAATGTATTCCAAGGGAAGGAATGGCCCCACACAACCTAAAGCAGGCAAACATGTAGCATTTTAGACCCCATCTGGCATCCGTCTTCAGGAAAAGAACTAAAACGAATAAAATGTGGATGGAACCAAAACACTGGAATGTGGTGGCTGTTGAATCAGTCAGGTCACCAGTGTTTGGCCCCCAGTTCCAAGGATTGCCCCACAAAGGGAGGACAGTTGTGGCAGCACATCCATCTACGTGGAGAAGGATCATGGGAAGAGCAAATCTGACGAAGCAGAAAGTAGTTAGTCAATGTGAGAAGGCAGGAGGGAAAGGCAAAATGGGTGTCATCAAAGGCTCTTCCATGCTGGATGCCAAGACCAGTGGCAGACCACTTAATTACAGTGGCAGCTCCTCCGCTATGGCGGAGGATTGTTGCCTCAGTGGCTCAGAGCCAGTAGCTAAAAAAGAAAACGATATTTCATTATCGTTTTATTTTTAAGCAGCTGGCTCAGCCAGCATGTGCAGGGAGGGGCCGGGCCGGGGCATGGGAGGGGTAGGAGGAGTGCTATGTGCACTCTCTAAGTGTGAATATATGCTTGGTTGGCCATCTCAGGCTGACCAAAACACACATGCGCACTTAGGTTTCTCTAACCCGGCTGCATTGAACAGCAGGACTGGAGAAACCCCACAGACTCCCTGACATGAGCAGAGTGTCTTTCCAGCCCACTCAGGCCAATCCCCACGCTGCTCTGCAGCGCGGGGATTGGACAGGGAGTCTGATGTAGCCTCAGTGCCAGCTGGGACAAGGAAGAGGAAACACCAGGAGCAACGCGGCCAGCAACTTAAGGTACATTTTTTCTTTTTTTTAATTATTAAATGTACCCCCAAAACCCCTCCCACGCGCCCGCCCTCCCGGGCCTCACCACCTTTTGTATGTGGCGGCCACCACTGCTTATTTAAACAAGTGTGCATAGGAAGACGTACGACAATTACAATAAAATGGTCTTTCAACACAAATAAACCATGAGAAAGTGGAGGAACACTGTCAGAATATAGGTCCACCAAAATTGTATACACTGTACTGTAAATAACATGAGGGAAAAGTTGAACTCAGAGACGCATACCTTGAGTGAAAGCAGCAGCAGATGTAAATAAAGCATACACATGCAGAAGCAAAGACCACGGGTATAAACTCTCTAATTGAGACCAGCTTTTGAATTATAAAAATACTTTATGCAATACAATGTCTATAAAAGGTGTTTTTGTCTGCACAAAGTACTTTTGTTGGAAATATGCTAATAGAATATGCATTATAATGGTAAATCCTTTATAAACGAATGTATACAATTTGCCATTAAAATGAAATGTGAATATGTGACCCTTTGAAATTGAGGTGACCAGACCAAGGATAACTAAACACAAAGACCAGAGTTGCACCACATATAATTGAAAAAGCAGTATAAGCACTTGAATATTTCAAAAATCAATAACAGTAATTCTTGAGTCGTCCGGTAACATTCTTCGTTTGTTAGTGCCTCATATTGGAATTCATTAAAAACCAGCCAACGCGTTTCATCCACTAAACAATGGACTTCTTCAGGGCAGAAACAAACACTGGTATCCTATCCTTCCAGTCAGAACCTCGTAGTGTTCTACAATTGCGCCATTTCTGATTTGACATCTGTATTCAAGTATTTCAGTGTTATGAAAGAAGCGCACTCTGCGGACCACTTTTTCAAGTAGTCATCTACATTCAGTATATCAAGATAGTAAGGCATTTGTGTGGGGGAATAGCCTCCCTGCATATGACACTTCAATGGGTGCCAGGATTGTGAAGAAACGGAGAACTGACTCCGAGATTCGGCGTCCGGAACAGTAAGTGACAAGTATAACTACTTAAGTTGAAATGAAGATATCACAACTAAAATTTGCAAGACTAAGTGGCAGTGGCATCTCTCAAAGTCATTTTTTAGAGGGGGCACACATAGAGTCACATATAAAACTGGTGGTCCCCCCTCCAAAAGGTAACTGTAATGTGTGTGCATGAACAAATAACTATATATAGATATTCGCCTAAAATGTTTAAATATGGGTTTGTATGAATACACATACAGGTAGTTAAGCAACATGTAGGATTGTGCATTGCCTCAAACAAACACTTGGCAACAAAAGGTTGATGGACAAATGTGTTTGGCAAAATGTAGTGTCTGGTTTTTTCTGTGTTGTCTTGTGGACCATGCAGCAGGTGTAATGGTTGGGCCTGGACTAATAGAGCTAGGGCATGAGATCCATATGCCCCCCATCCAGAGATGCCACTGATAAGTGGTACCCTTTATATTGATCTCAAATTAAAAAATTAAGCTAAACTATCCCTGAACCGGTGATCTGCGGGTTGCACCAATGACATTCCTCATTGGCTCTTGTTTCCATCTAGTCAAGGTGCCATAACCCAATGATGCAATTACAAATAATACTTTGCCGAAAAACTGCAGTGTAGAACACGATTAAAAATAAATAATATATATATATATATATATATATATATATATATATATATATATATATATATATATCAAAACAATACCCTTACAGGCATAGAGTGATGCATAAATTATGCAAAAAAGAAGCAAAGAACTCTGGGTAGTTCTCAAGTTGAGGTGGAAAGCAGCTCCTGTATAGAGCACTCTCAACACCAGTGACACTCTAGAACTGCTCACCTCAAATGTCCGCTTTTCTATCAAAGTCTTTAAGCAAGTCCCTATTAACATCTAAATCAGATCTGAACTGTGAAGATTTTTCAACATTCTTTACTGATAAAGCCAGCTCATTGGAGAGAGAACTCAAGAGTAACGCTGAAAAAGCCTCAAACCTAAGGAGTGAACAAGGGAGGAACCCTGCCCTACCGACTCAAGTAATGCCCAAAAATAATGCCCATTGGTCAACCTTCAAACTATATGATCAGCATGACATTACCAAAATATTACTATCTCTGAAACCAAATATTCATTACAATGATCCTCTGCCGTCAAAATGCTGGCCCTCCTGCAACCTCATGGTCATCCCCTACTGGACTAAGATAATTAATGAATCGCTTGCCCAAGGATCAATTCTGGACTGCCTAAAAGCAGGCCAGGTTATCCCTCTCCTAAAGAAACCTACGGAGAACCCATCGCACCCAAACAACTTTCGTCCGCTAACAACCATTCCCCTACTAGCCAAAGTACTAGAAAAATATGCGCACAATCAATTAAGTCAACACATTACTGAATTTGATCTACTAAATGACTGCCAATCAGGGTTCGGACCAAATCACTGTACGGAAACAGCAACCCTACACATAGTAGATGACGTTCTGCTGGCCATCGACCATAATGAAACCTGTCTCCTGATCCTTCTGGAGCTATCGTCTGCATTTGACACAGTAAACCACCCCAAATTATTAGAACGCCTGGAAAATAGGATGGGCTTATCGGGAACTGTACTGAAATGGTTCTACTCCTTCCTAGAGAACAGATCGCAAAGATTCCTGGTGGACAACAAGCTATCCCCACCATCTCCGATTCAAATTGGGGTTCCACAAGGATCAACTCTATCCCCTTCACTATTTAATCTATACATTGAACCATTAACTGAAGTACTGCATAAGGCTAACATGTCCTTTCACATGTATGCTGACGACACCCAGCTCTATATGAAGATATCATCTCCTGAAGAGATCAACACTATGAACCAAGCACTCAAGAAAACCGTTGAATGGCTAGCTGACAATCATCTTAAGCTCAACTCACAAAAAAACGAATTCCTGCTGATCTCCCCTCCTAAAAGTTCAGCCAAGATTAAAGAATGGACCAAGATGATCACAGCACTAAACGGTACTCCGACTATAGTTGACTCAACCAAATCCCTTGGTATCACACTGGATAAAGAACTAAACATGCGAGCACACATCAACACAATGGCAAAAAACGCTCGTTTTCAACTGAATTACCTCAGAAAACTGAAGCCACTCATCGATCCTGGTGATCTGAAAATGGCAGTCCAGGCACTGGTCATATCAAGAATTGAATATAGATGCGCTACTCTATCAGGACTCCCTAAGATCTCAACAGCTCCCCTAAATGCTTGTCTCAATGCAGCAACTAGACTTATAACGGGTACAAAAAAATACAACCACATCACTCCACATCTGAAAGCGCTCAACTGGCTACCATACGAGGCAAGAATAGAGCTAAAAATTGCATGCATCACACACAAGGCAATACACCACATAACTCCACATTACCTAGCCCATAAAATTACGCTGTCCGGAGGCACTAGACCCTCGAGGGGATCCGAGGATTTTCTACTGAAACCAGCATTCTTCCGTAAGAAAAGAACTTACGATAGAGCGTTCACGGGAGCTGCACCAAGGATTTGAATTCGCTCCCACCGAATATCAGAAGAATCACCTATGCTCCACGATTCAAAAAGGAGACTAAGTCCTTTCTGATGGGTAAATTTCTCCCATAACGATCAACAGGGACGACTAAGTCTTTATGGAAATGTGCAGTCAACGCGGCGATCCTAAACTCAGATGTTCAAGTAAGCTATTGTGAGCAGGATTACTACCCTGCTAGTCACAGAACAAAGATCACCTCTCAAATCAAGCTACTGTCATTGATTGAGCTCGAATGGCTAGCCTCAACTAGGGTGGATACAGTTAATCCCCTCGTCCACCAACATTGATGCCGTCTATGGACAGATACCTCGACCAATACACAGATATATGTGATTAATGTAACAACAGTATAACCAGCTTGGATATAGAAGAACTCAGGAGTGATCTTATCTTAAATTTAAGTACGACACGACAATCTTGAATGTAATCTAATGATTTCTATTATTCCTCATTATATTTGTTTTATGTATGGATAAATATTTGCCAATGTTAGTGGAATACATAGACATGTTCTTGACGTGAAAGAATTGGATATCTGCTGATATCGAAGGTGGTTGAAATGTAAAGCGCTCTGACACCCAAACTCTGGGTCTGGTTCGCGCTATAGAAAACAATGAATAAATAAATAAATAAATAAGCATAGGATTAGCACAGTGCCATCCACACCGAGATAGAAAGGGAAAAAGGGGCATATGTACAAGGGGTTAACGCCGCCTTAGCAGCACTTTTCCGACGGTTTTGCGGCGAGATTTTTATCGCTGTATGTACAAGCTGTCGCTAACCTCTGTTAGCGGCAGATTTCAGGCGAAAACTTCCATTCTAAAGATCGCCACTTCTGTTAGCGATAATGACATGCAAGGGAGGCGTTCCCGTGCAAAAACGGCTGCTAACCCCACTTTGTGATATTTACAAGGGGATTCCTGAAGTTTGGAGGACCAAAAAAACTGCTGCTAACTGCAGTTAGAGGCAGTTTTTTAAGACCAGAAAATAGCTGGTCTTAATAATGGAGATAACACTTGGGGCCTCTTTTCTGCAGGTTTTGGTGCTGGATAGCGCTGCAAGCAATGTTGCTGCGCTGCCCTGCGACAAAACTACAGGGCAGGAATGCGCACAATCAATAAGATAGTGCGCATTCCTGGGCCTCAGTCATGAAAAGTGTTGCTGCGCTGCGACAAGACAGCCTTGCAACACTTTTCACTACGCTCTTCTTGCAACACCACGGATGCGCTGTATTCGCTGGACAACACTCCATGATGCAAGTAATGACAGATACGTCTGGAATCCTGACGTATCTGTCTGCACTAAAGTCACACATTGCTGCAGTTGTGTCACAAGCATGATGCAACTCCAGCAATGCATGGGGCCAGCCTATACCTGTGGCACTGCGTCACCCTTACGCCTGCCGTCAGGCAGGTGTAAGGCACTGACGCAGTGCTGTCCTACAATTGTCACAGTGAAATCTGAGGGATTTCACTGTGCCACTCCTATGAGGCCTTGTCGCGTGGGAACGCACACCCTGCGTACATCATACCTGATACAGGTATCATGCGGCACAGGGCTTCACAAGGTCACGCATATGCCTAAATGCGTCACTTTGCAAATACGGCGCAATGTGGTGCTAGTTTTGTCTGGTCCATTCTTGAGGGGTGCCAGGGTGTCAGCGCAGTTGGAGATCCATTGGTGTCATCGTCTGTAAGCGTTGGCGGAGTGATGGTGCTGAGGGAGTTGACGAGACGTTCTTCGGTGACCTTGATCTAGCTGCGAGGGGGGGCGATGATGACGGTGGTGTACGGTGGGCATGGTGAAGATGTGATGTATACAATGATGATCGGTCCAGGAGAGTCTGGTGGTGTGGCTGTAGTTTAAGTTCCTGCTGGCGGAGGAGACATGCTCGACCGTGTGTCCTGCTATGTGGCTTTCTGCGGTGACTAGCTGCTTGAGTCTGATGTTGGTGAGCTTCCCCAGGAAGGGCTGGTGTTCTGGTCACTGGGGTTGTCCAGGTGGAACTTGAGCTCGCTGAGTAGAATGTCGTCGGTGGATGGGAGAACCTGGTGTGCAATGAGGTCTACAATGGTATCGGAGAATGGGTGCCCATGGCCCGGGGGGCATGCAGATGAGGGTGCCGCAGAGGATGTGGTTGGGGGTTGGTCCGGATCTGGAAGTTGAGGTGTTTCATGGTCACCGTTGGGTCATTAGAGTGCATGGTCAGTCGGAGTGTGCTTCTGTAGGTAATGGCAATGCCTCCTCCTGGACAGTCGGGGTGGTCCTTGCGGGTTATTTAGTAGCCATCAGTGATGGCGATGGCGATGTCCGGTCCGGGGCAGATGTTGGTCCTGGCAGGCGATGTGGCATCCAAGGTTGATGGCGAGGAGGGTGTCGGTGCCGTAGTGGTGGAGTGTCCGAGAGGAAAGGTCCTTGGTGCTGAGCGCGGTCCAGGGGCAGACGGATGCAGACGGGCTTGCCTATGGCTTGCCTTTGGCACGGGAGACGTCCATTACAACGCAGGCATTACATTGTAATGCCTTTACAACGGAACTCCAACAACTCAGATGCCTTTACATCACATTCCATTACAACGCATTGTGAGGTCAGTAATGGGGTATTTTTAAGTTTTAGGGTGGGTATGGGTTTCGGAGATGAAATTTGGGGTGTCTTATGGGGTAAAATTTGAAAATTGGGGTGTATTATGGGTTAAAATTTGAAATTTGGGGTGAGCATTTGGGTCAAATATGAAAATTGGGGTGTGCATTTGGGTCAAATATGATTTTTAGGGTGTGTTTTGGGGGCTCAAAGGTGAATTTTAGGGTTCAGGGTTTGCTTTGGGGTGCAAGGGTTAGTTTTAGGGTAGCACTCACTGAAG
Source organism: Calotriton arnoldi (assembly GCA_963921515.1). Lineage (NCBI taxonomy): Eukaryota > Metazoa > Chordata > Amphibia > Caudata > Salamandridae > Calotriton > Calotriton arnoldi. The sequence goes on along the minus strand of CAWUFW010000447.1, from coordinate 1,376,015 downwards.
TGGGAATAGTAATGTTTACATCTCCGCACTCCAACACCTTCCCTACTGTTGCAATATGCCTAGTATTAGTATGCATTGTAATGGAATGCGATGTAATGGTATGCGTCGTAACTTCATATATACCTTTGGCACACCAGTGGTATGCCCGCTGCGCATGGCCTCACAGCGGCCGCCATTGAGAACTGCTGCGGGGGGGACTGGAAAGCTGGGAGGTGGGAAACGCTGGAAAGAACACTGGATGGGGCGTGGACGTGGGGGTGTGTGTGTGTGTGAGCGGGTGTAGTAAATATTTAAATGAGAGAAATCTTACCTCGAAGCCGGGTCCCGTGTCTTCGTTGCTCCTGCTCTCCTGAGTCTGCCTCCAGGAACAGGAAGTAGGCAGTCAGGCTCCCTCCCCTAAGCCAATCACAATGCTGCAATGCGGCGTTGGTATTGGTCATTGGAGCCGGGACGAGGCTTTCAGCCAGGGGCTGGAGGGGTGGGCATGTTCTCCATGCAGGCTGTAATGCAGCCTGCATTGCGTACAGGACAGTGCGCATGACTGCTTTGGGAGGCCTGAGCGGGCCGACCAAACAGTCACTGCGCACTTGAGTGGTCATGCCACTCCGCCCCTGCCCTGCTGCGTGAGTGGAGCAGCCCTACCCACCCTCCCGCCCGCAAAGGAAACATGGCACGATTACATCAGAAAGTTATCATCATGTGATGATTGTTCCTCTTCTTGCACTGCTTGAAAGCAGTGGGGCGATGCTCTTCCGCCATAGCGGATGAGCCGCCACTGGGGGTGCGTCATCTACAGGTGCTAGGCCTGGGCGACTCAACCCCCGGGCCTCCCCCGCTACGCGTCCCACCTTCTCCTTACCTGGACATTGACACAGTGGCACAATCCACTGCAGACTCTCCAAATCTGTGACTCAGCCAGCAGGAGCCTCAGTCAGGTGGGATTTCACAAGCCTGGGTAAAGCAGTCGCCGACAAGTCCGCTGGTGAACCTCCCGATGCAGTTGATGCAGCTTAGGCGTGAAGTTGCAGCGCTCCCGCCACACAAGTTCGGCGCAGCTCAGGGGCCTCACCCTCCACACCGTCCAGCCAATGTAACATCAACCGGCCTGTGATGCAGAGAGGCGCCGCCCACCGTTGGTAATCCCCTCCGTGCACCCCGGTGTAGTGGTGGATGCAGACCTCCCTACGTTGGTGCGCAGGAGCGCCTCTACCATTCACAGCTCCAAGGGGCGCAAGGCGGTCTTCTCACACAGGTCAGCAACGTTTCTCCATGCGACTGGCCAGATTTCACCACCAGGTATGGGCGATCGCCGCGCCTCAATGTCTACCGCCAATGCTCATCGACTCCACAGCTCCTCCGCATCCCACTCCAGGCTCCAGACGCAGGTCCAGCGAGGCATCCAGGCTCCAGGCGCAGGTCCAGCGAGGCATCCAGGCACAGGTCCAGCGAGGCATCCAGGCTCTCATCCTGGTCATCCTGGAGGGTTGGGTGGCTTGAGGGGGTTGCTGATGTGTGCTGCACTTGGCCCTGGCTGCTCCATTCTGCATTTCATTGTTTTTTTTTGCCTATTTCCTATTGGAGGTCGACTGATAGGCTATTTTTTCCATTAGAGGCAAAAAAAACTCACGCTGGAATGACTAACGTGCATTTTTTTGCCGCTTATGGGTCTTTCGTTGGTTTTCGCCCGCTAACGCCGGAATTCCTATCGCCATCGCGCTAATGTTAGCAGCAGTTTTCGCCGCCGATCCCTGAAGCTATCGCCATGTAGCGACGGCTTGTAAATACGTCGCTAACATGGGGACAGTTTTCAGCGGTACGCGGCGGTAAGAAAACTGCCGCTAACTAACATTAGCGATAGTTTTCGCCAGTCCTTGTACATATCCCCCAAAGTCTTTTGCCATTTCTACAGCAAAGTCTATAGGCATAGGAATAGCACAGTGCTGTCCATGACGAGCTGTAAAACGACATTCCAGGTTGGCTTGGTTGGTATTTTACCAATTCAAAGCTGTGGTACTGTGCCTGGAGTGGTAATTGGCTTTTGTCGTTTTACAGCTCGGCATGGACAGCACTGTGCTAATCCTATGCTTAAAGAGTGTATGGAGCGATACAACGCAGTGCCCCCCCAGCGGATACGGACATGGTTGCAGTGGGGAGAGAGACAGGCAGTATCACTGCTTGAACGGGACACGGCCGCTGTGAGTCAGACCAGCATAGACTTTTCCGCAAGTGTGGTTTTGCAACCGAACAGCTGACGAAAGTCGGGGCATTATTATGTGCACGAGCCGGGGTTACTTAACCCATGCCCGCAGATTTGGACTGCCCAACATACACTTTGTGGCTCAATAGGAGGCGCATCAAGCTGTTTTAGGGGATAAGTAACTGTCATGGACTGAGAGGACTACATTTGAGATGCCATTCAGTATTTTACTTAACATCGCAGTCCTCTTTCTATGACGCCTAACATCCTCCAATGGGAGTCATCAGCGAGACTTCAAAATTCCCACAGCTGTCAAACTTCCCACAGGAAACTGGCATTGAAATAGGCATTTCCGCCGAAACGCGTCTGCCAGGTGGTTCACTAACAGCGCACTAAGAAAATTGTATCTCACGTCATGGTGGTTCAATAAACTCACCGTCTGTGTACCCGTAGTGTCAGAGCTCGTTCATATTTTGAAGCGGGTTTTGGAGGATATATATATATATATATATATATTCACTGAAAAAACCATAGGTTTCAGGCACGTTATAGTTAGAAATTAGCATTTAAAAACCTTAGAAATTCACTGAAAAAACCATAAGGTTTTAGGGACAGTTATAGTTAGTTGGACATTGCACTCGTACAAAACCCGTGAAATTCCCCGTTATAGTTAGTTCAGGTAACTATAACTCGCGCCCCGCAATGCACTGCTGATGACGTCACATATTACATCACTCATGACATGGTCAGTGACATCACTGATGACATCACTGATGACATCTCAAATGACATCACTGATGACATCACTGATGACATCATCCAGTGACTGTGTGTTTCTGTAAAGTTTAAATATGTTTAATATATATAGGGAAAGGCGTATTGAAGAATGAGTGGGTGTAGAAGCGCCTGAATGGATGATTTAGTAGGTGCGTGACTGAGTCTATAAGTGAGTGATTAAACGTATCTTACTGGATGCATGGGTGAGTGACTAAACTGTGTGAATGTCTGTATCCGTCTGTCTGTTGTTGTGTAAGCAACTGCATGGGTTTCTGACTAGCTAAATGAGTGTCTATATGGGTTATGGATTGGTTCTCTGAGTATCTGTATGGGTGCCTCAGTGTTTGTGTGGGTGGGGTGTGTGTGACTCTGTGCATAGATGTGTGAGTGGGTGATTCACTGGGTGCATGGTTTCAAGAGTGCGTCTGTGATGGACTGTATGGGTGGGTGAGTGTGTGTATGGGTGTATTAGTGATTGAACGTATATCTCAGTGGTACATGTGTGAGTAACTACATATGTGAAAGGCAGTATATATGTGTGTTGGAGTATATAAATGGCTATAAGTGAGAGTGTGTGATTGTGAGAGTGGCTATATGGATGAGTGTGTACTTGCATCAGTGATTGCATAGGAGCGTAAGAATGTGCTAGTATTTTTATGAGTAAGTGAGCTGGTGTGTATAACTGTATAGGTGAGTAAATTGGAGTGTGATTAATTATTTGCATGACTGACTAGGTGTGTGAGTACCTCTATGGATGAGTTGCGTTGTGTGAGTGTTTATATAGGTGTATGAGTGCATATGATAGTCCTGTACTGAGTGACTGTAAGTATGAGTGACTGTACGGGTGAGTGAGTAGATGTGTGTGTGTAGACCTAAGAATCAGTGAGTGGGTATGTACTTATTGGTATTGGAGTGTGTATGGTTTTGAGAATGGCAGTCTGTAATGTAGAGTGGGTGTATCAAAACTTATATTAGGGTGTGAGAAGATGCATTAAATTCTCACATGGATGATGTCATCAGTGATGTCATCAGTGATGTCATTTGAGATGTCATCAGTGATGTCATCAGTGATGTCACTGACCATGTCATGAGTGATGTAATATGTGACGTCATCAGCAGTGCATTGCGGGGCGCGAGTTATAGTTACCTGAACTAACTATAACAGTTACCTGAACTAACTATAACGGGGGAATTTCACGGGTTTTGTACGAGTGCAATGTCCAACTAACTATAACTGTCCCTAAAACCTTATGGTTTTTTCAGTGAATTTCTAAGGTTTTTTAAATGCTAATTTCTAACTATAACGTGCCTGAAACCTATGGTTTTTTCAGTGAATTTCAAAGGTTTTTTAAATGCTAATTTCTAACTATAACGTGTCTGAAACCTATGGTTTTTTCAGTGAATTTCAAAGGTTTTTAAATGCTAATTCCTAACTATAACATGTCTGAAACCTACGGTTTTTTCAGTGAATTTCAAAGGTTTTGTAAATGACAATTTTTAAATGTATTAATTGTTATATTTATTTTTTTCATACTGATTTACTACATTTTTAGAAACAATTTTTTTTTACATATTTTATTTTTTAAATTACATTGTAATTACATTATACATTACAAAAATACTTTCTCAGAATGAATTACTTTAGTTTAAATACTTTGCACATAGGCAATAGACTTTTAAGTACAGTAGTTACAGTTGTTGCAATGGGCAACACATTTTCAAACACAATGCAACATTCAGTTCAATGTGAATTTCTAGTTAAATGCAATTAGTTACTTTATGGATTACTTTTCTAACCACAGGACTGGATCCTAGATTCAGTCCTGGGACATCTCCTGTAAACAGTTGAGTAAAAGCGTTTTGGTTACAGTAGTGATTTTTAAGGAATATTATTGTATTTTAAAAGTTGACACTTAGAAACTTTTTCTCATAGAATCACCAATGTTATCCTATGGAAGGAAATTCACTTGGAAGGTAAAAACTGTTATTGTTACTTTTTCTTACTCAGTGTTGGATCCTGGATCCAGCACTGGTGCATCTCCTGTAAACAGTTGAAAGAATGCGTTTAAGTCATACAGGCGAATTTTAAGGAATATTTGTAGTTTGTGAAAATCGACACTTTGAAACTTTTCTGCTGAAAACCAGACAATGGATTCCTATGGAAGGAAATACAAGTTACTGGTAAGTACGGTTAGAATTACTTTTCAGGGTCAGTGCTGGGCTAAAAGATGCAGCACTGGGTTCTCTCCTGATAACAGGTGAGTAAATTGGAATTCGTACTTTGGTTGATTTTAGAGGAATATTATAAAGTTCCAAAACTCCACACTTAGAAGAATTTCCAAGTGAAACCAGTCAATGTTAGCCTATGAAGGAAATTCAAGTTACTGGTAAGTACGGTTAAAATTACTTTTGAGGATCAGTACTGGGCTGAAAGATGCAGCACTGAGGTCTCTCCTGATAACAGGTGAGTAAATCGGAATTCGTATTTCGGCTGATTTTAGAGGAATATTTTAAAGTTCCAAAACTCAACACTTAGAAGAATTTCCAAGTGAAACCAGTCAATGTTAGCCTATGAAGGAAATTCAAGTTACTGGTAAGTACGGTTAAAATTACTTTTGAGGATCAGTACTGGGCTGAAAGATGCAGCACTGAGGTCTCTCCTGATAACAGGTGAGTAAATCGGAATTCGTATTTCGGCTGATTTTAGAGGAATATTTTAAAGTTCCAAAACTCCACACTTAGAAGAATTTCCAAGTGAAACCAGTCAATGTTAGCCTATGGAAGGAAATTCAAGTTACTGGTAAGTACGGTTAAAATTACTTTTCAGGACCAGTACTGGGCTGAAAGATACAGCACTGAGGTCTCTCCTGATAACAGGTGAGTAAATCGGAATTCGTATTTCGGCTGATTTTAGAGGAATATTTGTATGTTTCAAAAATCAACACTTAGAAACTTTTTCAGCAAAAAGCAGGCAATGATATCCTATGGAAGGAAATTCAAGTTACTGGTAAGTACGGTTAAAATTACTTTTCAGGATTAGTACTGGGCTGAAAGATGCAGCACTGAGGTCTCTCCTGATAACAGGTGAGTAAATCAGAATTCGTAGTTCGGCAGATTTTAGAGGAATATTTGCACAATGGTGAAGGGAGGGGGCGGGGCCTGAGGTGACATCTGTGCAAACGCGCCTTGTGGCGCGTTTTAAGTTGGGGGATTAAGTCCCCTTGAATCATGAGGGTCCCTAGGGGCCAACTAGCCCACCAGGAACCTCCAGTATGCGCCAGGGGCTGCGTTGCAGAGACGTGTAGAGAGGCCACACCCCTTTTACACCTCTCTGCAACGCAGCTCTGTGGCGCTTTCTGGATGTACCTGTTGGGCTAGTTGGCCCCAGGGACCCTCAGGATTGAAGGGGATTTAATTCCCCATCTTAAAACGCACCATGGGGCCTGTTTGCACACATGTCACCTCAGGCCCCGCCCTCCCTTCACCACTGTGCAAACGCGCCCGTGGCGCGTTTTAAGTCGGGGATTAACTCCCTTGAATCCTGAGGGTCCCTGGGGTGCAACTAGCCCACCAGCTACCTCCATTAAGCGCCACAGAGCTGCGTTGCAGAGAGGTGTAAAAAGGGGCGTGGCCTCTGTACACCTCTCTGCAAGGCAGCCCCTGGCGCATACTGGAGGTTCCTGGTGGGCTAGTTGGCCCCAGGGACCCCAGTATTCAAGGGGAATTACTTCCCTTCTTAAAACGCGCCAGGGGGCGCGTTTGCAGAGTACTGCAGGGAGGGGGGCGGAGCCTCCGGCACGATGCTGTTTTTTTTTTTTTTATTGGAGGGGGGCTGCGTGGCCCCCTTCCCTCGGCCACTTTTGGCCCCGGGACCCCATCCCCCGGCGCCCGGGCATTTTTTTTTGTTTTATTAAAAAAACAAAAAAAACGGGAAGGGGGCCACGTGGCCCCCTTCCCTGGGCCTCTATTGGCCCCGGGGACCCCATCCCCCGGGCATGCCCTCTTTTTAAATAAAAAATATGGGGGGGCTGCGTGGCCCCCTCCTCAGGCCATTTAAGGCCCCGGGGACCCCATCCCCCGGGGCCGGCCTTGCCCTTATTTTTTTTATTTTTTTATTTGGGGAGGGGGGCTGCGTGGCCCCCCTCCCGGGCCACTTATGGCCCCGGGGACCCCATCCCCCGGGGCCTGGCCTCTGGTTGGGGACTGTGGGGGGGTCCCCAAACCCCCCACAGTCCCGCCGGCTCCCCGTGTCCTACGGGAGCCGGCATTCCTTTTCCACATGGGGAGCAGCTAACATGCTGCTCCCCGTGTGGAAAGCAATTGGTTTGCATTTTGAAAGAGAGAGCAGGTTTCCTGCTCTCTCTTTCAAAATGCAAACCAAGTTTGCTATGACAGGACGGGAGCCGCGAGGCTCCCGTCCTGTCATAGCAAACTACAGTGTCCCGGGGGTAGGCACCCCGGGACACTGCAGGAGCCGGCCCTGGGGGTGGCGGTCCCCGGGCCATCAAGGGCTCCAGGAGGGGGCCGCGCGGCCTCCCTCCCTACATTTTGAAAGCCCCGGGGAGGTGGTGGTCCCCGGGGCTTGGGGTCCAAAACGGACCCCCATTTTCAATGTTCTTAGTGCCCCGGGGAGGTGGTGGTCCCCGGGGCGTGTGGGGGGGCTGGAGCCCCCCCACACAGGTTTTAAAAATAAATTAAAAAAGCCCCGGGGAGGTGGCGGTCCCGGGGCTGCGGGAGGGCTCAGAGCCCTCCCGCACCATTAATGATAAAGCCCCGGAGGGTGGCGGTCCCCGGGGCTTGGGGGCCCTTGGAGGCCCCCATACATAAAATAACCCCCCCAGCATGCCCCCGGGACTTGGCCCACCCGGGGGCAATTACATCGAAGCGCGGTAGACCGCGCTTCGATTTTTTCGGCAGGATCCGCGCTCCCTGAGCGCATCCTGCCGATTTTTTTTTAAAAAATGCTTTTTTGCCCAGGGGGTCCTTGTGGGACCCCTGAGCAGGCCTAGGGGGTTAGGGTGTTTCTACCCTGCCCCCTTTGTGCGTTTTGCGCACTTGTTTCTTTTTTTTTCTCGGCGGATCCGCGCACCCTAAGCGCATCCCGCCGATTTAAAAAAAAAATGCTTTTTCTGCCCAGGGGTCCTTGTGTGACCCCCTGAGCAGACCTAGGGGTCAGGGTGTTTCTACCCTGCCCCCTTTTGCGCTTTGCGCACTTGTTTCTGTCCCTCGGTTCTACCGAGGGACAAAATGGCTGCCAACACTTCCTGATTTGGAGTGTTGACAGCCAATTAGCATGCAGCTCGTGATCGGGAGGGTACGCGGATCCGACGCGCCCATAGATATATATGTGATTTTAATTGTGAATTTCTCAGGAACTACTGAACGGATTTACACCATTTTAGCAAAAGGCACCAGTCTGAACCAAGGGCTACCTCTTTGCCAAATTTGGGGTAATTCCGTTCAGCAGTTCGGGCTGTAGCTGCGACTAAAGGTTCCTATGGAAAAATGAATGGGGAAAACGCGTTTTGGGACCCCCTTTTTCTCGGCCCCCGCTTGACGTATCACCCCGAGACTTTCAGGGTAGGAGCGGACCGGAGCGCCCCAACAAGTTGGAAGCTTTCGCGAAGATTCGTCAACCGGCGCCAACGTTATTGCAAATAGAATGTAGCGGATTTCCTATGGATAATAGGTCCTAACTATAACTATCTACTGGCGACCGCCAGTAGATAATATATATATATATATGTATATATATATATATATATCAAAGGCGTATATCAATGTGATCACGCAGGCAAAAGCTGTTCAATGATGTCTTAGCATTCCCACCATACATCGCTGCACACATGACGCAAATGACTATAGAGGTAGTGATTGAAGAAGTCAAATGTTAATTATATGTGTGTTCACTGCCATTAGGACAATTTATGAATTACTCAGAACGGTTTGTTACAAAGGTGGTATTACAGATGGACGCATTTTCGTGCTATTGGGGTTTTCAAAGCTAGCATCTTGCAGAGATATCAATGGTTTCTAACAGAAATCCAAGAACTAGTGACATGGATGAAAATGGCAATCTTACAAAAATGTTCTAATGTGTGACCTGAATAACTCTCTGGTGTATCAAAGCCAATGGACTACAGAATGCCTTTAGTTGAGCGGGATGTGCATGGATAACCACCTGACCCTGTCCATTACAGAGGGTTGCCGGCTATCTGCTATACGTTGCACTAATGTCGACACCTTGCTCAAAGTCGGAAGGAAGCCTACTTTCAAGTCATGAATATCCCTTTGTAAAAAAATTGTTTTCAGTTGCGACAGCCTGATTAGTTTAGGGGTTGCAAACCATCATGTCTGTCACCCATGCATATCTGTGTGGAAAGATCATTTACAGACCGCACATTTTTCAATAAAATGACCACAAAATTTGCGCTGACATGCAAATTTAATGATAAAATATGTAGCACACAAGCAATAATGCAAGGAAATCGAGTTTCAGCAACTATTTGCTGTTTGCACATCACCAACTAGAGTGTTTTGATTTGTTGTGAGCAAATTAAATTATTTGTTTTTTTAGCACACTTCAGAGTTGCAAAAAAAGTGTTTCGTTGTTTTTTACAGGTCACGCACAAGTATTTAAATGCTGAAGTTTGTTAGAAAAAAATGGCATCCAGCAGTCTATCCTTTCACATTGCCTGTACTCCAGCAAGACTGTCAGATAGTTCACTTCACAAAATCCTCTAAGTTTGCAGTCAGAGAAAAGAAAAAGACACCAAGCTCCATGTTAAAAATAAAAGCAGATAATTGTCAGAAGACATAGCCAGACCTTTGACCTCTGTCTTTATATGAACAGGAAATGTGACGAGATAAAAAAATGTCAATACATCTTTATTGTTCATTCACCTTTTGAACGCCAGCATGGTTATTTGGGGGTGCTCCAGCACCCCCTGCACCCCTACATCTAGCACCTGTGGAAAACACAAAGCGAAGGCATCTCATGGCTGCATTCAATAGGAAGTGTGAGCCTCTGTGATTCAAATCCTCCCAATTAAATGATTTTGAGGCTCATTACTTTTTTGTTTAGTGGAAATCTTTGTACTTCGGAGTAAACTAATAATAATAGAAATGATGAAAGATTTGCTTCTATATGGACGAACAGTGGGGCAGATCTACAAGAAAGTGCCACAGCGAGGCAACGCAAGCCCTTTGGCTGCGCCACGCTGCGGCACTTTCAGAGCACAGGAATGCAACATATTTATAATGATATTTCGCATTCCTGTGCTCTTCCCTGTGCTGGCGCATTAACAGCTGCCATGCGCCGGCGCAGGCACCCTTGCACCATGGTGCAAGGATGCCTGCACCATGGGGAGATTGTTTTTTGCAGGAAAGTGCCCCTTCCTGCACAAAAACAATCACTACAGGCATTTTCCTCTTTCAATGTGTGCTGTAGAATACAGCATGCATTGAAAGAGGAAAAAAACAAGGAGAAATGAAAAATTTCTCCTCGTTGCGCCTTGCTACCCCACCCCTAGGGTGGCGTAGCATACTGACGCATTTCCAGGTTTACGATTCCTCGTAAATCTGGAAATGTGTCTCGTTCCATGGGTGTTGCGTGGGAACACCCACAGCAACAACCATGGAACGCCCCTTTCACGCAACGTGCTGCGTGTAGGGGCCATATTTACAAGGACAGGAAAAGCCATGCAGGGTGGCGTGCGTCACAAAAAGTGACGTACTGGCAGCGCAAGGGGCTTGTAAATCTGCCCCATTGTTTCTTACAGGCCTCAAATGTGGTGGTACATTCAAGAAACTGTAAAAGAGGCAGACGTCTGTGTGCGTGCATGCCTTTGTGGTCCGGCTTTTTATTTGTCCAAAAAAGCAGAATTACCCCCATCGCCAGCTGAAAGCAGGCCGGCTCGTTCTGTGCCGAGAACGCTTCTGCAAATCCCCGGATTCCATCTGAGCTGATCACGCACTTTACTTCATGTTTTCAAAGTGAAGAAAAATAAAGTACATTTTTAACGATCAACATGAAGTAAACGCTTTCCGGGGAATTAACTGCATTTCAGTAAGACTTGCAAAAAACGGCACATCCACCTAGGGGGAAGAGTTGCAAATCAATGCCCTCCAACAAAGCGCTTTACGCGGGTTTTTATTCTGAATTTTCAAAGCTTTTCTCTCTTGCAATGAAACATGGAGTGCAGCCGGAATAATCCTCAAGACAAACACATTTTCATGTGCAAATATTTGGAGAGCACTAGGGCATAACTCCGGATTAGTGACAGCGGCGGGGGGAGATGGGGTGGGAGGTCCGGAATACAGCAGGCCTTTCACTGCGCATGCGCATTGCTGCAGTGCCTAATCCATTGAGTTATTTACTTTTAAAACAATTTTGGGGCATAACATCAAATTGACTTCCACAAGAGACGAATAGTCTTTGCAACCAATCCCCTCTCCGCCATGTGCCGATAGATTACATTTTGCATGAGGTATACCGTTCGCGCACACACGCAAACAGAATCCTCTACTATTGTTTGTGGGAATATCTGTGATGGGGAATGCAATCCTTGTCGTCGCTACAGCATAGAGAATAAACGTCACTGATATTTCTTGTGAGTGACCGCTTATTTCTACAAAAAATAGTGAACACGGGCTGTGTGAACTGTATGCAATGAGTAAAGAACAGGGGGTGGTGAATAAGAGCGTATCGGTGAGCGTTGGTCGTATACATAAAGAGCAAGCCCTGATAGTTTCTTCTAAGGTCTCCCTTATGACTGTTGAAGTGGGCCACCGTCTCATCCTTGGGCACCTGACCATTCAGGGCTTACGTGAGGAGCGTGTGAAACGGATGGACCAGGGAACGGCTTGACTCTCCTCACTTCACTTATGCGTGTGCTACGCCTGGTTAGAGTTTGTAGACTTTTACTCCGATAACTGCCCAAAAAATTCAGCGGAGTTCGGCCACAGGCGGAGTCTGTTAAGTCGCGCTGCTCGCACTGATTTTAGCCCACCCCTAGTATTTATTTCGTTATCAACTGGGATTCTAGTTAGAGAGAGTGAAAAGTAGCTCACCGCATGCTTAACACACCAGGAGTACAGATGTGCACAGTTTTTTTATTTTATTTTTTTACACAATTGTAATCACAAGTAAACCTTGATTATTTGGTTGCTTTCCTTATGCTAATGCTGATCACACAATTTTCACTGGCAGCAATCTTGGTTGGGGCTTTATTTAGAGTTTGGTAAATGACATCTGCCAAAAAAGAAGTGGATGTTCCATATCCTCATTTTAGAGTGTATATCAGAAAGTATTGCAGAAACTGCAAAAATGGGTGTTTATCACAGCTGTATGTGCGGTTCTAGCAACGTTCAGCGCTTGAATTTAGAAACTGTACGGCAATACATTGAGCTTGGATCTTGAAGCCTTTGATATGCAAAGGGATAACCCAAGACCACCGCACACATGTACATAATACATATAAAACCTGTAAATCGTAGGAGAATTACGTGGGCTATGCACAGAAATACTACGCAGTTTTGTTCACCTACAATCAAGAATGACTATATGGTAACCATTTGCAGACCTCTCTCTGATTTGAAGAGATAATTCGCAAAATAAAACACTGACCCATGCCAAACCATTAAGCTTTTTGGCCCACTCTACAGATCACATGTTTTTGGTTTGAATTTCACATCATTCGAGTTTGACATCTTGATCCCATCATTTTGTCGCCATTTACTTTTACTATATAAATATAATTTATCTGGGTTTACAAAGTGATCCTGCTTGTATTGTGTAGTGTAGACAGGTGCTTTACAATAATTTGCTCAAATGGAAATAGTTTGAATAAATTATATGATATTTTGATGCCCAACTTTAGACAAATTGGTCAAACATATATCTGCGATGAACATAAGTTTGGTGAATCATCAGGGTTAACTTCCTTCTGTCTGGAGGCTAAAACTCATCCTTAGGACTCAAAATGGTAGAGGGTGCTGGTGAGAGTAGGCTAATCAGTTTCCTGGTGGGACGTCAGGGACCCAGGGAGGGTGCAGGGGGCATTGTTTGTGAAATGTATTTGATGGGCTTCATCCACTTACAATGAGCACGAAAGTGCCTTCATGAACCAGCATCAAGCTACCAGTGTAGAAATGTATGACCTACTGGCTATAGTTAGTTTTGCCGACTCCTTGAAGTTACCAATTTTTCATCAATCCCTTACTATGCTGGCTGCAGCAGACGAGTGTCCACTTGACGTGTGATGGCTCCTGTGGGTATATGAATTACGATGGGAGAGGGGCGATCTGCCTGGATGACTTATTTTATGGTGTTCTAATGTAGGCAGTAGAGACAGGGAGTATTTAGCATATACCGGGATCTGCCAGGAAGGACTATGTTAGAGCTCTTAATTTCACCAGCCAATAATGGAGTATCTAAGATACTATGGGTCCTGTCCATCTAGTATGTAGTACTGAGTTAGCTGGATGAGCTTACGCTACCCTCATTCTAAGTTTAATTAGCAATAGAGAGAGACAGTATTTCACAATGTATCAAGATCTGCGTGAATGGACTGTGGTGGAGACCTCCATTTTCCAGCCAACAGAGGCGGCTTTCAACCTTTATGAGTACCCACCTAGCATTGAGTGTTAAGGTAGTTGCACACATGAAGGGTTAGGATGGTTGAAGAATGTCTTATAGGTTGGAGAGGGTTCCGTTGTTATGTTTCTACTGTATGAGGTGAAGCTCACTATGAGACCATCGTAGGTAGTTTTTGCTACTCGCTACTCAGGGAGGCTATGGAGCTTTGGCTCAGATGAGTGACTGCGTCTGTCTTCTTGGCATGAGCATCTGGTCATGGAGGCATCTAACTTCTACCGGCAGTAAGGAGGGCGGCAGTCCATAATTGTTCCAAGGTGTGTATTGATATGAATATACTGGGACTTATTGATTTTAGAAACAACTATGTTTTCACCTCCCTTTTGAATTTCTTTTGATCTTTTGATCCTGAATATATGGTGTTATGTCTGGCAATGAGATTCAGAATTTTGCTCCTGTGATTGAAAAGGTGGACCCTCCTACGATATGATTTTAGAAGGGGAAACACTGATACATGGTGCTAATCTGTGCAGTTGAGGTGATGCATCGGCTCCGGTTAGTGGGGAAGCTGCAATGTGGAGTTTTGCCATTGATATTGCCGTTGATGGTGTTGCAGCGCGTACAATAAAAACTATTCTCCTCCTAGGTCACTTATAGGTCATCCAGGGGCAAACTATATTTTCTCATATCCACATGACGATGGGGCCCATAAACATCGCCTAACACACACGCACACTCCTGGATTTCCTTTACACCTTTACGAAATTCTGTACTCCTAGGAGAAGCATGAGAACTAAATGGAAAACACCATTTATGTACCGCTGGAAGGAGCCGGGATATCTTATTACCTTAACTTGTCGCTTTCTTTTAGTTATTTCTTAAGATATTCCTGCTCATTGTTTTGTCGATGAATCATTCATGTAAGAAATTAGTTCATAGTGATTAAGACCAGCTGAATCACAATAACCAATTACTGATGTCACAATCATTTAGGAAAATAACCACTGAGTCATTTTGGTTTAAAGAATCTTAAATTTTATATAATTTTTAAAAGCATGAGAAAGAATTTAAGCTTTATTCAAATTATTCATTTATAAATTCAAATATTTATTAAGCATAATCAATTTATTGCGGAAAGGAAATCTTTTGTCATGAAGCAAAACCCTAATTACCTGCCTACCTTCCTAATTTAGCCTAATGATTTCTAGCCTAAGTTTAGGAATTAGAAATAACCTGATTCTCATACTCAACTGGAAAATTAAGACAGCAACAGCAACTTCAGCTCGTCAGCATCCGCTACCTGCAACCCGTCTCATCTAACAGTCTTTCGGCATCTCCCGCTCAGTAAGGGATCGATCAGGACCACCCAGCACTGGAAGCCACCAACACCAACACGACTCTCCAACTCCGCTCCTGACTGTGACTGCGACTGACATGAACTGACTGAATGACTTGACCCCCTCCCACTAAGAGTAGGCCCTCTTATACCCTAATTCTAACTTTGCTAACTAATTGTTGCAACATTAATAACACGCTTTTCTTTCATTGGTCCATGCATGTCATCTTATTCATTCTTTTAATCAAGTTCTCTTGGATTCAATGGTCCTTGGATCATTTCCTTTCCCACACATTCAAGACATGTTTCCATCCGCTTCGATCAGTTCATTTGTAACTTCTTTCGATACATTTGAGAACTCCGCAGTCATTGTCCTTTCTCTTAAACTGGTTTCCCACGGGTCTTCTGCTGATCACCAAGGCACACTATCAGTTCAATTAGGTCACATCAGCCTTGACCATTTCTCACATCCTAGCCTCTCAGCAACACCACGAGGTTTAGTTTTTCTCCGATTTCATCCCGTGTCACATGTCCCCTTGCGCCTGCGCACATCTTCCCACTGGCGGCCATTTTATATCGCCACTCGGTTATACTTTAGAAGCACTAATTTGAGGCAAACAAAACATAATTAAAATAGAGAAAAATAGCCTTTTCGTTTCCCTCCCGTCATCTACGTACCCCAGTTAGTTATTACCTAGCAGAAAGCAACATTTAAGCTGTTCCTTACTTACCATCACTATTGTTTTTGCAACGACACGTTTTATTTCTATGAAGCACAAAAACATGCATTTATTTTTAATTAGTACGCATTTATTTTTACGTTATAATTAGACACACGGACATCCATTAATAGATTATTTAGCACACACATTGGCGTGTTACCTTTCCCACACATACAGTGTTGATTAATACATTTAAACGAATATTTTATTAATTATTTATAAAATTTGTTAGGGGTTAAAATTTTTATTTTCCCTGCTCCATCAATTCCCCCCTTTGGTGATTTTTAAATCACCACATAAAACCCAAGTTATACTTCTTTTCAGGCAGCATGTCTTTTGTTCTTTGCTTTCTGTTATTTACACATCTGTTTCTTCTTCATCTTGTCTTTTTGTCTCCTTATACATGCTTTCTTTCATTTTCTCCAACTCAATTTCACCCATTTCTCTCTCTCTTTCTTTCATTATTCTGTTATTTCTTTTCATCTTATTTTGTCTTACTTTTCTTTTTATACATGTTATTACTATTTTCAACACCATGGCTAACAATATTACTACAGTTGCTATTATTATAACTTTCCCTATCATTAGTCTACTCATTCTGGTTAACCAATTTGCTACTGAAGAAAACCCTCTACCAAGTTTTCCCAAAACACTTTCAACCTCCAGTGGGACTAGTTCTTTGTGCAAATTTGTAATATTTGTAATATACTTCTGTATATTTTCACTTTTATCAGGAATGTAAGTACAACAATGTTGGACTTTCAACATTCCACAGACTCCACCCTCTTTGCCAAAAGAATATCAAGGGCAAGCCGATTTTGCATCACCATAGCTCTCATGGCAACCATTTTGGTATTTACCATTAAGAACCCTCCCGCAGTATCTGTAGACAAACGATCTACTACTGTGGATAACTTCCGAATTTTAAATGCATTCAAAGATATTCCCACTGCTGGTATCAATGCTCCAAAAATATCACCTACAATTTCTGAAAAACTTTCCCTCTTTCTACGTGTAAAACTATTAATCATCTTGTATGTTCCCTTTTCTTCTCTGTCCATGTGAAAGATTTTGGAAAGACCAGGCCTACATAGCAAGTTCCATACCAATGGTCCGGTAACCTGTAATAAGCTCTATTCCCACAAATATAATAGATACCTGGAAATATTGGATCTTTTCCACCTTTGAATCCCCAACCTCCCAGAATTTGATAATTGTCATGGCAGATACTGGAACCTACAAAGTAATTGTCATAGACTGTCTTATTTCTCCTAATACACAACTTTCCTGTTTGCGGCCAATCTAATGTCATTGCTGCATTTATCTTTTTCCCTTCATGATTTCCTTCCTCAAACGTCCATAGATGTGTTCCTTCCTCTTTTATTGCTTCTTTTTGAAATTTCATTCTTCTTTCTTCAACCATTTCTAAAAATACCTTTTCTTCTTTCTTTAACTCACAGGTAAGGTTGTTACTAACTATTTCTTCTAAGGTTAATTTTCTATGTTCTAGAAAGAATTCTCCTAAAACCTTTGCTGGTTTTACTTTGTTAAGTTCTGGTACTACTGGAATGTTTGCAAAAATCTTATCTATGTCAGTATAATAAGCTTCTAATCTACCTGTTTTATAAAATAAACTTGCAATTACACTACATGTTATTCCATAAGTTAGAGGTAGGTGATGATAAGTCACACCTTCTGACACTGATGCAGGCAACTGCATACAAACATAACAATCTCTCACATCCATTGTCTCTACATATTCGTACAACAATTTTGTAAAAACATTTTTTGAAAAGTCTGTTACTGACTTATCCTTATGTAACTCTGCACTACTTCTTAAAATAACTGGTTCTTTAATATTAGTCTCTTTTTCTGGTTTAGTATCATTCTTTGCTTCTATCACAGCTAAACTAATAGGAATTGTGATTGCTAAAACTATCCATATGGTCATTAATAACCCTGTACAAAAGCAGCACATTTTGCACCATCTTTTTATAAACTCACATTTATCTCTTCTATCCCTATTATTTTCCATTTTGCTTTTTCTATTTGTTAAGTTTCAGAAAATTGTGTCACTACACCTCAGAAATGACTTCAATGCCACTCTGCTTTCAAAAGAGTCTTTGCTTGGTACTTTCTTTTAATTCTCTCCAGAATTCTTTCGCTGTCACATCCGGTGATTTGTCACATCCAGTAAAATTGTCATGTCCGGCAGAAGCACTATAAGTCTTCACTTCAAGTTTGTTGCATCTCACCTTTTCCCATCCGACTTCTCAGTCTCTGGTTCTCGTGAGTGTTTTCTTCTTCTTTGTAATCTGTCAGTGCAATATACAGCCACTCAGGTGACTTATACTTTGCATTCACTTTCTTCGTTCATTTGGACTTTTGCAATCGTTTTCCACTTGGTTTTTCTTGTCCCTTTTGACTTGTTACTTCATTCACTTGTTCAGCACTTTCGTCTCCAGTTCTTATTATTCTATATCTCAATTTTCTTATATAGCTGTTGGGCCAATTATCTCCTTTTCTTGGCCTTTTGGCTTCACCTTCTTTTTCTTCTCTTTCTGATTTCCAATTTCTTTTTCTTGATTCAGTTTTTGCCTTCTCCTCTTCTCCACTTTCTTCAGTTTCTGTTTCAACTGTTTCACTATTGTCTCTTATTTTGAAACTTATGATCTCGTCATCTCCTACTGGTGGATCAGTCTTCTCCTTCTTGTTTTCCCTTATTACTGTCCCTCCTCGGTGTTCTTCCGATTTGGTGTTTTTCTCCCTTTCTACTTCTAAATTTCCCTGTTCTCCAGTTTCTCTATCTATCCCTATTGCTCCTCGGGGTTCTTCTCGATTTTCTAACTTTTTGTGTACTTCTTTCCCTACTTCATCTATTAATATTATTTCTGAAGGATTTCCACCATAACTTGTACTTGGTTGTTCATCTAGTTCAATTTCTTGCTCAGTTTCTTCTCTAATTGGTTTATAACCCCAAGTTCTCTTTCGGAATTCTTCACAGTTTGCGACTGAATCATCAGATCCTGAACTTGTGTCAGATATTTCCAGATGTCGACTTGCAGGTCGATCTTCAGGTTCTGGAACTTCTGAATTTCTTTCTTCTTCTTCTTCTTGTTCCTCTTCTTCTCTAGAGGTGTTTGCCTTTGGGGTTTCCAGATGTCGACTTTCAGGTCGATCTTCAAGTTCTGGCACCCTTTCTCTTATCCTTGTTGTCCCAGCTGTTAAACTTTTATCCCACACTTCCAGACGTCGACTCACATGTCGATCAGTAGGTTCTTGAACTCTGATTGTGTGGCTGGCATGGACCCAGTTCTTCACTCCTGCACACTTGACTGCAGTCGTTGTTACTAGGATTACCTGTCGTGGTTCGTCCCAGCGAGGAACTAGACAGTTTCTTCTCCTGTGGATTTTTATACGGACCCAGTCTCCTGGATTCAAGTCGTGGGCTGGTTTTCTTTCAAGAGTGGTCGCATCCGGTCCAACCTGATGAAACACAGAACGCACCACATCAGCCAGTCCCTTGCAATAATCCAGTACTAGATCATCAGTTATAGTTAATAACTTGTTGACAGGTACGTGTGCTTGTCTCATTGCTCGTCCCATGATCATCTCATGAGGACTGAGTCCAGTTTTCTTTTCAGGGATGCTTCTTATGGTCATCAGAACAAGAGGCAGTGCATCTGGCCATTTGAGTCCTGTAGCTTGACACATTTTTCCTAACCTGTTTTTAATTGTTCCATTAATCTGCTCCACTACCCCAGAAGCCTCTGGTCTGTAAGCACAATGTAGTTTTTGTTTAATACTTAATGCTTCACAAATCAATTGGATCAACTCATTTTGAAAATGTGTTCCTCTATCTGTCTCAACCGTGACTGGAAAACCATACCTTGGAATGAACTCTCGCAGCATAAGTTTTGCCACTGTTGTTTCATCATTCCTTCTTGTGGGGTATGCCTCCACCCAACGAGAGAACAAACAGACGACCACCAGAACATATCTTAGTCTGTTACTAGGGGGCATCTCTATAAAGTCCAACTGCATCCTAGTGAATGGACCTCCTTCTCGTCCTATTGTTCCTAGACTCACTACTGTTTTCCTTCCTGGGTTAAACTGCTGACAAATAAGACATCTTTGACAAAGACTTTCAGCAATGGCTCTGAATTTTGGGTTATACCATGTTTGTCTAAAAGTCTGATCATTGCATCTCTCCCAATATGAGCTTGTCCATGGTACATCCGTGCCATGTCTGCAATCATGCTATCAGGCATAACTGGTCTTTCATCTCTGTATACCCACACACCATTATTTTCCTGTCTTCTACATCCTGCTTTTATCCAGTAATCTTTTTCCTCATCTCTTGCAGTTTCTTGTAACTGCCTTACTTCATCCCATGTCTCGACAGTATTAGTAAAAAGCAAAGGACAAGAGACATGCTCCCTTTCTCTATTTTTGTTCATGGACACCATGTTCTCTGCACAATATTTAGCAATCTCATCGGCATAATTATTGCCGACGGCTATGTAATCTTCGTTTTTCTTATGCGCCTTGCACTTCACTACAGCAATTTGTTTAGGCAACTGTATCGCCTCAAGCAGCTTTTTAACAAAATCTCCATTTCTGATAGGTGTTCCTGCAGATGTCAAAAATCCTCTTTGTGACCAAATCTGACCAAAGTCATGTACGATGCCGAAACCATATTGGCTATCGGTCACAATCGTGACTCGTACATTTCTTCCTAATTTACATGCTTGAATCAAAGCAATCAGTTCCGCAACTTGTGCAGACCTTATTCCTTTCAGACAAGACGCTTCCATCACAGTTGCCACTGTGCACACTGCGTAAGCTGCGCTTAAAACTCCTTCTTTTGTTCTCAAGCATGAGCCATCCACAAACATGACATAATCAGATTCCTTTAACGGTTCATCTTTTATGTCAGCTCTTGGTTTCGTGCAATATTCCAGCACGTTCAGACAATCATGATCTACTTCGTCCTGTTCAATTATATTTTCCTCATCTGGCAATGATGTTGAAGGATTTACATTCATGCATCTATCTATGGTCACATTTTCAGCACTCAAGATGACTTTTTCGTACTTAGTCAGCCGACTATGTGTCATGTACTGTGTTTTTGTTCTTGTCAAAAGAATTTCTACTGAGTGGGGAACATATACTCTCAGTGGATACCCCATCACTATACCTTCACTTTGTTCCAGACTAACACAAGTAGCAGCAACTGCTTTCAGACATCCAGGCAATGCTTTTGCTATAGGATCTAAAACAGCTGAAAAATAAGCAATCGGTCTTTTCGTCGTACCATGTTTTTGTACCAGTACTGAAAACGCACATCCATCTCTTTCACTGCAGTACAACTCAAAATCCTTCTCATAATCAGGCATGCCTAATGCAGGTGCCTCACACAGTTTCTTTTTTCAATTCTTTGAAAGATTTCATTTCTTCTTTGTTTAACTCAAAAGGGTCTTTTACATCTTTCTTGGTCAATTTTTGTAATGGTTTTGCAATCAAAGAGAAACCACTTATCCACTGTCGACAATATCCAACCATTCCCAAAAACATTCTTACCTCTCTTTGAGTCATTGGTGCTCTCATTCCTTGAATCATTCTTACTCTTTCTGTCGCTATCTTTCGCACTCCTTTCTCAATTTTATGCCCTAAATTCTGGACTTCTTTCTGACAAAACTGTAATTTTGAAGGAGACACTTTATGTCCTCTTTTCTCTAGATGGTTCAGTAAAGCAATTGTATCACTTACACAGGCTTCTTTTGTTTTCGATGCCACCAATAGGTCATCGATATACTGCACCATCACTGACTTTTCTGGCATTTTTAAATCTTCCAGAGATTTCTTTAGAATCTGATTAAAGATTGAGGGGCTTTCTGTATACCCCTGAGGAATTCGGCACCATGCCAAAATACGCTCTCCAAACCGGAACGCAAATAATGGCTGGCTCTCTGGATGCAAAGGAATAGAGAAAAATGCGTGACACAAATCTATCACAGTGTACCACTCAGCTTCATGTGGAATTTGATGTAGAATTACTGCAGGGTTTGGCACTATTGGACAACAGGGCACAACTATTTTGTTGATCTTTCTCAAATCCTGTACTATTCTATATGTTCCATTTGGCTTTTTCAGTCCCATAATAGGTGAATTACATGGACTGCTCATGATTTCTTTTAGAATTCCCTGTTCAATCATTTTATTTATCACAGGAGTTATTCCTTCAATTATTTCTGGAGTTAATTTGTACTGTGGCGTATTCGGGTAAGTTGTCCCTTCTTTTACTGTCACTTTTACGGGATCAACTTCTTTCATTAATCCAATGTCTTCTCCTGTAAAATCCCACACACTTTCTTTTACTGCACTTTTTAATTCTTCTGGAAGTTTTTCTGCATCAAATGCAGGAAACAAACCATTCGTTTCAGGTTCCTGATTCATTAAAGTTACTTTATACAAAACATCTTCATCTGAAGTCTGAAATCCAATTCCATCTGGCGTACAATAAATTGTGCAATTCATCTTGCACAAGAGGTCACGACCCAAAAGATTTACAGGACTACAATCGCACACTACAAATTTATGCATTTTACTAAAAGAACCAATTTTTACTTCCACCAATTTAGTAAGTGGAGTTTTAATCTGCTGATTGGCTACTCCTACTACTTGGATGTATTCACCTGAGAGAGGAAGGTTTGGAATTTCCACTGATTTAACAGTAGAACGGGTAGCTCCAGTATCGACAAGGAATGTTACATTTGCACCATTCACTTCTCCATCCACAAAGGGACCAGACTGATCTACCTCTAGAGTTGCGCCAAGCACGCACTCTTTCCCCTCTCCTGGGCACCGTCAGAATCTTTCATCCGGGTCATCCTCACTCTGACGCAACCAATACTGAGAAATATTAGCTGCTCGCGGCAACTGTGTTACCTGCTCTCCTCCGTAGAATCCTGTTTCTGTACTGTATCTTTGTTGGTTAACAGTGTTGGGAAGTGGTGGTTGTGGCACCTGACTTTGTTGAACAACTACCTCATTCTGCACCTGTGGAGTTAATGATTGATGTTCCGGATTAGGTTTTGGTGGGAACTTACATTCGTTTCTCCAATGCTCTAATTTTCCGCAATTATGACGTGGCCATTTCTTCTTTGCCTCTTCTAGACTCACTTGACCCTTTCCTTTACCTATGTTAGGTCGCATTTTATTCTGTCCTGTTTCATTTCCATTATTATTGTCCAATTGAGCTTCTTGTTTTTCTGCCACCTTCACCTGTGCCCACATTGCCTTCTCTTTCAACTTACGCTGTTTACTCTCTATTTCATCACTACAATACTTAGCATACCTCAGCACCTCATCTACACTTCCATTCTGCCAGTTTATCATGTGTTGTTTAATCATATCACTTATTTCTTGTTTCAGGCCAAACACAAATCGGTATACAAAATGACTCATGTCCTTTTCACTCAACTCTTCATAACCACTATACTGCTTGAAAACTAATAACAATCGCTCATAATATGCATGTACAGACTCCTTACTTTCCTGTGTAGTTCTATCGATTTTTACCCAATCTGTCTCTTTAGGAGGAATCTTATTCTTCAAAAAGGTAATCACCTTATCGTACTTCTTCATCACATCAGGACCTGGAGCTCCTGTCTTAGGATCTCTTGGATATTCTGTAGTTGGCCAGTCAACTGTAATCTTACATTCTGACCACAAATCTGTTGGTACCACTATGTCAAACAATCCATCTAAATCTATCCACAACACTTTTGAGACTTTTACAAACCTCTCTACTTGTCGGTACCACTCAACTGGCTTCTCTCTTAACTTTGGAAAGTCATTGGTAAATGACAGTATGTCCTGCCTAGTCCAGGGAACATGCACGTAACTACCACCTGGAGTTTCTCTCATGGGATATTCTTTGGCAACAGATTCTTTTTCAGTTATCATAAAGGCCAATGAACCTTTGTCTGTAGTTTTCTCATTCTTCTTTGTCCATCTAACCTTCCATCTGTCCACATCACCCCATTTTCTCAACAACACAATTAACTCCTTTATCTGTGTCAGCTTTCCTGCCGTGTTCAAATTTTCAATATCCTTTTCACAAAAGTCTACTCTGTATGGTTTCTGCAACGTTTTCACTTTCGCAAAGTCTATTCCAATCTCACTGGCTACTTCTTCTAGTTTGTCATGTAAATTCTTTTGCCCTCCATGTAATACTTTTGCACAGAAACATTATTTCATCATCCTGGTAATTTTTATCTTTTCGGTACCAATTGTTCCTAGAATTAATTCTTCCATATCGATTTTTAACCTAATTACATCTAATGGTTTTTCTTCTGGTTCTTTTATTTTAAATGCCTTCATCCACTCATTTAACTCATCAGGAGTCGGACCTATGGGTGTATTATTTAATTCTATCCAATTACTACTCTTTTCAGGGGTTTCTGTTGCAGATTCTGTTACCATATGCATTTTCCTACCATTGCACTCATTTACTGTCAAATTTGTAGGTGGACTTGGTCTGTAAGTACTAGCCAAATTACTTGTACTTGCACTTCGTTCCATCCTTTCCTTTTCTCTCTGAAATTGTGAACTCATGGGAATTACCAAAGATCGTTCATCAATTTTCTGATTCTCAAAAACGGGTATTACTGGACCTATTGTTACAGGCACAGTAACTGCTTCCATATTTTTCGTTAATTCTCTAATCTTCTCAGTTAGTTCTTTTGTTGTCCTTGCTAATTCGCTTGCATTGTCGCTTTCTATTCCTTCATTTTGAGAAGTTCTCATTTGTTCTTGTGACCTATTTACTTCAATTCTCTTTTCCGGGCTTTTATTTCGCATAGTCTCTATTAGCGGCGCATTTGGTGTCACCACTGTAGAACTCTGCTGATACGGAGGTGGATTTCTATTTAAAATATCTTCCAGCAACTCGTCATCCGTTTCGCTCTCATGCATATACTTTTCTCTCTCTATATGTTTCTTTTTCTCAGTCCGCTTTTTCTTAGTCCCTTCCTCAACTGTAAAAGCTGGAAACAAACCTCCTGTCATGTTAGCACATCTCCATCGTTTTATTCTGTCCTCATGATTTACTCCCCACAATCTTCCAGGCACAAACTCATGATCTCTCATTCCTCTGAATCTCTCTCGTTCATACATCTCATCTTCCCATTCCGTCAAAGCCTCAAACTGTGTTGGTCTAGGTCTAGGTTCCAATTTACACATTTTTTCTCGCAAATTTCGCAAAACCGCTACACTAAATGAACCATTCTCAGGGAAAGCTAAAGCACCATCATTCTTCGTATACTTTGCCCAGTTTTCCAACCATATGAACGTATGATATCCATATTTCAGCATCATATGTGAAGCTGCTGATTTCGGCGGAGGAATTACTTGTCCCTCTCTAGTCACGACCTTTTTGTCTTTCTTAAAGAAATTCTTCAATTTCGTCGTCCATGACGTTCTCTCCCTTTCATACTCGTAATACGGCATGTTTTCTATTTGTTTTCTCTTTACGCTAACGCTGTTCTGTGTACCGAACTTCGACCAATTACAGCGCGACTCACACTAACGTACCAATCAGAACAATTTCCTTCGTCCGTGAACCAACCAATCCTAGCGCGGCACTTTTCTACGTCATTCCTGCTCTGTGTTCACGTGACTAGCGCACTATCCAATCCTAGCGCGGCACTGTTCTATGTCACTTCTGCTCTTTTACCCCTCCTTTACAAAATTTATCGGCAATTTTTTTCTTTTCGCTGTTTTCTTCGTTAGTTACAACAATTAAAACAATTCCATAGTCTGATTCGCTAAACAAAAGTGACAGCTTTGTCCTTTTACACAAGAATCCTGTATTTCCAGTAGGCAGCGCTTACCTCTACCCTACCACAGAATTATTTACTCTCGCCGATAAAGTAGCACTTCCCTCTACCTTACCCTTCTTTCAAACAAACAATTTACTCGTTTCTCTGGGGATAAGACACATGTGGAGACTAGGCTCCTGAGAATTAAGGCCAAAGTTTCACAAGTAAACGTGATTTGCTATTTCAATTACTCTCTTTTCGTACAGAAAATCCCTAACATAACACAACCTGCGTTATTACCAAAATGAATTCAGACCATGTACCAAATTCCATGTGACTTCTCTTGCCACACGTGTTCCACTTCCTACATCCCAGAAGCGTGAAAACTCACATATAACATAACACGACTCAACATATAGTGTTAGTCATCAAAAAAATTATCAATAATCAATAAACAATAATCACTAAACTAATCTATAGAAAACCATAACTCTGCTACCAAGAAATCTGTTGCAGCGCGTACAATAAAAACTATTCTCCTCCTAGGTCACTTATAGGTCATCCAGGGGCAAACTATATTTTCTCATATCCACATGACGATGGGGCCCATAAACATCGCCTAACACACACGCACACTCCTGGATTTCCTTTACACCTTTACGAAATTCTGTACTCCTAGGAGAAGCATGAGAACTAAATGGAAAACACCATTTATGTACCGCTGGAAGGAGCCGGGATATCTTATTACCGTAACTTGTCGCTTTCTTTTAGTAATTTTTTAAGATATTCCTGCTCATTGTTTTGTCGATGAATCATTCATGTAAGAAATTAGTTCATAGTGATTAAGACCAGCTGAATCACAATAACCAATTACTGATGTCACAATCATTTAGGAAAATAACCACTGAGTCATTTTGGTTTAAAGAATCTTAAATTTTATATAATTTTTAAAAGCATGAGAAAGAATTTAAGCTTTATTCAAATTATTCATTTATAAATTCAAATATTTATTAAGCATAATCAATTTATTGCGGAAAGGAAATCTTTTGTCATGAAGCAAACCCTAATTACCTGCCTACCTTCCTAATTTAGCCTAATGATTTCTAGCCTAAGTTTAGGAATTAGAAATAACCTGATTCTCATACTCAACTGGAAAATTAAGACAGCAACAGCAACTTCAGCTCGTCAGCATCCGCTACCTGCAACCCGTCTCATCTAACAGTCTTTCGGCATCTCCCGCTCAGTAAGGGATCGATCAGGACCACCCAGCACTGGAAGCCACCAACACCAACACGTCTCTCCAAATCCGCTCCTGACTGTGACTGCGACTGACATGAACTGACTGAATGACTTGACCCCCTCCCACTAAGAGTAGGCCCTCTTATACCCTAATTCTAACTTTGCTAACTAATTGTTGCAACATTAATAACACGCTTTTCTTTCATTGGTCCATGCATGTCATCTTATTCATTCTTTTAATCAAGTTCTCTTGGATTCAATGGTCCTTGGATCATTTCCTTTCCCACACGTTCAAGACATGTTTCCATCCGCTTCGATCAGTTAATTTGTAACTTCTTTCGATACATTCGAGAACTCCGCAGTCATTGTCCTTTCTCTTAAACTGGTTTCCCACGGGTCTTCTGCTGATCACCAAGGCACACTATCAGTTCAATTAGGTCACATCAGCCTTGACCATTTCTCGCATCCTAGCCTCTCAGCAACACCACGAGGTTTAGTTTTTCTCCGATTTCATCCCATGTCACATGTCCCCTTGCGCCTGCGCACATCTTCCCACTGGCGGCCATTTTATATCGCCACTCGGTTATACTTTAGAAGCACTAATTTGAGGCAAACAAAACATAATTAAAATAGAGAAAAATAGCCTTTTCGTTTCCCTCCCGTCATCTACGTACCCCAGTTAGTTATTACCTAGCAGAAAGCAACATTTAAGCTGTTCCTTACTTACCATCACTATTGTTTTTGCAACGACACGTTTTATTTCTATGAAGCACAAAAACATGCATTTATTTTTAATTAGTACGCATTTATTTTTACATTATAATTAGACACACGGACATCCATTAATAGATTATTTAGCACACACATTGGCGTGTTACCTTTCCCACACATACAGTGTTGATTAATACATTTAAACGAATATTTTATTAATTATTTATAAAATTTGTTAGGGGTTAAAAATTTTATTTTCCCTGCTCCATCAATGGGAATGTGAGGACTTTGTGCCGGGAAGAGAGCCGAGCAGTGGCAGTTACGAAGGCGATGTGTTGAGTCTGATCCACGTAGTAGCGGCAATGTGCCAGTTCCGATCTGTGCAGCAGAGGCGATGCATCGGTTTGACAGAGGATGAATTGGTTCTGCTGGAGCAAACACCTTAGGCCCACTTCCATGAGTCCAGAACTGGGGTGACACCACTTGGCAGGGCAAACTTACAGATGGCAGAGTTCAGGTGCAGAAGCCGGGTGGCTGGAAGTCTTTTATGTCCCTGAGACTTCAGATTGTGAGGCCAGCCAGCTAGTCCTTGGAGTCACTCTGAGTTCAAGTGATGCAGGTCCAGGTTTCTCACCCAGGCAGCAGGACAGCACAGCAAGGCAGGGGTCCAGCAAAACAGCAATCCAGCAGAGTAGCAGTGCTTCAGCAGCACAGCAGTCCTTTTTCCTGGCAGAGTAGTCACAGGTCCAGAAGTGTACTGAACTGGTGGTGTCAGTACTTGTACTCAACTGGGCCTTTAAAGTGGGGCAGACTTCATAGATGGACGTTTGAAGTGCACAGAGGTCCTCCCTTCCTGCCCTGGCTTCAGACTCACTACAGGGGGGTATGCAGCCCTTTGTGTGGGGACACCTATTTTATTCAGGTATGAGACTGGGTCCAGCTCCTCCCTCCCATTCTCCCAGGATGGCCCATCAAGTCACACTTAAGCTCTCATTGTTTGTGGATGTCTGGTGGAATAGACAAAGCCCAGCTGTCACCCACTCCAGACAAGTGATCAGAGATAGGCAGCAGGCACCAAATGGCTAAAGTAAGAAAATGGCAACTTTCTAAAAGTTGTACTTACAGAATTGCAATTTAAAATCCGACTCCACCATTAAATTGTGATTCAAGAGACACCAAACTTGAAAAGGAATCTCTTACAGATTGTGAATTACACTTATAAGATACAATTAGGTAATCACAATGTTATCCTGTGGTTGTGACAGGCCTTGCAGTAGCAGAAAATGACTTTGGGAGTTTTTCACTACCAGGACATGTAAAATTTAAAATATATATGTCCTGCCTTTTAAATACACTGCACCCTGCCCTCTGGGTTGTCCAGGGCATACCTTAGGGGTGATTTATATGTATAAAAATGGAAGTCATGGACCTGGAAAAAAGGTTTATCTTGTCAGGTCGACATGGCAGTTTAAACTGCACACATATGCTTTGCAATGGCAAGCTTGAGCCATTGTTAGAGGGTTATTTAAGTGGGTGGCACAATAAGTGGTACAGGCCCACTAGTAGCATTTAATTTGCAGGCCGTAGGCACATGTAGTGCGCTTTACTAGGGACTTATCAGTAAATTAAATATGCCAATTGGGGATGAGCCAACATTACCATGTTTAGGAGAGAGAGCTCAAGCACTTTATCATTGGTTAGCTGTGGTAAGATGCACAGAATCCTAATGCCAGCAAAAACGAGGTTAGAAAAGTGGAAGAGGTAGGCAAGAAGTCGGAGGGAAGACCATGCTAAGGCTGTCAGGTCTAACATGTAGCATGTGATATTGAAGAATATGGTCATGTCCAGTAAGGGGAGCAAGGAGCAAGGAGCAAGACCACTGACTCATTGTCAGTGAAATTGCTCTCCCACCCTCGCAGCTCCACCATTAAGTGAGGCCTGCCCCTGCACTCTCGAGTGTTGGTGATCGAGGCCCTCCTCCACCCGCAGGTTTCCCTGCGCCTCATCCCTGGTGGTCCAGTGGACCTCTGTCTCCTTCCTCTCACTCTGCTCTTTCACTCGTTTTTCTACCCTTTTTTATCTTTCACCTTTCTGCACTTTTCTGCATCTCTGCTCTTTTGTGCCTTATTTTTGCTCATTTTCCCTTCCTCTCGCTCTGCTCTTTCACTCGTTTTCACTCGTTTTTCTACCCTCTTTTATCTTTCACCTTTCTGCACTTTTCTGCATCTCTGCTCTTTTGTGCCTTATTTCTGCTTATTTTCCCTTTTTTCTTTATCCCTTATTTCCTCCCTTTAACTTTCCCCGCCGCTGCTGCCCCCGCGGCCCCTCCCCCCCAGCGCGACCGGCCCAATCCAGCTCCCCTCCCCGCTCCCGCCTCCCAGCTGTCCAGCCCTCACGACCCCTACTTAATGGCAGCCATTGCACGGCCGAGCCGCTGGCGCGCCCAAGGCGCGTCAAAGGCAAGCCCGTCTGCACCCGTCTGCGACCCGACCGCGACCAGCGCCAGGAACCCTGGATCTCCGCCCCGCCAACGCTATGACCCAGCAGCACTCTACGCACTCAACCCAGGCAGCAACAACAACTGCAAGCTAGCATCACCAGCCGACACCCACGGACCCTTCAGCTGTCACCGCTGCTGGCACACCTGCAGCACCGCCAAGAACACGGATCCAGCACAACCCGCACACAAGAACACAACTGAACCGAAGACCCTGCAATGCATCCTCCTCAACGTCCGATCCCTCCACAAACACGCCACAGAAATCTGGGACCTCCTCGACAGCACCACCCCGGACGTAGCGTTCTTCACCGAAACCTGGACCAACACCACCTCTGGACCGGACATCGCCATCGCCATCCCCCAAGGATACAAGATCTCCAGGAAGGACCGCCCCACCCGCCCAGGAGGAGGAATCGTCATCGTCCACAAATCCAGCCTCCGCCTGAGCACACTCCCCGACGAGCCCACAGAACTGATGGAACACCTTCACTTCAAGATACTGGCCAGCCCCACCGCCACCCTCCGAGGAACCCTCATCTACCGACCCCCTGGACCCCGCGGACCCTTCGCCAACTCCATCACGGACATTATCTCCCCGCAGGCCATCGCATCCACCAACTACACCCTGCTGGGAGACCTCAACTTCCACCTCGACAACCAACTGGACCCCAACACCACATCCCTCCTGGACAACCTCCACAACATTGGACTCCGCCAGATCGTGACCGAGCCCACACACTCAGCAGGACACACCCTTGACCCCCTCTTCACTACAGGAAACTCCATCACCTTCAGCCACACCACCGAACTCCCATGGACCGACCATCGTTGCGTCCACTTCACCTTCAGAACACCCACCATCCACAGACACCAGCACCTGCTTCCACGAAGAAACTGGACCAAAATCACCGACGACCAGCTCACCTCCTCACTCAACAACTCCACCCCAACCATTGCGGAAAACGACGACCCCAACACCGCTGCCCGAACCCTGCATAGATGGATCTCGGACAGCACCAAGCCCCCCTCAAGAAAAACAACAATACCCGCGCCAAGAAAGCAAGATGGTTTACCACCGAACTTCGAGAGTCCAGACGCACATGCCGCTGCCTCAAAAAGGCCTGGAGGAACACCAAATCCACAGAAGCCCACAACAACTTCAGAGCCGCCACCAACGCCCACCATCAACTCATCAGAGAAACGAGGAAAAAAGCGATTGAAGACAGAATCTCCACCCACGCGCACAACAGCAAGGAACTCTTCAGCATCATCAAGGAGTTCGCCCAACCCACCAGCGAGTCTACCGACATCCCTCCCTCACAAGACCTCTGCGACAAACTCAGCACCTTTTTCCACCACAAAATCAAGAGCATCTACGACAACTTCGACCAAGATAACCAACACACTGAACCCTCACCAACCACCCCCGACACCCAGAAACCAGCGATTGATGACTGGACAGCCCTCACCACTGAAGACACACTGAAGACAATTAAGTCAATCCACTCAGGGGCCCCCACGGACCCCTGCCCCCACCACATCTTCAACAGAGCCACCGACACCATCGCACCCATGCTCCGCCACACCATCAACCGCTCCCTGGCGACCGCCTCGTTCCCCGCCGACTGGAAACACGCCAAGGTCAACCCCCACCTAAAGAAACCCTCAGCGGACCCCACCGACCTCAAAAACTACAGACCCATCTCCCTGCTCCCGTTCCCAGCGAAAGTCATCGAGAAAGCCATCAACAGCCAACTCGCCACATTCATTGAAGAACACAACATCCTCGACACCTCCCAATCCGGCTTCAGAAAAAACCACAGTACGGAAACCGCCCTCCTCGCCGCAACAGACGACATCCGCACCCTACTGGACAAACGAGAAACATTAGCCCTCATCCTCCTCGACCTATCAGCGGCGTTCGACACAGTCTCCCACCGCACCCTAATACGCAGACTCTACGATGCAGGAATCCAGGACAAGGCCCTCGACTGGATCCGCTCCTTCCTCTCCGGCAGGACGCAGCGGGTCAGACTCCCCCTTTCCTCTCGGACCCCACACCTACCACCTGCGGAGTCCCCCAGGGCTCCTCCCTCAGCCCAACGCTCTTTAACGTCTACATGGCTCCACTCGCCCCATCGTCAGAACCTACGGACTCAACATTGTGTCATACGCAGACGACACCCAGCTCATCCTCTCCCTATCCAACGAGCCCAACACCGCCAGACGCAACTTTCGAGAAGGCATGGAAGCCGTCGCCAAATGGATGAAAAACAGCTGCCTCCAACTAAACACCAACAAAACAGAAGTACTCATCATGGGCCCAAACCCCGATGCCTGGAGCGACACCTGGTGGCCCCCCGCCCTCGGAAACCCGCCAACCCCCACGGACCACGCACGCAACCTGGGAATCATCCTGGATTCCGAGCTCAAAATGGACCGCCAGATCAACTCTGTCTCGTCTTCCTGCTTCCATACCCTCCGCCTCCTTCGTAAGACCTTCAAATGGATCCCCCTCGAACACCGAAAGACCGTCACTCACACCCTGGTCACCAGCAGACTCGACTACGGCAACGCACTCTACGCCGGAATAAACAAAAACCTCACCCGCAAGCTACAGAACATCCAGAACGCCGCCGCCAGACTGGTCCTCAACCTACCAAAACACTGCCACATCTCCCAGCACCTGCGCACACTCCACTGGCTCCCCGTCGAGGCGAGAATCACCTTCAAGATGCTCACCCACGAACACAAGGCCCTCCACGGCACCGGACCAGCATACCTGAACAGCCGACTCAAATTCCACGCACCCCAAAGGATCCTACGATCAGCCCAGCTCTCCTACGCCGTGGTCCCCCGCACCAGAAAGACCAGATCGGGAGGCCGCTCCTTCTCCTTCCTCGCGGCCAAAGCATGCAACGCCCTTCCGCTCCACCTCAGACAGACATCGCTCCCCATCTTCGCAAGAAACCTCAAAACCTGGCTCTTCGACACACCCCCTCCTTGATGGAATGGAACCTGCACTCCCACCACCCCCACCCCTAGCACCTTGAGACCCTTACGGGTGAGTAGTCGCGCTTTAACAAAACCCTGATTGATTGATTAAGGGGGTTAAGTAAAGGTTAAATTGAATGAGAGAGATGATGGACCCCTGTGAGATGTGACTGTGCAGTCTGTGAGGGATGGTTGAAAAAGCAGCAAGAGCCTCAGTCTTCATCTGTCATTGAAATAAGACGCTATCGATTTTAGGGTGATTTCACAAGTACCAAAATGCTGAAGTCTAAGTGATAAAGCCTGCTGGTGATCCATATCTAAAGCTGCAGATAAGTCAAAAAGTAGTAGTGCAGCTACACCCCTTTTGCCCTCAGTAGGTATGAGGTGGTCCTATATGGGGATGAGGGTTGAATCTGTTCCTCTTCCTGGTCTGAGTCCAGATTGTTGATCCAACACATTTATTTTCCTCAGTCAAGTTGAAGAGCAGGGTGAAGACCCTTCTTTTATTTAATCTATTCTGAATGGCCATTACATATGGGTCTGTAGTTTGCTGTGTTGTGTGTGTGTGTACAGGTTCTTATTTTTGGAAAGTGGTTTGGTGGATGCAAGAGGGGTACTTTGGAACAGAATTGGGTTGGAAAAGGCAACTTAGTTGGGATCAGCAGGGTCTCACTTCCATCTCAATGAGTCATGTACTGTAGTCTAAATATTGTAGAAGTGCACTTAGAATGTAACATTATCCTATTTTAGAATATTTTGGTGAATTTGTTTAGCGGGTGCAGTGCTTTTTCACCTCTCTTGGGTGTTGACAGTTCCAATCTGCTCCAGTGTTTCTGTAATTGTCAACTTTCATTCGAACAGTTGGAAATGTGGCAACACATTTCACTCTAGTGAGATGGAACTGTAAATGCTATAAAATCTATTTTTTCACCAGTAAGTTGCTAACGCTTTGAGCCTATAATATTTGCAAGCTTCAATCGATCTATTCCACCATGTTCATATATTTTACATCATGGGCTACAAGGACCTTATCTTTCATGCAGACAGGAACATTTCACATGAAATATAACCCTTTCAAAGCAGAGTAGATTTTTGTGACCTGTCAAGAGTCTGCGTTATACCTTTCCATTACTTGTTCCAGAACTATTCTGGATTTGATCTGAATGTGTGCCCGATGGGTTTTGCCTGTGGTCTATCTGCCTCATTCCCAGTTCTGCAGGAAGTGTCATGTGCAATCAGAATTGTAGGAACCAGCGTCAAGCAAAACTGAACCCAGGTCTGATGTCCACTCTGGCAGTGAGAAGCTGGAGCAAGCAATGCAAAGAAGGAGTGTGAGAGCGGGAAGGATAAACAGACTAACAGAACATAGGTGACAAGATCTGGAAAGGCTGTAAGGGGACCACGTCACTCTATGTCATTAAGAACACTGCCACCAGTCCTAACCATGAGACCTACAAGTCATTGTTATCAGGTGTGTTAGTGTAAGTAGTTTCAATGGAACTAACACAAGTCTACAACAACCAGAATGCATTAGGGGACCACTCAATAGTTCAGGACTGGAAAAGGTGTCCATAATGACCTAAAAGAGGCTGTCGCTTTAAAAGCTTTAAAAGGCTATAATATTATTAACGTTAAATGTCATATAGCGCTTCATACCACACCGTTAATAACAGGCACTATTGTTCCCTAAATTAATGGTACTCAATTTACTGACCCTTTATAGATGGAAGCCTAGGATGGCTTTTTCCAGGATTCTGCCTCATAGCCTTCTGGACACACCAAATTATGGCGGTGTACATTAAACTCATTGAACCATCTTGTTGGCAATGTTGCATTAGGCAAAATTCACAACATTTCTCTGCTTTCCCTTAGTGCGCCTCTTGCATAAAAAAACAAATCACCACAAAACAGCAGGAGACTCTTTTGCCCAGAAAATGTCTCACCCGTTAAACATTTTAGCCTGAACATGTCTCCTCTTGGGATCTCGCAAGACTCTTTTATGTGAGGTGTGCATTAGGGTAAAAAAGTGGCTATAATTACCGGCAAACCACATTTCACCACTAAAGCATAATTTTGTGAAAGATTCTTGCCATTTCATGAAGGTTCACAAGAAAAAAATTACTTGATTTTGCACACCCCTCATTTTCTTATAAATGGAGGGGCGACACATTCAATTCTGCTTCTGAATCACCACGCAACCTCAGCGTCCCATGAATCCATGGCCAAAATGACCACTGAACTTATAAGACAATGGAAAATGACTGTAGGAACTCAGAAAAAATCCTTAGGCGCTGGTGCTGATAATGGGGATTCTACCTTTCTCCATATAGCTAAAGATAAGCCGCCCGCCATGATTTGTACACGCGATCTTTGGATAGCAGCTACATTATTCTACCTGTTCTGGGAATCATAAAAAAATAAAGTGCTGGAACATCAGATTAGGGAAGGGAAAAGGGCTGGCGCGAAAAGCGAGAGTGAAATATGCTAGGCGTGCGGATGACATTTTGAGCATAAAAACCTTCCTGCACTTTAGCGCTTGCTCCCGCTCTCCTGGGGGTTGTTTACAGGCAGTACAAATCCTGTCTCTTTAGTTCAGACACTTAAAGACTGAGATCTCCTTCCAATGTTCAACGGTGTTAAATGGCCAAATAACAGTCTCAGAGCTCTTTATTAAATGTAATATTTTACTAAAATCTCATTTCTCCGGCAGGCCATTTTTCTGCACTAAGTTGCAGTAGAAGTTGGTGAATCCAATAGCCTGAATGGCGGAATAAGCCATCTCTAACACTGCACTTTGAACAGTGCTCCCCTGCCTCATGGGCTTCAGTGAGCTCTTGTGGCAAACAGATTTCAATCGCTGTTTCTGGGGCAGGCTGAGAGGCTCCTCTCATTAGCCATCCTTAGACCTTCCGTCACATGCTTTCCATAACATATAGCTTCCACCCTGAACCGTTACTAAAAAGGAGGATGACACATATGAAATAACGGAGTATTTATGAAGCCCGCAGTCAATCTAAAGGGCTTCTTGGTGCTGCATAGTAGATTTCTGTTGTCACCCAATCTATTGGTACTCATTTTTATCAACTTTAGAAGGGTGAATAGCTGAGTGGACCCAGTGGGAATCAAACCAGAGTCTATAAAGTCAAACTCAGACCTCTTCAGTGGGTGCATTAGTCTACTGAGTTATCAGGTCTGGTCTAGTAGATGGCTGTCTTGGGACCCCGTGGCTATTTATTTTCGCATC
The DNA here is from genome assembly GCA_963921515.1 of Calotriton arnoldi. Taxonomy (NCBI): domain Eukaryota; kingdom Metazoa; phylum Chordata; class Amphibia; order Caudata; family Salamandridae; genus Calotriton; species Calotriton arnoldi. Next base: position 1,339,871 of record CAWUFW010000447.1, on the reverse strand, counting down.
TTATACTCAAAAAGTAGGAAGAGGTTATTAGTTACTCGCTTCTACCTCCCCCCTGTCTGTAATACTCTGATACATAAAGTAGATCAAGTTAAGTATTATTTAGACAAAGTGCTTATTTCTTTGTCTGTTTATATCCCTTCTGTTTAAGACAGAAGACCTTCACCCACATATTGCTTCGTTATTGGGTAAATCTTCATTCACATGTTTTGTCCAGATTGGGTTTCTACCAAATATATTGAAGAACTTGATATTAAAATTAGAGCTGAAGGGATGTTAAAATTAGATCAAAAGGGATTTAAAAAAGTGGAAGAAAGCACTTTTGTCTAAATAATACCTTATGTATTCGGGTTTTTCAAGCACAACACTGATGCATTTCGAGCTCAGTAGATACCAGCATTGAGGAGACTCCATGTTCATTCTATATTCAGCACCTCTACAAACCAAGAGTCAACATTCCAATTTACTCAGGCCACAAAGCAAGCATGTCTGACAAGGAGGCGGCTTCCAGAGCGTGAGCTTGCTGCAACAGAGGGATGCTGGTTTTTGAAGGACTAGGGCACAGGCTAGGTCCAGAGGGGCAGGACTTTCATGACTTTTCCAATATTTGAAGTCTGTGAACAGGTTTTGCCTGATAACAAGAAAAAGCAATAGTGACTTTTGTTACTTTCCTGCACTTGGGGACGAAGAGGACATTGGCACTGGAAGATGGCAGTGGTCAGCTTGGTTTGTGAGTTTTAAATCTGGTAATAAAGATTTCTGGGACAGTAAAATGGAGTGCTTTTTGGATGGCATGAGCTGCAATGGATAAGTATCATGTGGGACTGCGAACATGGACATCGGTCAGGTGTAGTCAGGGCAAACGTAGTACATGCTGCTCTTGGCTTGGTCTTCAGTACCCCCGGCATAACGCTTGCTACCTTTGGCCCTAGGGGGCACACAGTCAGCAACAGGAAGAGAAAGCTATGAGCACTTCAAGAGCTCTGTTTACGATCTGTGGTTTGCACTCCTTACTTTTCGTGAGTTTAGGGTAGTGGAAAAGGTTAAACGTTTTGATGCCAACAAGATCAGATTAAGCATGATCTCAATTTCTGTTACTCCTGAATCAAAAATGGACTAGAAATCAATGGGGAGAAGCTGTGTTTGTTTTCTCTCTGAGACTAAGGGTGGGCGGAATTTGCGTAGTCGCGATACGCAAAATTCCGCGAAACTGTAAAATATCTCCGCGAGCACGCAGAATTCCGCGAGCACGCAGAATTGCTTGTTCCGCCCGTTCGCAATGCGTTTTTCCTGTTCGGGGATGCTGTTTGCGTGCTCGGGGGGAAATATCTCGCGAACTTGCCCATGCAGTTGCCAATTGGCGCGGCCATCTTGTTTCACTTGTCCCGCCCGCTCGCGATGCGTGTTTCCTGTTCGTGAACGCAGATGTCCGATGGCGTGTCCAAATGATGTGTTCGCGATCGCACACTCTCGCGGGATCGCGCGAACGGATAGGAAAACTCGTCGGCGAACGCAGGGATCCCGGTAAGTCGCTACCGCGCGCGCGAACACGCATTTTGAAAGCACGAACAAGGAAAAAATTCCGCTATGCCGCGGATCACGGAATTTTCGGCAATTCCGCGTTCTCCGCGGAACGCGGAATTGCCAAAATTTCACAAATTCCGCGAGCAGAACAGAATTTATCGCCCAGGCCTATCTGAGACCCACACTCAGGAGCTGAGCAGAAGAGTTTGAGACCTGGCTAAATTTGAAACCAATAAGGTGGTTATCTCAGTGCTGTAATGTGTTGGGCGTGGATAAGACTAAACAGTGTAGCCTACAACAAAATTTAGCTTCTAAAGTTTAGATGCTTTAACAAGCTGATTAGATGGCCATGAGCAGTTAAACTGTGAATGGATGGGTGCCAAGTAATCCAATTGTAAAGATGCACAACTGATAACGATTATGTCATCAACCACAGCAGTCCAAAGCCACCATTAAACAAAACCGGCAACATTAAGATAATGAATTTATCAACATCATTGCAGGCTTTGCAATTTTAGCAATCAGTGATACAAATGTTTTTCCAGCCACTCCACTGAAGCCCCATGAGCCAAGCTAGACTTCCGCGCACATCTTTCAGACACCGTGGAGGGTTACAGCGGGGTAAATGTAAGTAAACTCCATATTATACGAGGAGCACCTCATAATCTCACTGTGGTGCTTCTAATGCACAGGATTGCTTAACTAGCCCTCTGCCATCTACCTTGAGGCAAAGGTTGAGCAGACGTTGCAGAAGCGCAAAGTTGTACCACAGATGTTCCTGCTGACTTCTTGTCTCTTTCTCTCTCTCTCTCTCTCTCTCTCTCTCTCTCTCCCTTCTCTCTCTCCCTCTATCTCTCATCTCGCTCTGTCCAGGGTTACCTTTCCCCACATTTCTTTACCACAGCTATGACAGTGTTGCAGATATCTCCCTGAGTTGCTTTTGCTGGCCTCCCCAGATGTCTCTCTAAATATGATTATGAACAAACATTTCTAGTTCATTTTGAAACTCAATAACTATAAAAACACACCTACTAAAATATGCATATTGTTTTAACAGTCTTGCAAACACATGGCTGCTCCAACCTGAGCGGTTTTAACTCTAGAAGTCTATCTGTCCTTTACAAATGTGTATGAACATATTGGCTTCCATATTGCAGTCAGTTTTTTGCTAGAATTACAAATCCCTCGGGTACTGCTCTACCTGCGTGCAACTCCACCAACAGCACTCCTGGACAGTGCCTCTGCCTCTTCACCGCCGCTGACTGCGGTTCGAGGCCCCGTGCCTTCACTCGTTTGCTCCTGTCTTGTTTGTTGTCTCTCTATTGCTTTTTTGGTCTCTCCTCTATTGCGTCTGTTGTCACTCCTCTTTTACTTCATTGCTATTTCTAGTGTTTCTTTTCTACTTAATTGCTATTTTTTTCTACTTTTCTACTTCTGCCGTTCCCGCCGCTGCTGCCCCCGTGGCTCCTCCCGCGTTTTCCTGCTCCCGCCTCCCAGCTGTTCCGCCCTCTCCACGACTCCTACTTAATGGCGGGCTCTGTGCGGCCGCTCTGCTGGCGTGCCAAAGGCAAGCCCGTCTGCACCCGTCCGAGACCCGACCGCGACCAGCGCCAGGAACCCTGGTCCTCCGACCTGCCAATGCTACATCCCCACGGCTCTCCACGCACTCAACGTCGGCAAGAATAACAACTGCAAGCTCTTCTCACCACTCGACACTCACGGACCCTTCACCTGCCGAAACTGACGCCACTCCTTCAACCTCGCCGAGACCCAGGACCCACCTCCACCGTCCAGCAAATTCTCCATTGCACCCTAAACCCTGCAATGCATCCTCCTCAACGTCCGCTCCCTCCAGAGACACGCCATGGAAATCTGGGACCTCCTCGACAGCACCACTCCTGACGTCGCGTTCCTCACTGAAACCTGGACAAACGCCACCTTGGGACCAGACATTGCGCTCGCCATCCCCGAAGGATACAAAATCACCCGGAAGGACCGCCCAAACCGCCCCGGGGGAAGCATCGCCATCGTCCACAAAACCAACCTCTGCCTGAGCACCTACACCGATGGGCCCACAGACCTAATGGAACACCTCCACTTCAAGATACAGGCCAACTCGTCCACCACCCTCCGAGACACCCTCATCTACAGACCCTCCGGACCCGGCGCACTCTTGTCCGACTCCATCACCCCCCGCATGCCATCACCTTCACCGACTAAACCTTGCTGGGAGACCTCAACTTCCACCTCGACAACAGCCAGGACCCCAATTCCACCTCCCTCCAGGACATCCTCCACATCATCGGACTCAAACAGATCGTACCAGAACCAACAAACTCAGCAGGACACATCCTCGACCCCATCTTCACAGCAGGAGACTCCGTTACCTTCAGCCACACCTCCGAACTCCCATGGACGGACCACTGCTGCGTCCACTTTACCTTCAAAGCAAACATCTCCCGCAGACGCTCATCCCAACTCCAGCACAGGAATTGGAAAAAGATCTCAGATGACCAACTCGTCGCCTCCCTCAGCGGCTCTGCTCACACTGCCACAGACGACGACCCCACCATCGCCGCCCGTACCCTACCCAAATGGAGAGGAGTTTGCCTATCGGCTAGGGCGGTCGACCTTGAATCTGGGGAACTGGGTTCGAGTCTCGGCAATTACGCTGAACATCCTGGGATTCTGGGCAAATCACTTAATCTCCCCATGCCTAACAAAAATGAATGTGTCCTCATGTAACGCAACTGGTGCTATGTAAAGCGCTCTGATACCCGATACCTTCGGGTCAAGTTCGCGCTATATAAAACTCCGTAAAAAAAAAACTGCACCAATACCATCGCCAACTTCAAGAAACCCTCCAACCCACGCGCTAAGAAAGTCAGCTGGTTCTCCATCGAACTCCGGGAATCTAGAAGAACCTGCACACGCCTCAAAAAGCTATGGAGGAACTCCAAAACCCCAGCAGACTTCGACAACTACAAAGCAGCCACCACCCCCACCACAAACTCATCAGACACGCAAAGAAGAAAGCACTCCAAGACAGAAACTCCACCCACGCACACAACAGCAAAGAACTCTTAGGCATCATCAAAGAGTTTGCCCAACCCAACAGTGAGACTACCAACATCCCACCCTCCCAGGACCTCTGTGACAGACTCAGTGAGTTCTTCCATCACAAAATCAAGACCATCTATGACAACTTCGATGACAACAACCTCCACGAGGAACTCACACCCACCTCTCCCTGCACCTCACAACCGACACTGGACAGCTGGACCACGCTCAGCATCGAAGACACCCTAAAGACTATGAAGACCACCCACTCCGGAGCCCCCACGGAACCCTGCCCCCACCACATCTACCACAGAACCGCAGACATCATCGCCCGAGCTGCTAAAAATCTTCAACCGCCTCCTTCCCCGACAACTGGATACATGCCAAGATCAACCCTCTCCTGAAAAAACCCTTGGCGGACCACACCGACCTCAAAAACTTCAGACCAATCTCCTTACTTCCGTACCCGGCGAAAGTCATAGAAAAAGCGGTCAACAGCCAGATCGCCTCCTTCATTGACTAAAACAGCACCCCCCACCACCCTCAGGAACCCCCCCACGGACCATGCACGCAACCTCGGAATCATCCTGGACTCCGAACTCAAAATGGACCATCAAATCAACGGCGTCACCTCATCCTGTTTCCACAACCTCTACCTCCTACTATAGACCTTCAACTGGATCTCCCTCGAACACAGAAAAACCGTCACCCACGCCCTCAGCAGCAGCAGACTGGACTACGGCAACGTGCTCTATGCCAGGATCAACAAGAACCTCGTCCGCAAACTCCAGAACGTCAAGAACACCGCCGCAAGACTAGTCCTCAACCTACTGCGCCACTTCCACATCTCCCAACACCTGCGGGCACCACACTGGCTCCCCGTCGAGAAGAGAATCACTTTCAAGCTTCTCACCCGCGCCCACAAGGCCCTCCACAACACCGATCCCACCTACATGAACCACCACCTCTCGTTCCACGCACCCCAAAGATCCCTCCGCTCAGCCCAGCTCTCCCTTGCAATGGTGCCGCGCATCAAGAAGACCAGAACAGGAGGCCATTCCTTCTCCTTCCTCGTGGCCAAGGCATGGAACACCCCCTCTTTCCACCTCCGCCAGACTTCAACTCTCTCCAAATTCCTGAAGGAGCTCAAGACCTGGCTCTTCGACGAATCATCCTGAACCCCCAGGAGCAGCCTTCCCCCCCAGCGCCTTGAGACCCTTCGGGTGAGTAGCTGCGCTTAACAAACCCTTGATTGATTGATTGATTGATTGAAAGTGATTTGTGCACCTAAGTACTTAGTGAATTGCCCCCTTTGTGCTGCCAACTGCAAATGTAAACTTTATTATCTTCACTGTGAGATATCCTGTTGCAATGAAGAACAGATGAGATCTTTACCTACCTGGTTCTGCTTTTAGTAAGTTAAACCATCAGTAAAATGGGATCTGAGACCAACACATAGCTGTGTTTGTCATGGCAGTCTTCGGTTATTTAGAACAACTTAATCTAAACAACTTATTCAGGAGATCTCAATGGAAACATAAGCAGGGAAGTTCTATAGGTGCCCTAGATATATGTCTCTTTGCTGCAGTAGTAATAGTCTTCTGCCAATGTATTTTCATTTGCCTGTACCAGAGTTTTAAATTCAATGCCACCATATTCCAGGGGCTATGGAGCTTATGCTGCAGTTCAGAAGAAATACCACTTTCTGAGGTCTTTCCTGCAATGTGGGACTTAGACATCTGTGGATGAGAACTTTGCAAGATTTTAAATTCAGCATCTCGGTGGCTCGAGTCGGAATAGGTGACAACTCGTAGCCGATCTCTCGAGAAACGGATGCTCAAGCCTCATATATGGCATCATGATGACACCGTGTAGAGGCGCCCTTCACATTTACAAGAGACCGTGCATTTTAGCATAGCCATTGTTCCCTGGTAGATAATGTCTGCCTTAATTACATGCTAGAATCGGAACAATGCTCTGGGCTTCCAAAGAGCCGCAGAAATGTAATACTTCGTCCCTTACATGCGCTGCAACACAAAAGATAACGGCAGCGGATAATGCAACTCCTCGTAATTGACCATTGAACAAATATATATCTTTTTTCCCAAAACGGACGCCCTCTATCAGCTCTTTGCCTCGGGCCCTGCGCATTGTGCATCTGCTGATGGCGGGAGAGGCAGAGTCATACATTAATTCGGAGTCAATTAAAAACATCCCCTCTGATTTATTTTAATATGAACCGGAAGGCGTATTTCCTCCCTGAGTAGATACACAATAGAAGGTTGCCAGGCTGTATTATTGTTGGTTTTACTTAGACTCATCCCCGAACTCATTTTGTGGGGTTTCCCAGCTGAGTGAGGCTGTATCCTGCCCCCACGCCCCTTCCACCCCGCCAGGAGAACAAGAAAGAGCTCTAGTGTGAAGGCTGCTGTTTTATATGTTACAATGTTAATCAACTGGCTATCAATGAGCAGTGTCAGCCATACGAATTTGACAAACTTAAAGGAGTCGGTTGGCTGCAGTGTGATACGTGATTAGGAGAGGCAATCGAGAATCATTACTGACTTGTAAATAACATTCCTTATTGTGCTGGTGGCAATATGGCCCCACTCAAAGACTTACAGGCGTAGAAATGCAATCTCCTTACACGACTGAATGACATCCACTGGCTTTCATTTTTTGTTGAGCAGAGTGAGACGTAGGCGAGTTGCAGTCGTGAAACTTGGGGTGGCTTGTTTTGTGATTCTAGAAATACATGGTCTTGGTCCAATATTACTTGGGGGGTTTGAGGGGTTCTGGATTCGGAGTGAGCGGTCAAGGTGGGACAAGATGCTGGCCTACTGAAACATTTCAGATAAATATTTACAGTACTTTTAGGGGTGTGGAAACTCTGATGCACCCCAGCTCTCGGTGTATAAGGAAAGTAAGGTATGAGCTTACAGAGTGACTCTAGCTAAGTGCAGCTGCAAAACCATTCTCAGGGACTTCAGGCCAGGGGATTTTGGAGTCCTGAAAAGAAGTCCTAAAGAAGGAAAAGCCCTGTTTTCCCATCTTTATGGGTTGTTTCCAAGAAACACACTTGCATTATTCGTATTAATACAAAATGGAGAAAAAAAATCAACATAAAAAGAGTCAACAAACTTTGTTTGGACACACTATGTAAAACGTGTTTGCATCGTTGTCTGAGGATGCACAATAGTTTAAGCTACTTTGTATCTGGGAGACATCCTTTACATCACATGCGATACATCGCATGCCATTACAACGTGGTTGTTACAACGACCGCGTTGTTACATGGACTTGCTGTAGGGGGCAGATGGTGTTGGATTTAAAATCCAACACCTTCCCTACTGTTGAACAGACTGGAGTTAGAATAGTAAATTATACTATTCCAACATCCAGCGCCCCCTACAGCAAGTCGTTGTAACGACTTGCGTTGTAATGGTATGTGATGTAACAACGCGGTCGTTGTAACGACTGCGTTGTAATGACATGCGATGTATCGCATGCGTTGCAACATCGCATATTCTTTGTATCTACACAGTCTTCTTTGCTTCCCTTCTTCTTGCTAGGCACGCTGGTGCAGCACTTTACAAAGGTAATGAATATATAAATGAAAACGCATTCTGTCCCCCTTCCACGTGCACATGGTTTCTCTAACTAACAGCACTAATACTGCCTTATCGAATGGCACTGCTTCCACTCTCTGGATCTAAACAGTGTTACACACTCCCTGAACAGAGGCAGGCGCACTATCTAGCCTGTATAGTTACATACTGTATGGGTTTGCCTTATCTTAATACATACCACAATGCCTCCGAGTCTGGATTCTTGGCCAGCCCGGCTCTGTGCAATGCTACCTATGAATTTATAGCATCCCTGGCTGCAACAGAGTCAAATTAGAAAAGCTGCCCAGAGCTCTCCAGGAAGCCAGGTCCAGCCTCACAAAAGGAGAAACATACTCAATGATGCCATTCTCATCCTCCGTTCCACGAGGCCCGGGGGCTGCTCACACTCGCATTAGAGCGATAGTTACTCTCCCTGCCTCCACTCCTTGACTTGGGCAAGGGCACTGCACCCTTGCTCAATGACGATGAGCTTATTTATTCCAGGAGTGTTCTATGCCTACTTTGAGTGATAAATGCCAACGGGGTGCCCTGAGCTAATAGGATTATCCCCCTTTGAGGGGTGGTGTCAGGTTCCTGATCCCCATGGTAGGTTTGGAAGGGAAGACACAGTGGCCACCAGTTCTGCTCACTTTGGAGACCAGCGTCAATAAAAAATGTAAACTTCTCGAATTCCCTAACCTATCCCATTCAAGCACGTGCTGTCAGCTATTCAGAACACAGTACTTCCCCTAAGTAGGCAGAAACAATTACTTGTCTGTTTCTTCCTTCAGCCTCCCTTGCTGGATTAAATACATTTGTTGCTTCCTTTCAACCTCGAAACGCCTGGTTTGGGTGGATTTCACCCTAAAAGTCACCCGCTACAGGCCTTCTGGGTTAACACACACTCCTATACCTAGAGGTAGGGAAGCAGTGCTATCTCTCTGTGTCCTCTCTCTTTCCAACAGCGAAACTGTCAGAGAAGGATTTAAGGGAATTAGGAGTATGTGAGAAACGCCCTTGTGTTGCCGAGCTGATTTAAGTTGGATGAACCGGATGGGAGTAAAACGACAATAAGATAAATGGAATAGTAACCCCCCTGCCCCCGCAAGAGCGCGATGAACACCGCGGGAGAAGGACTGTGCCATTAGTCTTTAAAAGATGCCTTTCCTTTATGTGACATGTTTTAGCCACACAAAAGGGAGATTGCCCTGACTTCAGCTGGCACTTTACAACAAAAATTTGCAAGGAATTGGTAAAGGTTTGGCTTTTCTATAATGTAAATACTTTCTAAGAATTCAGTAAGTCCCAGAATAGCTGCTGCAAAGCAGTAGAGCAAGCTGGCTTAACAAGTCAAGTTCGCACAGTATACGCAGCTGCAGTGCGAACTTTCCCCACATACAGAACAGGTACAACACCAACAGAAACAGGCCAACCCACGTTTACTTTCAGAAAGGAGGTAGGGCATGGGCTGTTTATTTGCAAGCTTCCCTCACACACACAGAGGACAGGAACAGCACAGGCTGCTGCTCTGGAAACTGTTCTCAAACATAGGGACACGGCATATCATAGCCAACAGCAATGCAAGCTTCCCTCACACACAGAGGACAGGTAAAGCACAGGCTGCTGCTCTGCAAACTGTTCTCAAACATAGGGAGATGGCATATCATGGCCAACAGCAATGCAAGCTTCCCTCACACAGAGGACAGGTAAAGCACAGGCGGCTGCACTGCAAACTGTTCTCAAACATAGGGAGACGGTATATCATGGGCAACAGCAATGCAAGCTTCCCTCACTAGAAACATTGTACGCAGAAGCATGTAGTTACCGCTCCTTATCCCATGCACAACAGTCATATGTACAGCAGACAAAGCATCTCAAATATAGACCAGACACATAATTGTCAGATCAGAGCAGGTATCCTTCCAAGAAACTATGGCCAGCTAGGCAACGACGCAATGCGAACATTCCTCAAACAAAGAGCTGCCTTAGCAAAGGCACCAGTGGAAGCTTTGCTTACACCCATAAGATGTACAGCAAAGATAGGAGCAGTGCATACGTCCTTCCTACACAGGTCAGGCACTGTATAGACAATAGCATTGCAAGACCCTCCTCCTCCACACCTCCACACAGAGCGAGGCAACAGGTAGTTGTCATGCAATTTCCCCTCACACACAAACAGGATATAGCACAAGTAGTAGCAACGCAAGCTTCCCTCACACAGAACAGTTACAATGTCTGCAATTCAGAAGACAATTCATGACCTGTCAATTGAGCCTTCAGTAGATTAGAAACCTGTAGTCATTGTGCATGAAACAAGACTGGGTGAAAGGCATGTGCCAATGTGTGAAGAGGGTTTGGCATGACTCTCAGGAGTGCTTGAAAGGAGGAGTACAGGGTAAGGAGAGATAGGATTCCACAAGTTTGAGGGCTGATGAGGCATTATAGCGGGCGGTTATACACAGCAACACATTCCAGAGTCGGCACTTTTACACCTTTGGAGACACATCTTTGTACATTCTTATTCTGTGGATGTGACTTGTGGCCAATGTTGGAGACCGTATTTGGAGTGGAGTTTGTGCAGTGAAGGTTCTTAGGCAGTAGGAATGGTGCTCTGGAACAATTTAAATGGTTCAGCCATTGGCGACTGTGGAGTTGCTGGTGCTTGTGGAAAAAAGTAAAACACGCTTTACAAAACCTCTTCTGAAGAAACTTTCTCCAGGAACCACAAAAGAATGAGTGTCAGCAGTGAAAGCCCTGATGTCGCACTAGGTTATCGTAATAGATATCATGAATACTCCTACGCTCTACTTTTCATGGCCCCACTGCCTAGAAACCACAATCAATGAACAACCAGCAAAACAATTTGAAAAGGAGCGTCAGTTATGTCCTAAAAATATTTCTATGCTCTATTTCAAGCCCAAACTTCCAATAAGTAAAAAGTCCACAAATATATCCAACATGCACAATCTGCCAGGATTTAATTTTTAGGAGTCTTGCGAATATAGTCAGAATCCAACTTTTATTTATGTTTAAGATAAATAGTTTTTTCCAATCAGCCCAGATAACGTGTTTTGTCCTATAGGACTTCATCAGGGTTGTGCATTCCATAGAATTTTCTAATGGTGTGAAATGGAGCTTACAGTTCAATCTCCTCCTGTGTAATCCGTCTCTCTCCTGGGTGGTATAATTCCCCCTAATTCATCTTGCTCCTTGGTGTTGCAGAGCCCAATGCGCCAGGATAAGTGCATGTAAGTGGAGTTTGTGTAGTGAAGATTCTTAGGCAGTATGAAGGGTGCTCTGGAACAGTTTAAAGGTTCAGCCATTGGCGACTTTGGAGTTTCTTGTGTTTGTGGAAAAATGTAAAACACGCATTACAAAACTGCTTCTGAAGAAACTTTCTCCAGGAACCAGTTTCCTCAAATTCTCACAAATGAATGGCATTTTCAGGAGGTCAAACCCATCCGAGTAAAAGAGCTTCATGTTGTAAAATATACCTGAAGTGTGCTTTCTATAACTACATAGGTCCCTTTTATGGGGAAACCACTGTACGCTCTTTCTCCCCCTCCGTCTACTTTCTTTTCTGTCGTCCTATATCCAGCACAGTTCCTCCGCCTTTCTTTCTCAATTATGTATTTTCTATACACCTGCCTATACCCAAGTATATCAACCCTTAACTATGCCCTTGAGCCTCTTGCCCTACTTAGTGCCCAAACTCCTGCCTACATCAGAGTACCTTAACTCCTTGTAATAACCAAGCACTGTTACCAATACCAATACCCTTGTGCCTCTAGTCCTAGATGTACACACCCTACTACCTCAGTCATGGTACTTCTGTTCCTGTCTATACTACAGCAACACTGCCCCTACTTATGCCCTAGTGCCTATAACTCACCCATTATTGCCTGTATGCATACATCTACCTATATCCAGGTTGTAAGGCTGGTTCTATTCATTGTGGATGCTCTGCAAAACGAGGCATCAGTGACTGTGGGTGTGTGGGGGGGCAGTATAGGCTGAAGGACAGTCTCATCATAGAGGCACTTGAAGCTGGGGGCGGTGGTGAGGTGAGGGAATTCTGATGCTCCAGCTAGGGCGCAGAGTTGATCATGATTTACAAAACTCTTTCTTTAAGCGACTCTTTCTCCTATTTAAGTTTTGATTAAATCTAGTGGCGTACTGGTACAGCACGTTCAGCGGCACCCGGGCCCAGACGCATGAAGGGCCCACTGAACCTTGATTATTGATTTATTTTGCAATTCAGACAGCAGGCAAGGGGGCACTTTCCTTGCAGCAGAGCTCTTGGCACACTGGCTATGCCACTGACTTAATCCCGAATTTCTGGGACTAGGCCACACTTCCTTACAGAAAAATGCTTTGTGAATCTGGGTCTAACTGAGGAAGAGTCGGTCAAGGAGACTGTCGTGGGGATCATTGAAGAGCGTGTGGTGTGTTCCTGGGTGAGGCTTCCAGAGAAACAATACCCTTTGGAGTTCTTGGGCAGCCATTTTGTGGCTCAGATGAATTCCTCTGGGAGCATGAATGTGATAACCTCCTTGATGGTCAGTCACGTGAGAGCAGTAGAAGTAGGCAGAAATTGTATCAACTAGGAGAAGCCTTGGGTGAGAGCCGGGGGGTGGGGGTTGTGGAAGGGGTGGCCCTTGATGCTTCAAGGGCGATTCTTTCTGACCCAGGACAATATTACGATCCTTTACAGTCTTACTAAATAGTGGAACTAAATTAATGGAATAAACTGAAAAATAAAAAGCTCACACAAAGTTCGTTTAAGGAATTCAGACCTCATGAAAGGCTCGTTTTTTATCTATTTATTTTTGATTTGGCATTTACTGCTGTAACTCCCAGCATCCGACATAAAACCATGGAGATATAGTGCGGGTAGCTGGGCAGAGCTGGCCGCAGGAAGAAAATGCACATCCCTTTCATCTACAGTCCCCCTTCGTCTCTGCTGCTCTGCGTTCGAAGGTCACTGCATTTTAACAAACTTGCAGTATTCGGAAATACTTAAAATACAACGCTGGGCCAAAGCCTCCAGCCATTAAAACCATGAAGAGTCAGATTTTATTTGTTCCAAACAAGTGTCTGGCGTTTTTATGCGGTTCTTCATTTATGTAACTAATTTTCTCTCCTTTCTTGCAGTTTTTTCAAACTAACGTGGTTCAGGCTTTAGTGCTAGAGGAGGGCACAGGACAGTCCTTTCCTGAAGTGTGTGGGCAAATAAAGCCAGTACCTCGGAATGGTACCTGGAGCCTACCGAGTGCTGATCTGCTTTGGAAAGCAGAGTGCTGCTAGTGGGTTAATACCAGTGTTTGCCACAGGGACCCAGACAGCATTCCAAGTCTGTGCCCCTGTTGTCAGGAACTTACGACCATCAACCTCTCGATACTCCATTATCTTGCCGTGAATCCGAATACTACTGGAAGTACCGCCAGGCCAAGGGCTCAGCCAGCTCGAGCTTCCGTCCTAAACAGGGGAGGAGCCAGAAAATTAAAATACACCCCCTCCCCCCCTGATCCGTATCTCCAATGCCCAGGGGTGAGGGAAGCGAGTAAGCCTCACTCACACTATATTTGGTCTTGGTCCCTTCATCCCACCTTCCGTCCATCTATCATGCTTCCTTCCTTTATCATTCTGTCTATCCACCCTTTCATCATCACTCTTCCACCCATCCTTCAATCCTTCCACTCACACTTCCAGCCATTCATTCATCATTTCCCCATCCATATATCCCTTCTTTTTCATTCATCCATCATTTCAACCTCCGTTTATGAATTCACCCATACAGCCACACTTCCATTCATCCATCTCCCCGTTCATCCAGCCTTTCATCATTCCAGCCTTTCTTTCTTTCACCCACCAATGCAATGTTGTTTTACATTTCAGCCATCAATTCTTTCACCCTTGCATACATCTTTTCATGCTTTTTGCCTTCCTACTTGTCACAGTTTATTTCTTCTTTTCATATGTTCTTCATTTCATTCTTCTTTCTAGCCATCTCCCTCACACTCTCAGTACCGTAGTCAGTGTATTGGGGGCCACACTATAAGGAAGTGAATGGGCCCCACGGCTACGATTTCATTGCCAAAATACTAAAATACAGCAATAAACAGGGTTCAGTGAGCCACTTAAGCCTCTGGGTCCTGGTGCCACTGTACCCGCTGCACCAATTGAAGCTACGCCCCTGCACACTCTTTCATTCTTTTTCTCTCATCATTTCTCCTTATTTGCTTCTCACCCCTGACCTCTATTATGGTTTTCCCTTTCTGTTTTTTTATGAGCGTTTATTTTTCTGCAGACAGAACAAGCTCATAAATAATTACAGGTGTCAACACCACCTCCTTAAAGGTGTCAACACCACCCCAGCTTAAGCTGTCAACGGCGCTGCAGCTGCCGAGGAGCACAGATATGCTCGACTGGACCTCACACCCCCAAATCAACCCACAGACTGGAGGCTCACTCTTCCAGACTGATGGCTCTGCATCACTCCTGGACTGTTCTCAATATAAAGCAAATGTCTCCATAGGACCAGGATCCGCGCCTTTCACCTGCTCACCCAATCATTCGGCCTTTCATCTTAATGGCTGCACCTGCAGTTAGTTATCTGTGGCCACGAGTAACCTTCTGGGCCACCTGCAGAATAATAAAGTACCAAGCACTGCACAATAGAGGCATCATCTAAAGTCACTCAGTGCACATGTTAAACTGTTACACCCAGTAATCTATCCTTTGAATGCCAGCCTCGTTGTTACTTTACAGTGCTAAAATGGGAACTTGGCTACCGATGGTGAACCAGGTGTAGTGGCACCGAAAGCAATGGATTTGAGGGGCCCACTGCACCCCAGTTACAGCTGATTTTTACTAGACTACCGGGAGAGAGGCCCCCTTTTCTATACCCTCATTAGTGCCCAAGCCAGCCTTGATAGGCCGCTGGTTAAATTTGTCATACACAAAAAAACAGTAATAATAAGCGTAGGAGCCAGAGTTTTTTTTATTTAAGGAGCTTAGTGCTGCCAAATTCTGGGCTTACTGAATACAAAGGATGCCTACTCTTAAAACGACCTCATGCCTTTTTCTTCTGCTACCCTGCTGTTCCTGTCTCTTTAGCTCACTCTTACAGGTTCCTTTTTATTCATTTTATTCTGTTTGACACTTCTTTCCTATCTTTCTCTTCCTTTGATGAGGAAAATAAAAGTTGTGATTTCCAAAAATGAGTGGTGGTGCTGCCACCTGCATAAATTAAGCACTACTAGTGCACCTACAGCTCTGGACACACTTTCCTCACATTACAGACCACTCTCTTATTGGACTGCTCGTGTCACCTCAGACCTCCCAAATATTGTAACTTCAGTGAAGGTGATCTTTACAGCCCACCACCTCATAATAGTAGGGATCGATGGGGAAATCTCACACGCCCCCACAGATGTTGAGCCAACGCTGCCTTCGGCCCAATGAGTGTTCCTGAACAAGAAGCTCGAGCTTATGGTGCCCTTCAATTTCCAGGCCTTTGGCCGCAACAGCTGTTGAGCTGTTGCCTTCTCCCAAGGCACGCATTGCATTACCATTGGACTGCCCATGTTACCCACAAGCTGGACACCTATGTAGCCAAACTGACCAAAGTAGGCATGTCTTAGACAACACCACGGTTTCCCGATACCTTCTACAAGGACCACCCTTGAGGACTGACATCCACCCATTGACTGCATGTGGAGGCTCATACAAACACGGAGCGGAAGACACTGATGGATATGCTGCACTATGTGTATGACTCTGAGCACTGCTCAGAACAATATACATGACATAAAGCTATTCCCTTATAGGCCAAGCGGCATCTACACAAACACAGTTGTAGCCACACATGCATTCTCCAACCTGCAGCAGAATGGAGCTCTGTGGAGCCACGCAAGTCCACACAATTATCAATTTACAATGGCAATTGCAGAGTGTAAAGCACAATGGCATAAGGAGCAGATTAATTAGATAAGAATTCTAGATATGCTGGCGGCCTGTATTCTGAATACTGTTACGAGAAAAAATATGTACAGTGCTTTGGGTCCACTCCTGGAAGCACCCTCAAAACCTCAGTAGTAGCACAAAATGGCCGGCTTTCTTCTTAAAAACAGGTAAACAACAACGATGATCAAACCTACAAAACGAGGGTTCGCTAGCCTCCCTTCCTTTACCTCAAAAAGCAAGCCTTATGGTCCTTTGCCTCATCTGAGACCCGCTACCTTAATCTATTGGCTTTTTCTCATTTTATCAAGCTCCGGAAAGGACGTATCTTTGAGGAACTTCCCGTCCCTCCTCCACCAGGGTAACTGCATAATGGCCTAGCTTGAAATCTCTAGATGGTATTTATTTTTTTCTTGTGGGGAATATAATTTCATTGCCATGAACTTCCAACATGAAAACATCTTCTGTTCCAAGCATCTGTTCTTCAGCGGTCATGTGTCGCTTTGCGTCCCCGGTTGCGTAAGAGCGTCATAATTACAAGTCTGCCATCACATCAGTATCATCTCTGTTTCTCTAGCTACACCGCTTAACAGGACTTCATCCGTACCTCTCTCTAGGTAATGGACAGAATCAAAGAGAGGCAGTAACACGACACAAAGCTCGGATGTGGCAATCTGCACCCTCAAAGAGTGAGGATCATCCTACTGAATGCCGTGGGAGATCAAGGCTTCCAGACAGATTCCGAACACTGACAAGATCAGATATGGACCAGGCTGTGAACTACAGGAAGGGCTGGGTATCTGTTGCTATGGTTGCAAACCAAAGATGGATTAGTGTTTAACATGAACTACAGACTTACTGGAGTCAATCTCTTATTCATCTTTCTATTTAAAGTTATATCTTTCAGTGCCAACAGAGAGAATATCTCTCTCTAATGCGACACATCTGTGCTACTCCCCACACTGTGTGATCTGAGAGAGAACACCACAGCCTTTTGGGTTCAAATCACTACAAGAGTATCAATGACACCCAGGATCCACAGAGCTTTCCATAGGATAGTATCTGAAGGAAACCATGATTTTTTGTGAAAACTCCATGTGAATTGATAAGTTTGGTTACTGACTGTTTACTATGTAGTTGTGCAAATTAATGCATGGGTTATACAACAAATTATAAACACGAACCTTCAAACTCAATGGAGTGCTACAAGTGAGTGGGACCAAGCAGTGTTCTAGGCCGTGTACATATATTTTATATATTGATCCAGAAGTAACAGAAGTTCATCACAGCACACAGAACATGTCAGGTGTGAGTGGGAACAATGATAAAAGCCACCACGCGTCTAATTAACTCACAACAAAGCCTGCCGACTGCTTGTACTTTTGGGTGATCAATGCCAATGTCTTTATAAAAGAGGGATCTTCCTATTCTGGAAACTAAGTAAAGGTGCGAACGCTGAAGGATGACAGAGTTAAGATAAATGAATCCATACTTTATTTTGTAGATAATTATTTAACAGAATAAATCGGTTTTTGTTGGTTAAATAGGAAGCTGTACCGAGCGAGTGTATACGAATTTGAGCACTATGCCAAGATTTACTCATGTAGAGTTTCAGATCAAGGACTCCTCTCCTACAACATAAGACACATGCTTAGAACCATGTGTCTCCTGCAACAATTGTCCGATTGCTAGTTTGATCTAGAAGATTGTAGAGAAGAGTAGAGTTTAACAACTCGAATCGCAGTAGGTGGATGCATTGTCCAAGAGTTGGCTATGTCTGGATTCGGCTCTCCAAAAGAAAGGGGTTATTACTGGAATGAGATCTCCTGAAGGACTTTGAGGAGTGCAGGCTGCTGAATCAACTCTGCCTCCAGTGGATTTTTTCAGTAATAGCTTGCATTAATGAATTGAACTGGATCAGCGTATTACCAATGCAACACTCTGGTGAATTTCGCCAGGTCCCCTCGTGTCTCTCTCTGATTTTTGTATCTTGTCCCTTCTGAAAACTAACCACAGACTAAGCCCTTCAGACAGTGCAGCCAAAAGGGAAAATAGCACTAATCACCAATCACATCTCAGAATCATTGTAAAGCAACTATTAAATTACATGCTACCACCTATTGAAATGATTGTACTAAGAAGCCAAGAAAGGATTTTAGATTAAATGACTGCTTGTATCAAAGCTGATAGGCTGCATCTATTCAGTTCGATAGATGCTATTGGCCTTTGTGCTACACCTTCAAAATGGAAGTGTAGCACAAACGCGAGTAGCAGGTTCTCCATCTTTACCACTGGAATATGCATCCTCAAGAACGCTAGTTCTCCTTCAGCCATCTTGTAATTGATTAGATACATGCTGGGATGAGCCCTAGAATATTTTTAACAGAAATAAATTCCTTAGAGGCACCCTCTTTCTAAATGTGTGCACAGTTATGTACTATCTTATGTTATGTGTATTTATGAAAATAAATAAAGATACAGTCATTAAGTTACTTATTGATAATTTCCTGTTGTAAACAATAAATATTCCTCATCTTCAAATTAGGAAATAATTTTTTAAGTGGGCAAATACAATGAATACTTAACACCTTTTGTGACAATGTTTTTTATTCATTTAATGGATTTTTATCAAATACCACCAAATATGTTATCTTAGATATTTTCAGTTCCTGAGACCCCCCCATTTGAGACCTCCGCTTCAAAAAGCAAGAGCTATGAAAGCTACCCTTTCTGCTGCCGCCTGTTTCTGCCGCACTCCCAGATGGCTAATCCCAGCTAAGTGGTCACTGCTAACACCACCTCAGCCTTCCTACTTCCAGAGGGAAGCCTATGGTTCTAGAGGTCAAGCATGGTTAACAGCCAGTCTTAGATGTGTATTGTCCCTGAGCATACTTAGTAGGCAAACGTAATGCAAATCTATTTGCATTAATGTGCCATGATCAAAATGGGTTGCGTGTCACTTGACGCTTTATGATGCTGCCCTGTACTCAGCCTTCAAAAACGTGGACGAATAGAATAAACAAGTATTATCATGCAGCGCTCTTACAGCCTAAACAGATCTCACGAATGTGACTCTAAAAATTGCTACACTTAGCCAATGTTCATATTTTCAACATCACCCCATTTCTAAGTTAAATTATCAAGAACAGATATCTGTAAACATATTATTTCTGCTGCACCTTTATAGAAATTGTAGTATTAAACAATTTTCACTTTTGGTGGTAAATCAGATCCTGCTCCACATTTATCTCCTGCCAGAGGCTCCTTCAAAAGGCTCGCTAAACACACATCACATCAAAGCCAAATAATCCCTTATCATGACCAGAGACAATGCTGAGAGATATGGCTATTATTTAACTTGCTGTCAGGGACTGGATACTTGAAAGGTCTATTGGGTTCCCCTTTCGATTGCCTGATGAAAATCAACTCGCTCCATTAGCCATGGTGCCACGCTGGAAAGTGGTCAAGTCTTCCCTTACAAAAGTTTCAAACAGGAGGAAAAACACAGAAAAGGGAAAAACTCTTTGGTCTTATGAATCTTGATTGAAGGTGAGCATTAGAAATAGAGAGAATGACAAGCAGCAAACCCATTTGAAGGAACAGGAAGGAGAAAAGAGCCAGGTCAAATATTAGCAGAGGAATCCAAAAGAAGTTCCAGCTGCAAGGAGCAACAAGCATTGACAAATTTAACAGTTCTGGTCTTTTCAAGCATGAAATATTTAATTTTTATTTTGCTTTAAAAAACAATATCTAAGTAAAATTGCAAAATATAGAAATAAAGGAATGGCGTAGCATCCCTGGCGCACTGTTAGAAATGCGGGCCTCTAATTGGCAAAGGTTGGCACCTTTGTCCAAGTAGGGACCCTTGCTTCTAGTCAGGGTAAGGGAGTTATGCCCTTAGACAACCCCTGCTCACCCCTTAGTCGCTTGGCACAAGCAGACAGGCATATCTCAGAGGCAGGGTCGGAATCCACATAGTCACATATGCTGATGACACCCAACTAATCGTGGCACTGAATCAGTCGGAGCAGTCCCCCACGGACCTGCATTCCTGCCTTAAGGCAGTCGCTAGCTGGATGAGCTCATCTCATCTGAAGCTCAACGGCGAGAAAACGGAGCTTTTGCTTCTGGGCAACCAAGCAAATTTTAATCCAAACATCATGTGGCCGATCTGCATGGGCCCAGCTCCCTCTCCAAAAAAGGAGATAAAAAGCTTGGGTATCTGGCTCGACCATGATCTTACTTTTAGAGTCCAAGCAAGGAAAACGGCCGCCACGTGCTATGGCCTGCTCAGAACCACCCAGAAAATACTCCCTCTCCTACCTAGCCACTCAAGAAAGCTGCTGGTCCAGGCACTTATTCTCTCTAGGCTGGACTACGGCAATGCTCTGTATTTGGGTGCTCCTAAATCGGTTATCGCCAAACTGCAGGTGGTTCAAAACGCTGCAGCAAGACTCCTTACAGGCACAAATAACCGCTGCTCAGCAAAGCCTGCTCTTCGCGCTCTCCACTGGCTGCCGGTTCAGGAGAGAATACACTTCAAAGCCCTATGCATTGCACACAAGGGTCTGCAGGGCAGAGGCCCCCCTATAACTAAAAATCTGATCAAACCTTACAAGGCTACACGCTGTCTGCGCTCGGACGAGCTCTACCTGGCCGAGGTCCCTAGAATTAAGAAGGCCAGAACAGGCGGTCGCCGTTTCCCCTATATCACTTCTAGGCTTTGGAATGCTCTTCCTCTTCCTATCCGCAAGGAGGTTAATCACCTGACTTTCCGGAAACGCTTGAAAACTTGGCTATTCCCTTAATCTCTCTTCTTCTCTAGTCACCTCCGCAGCGCTGGGATGCCTCCGGGTAGCCATGCGCTATACAAAAGCCTTTTTCATTTCATTTTTTTTTTTTTTCATTTCAGGGTGTAAAGTATTTTTGCACACATACAGTAATACAGTGAAAACACTACAAATGGACACCCCACCAGTTTAGAAAAATAAGTAATCTTTATCTAAACCAAACAAGACCAAAACGACAAAAATCTAACATATAGTTATCAAGATATGACTTTTAAAAGGTAAAAACAGTTCTGTCCATAGCAAACTATAGGTACAACACTTTCAACACAAAGTACCTTGGATGTGTCAAAATCATAAACAAAAAAAGCAGCAGGGAAGGTAATGCATCAGTTCCTTACATGCAGGGAAGGTGATGCATTGGTTCCTTGCTCCTGGGCAGGTGATGCGTTGGTTCCTTACTGCCACGCAGGGGAGGCGATGCGTAGGTTCCTTATTGAAGAAGAGGTGATGCGTCGGTTTCTTACTGTGCGGGGAGGTGATGCGTTGGTTTCTTACTGCAGCCCCGGAGTTGTTGTAGACTTGGTGCACCGATGCGTGGGGATGCGGCGGTTCTCGATGCGGCGGCAACGGCGCTGCGTTGCTCTCTCCAGCCGCGGTTCCACAATGTGTCAGTTCTTGCAATCGCACAGCAAGACCTGTGTTGAAATCGGTGTGGTGATCTCAGATTTTGGAGATCGGTGCATGAGATTCGGCGTGCAGCGATTTCTCCAGCTGTGGGCAGGCGCTGCGTCGGTTTCTTCAGTGGCACGGTGTTGTTGCATTGGAAACAGGTGCGAATGCGTCACGCTTCTTTAGTTGCTTCTCTTTTCCCAGCAGCAGGAACAACCTATAGAGGCCCAACACAGGAACAGGCACCTCTTGGCAGGTCAGAACTCCCAGCAAGGAAGTTCAGGGGAGCTGGTGGTGAAGTCTTTGTGTCCCTGAGAATTAAGAACAGGAGGCAATCTCTATTTCAATTCTATTTGGATATCTTCTTCAAGCAGGATACACAGCAAAGTCTATGTCCTCTCCTTGGCAGAAACAGCCACTGCAGGCCAACCCCAGACAGCACAGAGCAAAGGGGCAGTACTTCTCCTTCAGCTTTCCCAGCTCTTCTCCTTGGCAGAGGTTCCTGTTGAGTCCAGAAGTGTTCTAAAGTTCTGGAGTCTGGGCCCCAATATTTATGCTCAATTTCTCTTTGTTTTTTTTTATTTCAGAGAAGCTCTGTGCGCTGTCAAAACCAGTTCTGTCCTCCCAGGTCTAGCTTCCCGGCAGGAGGTGGAGACAGCATTGTGTAATGCAGACCAGTCCCATTTAGGTGCAAGGAAATCTCTTCCCACTACTCAGTCTAAATGCAGCCCAGGTCTATTCAGCTAGCCCTGACTCATCCAGTGAATGGACGTCCCCAGCTCCTGTCACTCCAAAGCCAGACAGTCAATCCACAAACCAACAGAAGCACACAGAATCGCTAAGCAAGAAAATACCTGCTTTCTAAAAGTGGTATTTTCGAACACACAACATAAAAAATGACCTCTACTAAAAGATGCATTTTTATATTCTGAGTTCAGGCATACTAAACTCCATCTTTCTATCTTGTCCCAATGGGAAGTTATACGTACAAGATGTTATAAATAAACTCCCGTTCTATCCTATGGAACAGATAGCCTTTCAATAGTGAAAAACTAAATACACTGCATTTCACTATCAAGACATGTCTCACACATCAGTACATGTCCTACCTTTCACATACACTGCACCCTGCCCACAGGGGTACTTTGGGCCTACCTGAGGGGTGTCTTACATGTAAGAAAAGGGAAGGTTAGGGCCTGGAAAGTGGGTACACTTGCCAGGCCAACATGGCAGTAAAAACCGCGCATAGGCAATGCAGTGACAGGTTTGAGAACCCTTTGAAAGGCTGCTTGTGTAGGTGGCGCAATCAGTGCTGCAGGCCCACTAGCAGCATTTGATTTACAGGACTGGGCACACACAGTGCACTGTACTAGGGACTTAGTAGTAAATCAAATAAGACAATCATGAAAACACCAATCCATGTTCACAATATACAGGGAGAGCATATGCCCTTTATTACTGATCAGCAGTGGTAAAGTGCCTAGAGTCCTAAAACCAACAAAAAGAGGGTCAGAAACAGGAGGCCAAAAAGCAAAAGGTCTGGGGGTAAACTGAAAAAGCCAGGTCTAACACGCACTAGCCCTGCCATTTTCAGGTGGCTGTGTTCATGTGATCGGGCAAACATTTGTCATTCACAATGCAAGATAGCTAATGGATAAAGTTGACTCACTCATTGCTCCAAACTCTATGCTGTGGTGGGCAGAAGTATTATGTAAGCAATACTTAAACAGACCAATGGATGAAGAGGGCTCACCAAAAGGTACTGTCTTTATTATTTGAAAACATGAGATAGGCAAGACAGCTTGGAATCCTCTGCCAACATTCCATGAACTGACCACGATCTTGGAAAAGTCCTGTTCTAAAGCTTGATCGCACCTTCATTCTGGAAATCATGGTGTTCACTTTGAAAGTGAAGAAGTCTAAATTCTACATCTTTCTCCCAGTTCTGCAGTTTGCAGTTCTCCTGATGCCTTTCAAGCCAAAAACCCCAAACAGCTCATACCACACTACGCTGGGTCGTCACAAGCACAGAGACATTAGGGCCGTTCTGGCAGCATGGATGCTCCACCATGTGCTGTTTATGGCATCTCACAAAAGGCTGCCTAAAAGTGTGATTAATGCTTCTTCCTCTCTGTATTACATAGGGTCTTAGAAGAGGTGAACTTCATTCGCTGCACAGAGGTAACACATGTTTGGACAATGAGCCGTTTGTATCAAGAGTATTTTAGCTTTAGCAATTTTTTCTATTATCCTTTTCTTTGTCGTTTCCCATATTTTTACCAATTTCTTGGAGGTATTATGACTCTGTGCACCATGATACTGTATCACAGTGCATGTGCTCAGTTCCTAAAACTGTACTTTTGAATTGGCTACAGCCAAATTGTTTATTTATCTTTCCAGTTAAACCATGGTAAGCACAGTCATTGCACCAATGCTCCGTAAGTTAAATGTCAAATGTGGCCTGTAGGGCATATTTACACAGCGACCATATACTACCAAATAAAAGACTTCAGAGAGCATCAGTGTGCTCTGGCTGGGCTACAGTTGAAAAGCACTGCAGTAATACATGACATTGAAGTTACTAAAAACTATTTTTATAAATTACCTAAGCCAGCCCTAAAGTGTGCCTTGTAAGCCCAAGAACTGGGTTCCTAGTATATCAAAGTGGGTAATGCTGGATACAAAGGAACATTATGTTCCCACAGTGAATAGTTGCAAAAAGCTGTTTTTTATTGTGTAGTAAAAGCTACATTTTCCTTGAACAGACCTAGTTATGAATAAAAGCCTATTTTGTGTAACTTTGGTTGGGAAAATGCGAGAACTTTCCTTCCAAGTTATTTTCCACTTACTATTAAAAATTGAATTCAATGGTGAAGACATATTTTTGGTAAGGTTACTAGACAAATAACTTCATAAATGGGTACTTTGTGCTGCCCGAAATAGGTTTGCTTACTAAGTATGCTAAGAGACAATACACATCTAAGACTGGCTGTTAACGATGCTTGACCTCAAGAACAATAGGCTTGCCTCTGGATGTAGGAAGGCTGAGGTGGGACTTAGCAGGGATTAGCCATCTGGGAGTAGGGCAGAAACAGATGGCAACAGAAAGGGTAGCTTTCATTGCTCTTGCTGTTTGATGCTGAGGTCTCAAACAGGGGATCTCAGGAACTGAAAATATCTATGCCCAGAGCCACTCTGGTCTTTCTATATGCTCGCAGCAAGAGCAAAAATCAGCACCAGCACTGGTGAGAGGAGTAAAAATTATATCGAAAGGGGAGTGGCTAGAAAAATAGACATATATCCTGCAGATGGAGGCCATTTTGGATGAAGAGGACTCAAAGTCTCCTGACACCTGGGTGTATACCTGCTCTTCAAGGGTCGAGTGACTGTCCAGCTCTTGCTCCTACAAGGACACAAAAAGCAGAAGGGCTTCCTGACTTGGAGACAGCCCAGCTGACCACAATGGACTGGACTCTGAAGGAACCCGGACTGGAGAGAGACCTCATCCACAGAAGCCTGTCCTGAACACCTGAGGGCTTTTAGGAGTGACCAGGAGGAACGTTTCCAGCATTACAAGAATTTTGTGACCATGGGCCTGATTATGATCTTGGCAGATGGTATACTCATCACAAATGTGACAGATATCCTGTTCGTCGTGTTACAAGTTCCATAGGATATAATGATTAAGGGACCGATTATGATCTTGGCTGATGGGATACTCCGTCACAAATGTGACAGATAATCCTTCCCCTGTATTACATGTTCCATAGGAATTGTAATACAGGGGAAGGATTACCTGTCACATTTGTGACGGAGTATCCCATCAGCCAAGATCGTAATCAGGCCTTAATCATTTTTGCCACTTCCTGAGAAGACATACTGAGATGTCCACAAGTGGGGCACACCCTCAGCAGGCAAAACATTCAGGTTTGGCCTACTCTGAGCTTTTTGTTTGCAAGAAAAGGTTACAGTCGGACCTCGCGAGTAGGCTATTTGGCTTTGTGGAGCCCTCGTTGACTACAGCTTTCAGCTTTGCCACTGGAGGATTTTAAAAACTAAAAAGTTACTAAGGGCCTTATTTAGAGTTTGGCGGATGGGATACGCGGTCACAAATGTGGCGGGTATCCCATCCCCCAGATTATAAGTGCATTATAGCCCATGGCACTAGCAAAACTGCAAACGGGATATCCATCACATTGTGACGGAGTATCCTGTCTGCCAAACTTTAAATAAGTAGGCACAATGTAGTAAACGGACATAATGTAAAAAGCAAGTATAACATAACTAATGTTACGTTAAATGAATGTGTCTGTTTGTAACGCAAACGGTGCTCATGTAAAGCGCTTTGATACCTTCGGGTCTAGTTCATGCTATAGAAAACTCCCCCCCCCCAAAAAAAAAAACTTACGACCTAAGGCAGCAAGCAAATTTGATTTAATAGCTAGGCATGATGGAGCAAACAGGCATAATGTAACAAGCAAGTATGATGTAACAAGAAGTGCGATAAAACTAACGAAGATGAAATGACAAGCAAGCAAAATGTACGGTATGGCATGATGTTACAAGCAAGCAAGGCATAAAGAGCAAATATAAAGAGGCACATTGCAATATTAGTGAACATTACTAAGAATGAGTCATACGATGCTGTAGCTTAACAGTAGCCCAACAGTCGAAATGATGACAGTTTTCTCAATTTGGCAATAAAAGCAAGGTCCTGATTAAAAAGCAGCGACTCACTCTTGCTGGGTATATTTTCAAAACAGAAGCACCACGAAGCCCTTTGCAATGGGCTCTCATAAGCAGGGTTGCCTCTGAAAGTTCAGTGTGACACACCTACAGAATATAGAGTGCACAGGATGTCTCAAATCCCATGGCTCATGCCTGCTCCTTTGCTGAAGAGCATCCCTTCGCACAGCAGACTGACACCCCCTCGACTTGCAAGGGTCTCACCAACTTCCCCTGTAAGGCTGCACGCACTGGTGCTGTTCTAGCCTTATGAGAACTTCGCAGTGTACTTTAAGAGGTAAATAAGCAAAGAAAAAAACTAAATACTAAGCCAGTTCAACAGCAGAGTTCTGTTGACCAATTTCTTAAGCAACATCAAAACAGAACGCTGATGATATACAGTAATTTATTATTTTCCAGCCCAACAAAGAGGCTTGCACATAAGCTGCCATCACCGAAGCATTATACCAGATCATAACAGCAAACACGGCAGCAAACCCAGCGATGGATTAACCGGATACAGTAAATATTTGGAGGAATAATCAGCCTGTGATGCGCTTTAGCACATCACCGCTGGTGCAAACATGACTATTTGGCTAGGGATGCACAGGATGTTGATCTTCGTTTGACCTTCTCTGCCCTGCGTGTTTCTCATTGGATGCTGCAGCTGTTTTTGCTGGTGCCAGCTTCAGCACCACAATTCAACTGTTCCACTACTCTTTCTTGGGGCTGTCACAGTCATAGCAGTGCCCACCAAACGAGCTTCTTTACAATGAGGCAAAGGGTTGAGGCAGGAGGGCATCGAGGCCCGGGTGTGACAGATGGGGGCCCCAAAGGTAAGGTCTAAAGAGGATCACTTTCTGAATCCACCCTTCTAATGGCAAGTGGGCATCTAAGGTCACATGTGTTTGCTGAACCTGGTCACTGCGCCCACAAGTGAGAGCTAGACTTGCATCTACACCTATAGTGTGAATGGGATTTGGGACACCATTAAAGCGTTTATCGTATTTTCTACATTTCCCCAGCATGTTCAAGATGTGTCTCACCTTCAGTTTACCCGCACTCTATCACTACTCGAAGAGCTCGCGTGCCCAAGTCCCTCGAACACCTCCTTAATAGGACTTCTAAGTGTGCCTCCTTGAGACTTTCCACTGCCCCCACATGCGCCTGCACGAGACATACCACAGTATCCAAAATGTCTGCCTGAAAATGAGCAGAAGCCCCATAGTAGCCTACTTTAGTCTTAGCATACAGAACAATTGCCCCTATGTGAGGCTCGCCATTATCGTCGCAGACTGGCTGTTCTTTGCTACTTCTGTGTTTTGACACAGCATGTCCAACTCTGTCCACTGTTTCTTTCTGCCGGCTTTGTCCGCCACTGGGTGGGTGCTCAACACTTGCAGCTGGTTCGCACTTTTGTCAAGTTTTGCTACTTACTTTCAGATGGCCCACCCAGGAGGTCTGTGAACTACCCTCACATGAATCTGTAGCCATGTGACTTACTCCCACATGGTTCTCAAGGATCGGAACTTCCTCAACATGATCTTCTGACCTTGCCAATTACCCTTAGCGATGAACGACTTTGCATGCCAACGAAAGTTAGCCTTCAGTCCATCCTGCAAGTATTCGACAATACGTGAGAACACTGTAAGTGCTGCATGGTTTAAGGCATTTCATCAGCAGAGCATGATGTTCCACAGGTCATTCTATGAGAGTGGCCGTCAACTGGTGGCAGCTGAGATTCTAGTTGGCAGCACTGGTAAAGTAGACTACTGACTCTTGCTATGTAAAATCAGTTACTCCCCCCATAACTGTGTACCTTCATTCCCCCTACATGGAGTGGGTGTAATGCGTTATGGGTGCAGGCTTATGTGTGGTGTGCATGGAGACCATTTGCTGCATGTGTGGCGGCCCCTTCCATGAAATATTGTATGCAGCACAAGATGGAGCTTGCAACACAATGGACGCAGTTTACAACTTCACTGACCTTGGAACAGTGTCTAGGTCTGAACCTCAGAAACCCCTTTGCAGGTTTGCTCCTGTCTGGTTTCTGGATCCGAGTACATTCCGTTCTCATCACTGCTTCAACTCCATTCTACTTCAACTAATGACGGTTTGACTCGATGGGTAGACATCATCAATCAATCAATCAATCAATCAATATTCAGCCGATAGGGCATCCAGGCAGTTGTGATTGATTTTCGATGTTCCTTGAGAAACCTCAAGGAAGCCTTGTGTGAGGTAAACATCGTTTACCACGTATTCGATACAACACATGCCATTACAACGCGGTCATTACAACGACTGCGTTGTTACATCACATACCATTACGATGCAAGTTGTTACAACGACTTGCTGTAGGGGGCAGAAGGTGTTGGATTTAAAATCCAACACCTTCCCTACTGTTGCACAGACTGGAGTTGGAATGGTAAATTATACTATTCCAAAATCCAGCGCCCTCCCCTACAGCAAGTCGTTGTAATGACTTGCGTTGTAATGGTATGCGTTGTAAACGCATACGATGTAACATGGCCTATTCCTTGTGTGAAGCTCAATCTACACCTTGTGACCATCTACTCAGGCCTTTCAGGAAATCACAAAGACCTCCTTAAAGGGTCTGCCCTGTCTCCGTGGAGTCCATATTTACATGACCTAATGATGCCTGCACCCACTCCTTCCTTGCAGAGAAAACCTAGAAGATGCACCATTTGTGACTTTTTTTGGTCAGGTTTGTGGTGACTTTGGCTTTACGATGTGTACCCCACGCTGTGTTTAAATCGTAGCCATGGTGGTAGAAGACATATGCATGAACCTCGGTGCCATTTTACAGCTTGTGTAGGTGATCTTGAAACACTGAAAGGAAGTCTGCAGCGCAGATGCAGGACAATAAAGCATGAGTGGTCGCAGCTGCTTTGACACTCTAAATGATGATCATGGAGGTAACATCACCATTGTATAAAACGTTTTCGGTGGTTTCATCAACAAGATGAGTCTTAATTGCATCCTTTGCACTGTTCTGCATTGTGCAGAAAAGGTATGTACATTGTGCAAGGACAGATAACTACGTGGCACGTGCACTGTGCGTCTGATGTTCTGCACTATAGCCAGGGCCGCTGGAATAACACGTCGAGGTAGGTCACACCTGTGCTGCAGGTAGGCCTCAATTATGCTGCAAGAAAAAACAGCATTAGGGAGCACCTTTGGTTTCGGGGTTACCTCGCTATTTTGTCCTTTTAACACAGAATAAAAAGGGAAGCTAAATTCAAAGGTTACACATTCACCAGACTTAAAGGAAAATGTAATTCACCTCAAATAATTGTTTCATCCCGAGTGGAAGCACACGCCCCTTTTTATCAACAATGTCCCCTAGAAAACAAGCTCACGTTTGCACATAATTTTCATATCACTATTATGTTTATGGACCTGTTTTAAATGTTGGTTTTATTCAACGTCCCCTCTCGACGCACATATTTCCATTACACAGGAGCCTCCTGGAGCAATACTTTACATTCCCCATGTATAACATAAGTGTTTTACTAGAAGGCGCTGTCAAGAATCAAGAAGACACATAAAAAAGGAAGATATTTTTTCCTGATTTTTGATAGCCTTCCTAAAATAACTGTTGCTTTGAGAACAGTGTCGTAACATACATTTTTAATAGAAACGAAGCAAACATTTTTATGGCAGAAATACTAATATTTCTCCTATTTTCCATTCGTTTACATATGCCAGGATTGTTGTCAATATGCGTGCACAAGCCATCTCCCACTCCATCAAACCATGGCATTAACACTGTTTGGGCAAACGATTCAGCCCATTAGGGCCAGGTTAGTACCAGAGAACAGCAATCAACAACTGGGAAGTTACCATGAGTGGTGCCTTTCTTCCACATGAGTCAGATTCAGTTTTTAGGTCGAAAATAGTAATTAGACAGAATATATGGTAAATGCAAGGAATCCACATTCGTTTGTGTCACTGATCACATGCAATAATATAAACACAACTTGTGAATTATTAGCCCAGTTATTTTGACCTAAAATCAACGCTTAGAGAGCTGTATCTTACATGGATCCCAATACCCTTTTTCATAAACAAACCCCTTTAACAACAGCAAGTCATGTGTATGGAGCACTTTCTATTTGCTGGAAATGGGGTTAAATAAAACATTGCTCTTGAGGAAGCAAGTTAAGAGTTGCTCAATTAATATAAAATATGCTATTTAATCCCACCTTGATATTGAAGATAGAGCACTCAAATCTCATAAACCATCATCACTCACCTGATTTGCAGAACACCCTCCCCCCAACCATCATAGCACATACCTCGGCATAGCTATACACAGCTTGATGTCCCATTGCCCCCCTCAAGCCAATACTGCTTCTTGCTCTTTACTGATGTCCTTCCTGTCCTGTTTACCTGTTCATCTTGGTAGGGACATGTACTTCTGGTGAAGACTAACAATTGTGCCCGAGGTAACTATCCTGCCTCTCGCTTGCTCCTTAGTATAAGCCTCTGCTTCTCTCAGTCTCTGGCTGGAGTTCATGTCAACAACCAGGATCTGTCATTTTCAGGTCTCCGCCACTCCACTCTATGCCACTCTACTCTACACAACTCCACCCTACGCGACTCTACTCTACGCCACAACACTCTACTCTACAACACTCTACTCTATGCCACTCCACTCTACTCTACACCACTCCAATCCACACAATGCCACTCTTTGCCACTCCACTCTATGACACTTTACACTACTCTACTCTGCGTCACTCCACTCTAAACCACTCCACTCTACTCCACACCACGCCACTCTACTCCACACTACTCTACTCAATCCCTCTCAATGCCACTCTAATATACCCCACTCTTTGCCACTCCATTCTATGCCACACTACTCTACGCTACGCTATTCTGCTCTATGCCACTCTTCACCATGCCACTCTACTTCACTCTATGCCACTCTGCTCTAGGCACTCTACTCTATGCCACTCTACTTTACACCACTCTATTCCACTCAACTCTATACCAATCTACTGTATGCCACTACTCTACAACTAGCCTAATCTATGCAACTCTGTGCCACTCTACTCCACTCCAGTCTACACCACTCCACTCTACTTTACATCACTCTACACCACTCTGCTCTACGCCACTATATGCCCCTGTACACCACTCCACTCTACGCGTCTCCATTCTACTCTATGCCACTTCACCCAACGCTATTCTACTCTACACTGTTCCACTCTATGCCACTCTACTCTACCCCCCTCCACTCTATGCCACTTTGTGCCACTCTACCCCCCTCTCCTCTATGCCACACGCTGCTAACTTTTAGCCACGCTGAATAGCAGCCAAGCTGCTGTACATCATGAGTAAAAGGCCTGGCAAAGCCAATAGCCTCACATAGGCGACACCTATTGGCTTTGCCAATGCTTGTTTTAGATTGAAGACCATGGTAGGTTAGTGCTTTTATTTAAGTACGTTTTGCATGTTTGTAAGAAGTAAAGAACTGCTGAGAAGACATATTTCATTTTTCTAGGCTCAATACTAATGATTATTTTGTAAATCACTTGTTCTCAAATCTCGGTTCTCAAAACTGACAAGGCTGTGTATGAAGCACTAGGTCTAAACATTATTTTAACGACAATGGTCCCTTTGAGAATGGATGCAGGTCATGATAAGACATTACAGTAGATTATGCCCTTCTTTTAGAATCCTTGTCAAAGCCTTTTCAGCTCATTTCTAAACTTAAGGTCATTTTCTCATAACTGTACAGGGTCCAGTATGTTTAGCTGCCATATAGTATTATTGTAAATTAGGATTATAATTATCATCTACTCACATTAGCTCTTGGTTTATTAATCCATAGTTTGGAAAAATCCAGTCAGATTTTCAAGATATCCACAATGAATCTGGATTAGGCAAATTTGAATTTTCATAGAAATTTTCTGCATATTTCTTGGTCATTCCAAAAACCTGACAGAACTTTATTATTCAGTAGGTCTATGAGCCCAATCCTAAATAATATTGTTATCAATAGTATGATATACATCATTTTTTAAATAATTTTTTTTAACTGCAAGTGTGACTCCAAGCTTCATTTTTTTAGGTCTAGCTTGACAGTGCAGCCGTCTGAAGACCTGTGGTTGCTAATTCTTTAAAGTATATAGATGAACCTTTGGTGTCACCCAGAGGAATAATTTTGTTTCTCCTCATGCTATTGGCTGCTTTGTGCATCATCTGAGCCTTTGGAAGTGCATCGTTTGAAATGCAGAAAGGCACTGGTTTACTTCTGAAAAGTACACTGAATCATCTCACTGTTTGACACATGCAATCCTTTACGTCCTATATGCACTCAATACAGAAAGCAATACTTTTTTCCATCATCCCCCACCCCGGCATTGGCAAAGCCCATTGGTCTGGTTTGAACATGCAATAGAGCTTTTGTGCTTGCAACACATGTAAACAGTATTTGTGAATGCCTGTTTTTGTGTGTTTTGGCACTTTAAAGCCAGACCATTTGTATATTTGTCATGAGGGTTCGAGGGCACTCAAAGTTTCAGACAATTCTTACAAATTTGTCTTGAAGGTTGCTGTGAGCTCCGACTAGAAAGAGCGCTGCTGATTATTGACCCCTAAGAGACGGCCTAATGACAGCCTTAAGAAAACTCTGACAGTAGCCACCACAGATGCCAATTTAGCATTAGGGGAGATGTGGTCTAAGTCTTCATCAGCCCTATAGAGGAGTTCCAATATACCTATTTTACAAACTTGCGCTTATGATAATTGGCACTTCTTGGTTGGGTCAGTTCAAGCATACTCTTGTTGTCTTCCTCTCAAGGCTCTTGCATCATAAAGAGACAGAAATTGAGAACAAGCCCCCCCTCCAAAGGCGCGATTGTAAGCAGTACAATCTCTCCTGCGCTATTAGTGACTCACCAATTTATTCGAAAGGAAGCGGGGGTCCCTCTCCGAATGCTTCCACCACAAGGATCACTGAACATTACCTGTGACTTAATGGACACCTGGGCGCTTCCTTGCTCACAGGCTATTCTGATGCTAATATCTCTCCAGGTGTCCCCTTCCATAAGTAATTACTGCCGTGGCCTGCTCCAGCAGCCATTGCATCATGGCGCTAGCTGTGCTACTCCCACCACCGCAGAGCTTAGCTCCTGCCTCCCCATCATGTTTACCCAGGAATATTCCGATACTTTAGCTGCTGCCCGGGCTTCTCAGGAAGTCTCTAATCCTTTAATCTCCAGACAATTTTTTTGTCATAAAAGATTCACAGGCAAAACAAATGCAATATGAGATCAAAAAATGTAATCAGAATGCTTAAAATGCAATTACATTCATCGGGGTGTTCTGTTAGGCTGGGTATTAAATCGAGGCTTTATTCAATATCCTCCTATTATTATAAAGCAATATTTTTCCACTCTGCAAACCATCTGATCCCCAGGCTAATGCTCGGCTCCCCTCCGCTTCCGAGTGCTCTAAGAAAAGACACCTTAATACTCGGGCGACAGTCGCTACTGCTGCTGCTTTTGACGAACGGGGCTGCCCCCAGGAACGTCGTCGGGCCTTTGGGACACATTTACCCCAGGCCCAGGGGGATTTGTTAGTGCCAAGACTGTGTGTTGTTTAAAACGAGAGGGGTGGGGCTATAGTATAGGCACCGTTCTGTGTTTGTAGGGGTAAGTCAAGGCGGCCTGCCCGCAAAGGAGCAGAACCCACAGAGCAGCGGCGAGCGTTGCGGCAGACTCCACGTAGGGTGTTTTACTCCTGCAAATATATACATTAATGGGCTTATTTACAAGCCCCTTGCGCCACTTTTGCGTCATTTTTAAAATGGGAAAAGTGACGTACGGGTGGC
The DNA here is from genome assembly GCA_963921515.1 of Calotriton arnoldi. NCBI lineage: Eukaryota > Metazoa > Chordata > Amphibia > Caudata > Salamandridae > Calotriton > Calotriton arnoldi. The sequence continues at coordinate 1,305,663 of CAWUFW010000447.1, read as the reverse complement.
GCAAGGGGCTTGTAAATAAGCCCCTAAGAGTGGAGTGAGTGATGCTTGTGTCTGAACTGAGAGTTCGTGTTCCCTCCCAAACACACGCTGTTCCTACACACTCACCTAGGATCATTTCAGTATTAATGTAATCCAAGGGAGTGAGTGGGAGTGAGTCAAGCAGGTAAACAGCACAGCAGAATGACAACGTGTGTTAGGGACTTTAGGTCTGACAGACAGGGAAATTAAAGACCCAAGAGCAGCTAAGGGTGAAAAGAGATGTGGTCCAAGACATAGGGTCAAACGCCCTGTTGCTCTCACTTTTCATCAACCATCAATAATGTCATGCCCGATATCCCACGATTCACCTCCAAGAGGCATTCCGAAAAAGAAGAATTCCAACATTGTTGCTGGTAATTATGAGCTTTGATTCGGAGGCAGGTTGTTGGAGGATAACATGATCACTTGGGGGTGAAAATAATAAAATTGCGCATATTCACACAGCACCAGCTGATCACAGGGTAGGTTAAGCCACTCGGCAGTTGGCAGGTTGTGCACCCTCACAATGGTGCACCTTCTTAAAACACAATAACGTTGGTGCAGGGATGTACACGTGGTGCAAGGATTGACTCGAGCACGCAGTGGGGGGTTCTAAATGATGCACATTTAGATTAGCCGGTAGATTTAAACATCAACAGAAGTATTACACTTCTTCAGGTCAGGACGCGTGCGTCATTAACCAGTTTTGACCTGGTCACTGCTACATATTCACACTCCTTCCTCCTGGGGACCAAACTCTATGGATGTCAATTAAGGGTAGCCAGGGCTTGCAGTTTAGTGCCACTGGCCGCTGTTGTTGGGAAGGCAGCAGCCGAAACAGAATCTGACTTGGCACGAGAGCGCGGTTTACTTTTAACACTTTCCACTCCTTGCCCTTCCCCAATAAGTTCTCAGCATCACAACGAAGCAAGAAGGGTGAAAGAAGGACTGCTCCATATGAAGTCACTAGGTGGCAAAGCGTGTTTGACGTCACTTCCGTTATCCATTTGTCAAATCGCTATCCATCCATGAACCTGCGGCCGTAGCTCACGTCAACGTAATGACGGCTCCCGGGCGCTTCTGCTGGACCAGCGTCCGGTTGTCAAAGATGGTCACTTATGTCGTTGCAGCAGCAAAAACCACCCGAATACTAAGATCCCTCAAAGTGCTGAGAAGGTGCTGCAGAGATGTGTGCGTGGCATGCAGGAGTGAGATTCCGACCCCAGAACCTTTTATCTTTTCACAAATAGTATCTGCTACGTAAGCACCTAGCGGCAGGTCACTCTGTGGAGCTCTCCAGGCTAATGGTCCCGAGCTTCAACTTTCATCAGCGACCATCAGGAGAGGCAGCTGAATGTAAAGTTGTGCAAGGATGTTACCAAGCTCTGTTTCATGTGTAGGTTTCCCTCAATGCCAGCCGCTTAGCATGAATCAAGGCATCATCAGGCGCAGCGGCAAATTAAGACATGTCTCTGGTGAATGTTTTGTGCTGCATGTCTGATATTACCTACAGTGCAGCTGTTGTTTCTCGATTATTAATGTATTTATACTCTAAACCTTACTGTACTGTTATTAAGGGGAACCAAGACTTGTCCCAGAAGAGTACTTCTTTATTTCCATGCCTGAATGCATTGCAGCAGCTGACACCATCAAGACATCATCTTCCTCCGTTTCTCACTCTCCTCCTACCACCCTAGTGTTATGTGCATCATCACAGAATGCTACAGACACCAATCCCTGGTTCCATACTTGGAACCCTTCCCAACAAGCCCACTGTAATGTTGATTCCGAGTGGTGGGTTACACCACTCGGGTCCCAGAGGGGAGGGGTGTTTGTACCCAACCCCTGGGTATTGAAGTTATTTGGCGTGACCGACGTGGACACGCGGCGCGCAGAATGGTAGCCAATAAATAGCCCGGAAGAGCCGGGCGTGGCTAAGTTGGTTGCTGGCCACCAAAGCAACCGGTGTGTCGTGTCCCTCTTTGCCCAAACACTGGGCCCAGTGTAACCTCAATCCAGGACACTACATTGGCGACGAGCGGGCTGCTTGCCCATCGCGTGCCCCGCCGCACCTTGACTGCCTCCGCGGCTTCAAGCAACACTGTGTGCCCTCCGACGCACCACCTGCGATGCTCCTCTGCCGCCCGGCGTACCGCCTGTCTTCCGCCAGAGCCTCCACTATCCCGCGGGTAAGACCGGCCTCGCTCTCTGCCTCCCCTGGTGCCCGCTGCCGCCTCCACTGTGATCGGCAACACAGCGCGAGCCCCGAGAGCACGTGACTCCGCCCCCTGCATCCTGCGATCTCCGCGGGGGCGTCGCTATTCCTGCTCTGGCCACCCCAGGCCTGTGGACATACCGGCACGCTGCTCTTCGGGTGGAGGCCCCCCAGCGGTGACAGTGCCCCACTACAGGACACACGCTCACCTGTTTGGCTGCAACGGTGGGGTTCAGAGGGTGTTCTCACGCACCAGCCCCCTCACAGGTCCCACACCATCGACCGTCACACCAGGGTCAACGCCTCGCTTACACGGCTGCCCTGTGGCCCCGCTGGACACCCTGTGAGTGCGCCCGTGCCTCACGACAGTCGGCACCCGGACTCTGCCCCGCACCAGCGTAATTAGCCATGGCCTCATTCCCCTCTCTGGAGCCATTTGTCATCACCGGCCCCCCCCCGTCCCAGGCGGCGCGATGGAAGGCGTGGGTGGAGCGGCTGGAAACATACTTCGATGCCGCAGAGATCGCGGCCCCACGCCGACGCTCCATGTTGCTACACCTAGGTGGAGCTGAGATACATAAGATCTCGAAGACGGTGAGGGAAGGCGGCCCCCCGAGGAACTACGCAACAATGCGCGACGCCATTACAGCGCACTTCGAGCCGTACGCAAATCCGGATTACGAAAGATTCCTGCTGCGCCAGGTGAAGCAGCAGCCAGAGGAGTCTGTTGACGTTTTTTATGAGCGCCTAAAGGAACTAGCGAGCACCTGTACCCTCCCGGACGAAGCTGATGAGGTACGTGCCCAGTTCATACAAGGGTGCGCGTCGGTAAAACTTCGTGAACGGATACTTCAAGAACACAACATGTCCATGCGAGACATACTTACGCTTGGTCGGTCCAAGGAATTGTCTAGAGCACGGGCAGCCCATATGGATCCCAACACCACGACGCAAGTCAAGACGGAGCCCGTCAACGCGATTCGCACGGACCCACCGGGAGACAAACAGAGAGCGACAGGGACGATCAAGAGGCCCACCAAGAACGTGTCAGCAAATTGCCCATGCGGATGGTGTGGTGGTCAACACCCACGTGACGGAGGGTGTCCCGCCAACGGGAAGATCTGCAGCTCCTGTGGCAAAGTGAACCATTTTGCGGCGGTATGCCGATCGTCTCAGCGCAGGCGGCCTACAAGCGGGCGAAAGCAAGTGCGGGCCATTGAGCCGATCGAGGAAGACTCCCCCACCAGTGATATGGATGAGGACGATGCGGCCACAGTCCATGTAGTCATGATGCTTAACGCCCTGGCGCATACCCAGGCAGCTGCCCCAGTATGTAAAGTTCGGATACACGACCATCCAATAGCAGCACTTATTGACACAGGAGCCACGATCAACCTCATGGCCGCAGAAGTATATCGGAAACTCCCGGCTAAACCCACACTTCAGCGTACGAAAGTACAGGTCTACGCATTTGGGAATCGTGCCCCATTGACGATGTGTGGGGTGTTCCAGACGGACCTCAAACATAAAGACACTTGTCAGCGGGCAAAGGTATACTCTCCCAGGAAGGGTCGGGATTCCTTATCGGCTGCCGGACGGCCCAAGATTTGAATCTTATTCAGTTTGCGTTCAAAGTTCACGAAAATGATCTTGACCATTTGTTGCAAGAGTTCGCCTCCCTCTTCACCGGCATAGGGTGCCTCCAAGAACCAGCGATCCGACTTCATGTGGACAAGTCTGTGACTCCAGTGGCTCTGAGGCATCGAAGGATTGCTTTCCACCTCCGACCCAAGGTGGAAGCGGAACTCCGCGTACTGGAACACGCTGGAATCATCGAAAGAGTAGATGGCCCGACGCCGTGGGTGTCCCCCATTGTGGTGGCGCGGAAACCGAAGCAACCCGAAGCTGTGCGCATATGTGTGGATATGAGGGTCCCGAATCTAGCCATCAAGCGGGAGCGGCACCTAACCCCGACCATGGATGACATCATCGGAGAACTGGCCGGTTCGAGGTGGTTTTCTAAAATGGACCTCCGGTCAGGGTACCACCAGATCCCTCTACACCCGGAGTCTCGTCCAATCACAACATTCTCGACACATGTGGGCCTGTGGCGCTACACTCGACTAAACTTTGGCATCTCAAGTGCTGCCGAAGTTTTCCAAAACATCATAAAGACAGTGTGGGGTGCTCAACGTGAGCGATGATATTCTGGTGCACGCGCCCACGCTCGAAGAACACCTCACGCGGCTCCAGGCGGTGTTTGCCAGGCTAAAAGAGAAGGGGCTCACTCTTCATCGTGAAAAGTGTGATTTCCTCCGCAAAGACATCAGTTTCTTTGGGTATCGTTTTTCTGAGAACGGTGTGGGCCCCGACCCAGAGAAAGTCGACGACATCCAAGCAGCCGCTGCGCCATCCTCAGTGTCAGGTGTCCGTAGTTTCCTAGGAATGGTGACGTATTGCGGACGTTTCATTAAGAATCTCTCCGACCTGACAGGCCCGCTGCGAGAATTGACCAAAGCAGCAAGTCCATGGCAGTGGGGCCCCGAGCAAGAAGAAGCGTTCAAGCGCACGAAGGCTGCCTTCTCGGCGGACACCAATCTTGTGTATTTTGACCCTTGCAAGCCCTCCCAGTTGGTCGTGGATGCCAGCCCTACGGGCCTAGGTGCCGTCCTCGCACAGCGCCAAGACTGCGGAGAGTGGGCACCAGTAGCCTATGCCAGCCGAACACTCACCTCCACGGAACAGAGATACTCTCACATTGAGAAGGAAGCAATTGCGATCCTGTGGGGCTGCAGACATTTTCACATTTACCTCTATGGGCACCCGTTTGCCGTTGTGACGGATCACAAGCCTCTCCTTCCCCTATTCCAAGGATCATCATCCAGACCTCCTCCCTGTATAGAGAAATGGATCCTACAATTGCAAGAGTTCCAGTTCAAGGTGGAGTATCAACCAGGCACCAAGAACCCCGCAGATTTTCTGTCAAGGCACGCTCGGCCTGTGACCCTCCAGGAGACTGCGTAGGCGGCGGCCACGGAAGATTATGTGCTAATGATAGTGGAACGATCGAGACCCCTGCCAATCTCTCTCGAAGATGTCGTCAAAGCCACCGCTGAGGATGACTGTCTACAGCTAGCCATCCGAGCGGTTACCTCAGGAGATTGGAAAGAGCTGCAAACCCCGGCTCCGTATCGCACTGACATGGCCAGGTCCGTGTTGAAGATGTTGTATCGTGTCCGCCTGGAATTATCATTGACACCCGACGGCTGTCTACTGAGAGGCCCTCGCCTCGTTTTACCGGAGAGCCTGCACAAGACAGCAGCGGCACTAGCGCATGGTGCCCACCAGGGCATGGTCAAGTCGAAAAACCGGCTTCGGAGCAAAGTGTGGTTTCCCGAACTTGATCATCTGATTGAGGACATCGTGAAGAGCTGTCCAGTGTGCCTCGCCACGAGCCTCCCGGCTCCGCCAGCACCGGTGATCACAGAACGTGGCCCGACTGTCCCGTGGGAGCGGGTAAGTGCAGATTTTGCCAGCCTGCCGGGGGGGGGCGACACATGCTGGTGGTGGTAGATGATTTCTCCCGATATCCAGAAGTCGAGATTGTAGACACCACGTCGGCTGTAGAAGTGATATCCAAGCTTGAAAAAATGATGGCCACCCATGGCCTTTTTGGAGAAATCCGCACAGACAATGGACCCCCGTTTACCAGTAGTGAGCTGGCAGACTATTTTACATCCTACAGAGTCAAATTCAAATTCAAATTCAAGTTTATTGTTTGATTACTAAAAACCATAACAAAATATTAAAACCATGTGACTCATAAATACAAGGAGCCCCGATTAGTTCTAAAACAATGCAATAATCTTGCAATAAAAGCGGATTAAATTTTTTTAAAGAATTGTCCGAATATGCATTTGTTTTTTGCGGATCAGGCTCCTTAGAATGACATAACAGTCACGGAATGATTTTAAGATAATCTAGAAAGAAGAGACAAATAAATATAACAGCTAATTTTTTTAAAATGCTAAAAACAGTGTCCATGGAGACCTTGTAGGAGGAGCCGGTTGGCAGCTAGAGTTTTTATTACAGAGAAATTGCAAGGCCAACCGGCGGAGGAATTGCTGCCTTCTCTTTCTCCAACACTTTAGCAGCTCTGATGACAAATTTGGTGAACCAAATGTTCAACTTTGTGTTTTCTTGGTTCATAGCTGCTATGATAGCCTGACGACATGTGCGAACTCCAAGTTTGTTCCACTCTGCTCGCAATGAAGTCCTTCTATCGTTTAGCAGGGCTGGGCATGTGCAAGCTATGTGCTCCAAGCTTTCTGAATGGTAGCCGCATTCCCTGCATTCGATATCAAGACTAGGGCGCCGCCATTGTGGCAGATGCTTTAAAAGGGCCACTCGCCTAGCCTTAGGGCCATAAACTTAACCTTCCAATAGACGGAGTATGTACTTGATAAGTAGGATGACTCGACCCCTGGTTTGTAGTCGGAGACAACGGCCCAAGCATGTTTTCTTCTAGATAATTTTGCCCTGTCAGAGTGAAAAGACCAGAGCCGAACACTTCGCTTAATTACGGTCTTCAATGCCTGTTGTGGCGGATTTGTTCCCCAATATTCCGTTATTCCGAGTAGCTGTAGGGAGCAGGCCAGGTGGTGCTGATATTTTTGGCTGGATGCGCTGGTCGTTATTTCATTCCAGATTTTGGACTCAAGACTGCCATCCCGGAAGTTGCGCAGTCTATTGCAGAACTTGATGAAAGCCCCGGCCTCGACGCCGTTGTGATCAAGCAGGCCGAGTTCTAATCTGACTTGTGCCGGAGATGAGGACCTCGGCAGGCGCCATGCTCGCTTAAAGATCCTGGTAGTTGATTTATTTAATAAGATATTTGTTGAGCCCATCATGATCTCGTGTCCATATGATAAGGAATTGGTGATCTTGGCCTTCATCACCTTGAGCAGCGGAGTCAAGCTTGGCCCTAGTAAATGTTTTGAAAGTTTAGCTGACGCAACCTCAAGCTTTGGCCTTGACGGCGTCTTTTTGTTTAGCAAAGGAACCTCTGGCATCAAGGAAAATTCCCAAATATTTATAGTGTGGCACTGTGTCGATGCTTTTATTGTTGAAAAACCAGCTGCTTTTCCGCTGCTTCTGTTTGGTGAAATGAATTATTTTTGTTTTTGACAGGTTCAATTCGAGCGCATTATCAAGTGTATAGGGAAGGAGTTCGTCAAGAAGCCTCTGCAGGCCTACCTTTGTGTGGCTAAGTAGCACTAGGTCGTCGGCGTATAACAGATTACTGATGCGGGTTCCGTCCAATTGGGGTGGATGGGAGTTGATCTTGTCGAGTGTAGAGGATAGGTCCGAAATAAACAGGTTAAAAGAAGGGGCGCCAAGACGCAACCTTGTTTAACGCCACTTCCTGTTTGGATCTTTTTGAAACATAGGACCCGTCGCCCAACTTTATCCTTATCCAGGTCTGTGTGTGGAGTTGTATTATCGCTTTTAAGAGGGCGGGGATATACCCCAACGGTCTAATTTTTGCCAAAGGCGGCCGCGTGGCACCCGGTCAAAAACCGCCTTAAAGTCGACGAAGCAGCAGTATAGTTGCATACGACGGGCATCTGCCTTCTCCATCAAAACAGTTAATGTCAATAAGTTGCTGGTTGTGCCTGAGTTAGCTACGAAGCCGGTCTGGTTGAAAGGAAGACGCTGGGTTGATTCGGCCCAGGTTGACAATTCTTCTAATAAGATGCTGGTGTAGTATTTGGATTCAATATCAAGAAGGGCTATCATTCTGTAGTTTTTTGGATCATCTCTTTTGCCACTTTTGTAGATGGGATGAATGATGGCACCTTTCCAGGAATCCGGAATGTGATCATTGAGCCTGCAGTATAAAAACAATGGTGCAAGGAGGCCTGACCACAGCGTTTCATCTGACTTAAACAAGCCCTGAGGTAGACCGTTGGGGCCAGGGGCTCCGTCTGACCTGCCTTTTCTGATTATCCGGGCAATGATGTTTATTAAAACTCCGTGTGTCGTCAGGGTCTCTAGGGTTGAATCATTCCCTGGCTCCTTACTCTCGATTGTGGGTGAATCCAGAACCCCCTCACTTGTAGTAGTTGACTCAATGTTGGCTGTGCAGTGGTTTTCAGTAACTGGTGGCCCAGGTTTGCAAGTCAAATGGGGACCAGAGTGCTCTGGCCTGCTTAAATGATCTCTGAAGTGATTAAATAGAAACTCAGTCCAGTCGTCAGCGCTTATGTTTGCGCTGCTTTGTCCTCTGCCTCCTAATGGGCCGTTGTTCACAAGGGACCAGAATAACTTTGCATTAGACCTTTTGCTGGCGTGGACTAACTTCAACCAGAACTGGTCTGACGCTGATTGTTTGTCTCTATGCACAGATGCCTTAAAAGCTTTTTGAGCTTGCTTATATTGTTTAAATAAAAATCCGTTACCTGGGTTTTTTCTGGCCCGACATTGAGCAGCGTTTCTTATTAATTTTAAGGTTTTTGTAGCTGGTGAAATGCGAAGTCGTGGTGGATCTTGCCGGGGGTAAGATTTGGATGGAAATTCATTTAATAAACTGTTCACCAGCACTTCCCAGCTGTCGATGATTGGCACATCTTTTGCACTTTGTGAACGTAGAAGATGATCACATTTCTCCATGACAAAAGGGACGACACTGGACGACCATTTCATTCGCCTTAGGTTCTCTGAATAGCTGTAGGATGTCGTGTGAGCAAGTGCGTGATGGTGAGGCATGTTGAGAGATAATGTTATTATTTGAGGTCGATGGTCACTTCCCCCATTGCTGCTATATAATGGCACTCAATTAGGATAAGCATTTCGCTGTTTCCTAATGTAAAGTCCAGAAATGAGTGGGTTCGGCCGTTAGTTCTTGTCCAGGCCGGGGGGTGTCTGTGGATGAGCGACCGTTTATTACTATGTAGCCTATTCTGCTAAGTTGAAGGACTGCATATTCGCCCAATTTGGACGATCTGAGTCCTGACGGTAATGTTTGTGTGGCAAGATGTGAAGGGACCGCTGGAGGGATGATTCCCAGATCTTCAAACTGGTTATGAAAGAGATTGGTATTAAAGTCTCCAGAGATTAAACATGGTAAACTGCCATATGTGCTTAAGATATTGCATAAAATTTCGGTCAGGCAGTCCAGTTTGGATTTTTTCTCCATGGTACATGGTGAAATGTAAACATTTAGGAATAGTAACTTGCTCTCTGGTGCAAAATTTTCAACCACAATGCCAGTGACCCAGTCAACTTCAAATTTTAACTGTTTAATGTGTGCTGATAATCTAGTAGCCACATAGATAGACATCCCACCGCACAGTCTACCAAACTTGCTCTTTCTTATAGCTGGCGATGTAAATTCTAGATACCCTTCAATTGGGTTGCTTGTTGATAGCCAGGTTTCCTGGAAAAAAATAATGTCATGTTTTGTAAGGAATTCAAGTGTATCTGGAGATTGCAGTTTTGGCGAAAGGCCATTGATATTCCAGGAACAGATTGTGAGACCATGTTCCCGGTTATTTCAATTGATCCTGCTTAGGGCTGCTGGCAGCCATGACCAGTCTGCACTTCTGATTGTTTGCTGGACTTCACTGCGCTCGTCATTATCGACTAGACAGTGGCTTCTAGCTGACTTTAAAATAGAAAAGGGGATGTGGCTTGTACTTAAAACTGGGACACGGCTAGGTGCAAGTATTGAAGGATATCGGGGAACTCGGGCGTTGCTATAATTATTCCCCAGATTTTAAATTGGTCAGCTTTAGATTGAACCAGTTCCCTTATGGCTTTAGATGCTAATGTGATTAGGGTCGATTCTCCCGTTTGGGGGACAAAACTGGGCTTAAATTCGATGGCAAGGATATCTTTTGATTCCAGCTTGCACAGATCTGGATTTGATTTAAAGAGCCGGATTATGTTCCCGCGATTTAGTATGTCATGCGGTCCTTGAGAAACGTACTCTGGTGTTAAAATTAGCTTGGTTTCATTAATGTCTATGGCTTGGTCGTGGATTTCAGCAGATATGGACTTAGGTGGTTTAGCCTTAACTTCTAGTTTTCGTTGAGAGGTTGATGAACTATGCGGTGGGGTTACTTGGTCGTTGGCTTGGTTGGTTGATGCTGAGATAAAAACTGTTTTGCGCATACACTCCAAAGAAAATTGGCTAGATGGGATTGCCGGAACTTGGTGGTCCAGTCTTATGATGGAGTTCGCTGCACGGTGTGAGCCTGGACTGTTAGACGTCATTTGAGGTGGGGAAGGAGGTTCATTGATTGGTGGACGCTTTTGGGAGGGCGTGGTTGTGAGTGAACTAGTTACAGTTATTAGTTCTTCATTTGTTTGTAGTTGCCGTTTTCCTGTGTCTCCAATTTTATCCTGAGATGTTGGGTGTGGGGAGTATCTTGGGGCTTGTTGTGGCTCCGTATTTGTTGAGCGTTTAGCTTTTAATAGTCCTTTTTGGGGCATTGAGGACTGGACTGCTTGCGTCTGTGTAGTGGAGATATTGACCACTGGGCTCGAGGCCTGGGCCATCACTGGTTTATTATTTGTAAAATAGTTGCAAATTGGATTTTTGGGCTCTTCTGAGAGCTTTTTACGGGATTTCCGAAGTCTTTTTTTTCCCGTTTTGATAGTCGATGTGCTGATTGTTGGGGTGATTTGACGTTGGAAATTGTATTGGCGGGTGCATTAGAGACTGATATTGCTTTAAATGAGGGTGAAGGAGCAGGTGATAATTTGTCGGGCTTGTGCTCGGGATCCAGGTGTTTCGGGTGTTTACCGTGTTGGGGGGCCAGTGTTGTGGAAACGGGAAGCCTAGACTCTGGGATCCTCTGAATTTCTGTTAGTACTGATGACAGAAATTGGGGCAGTGAGGATAAAGAGTCGATGATAGGAGAGCAGCAACATACTGATTGAACTAGTTGCACTTGGGATTGAGCTTTAATTATCAGTGAATTGAGCGCCTCCATTTTTTGGTCAATTCCTACAGTGTAGACAGCAAGAGTGTTTAATAGGTCCACCTGTTGATCCATTTTGTCTGAGTGGTAGTTCAATGCAGACACTGTAGATTGAAGAGTTTGGAGGAGTTGTAACCAGAGCTCATTTATGTCTAGCGATGTAGGACTGACGGTCGATCTGTTCGATTCTTTGGTAAAGAAGGATAAGTCGAGGTGGGTATTAGGCATGGTGTTCTGGCACCAGCCTGTGTTGATCTTTTGACGACAGATATTGGCAGTTGATGGTGAGATTGTTGGGGATGACGTTATGGGATTACTTGGATGTTCGTTTACCTGAGTTGCAGCTTGCGGGGTAAGAACTTTAGTAGTTGCTGTTACTGTTGGGTGGGCCTTGAAGGCCTGGGCCTGGGACTTATTTGCTAGGGGGGAAAACTGGCTGGGAATCCAAACGGAGTGATGGTCTGGCAAGGTCAACTGGCATCCAATGAAAGGCAGAGGGGAGGCAGAAGCCAATGCATGAAGGTTGTTAACTTGTGAGTCGAGGGAGGACTGGTCAAGAGCCTGGACAAGGGCCCGGGGAGATAAAGTGACCTCTAACGCTTCTTTTGTTTGGAGATCGGCACTGGTTGGAAGGCCCGGGAACGATGAGCTAAGGCCTATCGCGCCGGCATACACATGGACCATGGGCTGAACCAGTTTTTGATGCTTTACTGGAACTGAGACTGAGGATGAGGCAGTTGGAGCTGGGGTCCGAGGTATGTCGAGTGAGCTTGATCTTGACTTAAAAGAGGATACAGAGCTTCTGAAATAGTCCCTCAGAGACATTGTTTTTGTTGAAGAAGCTGAAAAGATTGAGGGTCTCGAATGCGTGTCTTTACGGTTTTTATTCTCCTTAAGCATGATTACTCTGCCGCTTCTGCTTGTTGTTTGTTGGACGAGGAGAGACTGAGCGTGAAATGGAGACTGTGGGGGTTGTAGCTCGGTTGCAGTGTCCATCGTTGCGTCTGTGACAGTAACTGATTGAAACTGTAGGTCAGACAATTTTGCCAGGTTTTCAGGTGGCAATTGGTCCGCTACTGCATCTTCGGAAACCTTTTATTTAATGTCTTTTTTTGAAATATTAGATGGAGCTTTCCTGGTTTTCCCAGAACGCATCGCTGGGGGGCGTTGGGAGGATAGGGTAGAGTGGGGTAGAATACACCCCCGCTGACCAAGCCACTTGGGCTACTTAGAATGTTTATACGCCTGGAGTCGTGACCCAGTGACGCCTACAGAGTCAAACATCGAAGAGTAACGCCGAGGTGGCCACAGGCCAATGGAGAAGTAGAGCGGCTATTGCGAACCCTAAACAAGACTGTTCAGATTGCTCTAGTGGAAAATCGACCTGTAGAGCAAGCACTGTATCAGTTCCTAAGAGAGTACCGGTTAACCCCGCACTGCACTACAGGTGTTGCTCCAGGACGAATGTGTTTTAATCGAGCTGTCAGTGACACTATCCCTCACCACCCACAGTGGGCTGTCACTCCATGCCCGCCAAACCAGTCTGAGTCCCGGCGACTGCACAACAATGAAGACGCCTCTCGGCGACGGCCTGCCCACAAATGTTCGTTGAAAATAGGTGACCAGGTGTTGGTCCGCGACCGACATCCAGGTGGAAAATTCCGCCTGCCATTTGAATTGGAGGCTTGGACTGTGACCAAGATCTGTGGCACTCGAGTTACTGCCAGAAGAGGCAGAGAGTGGGTGACAAGAAATGTGTCTCACTTTAAGAAAACTCATGATCACCTCTTAGAACGGAATTCGGATGGAGACGTCGCTGGAAAGGATGCCCCACTCAGGAGGTTTGATTTGTCGGACGACGCAGACGACTTCCCGGAAACATCGTCAGAAAGGCTGAGCGGAACTCCGGTCTTAATCCAGCCCTCGGAAGAGATCCTGCCCCCTGAAGAGCCGGAGAAGAGAGAGAGTCCGCCGACTGCGACTAAAGAACAGGAGCTGGTCTCGCTGTCTACACCCACCAGGGACAGTCGGAGGCGGTATAATCTGAGGGTCCACCCGAGGCCTTCCCAGAAGTACCGAGACTTTGTAACCTGGTAGCGGAAAGAAGTGGCTGGGCCATGCTCAGTAGCCGAGGAGCTGCTGCGTGAAACCAAGTAAGACTGTTCCATGTGGTATCGTCATTTGATATAATAGACTGCAATACTTCCTGTTGTTTGGTTTTGTTTAAGTGTTTATTCTTGACTTAGTATAAGAGGAATGTAATGTTGATTCCGAGTGGTGGGTTACACCACTCGGGTCCCAGAGGGGAGGGGTGTTTGTACCCGACCCCTGGGTATTGAAGTTATTTGGCGTGACCGACATGGACACGCGGCGCGCAGAATGGTAGCCAATAAATAGCCCGGAAGAGCCGGGCGTGGCTAAGTTGGTTGCTGGCCACCAAAGCAACCGGTGTGTCGTGTCCCTCTTTGCCCAAACACTGGGCCCAGTGTAACCTCAATCCAGGACACTACACCCACCACTGATAAAAAGGCGATCATCAAAGAAGGGAATTGTTTTATCTTGGTACATGTGGTAGAAAGTTAAATATTTGTCACATAGTTATCCTTTCAGAAAGTTGATGCCCGCTCTACCAAGGTAGGCTGCGTTTGTTCCAATTACAGTCATTGTTGCTATTATCTACTGGTGATTCATACAGATCTAACATTCAACCTTTACCAAGAGGGCCCCAAATAATTAAGACAAATGTCACTTCTTGTGCCCATGTATCATATTTATTTCAGTGCTTAATTTGAGCCAATGTTTTCCGGTGCTCGGCATCGACACAATTGTCAATAACAGTCTGCCACATGGTGGCGCTGTCTATCTAATTTAGAGATCAGGACAACAACAGTTGCCTATTCATTCAATATACATTAAAAATAACTAATACCTGTAGTCAAAGCCATTGTTATAGCTTTGGGGGCCTGGAATAGTCTTAATTGTCACACTTGTAGGAGTGTGATGGTTAATAATTGTGTTTTTAGTGTCATGGGTAGCACTGGCAGAGGCAATGGGTGGCGCAAGCTGCAGTGACCTCCTGATGAAGGCCCTGCCACTTTTTCTTTTTTTATTTTACAAATTAAGCACGGATTTATTTCACAAATTTTACTCAATCAGTCCTGCTCTTTCCTTCTTACTCTTTCCAGCAGATCATTGGTTCCTACCTACCATTGTCATATTGCATTGTGCATTGCTTGAATTCATGTATGTACATCTGTTGTGTTCCCTTTTGCCTGCTTCCAGATTCCTCTGACTCAAAGCTTATCGAAATAAGCTGTGACGTACATCACAAAAAAAGCTAATATGAAGTGCTAATAATCACAGAGGCTGTGAATAAAAGGCTTTCACCCTTTGATCGTTATACTGTTTGCAAGTCATTACTCTAACATATATATTGTTTTCAGAATCAATTAATACATTCTTTTGGGTGCCTGTCTTCTACGTCACAACTATCTCCTATTATCAAAATTCGCGTTGTAATTTAAGATTTAGGGTCCAATGGTGAGGTTAGAATACTGCTTGGGTTGGGGTAGGGTAAGATAAAGGACGCGGCTGGGGTGGCGTTGAGGTTCAGGCTAGCATTATATAAGGGGAAGTGCTGGGCTTCATTTTGTAATAATGAGTTAGTGTTTGGGAATATCCCAGCACTGGGTATCCTTGATGAGTCCAAGCGAGGTTCTTAACTTGGGGTACCTTTTCCTGCTTCCACGATTACTCGCATATCTAGACAAGACAATGCAGAATTTATGTTCCATTTTTGCATGACACCCGGCAAATACCATGCAGAACAGAGTCTAAGAAATAGGACATTTTGTGTATTTTAGGGTGCCTTATGTAATGTCACGCAAAAGTTCCTGTTTATATTAAAATGTTTTTGTTCGTATTACTTTGTTCTGTATCTTAATCTTCCTCGAATTCAGGCCTCTTGAGAACACAGCTGGAGTCCCTCTTAGACTCTGATTACAGAAAGACAAAGTGTCCTCCAGACATTGCCTTACCAAGAATTAATCCACCTCCCGCAGTGCCATTGCAGAGTGTTGGTGAGACACACAAAGTCCAATAGCTATAGAATGACACTACACATGTTGTTCCCACACAGTTCTGGGAAGGAAATGAATATTACATTAATAGAACTCATGCAGAGTGGGAGATTAACTTGAAGCTGTAAATTCAGAAAGTTGGTCAAACAAGGGAGAGAAAATCCTCTACTATGTAAGTACAAGACCTCCTAGTTCTAAAATATAAAATTTGTATGTGTGCCCAAGTCTTCCTCTACTAAATACATATAATATGATTGAGAAGGCAGATGAAGTTAGATACTGGACTACATACATTGAAATAGTCTTTTCGTAAAGTGCCATAATCTCACAGCTGATGTGTTCATTTAAGCTACATGAGGTTCTGCAGTACAGGAGGGCATCAAAGAATGCATTCACTGCAAAAACCGGTGCAATAAAGCATTTTTATCGTATTATGGTAATGGTATAGCATTTACTATCACAATGTGCAGCACTCAATCGCTTGCCTGTGTCAGTATCATGCTGCACCGTGCAGGTCTGTGGGTGTGTGGTTTGAAGAAAGCGTTCAGCTTATGTGAGAAGTGTCCCCATGTTGTTCATGATAACCGCGGTTATCATGTTATGGGACGCCTTATGCAGTGTTGTGATGGATGAGGAAATGTGAGAGATACACGCACATTTTTATAGTATATGTTATGCTGGGAGCTCCGATTAGCTCTGCAGGTTCCTTTATCATGTTGGTATTTTATCTTTTATGTTCGTGATCTGATTTCCTATGCTTGCCGTGGCAGGAGCTCATGGACTCAGAGCTTATGACAGTGGCGGCTCCCCGCTATGGCGGAGGAGCAATGCCCCACTGCGTTGAAGGAAAGGAAAAATAAAATGATAATTACTTGATGTTATTATCATTTTATTTGTTCCTGCTTGCTGTGGCAGCATAGGGGTGGGGTGAGGCTGCTCTGCTCGCAGAGCAGGGGAGGAGTGGTGGGCACACGGAAGTGCGCATGACGCTTTGGCCGGCCGTCTTGGGCCAACCAAACAGTCATGCTCACGTACCATGTTCTCCACCCAGGCTGCATTACAGCCTGGGTGGAGAACATGCCCAGGCCCCCAGACCCTGTCTGAGCACCGAATTACGGCGTTCAGACCAATCACAATGCTGCATTGCAGTGTTGTGATTGGCTTAGGGGAGCCAATCACAATGCTGCATTGCAGCGTTGTGATTAGCTCAGGGGAACCTGGCTGCCTCCTGGTTGGCCGACGGAGGAGAGATGACGTGGGAGGCGAGCGGCGAGGAGGAAAGTGTATTTTTATTTTCATACACCCTCTTACCCCCTCGTCCCCCACCCCACCACCCCAGATCTGTGCTGGCCGCCACTCACTTATGAGTCCGTGAGAGTTAACAGGTGTTCATAAAGAGTGAGCAAGGATCGGAGATCTGCCTGGATAGACCATGTTACAGTCATCCTTTAAGTGACTGTCATTCTGATATATTAATTGAAAAGATTTGACAAAGTGGACTGTGATATCTTCATTCTTACTGTCATTGTAAGATGCCAGTGCTCAGAGTATGTGACGATTAAAAACCTGCATGGTGGACTATGTTAGAGTCCTCCAGTAACCAGCAATTTGTGGAGGATCGCTTTAGTCTCGGCAGACATATCTGAATATTAAGACGGTATTTAAACAGACTTTTGCAGCCTGTACCTGTGCCATCGAGTTGCCAGCAAGGTTCCACAGGTCCTTTCATACATTACATGCCATTCCCATTGACGATGAGGGACCAGGCAATGAACTGGTAACTGGTGAAGTATATCACAATTATGGGAAGACTGTCAAAAAGACATAATGGTTAGAGGTATTGGGTAGAGTAGGCATGGTTTACTATGCCTGTTAAGTATGTACGGATATGGTTAGAGTCCCATATTTCATTAGGAAGGTTGTGGGTCTTAAGGTGCTGAGAGGATGAGGGTAGGTCTAGAGAGGTGTAGTTATTATTCCATCCGTATGTGAAGGTTATTAGAAGGTTATGTTGGGCGGAGCTCCCCAGTGTGGGGCGAGTGCCTGTGTCTGTTGTCTTGTCGTGATGGGACTATTGCTTCGCTTTTGGCCATTCTTATACTTGTAAAGGTGTTATCTTATAATTTCTATTACAGGGTCAGCGGTTGATGTAATTATCTTGAGAACAGCTATGTTTACACCTCTTTTCTGAACTTTAAATGCTCTTGTATGTTTCAAATCTTGTCAGGCAAGGAGCTCCAGAGCTTTGTGACTTGTGCAGAAAAAGTGGAACCTCAGATGCATTTCTCATTTTAAGGTGGGCTGACGATCCATAATACTATTCTGGAGCACAGTGCCCAATTTTGTTTCCATTGTTTAAATCAAATTTGTCGGTATATTGGTCCATTTACTTGGATGGTTCAGTGGCTGATGCAAAGTGCCTCGAATACTGATTGTCTAGTTACAGATAGAAAGTAAAGTGTCTGCAGGCCTGGCATCCTGTGCTGTTTGGGGTGAAGGCAAAGGAGTCGTCTTTGCTGCAATGTTTCATATTCAGTAACTGTGCAGCCCTTTCATTGTACACATGTATGTAAATATGTGGCAACCATTTAGCACAACCTAGCCAAAAGGCAGTGGAGCGCTGTACCGACTCAATGGCAAGCATACAGTCAATGAGTGATAAGAGAGGGGGCTGGGTTCTGGTAGCAGATGTATAATGTTCTTGAAAGTGGTGTGACTTTAACTCCTAAATTGGAGCAGAGTTATGGTGTTCCTGCTGGATCCTGGGTATATATATGGAAAGGCGTGTTGCCTTGTTGTTTTCTTTTTAACACTGCTTAGTTTTGAGCCTTACGGTGTCCCAGCTGCAGGTGTGCCTAGAGTCATCAGAGAGTGCTGGCTTTTCTAAATGACACAGCTGGTTTTGAAGTTGGAGTGGGAGCAAATAGAGTTCCATCAGGATGAGGGTGATGAAGGATGGAGAGCTGGTAAATGTCTGTCCTTGCGTTTTTTGGCAATGTGTTCCTAGGGGGTGAGGTTGGAGTCCAGGGTGAATCCAAGCAACTTGGCATTCACTGAAAATTGAGGTTTGAAGCCATCAAGATTTAGATTCTTGTTTGTTGTTATTGGCAAGTACATGGAATCTTCTCTTGGTGAGGTTGAGCTTTAGGTAGGCATCAGGTTTGGATGAGGTGCAGGCTGTGTTTGAAATGTTGATTGTCTGGAATAGAGGACATTTTCAAGTAGAGTTGTGTTTCATCAGCATATTGGTGAATTTTAATTCTATTTTCTGTGAGTAGAGCCCCAAGGGGCTCTATGTTGCTCCGGAAGATGACCGGGGACATCAGGAAACCTTGGAGGACTCTGCAGGTAAGAGGGCTCTCTGAGGAACTGGAGGTGCCATGCCAATGAACCAGTGTGAGTTGGAAATGTAGGAGAAGCAGTCAAGAACATTGACATTGAATCACATTCAAGACTCCAGGGTGAGATGGTTGAACGTGTCGAAGGCAGCTGAAGTCTAGCAATAACTTGAGCCAGGTGTTATCTCCATCTGTGGCTCGGAGGGTGTCTATGATGTGAAAGGTAGCAGTCTCCATGGTACTGCATGTTCTGAAGCAAGATTGTTAGTCGTGCAGGAAATGGTTAACATAGATGAGGGCTTGTGTCCGGGTATTTCCTACCATTCTACTAAAATATGCTTTAGAAGTGAAAGCCACAAATAGGCTTCAGAAGTGAAGGCCACAAATATGCTTCAGAAGTGAAAGCCACAACAAGTATGTGCATTTGGCAAGGGATGAGTTAGATCAGAGTAGAGGATACCGTTCTTATATTTCAGTGTTAATATTTATATGATTGCCCATATAGAAACAATATATATATATATATATATATATATTTCCATTTTCGCCTCCGTGCACACCGCCCTCCAATACTCTGCGCGTCTCGAGGGCGAGCAGAAGAACAGGACCACCAAATCCTTCGTAATGAGGTAACTCGTTTTATTTTTCAAAGTTTCAAATAGCCTCCATTACTCACGGGGCCATAACAAGCAAAGTGCAAGAGTGCATACAAACAGAGAAATGACCTACGTGTTTCGGCTTGCGCCTTCTACTGGGTCATAGAGTGTTGTGCTGAGTGTCAATTTAAAGGGAAAACACTCCCTTTCACCACCACCAATTAAAAACAGGTATCACTTTTAAAGGGGACACAACCACTAATTAAGTTAGTAAATTCATCATATTCCTATACCAAACAGATTTCATGAAAGGTATATTAAGCAGCATGTAAAAATAAATGAAATTCATTTTGACCTCGTAAAGTACACTCAGTCAGGGACCTGTTGGTAATTAATCTAGTTTGGATTAAAGGCTTTTCTGTGTTTTCATCTGAAACATGGAGTATGCTACGGTTAGGACAAATTGTATGTGGAACGATATATATATATATACATATAATGTTATATATACCGCTGGAACAGAGGTGCTCCTTCGTTTACTTTTTAGAGTAAAGTTCTATGGGGATAAAGTATCCACCTCCATATCAAAAAGATTAATATATAAATGTATGCATCCTTTTGCAAATAAAGTACTCCTCTCAGCCTCCGAATTATATATGGCTGATTTTCCACTTGTAATATTATCACTCCACATGATGATTAATACTTTACCCTGGATATACTAGATATACATTAAACTCAAAATAGTCACTTCTTAATATATATGCAATAACAGTACATTTGCAATGTTTAATACACCCTAATGGTGTACTCCTACATTGATCACCTATTCCAATGCACAAAATAACAGGTTGGTTCAAGCTCATGATAAAATATGTGTGGTTGATTTCCACCACATGTTTAACATGTAACAAAGTGCACCGTGTATGTTTTGATCTCAAAATGCAGAAATACCTGCTAAATCTGTAATACTCCTTTTATTCTAGTTCACTATATAAAGAAGAAGTCTACTTCATAATACGAATTACTGCTCATGAAGTGACACATGCTAGCATTAAGCATTCTGAATAAAGTGCATGGTGCAATACTCCACAAAATGCCTCAAACCACCAAGAAGAAACACTAACTCTAGGTTCTATTTTCCGTTAAAGTGCATAGTGCATGACTCCCAAAAACTACCAAGAAGAACACTTACCCCTGGTTCTATTTTCATGCTAGAGCATTTTCTTTGAATCTATGTACATAAGTTGATCAATATAATTTCCCTCAAAACTGATTAAAGTGCAAAGTGCAACAGTACTCTGTTATATAAAAAGTGACATGTGCAATCTCAGTATATCTAAAAACAAGTATTTATCCGTAATTTACTTCAGAGATCAGATCGTAGCATTAGTATTGGTTAAAACACAAAAATATAAAAATCTCATACATCTATACGGAGGGGAGAGATATAAAAGCCACTGTTGTCATAGGTTCATGATCCGGTAAAAACAGCTTTCAAACACACTAGTCTTACAGGAAGGTGTATAGTTCTGCATCCGTATTCAGGCCCCAAGGAATTTCTGTGCCCAAATTCATAATCCGTCGTGATTCGGCACGCCTCAAGGCTACTTCTCTATCCCCTCCTCTGATCTTTATTGGGATATGTTCAATGCCGGAGTAAAACAGGGGGTTTGTATCAAAAATGCCATCCTGCTCTTTCCAAATGTGCGTGGCCATTACATACGTGAAATCTTTGTTGGTCACAGCCCGCAGATGCTGGAGGATGCGTAGCTTAAGTTTATTCACAGTACTCCCAACATAGCGTTGTCCGCATCCACACTCCAGCAGATACACCACATGCGTGGTCTCGTATGTGATCCTCTCTTTAATGGGCTTTTTAAAACCTTGGATAGTTGTTATTTCCACCATATTCCGCCCATAATTACAGGCTTTGCACTTATGGCATTTGACAAACCCTTTGTGAGATAACCAGGTACTTTTTTGGGCATTTTTGTTGGTAAAGTAACTCTGTGTTAACAGGTCGCCCAATGACGGTACCTTTCTGTAAGTTATGTTCGCATGTTGTGCAATGGCTGGTTTAAGATCTTGGTCCTTTTTTAAATATTCCAGTGTTTGTTTATTGCCTGTTTTACTTTGATGTTGGAACTGTTAAAATCTGTAATGAACCTTGTTATTTCAGCAGTGGATTCAGTTGGTATCTCAGTACTTTTGGGTAGTAGTAGATCCTCCCTCTTCATGTTTGTAGCCCTTAATCGTGCATTTTCCAAAACCATGACTGGATATCCTCTCTGCAAAAAACGGTTGAACATTAGATCTATTTGTCTCGTGTACTCCCCTTCCTCAGAGCAATTCCTGCGAGCCCGCAGGAACTCTCCATTCGGGATGCTCCATTTTAGGGCTTTTGGGTGTGCACTGTTTGCTGATAGAATGCTGTTGCAGGATGTGGTCTTTCGGAAGAGGGTGGTGCATATTCGTTCATTCTCAATGTAGATCCGTATGTCAAGATAATCTACAGAAATCCTGCTGTATGTATATGTAAACTGTAGATTGAGAGAATTATCATTGAGTGATGACAAAAAATCCTTCAAATCATCTTCTTCTCCCTCCCATATGAGGAAGAGATCGTCGATATAACGGACCCATAGCACCACCCTCTCCAAGTTGATGTTATTGCTCTCTGACCACAAACATTCTGCCTCCCAAAAGCCCATGGTCAGGTTCGCATAGGTTGGAGCGAATGATGTCCCCATGGCAGTCCCTTGATTCTGCCTGTAGAACTTGCCATCAAAAATAAAAACATTGTTGGTAAGACAAAATGACATCATTTGGAGAAGCATTTTCGTGTGACTCAATAAATTGAGGGACCTTGATCTTAAAAAATACTCACATGCTTTGAGGCCATCCTCATGAATTATTGAGGTGTACAACGAGACTACATCGACCGTAACCATGATATAACTTGGTTTCCACGGAGTGTTGTTAATCCGGTTCAGAAAATCCATAGAGTCACGGATGTACGATGGTAGATTTGCAACATAGGGGAAGATAAAGATGTCTATGAACCTTGAGGTGTTTTGAAGAAGGGACCCACACGAGCTGACAATTGGGCGGCCAGGAGGATTTTCAAGACTCTTATGCACCTTAGGCAGTACATAGAGTGTTGGCATGATTGGAAGGTCTATTTTCAGGTACTGTAACTCGCCATCATCTATGAGGCCATCTTCATGCCATTGATGTAACTTCGCATGAAAGGTCGACTTAATATCGTGGATCGGATTATTCTTCAGTCTCTCGTAGTTGGTCAAATCCCCCAACTGTCTTCTGATCTCTTGCTGATATTTATTCCGATCCATCACTACGATATTGCCGCCCTTGGCGGACTGTTTAATGACGATGTTCGTGTCCTGCCGTAGGTCTGTGAGTGCCCACCAATCTTCCTTTTTCATGTTAGAGTTCTTGTGGTTTCTGTGTTCTTTTTCTTTAATGTAGATGTCCCTCAGGTCTTCTGCCACCAGTTCCTGAAAGACATCCACCCTATTACCTGGAGGTAACTGTGGGCAAAATCTGGATTTACCCTTTACGTCCACTGCTCACGGACATATTAATGTCAATACCCATGGCTGTACATAGATCCAAAGAATTTGCCTCCTCAGGCATGGACACATGTGATGCATTATCATTCATTAAATCCTGCATTGCTCTCAGGGGTTCGATATCTTCTCCCGTGAGGTTCATTTGAGATGTTCTGTATGCAGTCCTGGGCACTGGATTGTGCCTGTTAGCAAAAAACTTTCTCAATTTAAATTTTCTGCAAAATTTATAAAGGTCCACCCGGGCTGATGCAAGATCCAAGCCTGAGTCTAGACAAAATGTCAGTCCCTTATTTAGTAGTCTTGTGTGTTTTTCATTAAGATTCTTGTTGGATAAGTTGATCACCAGATTATCTTCCTTTTGCATTCAGGGTTAATGCTCTTGGTTATTTCCCTTTCTTTCCTCTTCCTCTGCTTTTTCCTGCTGCGCCTTGTTCTTTTTGTTCCTCCGTTCCAGATGTTGGGGGGGGGGAAAGCCTTTTCCTCTTCCCCTCGTCGTCATGCGCAGCAGCCACATCTCCCCCGGAAAATCCATTTTCGGTCTAATCATCTGGGTTTCCTCGTCCCCCGAACTGACCTCAGAGCTTTCAAAACTTGAGATTCTGTGTTGTTCCTGTGCTTGGATCTGTTCCATAGTTTGTTTCTTGAAGTTTGAATCGTAACGACGTGCAAATGTATAAACTCTACCAGTGGCATAATCAACTCTGTCTCTATTGAATTTCTTCACCTTTTTCAACTGGATCTCCTTTTCATGTTTATCCAATCTATTTTCAAGTTCCTCTGAAGCCTTCTTGCCTTCAGTAGTTTCAAAGAATTTTTCCAGGGACTTTTCCAAAGCTGCAACTTTTTCCATTGCTGCTTTTAATCTCCTCTCTGCATGGATTATTAAAGTCTCTATTAATTTCATAGAGCATTCTGTGGTGTCACTATATATATCTCCAAAACACTCCTCTCGAAATCAAGAAGAAGCCTGCACTTGAAATGTGTGGGAAATCCTTATTTATTTGCAGTACTTACTTAGCAAATAACAGGTACGCCTTTCGGCTGTCCTTGCAGCCTTTGTCAATATATATATATATATATATCTACACACACACACACACATGTATATTCTATTCTAGAGTGGGAAAGATTCAGCCACTGCAAATGGTGTCCACAGGCAAACCAAAGGTCCATTCACAGGTCCACGCTTTCTTCTTCTTTGTATTGCTTCAAGCGGTCTGTGCGGCGCCACTCTCTCATTATTCGACTAACTTTCTTGAAAGCCAGCAAGTGCCTGGTGTGAAATGAGGAGGGATGGAAGCTGCTGGTGTGCACAAAAGAATAGAGGGGGCTACTCTATGACCCTCTGAGTATATGAAGAGCGACTGTAAACGCCCATCACAGGAGACTTAAGAGACAAAAGCAGGGACAAGATAGAAAGAATCTGAAACTGACTGTGCCTTCCCAAGAAAAGTAAATTAAACTGTACATGAAATAAGAGCATAAATATTTTTAAATGGGTTTATTTTATTTTATTCCTGACGGAAGGCCATTCCTAACTTGTATCACGCTAATTAACAAAGGTAAAATCATAATAATAACATATCTGTTTTATACAGCTCAAGATATCACATTTCTGCTGTTTCTAATGTAAGTCATTATTACCCAGTTTATAGCACTCAATTCTGCCACTTTGAAAGGATGGCAGGCTGAGTCTCTCTAAATAAAGCAATGAAGAAAAACAATATTGCATCCTGACATTCTATGGATCGTGCTTCTTAATTTAGATGCTCCTCATGGGTACATAAATGTGTACATGTGCCAGAACTCTGCAGGCCGTAGCCAGGAGTATGTGCTGTGGTTGGCATGGCTCCAAGTGATGACAAAATGAGGGAAAGATGCAGGCTACGGATATATGTGTGGGAAGGGTGGGGCTACAGTGACCTACAATTTGTTAAACAATGCTTCAAAATTGAGGGATTTAAAATACCAACATGATTTATATTTTGTATTTTAGATTATGGTACTATTCCTCCCTGAGGATAATTTGATAATGCGTGTGTGAGGCAAATGCATGTATGTACGTACATATATGGTATTCCTATAGTGTAAACCTAGCCAAACGTCAGGAGAGCGCTATACATGGTCAAATACAAGCATAAAGTCAACAGGTAAGAGGAGATGGTGCTCAGTTGTGAATTGTTATGATCCTTTTAAAGTGTTCTGAGCGAATACTAAATGGAATTTTGAAACATTTTTACAAAGTGAATTAGAGTTTTCCCCCCAAAATTGCTGGTAACATTAATGCGAATCTTAAATAGTTTTAAATATGGTTTATTGGGTGTTTACTCCAATGAGGGTCAGGGACAAAATGTGGCAAAATGTTACATTTTAAAGCCCAGTGAAACCAAAACATTGTGAACAAGTTGGAAGGATTGAAAGATGCTCCTAGGGTTTCTCTCTCATAAGGAATCTTTTGTAAAGTAGCGAAAAAGGGTATATGTTAAAAAACATTAGCCTTGTTTCACTGAAAAATGGGACAATACTTAAATATACTTTATAGTGGGGTTGCAGTTCTCTTCCAATGAATTTATGGGAGGAATAGTGTAAGTTTTACATTTTCAAACATCTTTGGTCTGTAATATTTGTAAAACAATTGGCAGCATTAAGTATCACTTCAGAACATGGCTTTGGAATCTTAAGTATTTTTAGAAAATTTGACAAAAGATAAATTGAGTTGAGCAAAAAGGACAAGCTTTCAACACAACTTTACTGAGAAGGTTGTATGTGTCTCATTCATTCATCCACCTTCCTACAACCCCATTCGCACTTCTCTCAAATTAAATAGGTAACAACTTGCATTTTTAGATTTTGCTTACCCAAATTCTGCTTTTCCTTTTTCATGGTTCTGTGAAACTACACATTGTTGTCGACTAACTTAATGATACCCATGTTATTGACTTCAGAAGCCTGAAATTCTGAGGTAGCCATGAAGAGATTCAATAATGCGGACTGCCAGTTAGACACAGATCAGCTCCAGGCTCGCCAACCCAATGACCTATCTTATTGGGTTACCATTAATAGTTTACTGTAAAACACCTATTTTATATTGGTCATAGAAAACTATGTGAAATTTTCTGAATGTTTACACAAACGTGTCTTGTTATTTTTGAAAAGTAAACCTAGGGTGGTGTTATATTCAGTGTTTCCAGAATGTCAACATCTGGTGATGGTGGTACTCACAAACTGTGCGTTGGGGCTCCCTGCCTTTTTAGGTCGAGCCTGGACAGCGCATGCGCTGCTCTGCGAGGCATGCTGTATTCAGGTGGGGACTTGAAGCTCCGCCCACTCTCCACCCATATTTTTCATTGGCGTGTTTCTTTGTCCACTGTGAACTGTGGATGTGCATTGGTCAAAAGACTTTGTAGTCCCTCCTTAGTACCGTTGTCTCATTTTGTAACCTCCCATAGCGACACCCCTTGCTACTTGTGTTGTTACTCGGTAGGCTTTAATTACAGCCTCCGAGCGCTATTTTCTCAAATAGCAAAGGACACGCTCTCTCCTAACGCTTTTTAAAACATTTTTATAGCACACATTTGCAATGCAATAGGTCTCGCATTTGCCAGAGTTTAAGCTATTGTCATTGTAAATGACAATGCCTTTTATTTATTTGTTTTAAAAACAACACATAAATAAAAGGCATTGTCATTTACAATGCCAATAGCTCAAAATCTTGTAAGTGCGAGACCTATTGCATTGCAAATGCTTGTTTTAAGGAGTCATCCTGTTTAATTATCAATGCAGGCGCACTTTCACTTGAAGGAGCCACCGACTCTTGCATTAACATGCACGCAAGGAAGAAGAATTCATAACGTGCAACGTTTCTCACAACTTGTTCAGAATCCTTATCCTCTCACATATGAGCACTCATCACTTCCTCAGTCAGCATAAAAGAAGAGATAAAAAGCGAAAAGCAGACCTAATGTCCAATAACACACAGGTCTAGCAGCATGAAAGAAAGGCACTCTTTCGTTAACCTTCTACACAGGAGCACAGTCAAACACAGACCCAATGACATGCTTAGGCCTCAAGGCATCTCTCAGCCCTGTCTCTGCCTCACCACACACCCACTCACATGTGACACTGTATGGAAAAGCAGTGCTGATCTTGAGGTGGAAGAGAACAGACCAAAGAAGAAATTCCTTTGGGCTGCAATTTGTACTGGTGGCCCTGAATTTTCAGCAGTGACAGAAGGAAAGCCAATCAGAAAATTGTCCCTGGCTCTAAGGTTCTGACATTAGCAGGGCCACGGATCAGGATGAAACTGGGATGGTTGTCTCTGAACCAGGTGGCACCAGATCTTCAAGCTTTGGCTGAACAGTTCAGTTTTAATAGTAACACTAGTTTTCTGGACAGCTGTAATCTTTTGCTTGCGATGCCAGTGGCAACCACCTGTTTAGCTGCCAGAAGGAGAGGGGGGTTCACAATGCCACTGATATAATATGTTAAGACCTTACTTTACCACTAGCAGAGGCCACACACCCATGAAATCCTATATACTGCTGCCATTACCAGGCGCCTAGAAATATGAGAAAAGAAGATCACAGAAGCTGAGGACTGTCATGACAAAACTGAGAATCTCTGCACCTGAACACCTTAGTAGTGAATGTCAAACTCTGTTTGCAGGTAATGCATATATCAAATTCTACTTTTTGAGTAGTGGCTCTTTATTCAACCAGCTCACCAAATCTCATATGCCCGGTGTACGTAAGCCTGCTGCTGAAGAGTATAGAATAAGAGACACTCCTGGATTCCCTATGGTCCATGATCTTTAGTCAAGGCCAACGTTCAGGAGGGTTCAGTTGAGAGGGATATTTTATCAGCCTTTACATTTCCATTGTAAAATATAATTGTGGAATAACACCTTGTAGCGTTTTCAGGGCACTAAAGGGAGCCTAAGGTGACATCGTGGTGCTTTAAAAACCCTTCAATAAATAAACACACATAAATAAAAAAGTAAATAAACCATCCCTGAAAATACAATTTGATTGGGACCAGAGAGCCAACATGACAGACATTATCCATCTGAAGATTTACTCCGACACCTTTACTACCACTAACATCCTGAACGAATAAACCATGGTTGTCTCTCCTCTAAAGGAATGGTGTTTGTGAGATAATGCGCGCTGTGCGTTTTGTTGCTTTCCAGTTTATGAGCACTGATGCAGCCAGAATACAGACAGCTTGGATTCCATGGGGGGAATGTCGAAAAACATCATTATGGTATGAATCAGACAGAAGGCGTTATAATCACATGGCTTACTACGATCTTGGTGTTTATTAGGTTTGTCCAACAGAATGTGGATGACTGAAAGTCGACCAGGGCCGGGCTGGGGTAGCAAACCAGCCGTGGCAATTATGTGTCGGACCAACTGGGGTGGGGGGAGGTGGGCGGGGGGGGGCTTTTGTTACAGAGGGGCCATATTGCACTGCTGCAAAACCGGCCCCCAGTAACAAAAATGGCCCCCACCGGTCCGGCCCTGGGTCAGGACCTCAAAAACAATAGTTGCCAAATAGCAGTGAATTTCAGTTCGAACTGCGACTTTATGGGACATAAAAGTGAGCATGTGAGATAGTCAAGCTGGCGGGAAGAAACTGATATACTGATGAAAAGACGGCATTGCACACGCTGTTGTATTATATCATCCACTGCCTACCTCTTATATACCTCATCATATGTGTTTGCAACATCAGTGACCATTCTTTGTGCAACTACCACAGCACAGTAGCAGGAAGTGACTGCCCAAACCAGCCAACAATGGTGGCTTGCTGAGGAAGTGCTGCGGGGCGGTGGGCGGGGAGGGCAGGGTGGGGGTAGTAACTCGAGGCATGGCGGCACGGAGTTAGTAAATAAATAAATAAAGAATTTACATTGCGCGCGCTGCACGCCGAGTTGGCGTTACAGCGCGTACAATGTACATTATTTTATTTATTTATTTTTTACTTAACTCCGTACCGCCGTATGCCGGAATTTACTACCCCCCACCCTGCACCGCCCCGCCCCACCGCCCCACAGCACTCCCTCGGTGAGCCGCCACTGCCAGCCAATCAACAAGTCTCTTTGACATGGGCACACACTCTGGTCACTGTGATGCGCACACCGGTCCTGCCCGTGCCATGTGACATCACTGCTCACTACATGATCGCCTTTTGTCACAACTCTGCCCTCTCCATACTTATCTTTTGCATTAAGAGCGGAGTCTTGCAATTCATGATCACTTAGACTTACCTCTTGTGGCATTACATCGTGCTCTTGTTTGATCTTAGTGTTTTTATAAATGTCATTATTTTTATTGGGTAAATGTTACACATGTAAAGGCTTAAAGGAGGATGATCTGTCAGGAAGAGACTTCTAGAAATGTCAACCCCATAAAGAAGAATAAGAAGAACTTCTCATCAAATATAACTTCAGGAACAAATATTTGTACCACAATGTTAAAGTTTAAATATTGCACTGCCAAAATATTGTATCCAGAACATCGACCACACAAACATAGTGAAGGCAGTTGTATACAAATGGGTATAGATTTGCCATTTTTAACTCCACATTTACATACCTTGATGACAAATATATACACTTATCTATATATGCTTACCTCATGATACTATGGTAGTTAATATTCTGTACCTTAAAGATGTGTGCATCTTCAAGATATATCGACGAATAGAAAATGTATACTTATCTATATATACTTACCTTCAAAATACCCTGGTAATCAATTTTATGTGTACAATATTTTGGCAGAAAGATAGATTGTTACCAGTGGCGGCTCGTAGAGGAGTGCGGTGGGCGGGGAGGGTCAGGGTGGGGTAGGGACTCCGACATACGGCGGAACGGAGTAAAGTAATTAAATAAATAAAACAATTTACCTTGCGCGCGCTGCATCGCCGAGTTGGCGATGCAGCGTGCGCAAGATAAATTGATTTATTTAATTACTTTACTCCGTTCGGCTGTATGTCGGAGTCCACTACCCCCTCACCCTGACCCTCCCCCGCCCCACCGCCCACAGCACTCCCTCTGCGAGCCGCCACTGATTGTTACTCAATATTGCGACATGGATCCTAAAAATCTCCAGCATGGCCATTCTGCTGGTGCCAGTTCCGTGCTTCTCTGTTGCACCATTACTACTCACTCTTCAATCATTTCATTTCAGTATTCACTGCATCCTCAGTCCTTGCAGCATTCCCTGCTCATGCCCTGGTGACACAAATGCCCACTTCCTCATACTTCCATTGTTACATCAGGGCTTATTCTTTGCTAGACTCGTGTGACATCAACACCCATTGCCTGCTCTTCCCTTGTGGCATCCTTGTGGATGTGCCACTAATGACTGCATGGCTACATATTCAATTAGGCTGTCTATTTATGAATATAAGTTATTACATCACAAGTCATTACATGAGGAGTTCCAAATTAATTTTAAATGATATACTCTAATTATTATTAATGCATTTTTCATTTTATAAGTTTACTGTAATTTTATTGTTAATTTTTTTTAAATACCCACCCATAAGCACTAAAATCCCATTACAAACCCTACGCACTACCCATCCTTGACCCCTAAAAACTCCTTAGTATCCCTGTGCACTCCCCATCCCTTAGCCCTAAAAACTCCTTCATAACCCTGTAGGAGGTTAAGTCCCAAAATTGAGAAACCCCAACATTTTTACCACAATCGGTCGTCCCACAATTACTGGATTGGCGACTATGTTAACATCAATTTCATGAGGCAATGTGTCCCCAGGCACAACCCAGAACATCAAAATCAATCAATATACAATTTAACAAAATAATTGACTTTAGAATAAAAGTTAAATGGTTTTATTACAAAATTAAAAAATAAGCACTACAGAATGATTGCAACGAAGGCTCCTACACGCAGAGTTAAAAAAAAGTATGTAAACATCAGAAAATATTCTAAGTCTCAAAGCGCAGGAAAATCAGAAAAGAATCAGACAGCATCCCTAGTAGAACAGGCAAGTGTTCTGGCTCACTCCCAAAATCGAGGACTTTTATACACATCACTGCATAGAAAATAAGAATCTCTGCTAAATCATCCAGGTGTGAGTGAATGTATCATTTGTTCAGCAAATCAGAGCACAAGAAAAATAAAAGTCATATAACCTGAACACCTAAGCACTAACCCAATACAAAATAATTATTCAGCACCCTATTTACTAATATCATCCAGAGATGCCAAACAGAATAAGTTATGTTTACAGTGTCTCCCCATGTGAATGAATAAACCCCAGTGAAGAAATGAAAGACATGGTTACATCCGAGCTAGAGAAAATTCACCATGAACAGAACAAGAACAACAGTAAACATATCCTAATACAATGCAGCTTGACTGTGTACTGTGGAGCTTGTGGGGAGAGGATGGGTGCGGGGCGAGAGGCACAGAGTGATTAACAGAGATGGCTTCCATCTTAATCAAAATGGTGTTTTACGCAGAAATGAGGCCTAACTAAAATATATTAGAAAATATTCTTCTACACATCCTAGAAAACATGTTTTAAAAACAATGATATTAAATCAGTCTGTACATGTGAAATCACATGTATAAATGCATAATGCACATTGTTAATGATGCACAAAAATAGGAATTCCTTAAATTCTCTTGCATCCCTAAGAACTATCCATCACTTATTACCCCTATGCACAACCCATCTCTAAGCCTTAAAAACTACTTACTATGCCTAAGCACTGCTCATCATTGAACCTTAAAAATTGCTTACTACCCTTATGCAACATCTACCCCATAACTATAAAAACATATTATCCATATAAATTATTTAAAATATAGCCCTATATTTATTTAATTAAAATTACATATTTATACATTACTATACATTTATTTACATTTAATTGCCTCTACTAGTAATTATTTAAATGTAATATCAATTACTATTAATATTTTAGAGGTGTGTGTATAAATCACTTAAGACCATTAAAAACTGATTTCCCTGTGAAATAAAGTACTGAGTTGTACAGTACTAAAATTCTACCCTTGATGTAAGGACTCCTGGTGTACTTATATGCAATATCATGAATAGCGATGTAAAAGCTGCTGTTTAAAGTTAATGTACCAGGTAAACTATAGAAACCACATAGGGTTTCATAAGGATCAGATTCCATGGAGATTTGTCTGCCTGTCCTCCTAATAACTTCACCTAAACTAAATACTAAACAGGCTAAGAGCAAAATAGGAATACACAGTTAATAAACATGATAAAGGTCAAACCAATGGTATTGCACATTTATATGGAGCTTACTACCCTTGCCTACATACAGAGCTTGCCTACAATAGTAGCCCTCAAACCATTTAGCGTGTGTGATTGGAGGGATTTTGTATTTGTTTTGATCTTATGTTGGAAGTGTTCCATGTCATGCATGATGACCACCGAGATGTAGTTACTGTGTTACTGGACTCAGTGTGAAGCAGTGTGAAGGATGATGAAGTGTAAGAGACAGATGCACAGTTTTGTGGTTTTCAGCATGCTGGTAGCTTTAAATGGCTCCACAGATCCCTTAGGGGGATTTCATATAAGACAGTGATACAGTGTGCTTATCTGGTAACTGCAGTGGGTTGTCCAATGTGAGATTTTGTGTACAGTTGTCATGAGCTGGCATGGTTGGAGGGAGAAAAACAGAGAAGTGGAGAGATCTGTTGGGTTAAACATTTTGTGTGGATATTTGCGACCTGCAGTGAATGGACTATATTAAGTCCTCCAAAATTGTCCAGCAATATGTGCTCTTCAATTATTCCATGTCTATTTGCTGGGTGATGTTTTGCTCTACATTGCTGCTGATGGACAACCCTTATAGCAGATATGTCTCATGTGAATTTAATAGGTATAAGTTACAATTTGTTGCCGACCACTGTGTATTATGGTTTTAATATTACTGTGGGCCATAACTCATAAAAACAGAAGTGCATAACTATATCAGCCCTTTTTCTGCTTACCTGCATAATGAAAGCAGTTTGCTGGTTGAATTGTTTGCAATTCGTGGGTTGTAAGCTGAGGATTGTACTCGAGGGTGCAACTGTTATCTGAACTTTGTTGCCGGGATGCTGGTGGTGCAGTTATCTAGGAAATAGCAACTGCTGAAAAGTCCCAACACTATACTATTCAAAGTAGCCCCTTTTGAATCATCAATATTGTTTTATTTGAGTATATGATACATGCTCAGAAGTGCTCTTGCTATTCCATTAAAAGTGTGAGATGTGGTGGTACTGTTACCTTGAATATAACTGAAGCCATGATGAGAATTAAGGGTTCTGAACCATTTAAAGTGCAAAGCCTACTGAGAGGTCTAGGTACTGTGACAGTACTGCATCCCACTGAGAAGTATCAGAACTGCTCTTTAAAGGTTTGGCAGTCCTACTAAGGAGTGCAGACGCTTCAACATGTTCAGTTTTACAGCCCTGATGGGAAATGTGGCACACTCCCTTTAAACAAAAATCGGTAGTAGCGGTACTCGGACTACAATAGTAATTGCCCATTTTATTCACTGCATTCATGAATGTACCCCCCAGAGGTCCAGCTTGACAACAAATAACTGATAAAGGCCATTTGTGTGGAAGCAGACCTTCTGCCAAAATTGTAGTTGAAGTGGTTTTGAAGTGAACCGTTTTATAACGACAACTGAACTGGGCAGTCGCATGGGGTTTGTTCAAAATGCACCCAGGTAAACCAGGGTGCATTCCTGCAATTGCAACTGAGTGGCAGCCCCTATTAAATATAAGTAAGTTCCCTCTACATTTCTACCCAGGTAATAAACTTACTCCTGCTTTTAACACATCAAATTTGCATTAGTTTCTAGGGTGGTAAACAATCTCAAGGGGTATTTGAATATTTACAAATATTCTAATTTTTGGGTTTTCACTTACTTTAAAGTTTCCACACCCAGAATCCGGCCCCTAATTCTAACCTTTCAAATTTGCCATTGTTTCTTCTGCAGGGCCGAGCTGTACTCCATATAACAAGAAACAATGGTTTCACTCCATGACACAAATCATAGATCATAGAGGATACATTTCTAAACATGCTGGTACATACAATAGTAATTAAATTCAATCAATTCAGCTTATAAAAAGTCAACACAAACCAAAATATTGCATTAAAGCAGTGTACTGTGAATAGGAGTGGGCGGAATATTCCTTTCTGCCCACATAATCTTTTCTCACACGTGACTCCAGAATGGTAAGTTGGCAAGAGCGAGCAAGATTTGGTGTCCCCCAACCATGATTTTTGGTCGCTAGTAGGACATCCGGCAAGATTTTCCTAACGCGGGCAGTCACAGGTGGGTGCTACTGTTTGTGGCCTGCAGGCTGCCGTTCAAGTAGAAAAGCTACCATAGCTGCTGCAAAATCAACTTGAGTAGCTGTGCCCTCTGGCATTCCACGTACTGATTTTTTCAGTGCAACGTGCTGCCGGTGCTAAATTACAGCGTGAGCAGCGCGACGTGCCTATTTCCGTCAGTTGGTAGAACTCCGCAGAATCTCATGGAGTTTTTATTGAACTCTGCATAATTCTGCGGAGTCAACTGCGAACAAAACAGATTTTTTAAACATGGCAAACATTGACCAAAATTGTGGGTGACACACTGAAAAGTGAAAATACTGATTTATAAAACACAGTTGGCCCCATTATGAACAAGTGGGGATATCTATTTCTTAATGGTTCAATCCAACAGCCTCTTTGAATAAGTCCAAAGGGGCCGATTACGATGCGGTTCGGAAGGCTCCGACAGTCAGTCAGAGCCTTCCGAACCACATCGTAATGTGCCTGTCGGATTCCTTTCCGAAAGCCTCATTTTGATGGAGGCTGTGGGGAAGGAATCCGACAGGTCATTCCAGCTGGCGTCCGACGGGCTCCGAGAGCCCATCTGCCAGTCGGAATGCGGCAGATAATCTCAAGGGCAGGTCTTCCCGCCCTTTAGATTACGATGATGGTTTCCGACATGGATTCCATGCCAGTCTATCTGACATGGAAACCATGTCGGAGAGCGCCTTTGGGGTCTCCATCAGGGCCCCCTTGCATGCACAGCCTCCGGTTGGAGGCAGGGAGTGTACCTATGGTGCCCCCCTGTTGATCACTGCACCTTGTGGCAAGCACCTTGAAGTGCCTGCCGCGGGGTGCAGGGATGAACCGCACCTCCCATTTTACTATCGGAGCATGCATTACGGCCAGTTTACGGCCGGAATGCATGCTCCCATAGTAAAATATAGGAATGCCACCTAACAGTGTTCGGTCACATCCTAATGGGGCGGTCGGGACCGCCTACTGGGTGTCGGTCGGTCCCATGACCGATGCGTGTCGGGTGGAAGTGATTCTGCCCAACATCGTAATGACCCCCTAAGTGTCTTGTTGGGACACTTATAGAAAGTCAACAGTTGAATTATCATTAAGGCTTTGAAATCAGGTCTGTGAAAGGTAACTCTAGCTCAAAACCATTGTCTAGATCCCACAGAAAATAATCTTAGCATGGAGACAATCCAAGAACCAGTATCCCATGAGAACGACACAAAGTATCTTGTTAAAAGAATTCCAGAATAAAATTAGGCAAAATACCTCTTGTACTATAAGCAGTATTGTTCCTTAAAACTGTTGTCGGAAAAAAATCACAGGAGGATCATAGGAAGGTCTGTTAGAAATTAACAGCCACTTGGAGTTTCTATCATTTGTATTACCCATGCAGGAAAAAGAGGATAGTGTGGTCAAATAAACGTATGTGTTATACGTGAACTTCTCTCAAGTTGTCTCCCAACTGTCTCTGCCTCAACAGTGATTGGTGGTGCACTGCCTTATACTAATTTTCCTCACTGTGCCTACCCTGCTTTATGTGTGGTGCAACTGAGGGTGTCCTCAACTAGAAAATATGAGAATAATCTAAAATATATCAGGACATCACCTATTTACTCTACATAGTTTTATACATAGTGAGTCAGCACCTCATATCGGTAAACACAATGGCACCGCTTTCAATCCAGTCAACATGTTTCACTGCTATTTGTTTAGTGGCAATTCTTCAGGACTGAAATAATTTAACAGGCCCACAACATACTCAAGATCACTGATACGTCAATAAAAAGGTGTTCACAGCATGTTAAGGACTGGACACTAAGGGGCCGATTCCGATCTCGGCCGGTAGTGCTCCGAATCGGATTCGGATTTACCGGATCCGATTCGGAGCCCTGTTTCCCGACCGAATCGTACGCAGGTCTGGCCGAGCGAGTACGATGCAGGCACCCGCGAAATCTCCGACCGACTCGAACGCGGCTTCAACAAGCTCCGACCGACTCGCATGGACACGACTTGCACCGCGCTATGGAGACGTTTCCCGGCCGGGTAAGTACGATGCGCGCTCGAGCAGTCCGACCGACTCGCGCCGTCCGGCTCGAAAAGCTGTCGGAGCCGGACTTTGGGAGGTCCGCGTCGGACCCCCTGTACGCGTAGGTGCGCGAGTCGCACACAGGGGGGGACCCATGGGTCCCCCCTACCTGTGCATGTACGCCGCGATGCGCATTGACGCGTACCTGCTGTAGGGGGCGCCCTTGTCCGCCTCGCACTCCATTGAGTCAATGGGAGCCCGTGTACGCGTTGTAGCGACCGGCTCCCATTGACTTCACTGGGAGTCCGACCGACTCGAGTCCGATGGCATGCGTGCGCATCGTACTCGCTCGGTCGGACTGCCAGAAGTCCGATTCGGCCGGGAATCTCTCCGGGTCCGACTCGGTCGGAGAGATTTCCGGCCCGAATCGGAATCGGCCCCTAAGCTGTCTGTTGAACTGCCTTTTTGATTGCCCAAGGAAAGTTTGACTCACCTGAGTAGCCACACTGCCACCGGCACTTAATAGTGCATGTGAACAATGTCCAATATCTCCTTAAGTGGGTGCCAAATAGGAAGAAAAATGCAAAGGATAAAACATCTCCTTGGCAAACTTGTAGCTCTTGATTGTACATGAAGATAATGTAGAGATGAATAGCAAGGTGCCATGTTTCCCCTGACAGCTGAAGAGCTAAGCAGGAAGGACCCAGAAGAAATCCAACTGAGTTTCCAGCTACAAAGTGTCATAAATCAAGGGCACAAATAGTTACAAATGAACGATGAATATGAGTAAATATAAGGGAACTAATTTGTTGTGATGCATCCATCACTAGTAGATGTATCCTGGTATATGATTTAAACAGGAACGGACATTGCAAGAAAAGCCCTTCTTTCACCTTAGATTGGGAATCTTGGATAGGTTACCCTGGATGCACCTCCATCTTGGAAAGGGCGGTTTATGAGCCTTGTCCATGCCTCCTTCCTGAAAGTCATGGTGTCAGGTAGGCATCTGTAAGCATATGAAGAAAAAGCCCAAGTTTGAAATCCTTCGTCCCATGTTGTACTCCGCAGCTCCATTGCCACCCTTCCCACCCAGCGTTCCATACAACTTGTAGAGCACCTTTGTGGGAGTCCAAAAGCACAGAGACACCACTGCAGTCTATGCAGCAAGACCACCGTATTATGCGCTGAAAGTGATGTTCAGCCACAAATCCTCCAACCTTGGAGGACAACACTGCCAGCATGCCTGATACATACAGATGTAACATCCCGACTTCAATAAAGCCAAACTTCCATTGCACAGAAAATGCCATGTACAAAATATTAGTCTGTGTACTATTAATCAATGGAAGCCATAAAACTGGAGGGATAACACCAACTTTACATAAAAGCATGAAGTGCGGGGATCATCCAAACACCACCACTAGTATCTTCTTTTCCAAGACCTGTCAAGTAGCAGGGACTGTATAGCATCATTTGTAAGCAGAAAATAAGATGCTTAAATGGTCATATTTAAGTCTTTGTGAACATTTAAGGCCTATCACTGCCAATGGCGTGATGTACGCTCCATTTGGAGTTGGGTTCGTCCAGTTATTACTTGCCAGCGTTATTGCAAACATAGTCCACCACCATGAACGCACTCTCTGACCTCAAAATGGCAATCACAAGTTTTATTAGACTTATAGACAGGGGCAGGTCTTTTTTAGTTCAGATTTTGGAATCCACTGCCCCAATCAGTTTGCAGTATAAAACTTTATTCACATTTCCATAAAGCCTCAGGACCTGCGTCTTCTACGAAAAAGGGAGTGTTTCAGCCTGTTGATGTAGTATAATAATAAATAACGTCATGTGTCCTGCATAAGTGCTAAGGACAAAAGAGCAGAATAACCAGCCAGTTTTTAATAAGCTGATCAAAATGTAGATTTTACCTGCAGAGTTTTGCGAAGTTTCTTAATGAAGGTTGCATAGACTTTTTAAAGTTTGCAAAACTATGCTTGCTAAATAACCTTCTTGCAGAAACCTTTTTACGGAGGAAATTCTCCTGTTAATGGGTATTGTTAGTTGAAATTCTATCCCATAAAATCTGATTTCGCAAAATGTGTCTTTTTAATTTCAATTTTGGAACTTTTTTTTTTTTTTTAAATATCTTTATTAAGATTTTCGCATTTTCCTGCAAGAGTATCAGCACAAATACATATCAATCAAAAAAGAAAATCAAAAGAAGATGCGAGGTTTGAGAGAAAGGAAATAAATCACAAAAACGGACAAATAATTAAAAACATAAGAAAAAAAAAAACATCAACTCGATTAGCCATTAACAGAAACCATATTTCA
This sequence comes from Calotriton arnoldi, assembly GCA_963921515.1. NCBI lineage: Eukaryota > Metazoa > Chordata > Amphibia > Caudata > Salamandridae > Calotriton > Calotriton arnoldi. The sequence continues at coordinate 1,267,125 of CAWUFW010000447.1, read as the reverse complement.
TAAAGCACAAACATTTTTTGAATTTACTTTGACCAGCATCAAATTACGTTTCCCCCTGGTTGGCTTTAATTATTCTTTTCCTTCCATTTTGTTAAAGGAGCCCAGATGCACTGTCCCAGCAGCTTCGATTTCTTTCCCTTTCTTTCATAAATTGCTCTCTCCATTGTATATATAGAAAGTAAACGAGCAAGCCATTGCTGGAAAGTAGGGGGAGAGGGTCTAACCAAGCCGAGGCAATTTTAATCCTCAAAACAGCCATGGCAACAAAGAGAAATCGATAAGCTATCTCATTTTGGGTCGTACTACTTATTCCTAGCAAAATTAGTTCAGGGGTTAATTTAATTTTAACCCCGAGTGAACGATCTAGGTATTCCATAATTGAGTCCAACAGCCCCTGTAGACGAGGGCAGGATGCAAACATATGCACCAGATCTGCATCCACCCCCCCACACCTAGGACATATAATCCCTGATAACCCGCCCCACTGTGCTATTCTGGCCGGTGTGTAGTATAAAGAAAAAATAGTTCTAAAATGTTGTGCCTGAAGCCCAGCAGAACATAAGACCGACTGACCCAGCTCTAATGATCTCGAAAGTACGCCAAGAGCAGCCCCCACACGTTCAGCCCATTTAACCTTGTGTTTAGTTAGATCATCTTGTTTTAAACTTATCAGTTCTGCATATATCAGCTTGATAACCCCCTTATTCCTGCCTTGCATAATGTCAATGATTACATTACTATCAAACCCACTTTCCCCCCCAATTTTTTTTACTACAAAAGCTGCAGAGTTGTAAATACTTGAAGAAATTGCCTTTCTCCAACCCAAACTCCATCTGTATATCGTTGAATTGGCGAAACCCTTCTATCCCAATTAGGTCCCCAGCCTTTCGAACACCCTTGGCATCCCATCCTGCCATAATCTCATCGGAGAAAATTCCGGGGAATGTGGGATTTTTATATAACACCGTTGGAACTTATGTAAAGGTTGAAAAGCTTACACAGCTTTGAAGAAAGTCTCGCTAGCTTTGTGAAGGAATATATTGCAATTTCGCACACTCAAAAATATTATGTACATGTTTTGCTATTCAATAGAAATAAAAAAGTCATGTACTTCTAATTTGACTGGTGCATTCCGCAATACACTATACAGAGCTAAACACACATCATTCTAATGCAGGTTGTTTTTTTGATTTTTCCTTCGGGTCGTGCTGCATTAGAGTTATAAACTGGTTAGCTAAAGCAAACCTTTTGGGAGCCCAGTTTAACATGCAGAACCATCATTATTTTAAATGTGTCCTCTTCCACCTTGACATTTTGTGTTTTTAGGTTTTCCTCTTTCTACTGACAAAGTGGATAACATCGTTTAAAACAATAAGCATAGACAGGGCCAGTACTCAAGGTAAGCAAGGGCTGCAAGCAAAAAGACTATAGCTGTAACTGTTCTTGAATGTCTTCTATATGAAGAGCTCGCCTGCTATGCAGTCTTGATCACGCTATTTAAAACAGAAAAATATATAAAACAAAATCAATGAGTGAATGGGGATTTATTTATCATTTGCCTTTCACATGCAAAGTCTGAGTTAGATTTGGCGGGAGAGTTCCTCAGTCACAGTCCTTTGAATCAGTCCTTTCTCTAATCATTTACACATACTATGCATTTAGAGGCAGCCAAGCATCAGAACGTACCATGGGAAATTGTTCAGTAATTTTTGTTCAAGGTTTAAAAACACAATAATGTAAATCAGTCACTAAGTTAAAAATATACAATTAAACTTGATAAACAAGATCATTTAAAATGGCTAAACTGCAAAAGGTGAGGTAATGTTTTACATAAGGAGTAAAATGGATTAAGTGCATAAAAGAATGTAAAGAAAGAGAGAGAAGAGAATTAGTATGCGGAAAAACAGTGCACTCCCTGCTTCCAATAGCAGAAGCCATTTGTCTGTAGTCTTGCTAGACATTGTCATCATTGTGGTAAACGATCTCAGCACTGAGCCAGAAATAACTGAAAGAGAATATGCATTTTTTAACAAAAAACAAAAATCTATTATTTTCAAGGGTTGAGGTATAGGAACACCATTGCACTTAAGTTCAGCAGTTCCAACAGAGGAACCTACTCTCTCTCACATTGATTGTGCATAGTCTATGAATCTGTGTGCAAAGGTGGAATTTGTAACCATACACAAGAGTATCCACGTGCTATTAAGTATGGTTTACGAAACGATCATACATTTGCAATTATTTGCACAATTCACCAAACTCTCAGCCACATGGGTATGTTTCCTATGAGCTTTAGAACTTGTATGTAAATGTATGCCATTTACGATTTTGCCGAATGGATGGCCGCTTTAAATGTATATGTGCAGAATATTCGCAGTGTAGGCAATCTGATTAGAGGGTTATAATTTTGTTTTTCTACATATTTTATTAAGGAAACTGTTTTATTATCTTTGTCTTTCCTTAAATATTTTGGGATACCGTAAAGCATTTTCTAAACCACTTCATTCAGGTGTAGGTTTGGAAGTGCAGATAAATGTGGGAGAGGAATTGCCAATATCAGTAAATTTACAACTCTGTGGATGTTCCCAAATTGGTGTTACATTTATATGACCACCCAACACATCCTTGTAGCAAGTGAAAGAGCGCGATTGTGCTCTTTCATTTGTAGGGGTGCATTATAATCATGAGTAGTTTGCACCCACATATCATCCTTTGTTGTGTTAACATTTGGTTATTAGAATGTGTAATGTAATAACGTGTAAGTGAAGTGGTAAAGATATTTTCGTACAACGTGGAGAAATCAACATTGTAATCGTGTATTATTTGATGAAGCTTTAATGTTCTGATTTTACATGTGATTAACGAAAATTAATTAGTTGTGTAACGTTTTGATTTAAACATGCACAGTAATAATGCTCATGTATACGTGTGCTTAATGAAGTTTCATATTGGTTCTTATGTTAGCCAATTTTCGTAGGCCTCATGCATATTTTGCCCTGGCTCTCTTGATGCGTTTGCTAGTCTAATTCATGTGCATGCAGAATCTGTTCTTTCTCATGTTTCTGTTGCAGGTGGAGAAATTAATCTTTGTTAGTTAGAATAATGCTTTTGTTTTAGGAGCTAGGCTTAGGGAGGAGAGCATACATTTGAACAAGTTGTACTGATAACGTGGGACGGTGTTCTTTCTCACTGGAGAAGGCCTGGGAATCAAGGTCATCGAGCAAGAGCCTGGGAGAATCGTTACTGCATGGAAAGTTACCTATGAGGAGGTGTCCAGATGGATGGGATGATGGGGTGATGTGATGATGGGTGTGTCCTATGATTTTTCTGTTGGGGTTAGGGACAGAGTCCGGGGGACTTTGGCTAGGCAAGGGGAGAGCATCTTAGAACGAGCTCTGTAGCTTTATACTACTTGACCCATCCAACGTGAGTGTACTTGTTAGGAAGTCATCATGCACTGACACCTTTTTTCTGTACTTGCCTGAGGAATGCTAAATAGGGATGTCACAATAGTGGTATGTAGGGACAGACTAATGCTTTTTACTAACGAACCTCCAATGAAGAGAACTATTGATGTTGGCGCCGTAATCTTTTGTGTAATGCTATTGGAATTGGTCATCTTGTGCGTGTTGCACAGTCTAAATTTTGCTCGTAGGTTTGGCTTTCCATTAGTGCCCATATATTTTTACACCCTCGTCTTGAGGTGTTTGTATGTTCAACTTTTCTTGGCTTTGTAATAAACCCACTAAACTGTCGACTCCTTTGGTAACATGGATGATTGGAATGGTAATGTATAATTGGCAACGATTTTTCTCCCCTCCACACTTTTAGGCAGGCACCAACGAGCCATCGACCAGGGTTTCTAGAGTAAGTCTAGAACGTGGAACCCGGCTCCTTCACAAGTCTTCTCGGTGGTTCTGACAAATGTGGGGAATCCACAGAATTTTCATTTAGTTAAGTGGCCCTTCCGCATGCAATTCTGTTTTATGATTCACCAGCCAGTTAAGTATGCGAATGGCAGGTTCTTTTTCCATGCACACATTTGATTTAGACACAGAAACCCTCTTGTGAATCGGACTCTTAATCTCAACGTTAATATTCATGTCAATGATTTGTAAATCCTGCGCCAACCAAGCTCGTGCTGAGCTTCCATCAACTTCAATGTCCCCCGGTGCTCATACAGGCATTGCTGTGTCCTCAGGATACAGAAGAAAGAGTGGATTCAACAGGATTTACTCAACCGCAGCCATCCACATAAAATATGCATTTCACATTGGTATTATTCATTTATTCTTTTAATCAAGCGGGCTAGTGTTAACATTACAATGATACCTGCAGTCAATAAAGAATGGATGTATAGAGCGATATTACATTTGCCTCTGTGACTAAAACACACTCTAGGTTTTCTAGTAGTAAACGCCTAACATTTCATGTTCAAAAGGTTCGATATAAAATGCTTTAATGGCACAGTCGTTGGACCAGTCAGTGGATTTTAGAATGCTCTGAAATTTATCTTTTGAGATATAAACTTTAGACCGGAAAGTCTATTGTCATTCTAGAAGGCCTGGATCCACACTAGATTTACAGAATATTTTCATACGATAAAATGAAATCGAATAAAAAAATTAAGCTCATTTGCAAAATCACAGCCCCACCAACCCTTAAAAATACGCGTGACACTCGGATGCCGTTCAGACGGCCCAGCCCCATGGAGTGATTTGAATCCAAAGAATGGAATGTCACTTTCAACATGTTGAATCTCCCGCTGCATCCACCAGGGCAAGTGGGGAAGCAGGACCTGGGTGAATGTGCTAATTAAAGGCGATCAATACTGGCATGTTCAAATCAGGTCTCTGAGGTGTCTCCAGCCCTATGAATATGAATGGGTTTTATGCGAGCATTTCAAGCAACCCATGAACATTCATGGACTGTATGGGCTTCCAAACTCTGCAGGAACGTCCAGTGGGATTTGAGAGCCCCTTCATTCAATGGGTATTTTTGGTGCCCAGTGTGGGAGCTAGAGGGTAGACTAGGTTCATGCTTGTTAGTGTGGGTTTTACTTTTACAAAAATGTCCTTTCCAGAGAAGAGTGGCCAATGAAAGGGACTGTGTTCTGTTTTTTCTTAGTGCTCCATAGCGTGGGGCAGGACCCTCAAGGCGTACAGTGCTCCCTCAAATTATTTTGATATAATAGTCTGTCTATTGTGTAAGAGGCCAATGTTACTGGCCACCACTTCAAAAACAGGCTATTATGACTATATAAACCAGTATGTAAACCATGGAGACCCATATATATGGTCTCTTAAAGGACAACAAAGCAAAAATATTTTGTGTTTGGGGCTTCGGGTGAATTATTTCACCCACAGCTAATCAGGGCATAGTTAGGGGTTTCCAGAAATTGATGGGTATTTTTAAAGTGAAGAGGGGGGGGGTCTTAATTCTCCTTATATAAACTGAATGCCTTTTGGTTGATGAATCTATTTATTATGCCGTTAGATAGGACAAATCCTTCTAATATTCTTCTAATGGATATCACTGCAGAAGCATTGTCAATTAAACTACAATAAGAGGATGCACTTGGAAAAAAGTGATCTCTAGATTTGCACATCATTGTACACCTGCGGAGTGTTCATCCTATAAAAAATATTGATTAAATAATGCCGCGCATGAGTAGCAGATCTTTAGGTGTTCATTTGTCCTCCACCTTCTTGGAAATGGTTGGAGAAGAAATTGCCTCACTCTCCCTAATTGGTTATAGTGAGATTCATAAATCTCCCCGCAAACCAGTTAAAACAAACTGATCCGGCTTTTTACATATTCTTCTCATCCCCACCTAGTACCTGAATGAGTGCTCAAGTGTGTCCCAAATAACTTTGCATGTGGAATCCTTCCGAGTATGGGCTATACGCATTAGAAGAATCAACCCATAAATGTTCTACTTTTTGAAAAAGTTGGGACAAGAGTTTGAATGTCTTTGCCAGGTGCAGGAGTGCTGGGTTGCACAACTCTACAAAAATAATGTTGAATGGTCTGCTAGGTCATAGCGGCTCCTAAGCATTCCATTTTTTAGTGAAGCGTCCAGCCAGAGAGGTAAGAAACTTGTACTATGGAGAATGGCCCGCGGCCTGGCTGGTGAAAGCGAGGTCACCAGTACTCTGGTGGGTTGGTAGACTGCCCACCAAACCCTAAACAACTCCATACATCATTTGTTAAGTGTTATTTCCAATGTGAGGCAGCTTTCATCCTATGCAATATACTTCGATACAGAGCCTTGAAGCAGCTTCGAGTAGGTGTCTCGCTAGATCATTTACTGTAATATCGCTGCAACTGGCGCTTGAAGGAGCATACACCATGGCTTGTATGTTCTCCCTCCAGGCATATAGTTCCCTCTAGCACGAGACACGTGACAACTTTTGGCTGTGCTATATATATGTTTTCCCTATGTGGAATACTGCTCAGACAAGTGCTCTGAAGTAATGTTATACCTTTTATGTTTCTCTATCTGAAATATAGTTCAAATAGAGCTTTGAAGCAGCTGTCGGTCTGTGCCACACCGGATCCCCTAATTAATACCCCTCCCGTTTGCACGTGACGCAGTATCCGCCCTGTGCCTCATATGCTCACCCATCTGGCATATACCTGGTTTTGAAGCAGCTTCCAACATGATCCTCATATGTTCCCTAGATAAACATTATAGGCAATTCTAGAGCTTGGAAGCAGCTTCCAGCATTTGCCACACTGGTTCCCCAATCTTTATGCTTCATTGGTTTCACTGTCTGTAATACCGCTCCCACTGGTGCACTAACATATTATGACGCTACATGGAATATTATATAGCTCAATCTAGTGCTGTGAAGCAACTTCTGGCCCCTGTCTCACTCACTCTCATATCCTCATACTGTCTGCTCTGGTGCTCTGAAGAAGCTTTCGGCAATATATAATTCGATAAAATCAAATGCTATATGTAGTCTATAGGTTTGCTGTACCAGGCTTCTGATACTGTTAGAAACTCTCTGGCGTGTGGCAATATTCACATTCAACTGATCTCAAGGGGGCCTTTAAACAAAAAGATGTTAAAAGCTACAGTGAAAGGTTTGTTACATGTACCTGATTTCTATTGACGTTCTATTGATTTTGTAGTCGGTTCTTTGAGATTTGTGATAACTTAAATGAAATGTCTTGCGGGGGTTTAGTTCCCCTACAAGGCCTTTAAAAATTGATTGCAAATTTCAAAGTTCACAGTCTTCGAGAATTGAGTCCTGCAGAGCAGAGTAGGGGCAAGGAGCCATCTCTCAATGCTGTGGGGGAAGCTAGTGAAGCGTGGGTGGTTTATGTGTGGACTCTCTAGCTGCATTACAGGAGCTTTGAGGCTGGTATTTCATTCGCTCAGTACGAAATTCCTCCCGCCACTCACACCAACTTTCTTCCACATAAACCCAAATTTGGAATCAGGAACCCTTGACATCATGCTCTTATTTCATACTGTGCCATTTTCACGTATCATCCCGTGATTGTAAACCTTTTGACCTGGACTGGTGCAGAATTAAGCAAACACCCTTTTGGACATGACTGGGTTTTTCAATCCTTACCAAGTCTTCAGCTTTGTTTGGCAATTCTCTATATGACAATTCTCTATATAACACAATGCTTTCTTTGCTCTAGGCTCCACATGTTCACTCTTTGTTCTACCCTGGCCGCATTCACCACTGTCCTGCCCATCCAGTCCTTCTTCAGTCTGGAACCCGCCGCCCTTCCCCTTGACAAGATACACAGTGATACCCCTGTGCTGATGTGTGGTGTGGTTCTCATGGCCTACAGGACAATTGCTAAGAAACTGCAAAGGATTTGCTTTATGGTGGGTAAATACTGGAAGCACCTTTGTTGGGAAATGGAATGGTTTGAGCTGCTGTCACTGCACTGAGTCAATTTATTATTAAGCATTGCCAAAATCAATGGGCCTCGCATTGCCAGTGCACTTGACTCATCAATTTTGGCTTGGCCCATGCAGATGCTTTTCAATTTGCGCTGGTTTTTGAAAGGCAATAAGGGAAGCTGGCCATCTTTGAGTTTGAAAGTACAGAGAAATAGGTGTGAGCAGGACTTAGGGTGGGAAAAGCGAGAGTAAAGTAGGGGAGCAACAGAAAAAGTGCTAGTGCCAGAAAGAGGGCAAGTGAATGCGCAGGACATGAGTGAAGAAGAAATGCTCCATGGGCGATATAGGCACATGAATATGTAGAAACAATATCAAATCAAGAAAAGGCATTGTAATGCACACCAACAAAACATGCACAAGGACCTGAACCTAAGCCATTTTTATCAAGACACATACATACGTCTATCTGTCTCGATTGCCCAATTACTGTGTAAAAACAATGGTGTTGTGTTGAAGGAGGGGGTTCAGAGAATTCATACTCAAGCTCTAAAATTATCAATCTAGTGTAATGAGCATCAGTTTTTAAAGTGAATAAAAAAGTACATCAATTAACGTAGTAATTAGCCATAGAATAAAAGATGCGTGAAAGGATTTTGCAATTGCAAACCCTGTGAGTCATAAAATCACTCGCTTTGCAACCGCAAAATGCCCTTTTCTAACGTACCCACACCATTTTACCAGTCCAGAAATATTCTGACTCTTACAAAGGGTTCAGCGACCAATACCAAATCACAATTCAGAAGGGACTTAAAAGCAATGTTCCTTCTAAAGTGCGATTCAGTGTGCAATGTATCAAAGGTTTTCAACCACAATCCCAGATGCAAACCATCTGGGATTGTAGTTGAACACTTACCAGCACCTCAAAGGAGGTGGTAACTGATTTCTCCCCCTGATGTTATGCCAAATGGAAAGCAGCACTAGCTCCTTGAGGTAACACAGGCTTCCATAAACAAAAAAAGTTTTTACATTTTGGAATGCAAACACAGGGATAGTGGTCTGCTGACCCTAGCATGCCACCATCCCTGTGTTTGTAGCCAATCACAGTGGATCTCAAAATGCGACCTTTCCAGTTAAAATTCTTTCATCATGCAAGTGGCTCTTTGACCCCCTGTGGGTGATGATTTTTGCGCCACGACCTATCTCTTCAAAGGTCGCTTTGCAAAAAGAGTCTGTTTGCAAAACGTTAGTGCACAATTTGCGGCAACTTCTTGCAAATAGGATCTTAGTACATCAGACCCTTAGTTTTGAGATTAAGGGCCTCATTACGATGTTGGGCAGAAACCTACCTCCCGACAGTTGGATTCCCCTAGACCGTGTCGGAACCCTTCCGACCGACTCGGTCGGTTTACAATCCGACCGACCGATTACGATGTTCGCGGTCGGATTGTAAACCACTCGGTCTTTCTGAATCGATTCCGACTGGCTCTCGGAGAATTCGGGTCAGTTGGACCCGCATCATACAGCTCTATGGACTGCGTTTCCGACTGAGCAATTACGATGCCGGTTTCCAACAGCCTTTCCGAGTCGGCCTGTCCGACACAAAAAGGCTGTCAGAAAGTGACTTTTGGGGCCCGTAGCAGGTCCCCCTTCAACCTGCGGCCTCCGGTTGATGGCCGAGGTGGTACTTAAGGGACCCCCTGTAAAACCCTGCACTGTGTCACAGACACCATGGGTGCCTGCGACAGGGTGCAGAGTTTTCCGCACACCCCCATTTTCCCCATAGGAACCTGTGTTGTCTGGCGGAACACGGGCTCCCATAGGAGTCAATGGGAATCCAACCGAGCAGTGCCCGGTTGCATCATAATCGGTCAGGTGGAACCGCCGACCGCGAGTCGGTCGAACCCAATTCTGAGACGTCTCGGGCAGAAAGTTTCCGCCCGACATCATAATGAGGCCCTAAGTGACAATGTTAACCACTACACTGGCGACTGAGGGACTTTAACTGGTAACTTGGCTTATGAACAGGGGAGTGTGCCGCTGCATATAGCTTCATCATCTACACACAAAAAACCTATGAGCTTGCAATTGCACACAGTCGCGGCTGGCACAGGTAAGAGTGGTTGTGGGGGTCGGGGAAGTCGACATAGATGGAATAAGTTAAATTAAATTAAAAAACGAATAAAACCACTTATCTTTTGCTCGCCGCATCGCCGATTCGGCGATACGGCGAGCTCAAGCTAAGTGGTTTTATTTTTTTAATTTAATTTAACTTATCCCGTCATATGTCAACTTTCCCGACCCCCCATCCTGCCCCTGCCCCGCCTCACCGCCCTTACCTGTGCCGGCCGCCACTGATTGTACTCTCATACACTGCATACACACTAGTACATAAACGAACTTCACCATCAAGATACACCATAGTCAAATGCAGATGCTGTAGCCAACTGGATGTGCATGATGTCATTATTACAGACGAAGTTAATATTTCTTTGCATTTTAGTACCAGAAATCAAATGCCAGATTCTTTCATTCTAACCTTGATATTTACTTCAACTGTAATGTTTTACTGAAGGTCAGGTCCTGGAAGGCACTTAAATGAGCCGTGGAGTTACATAAAAGAAAAAAAATCAGTATTTTTACATCTGACTGATTCAGAGGCTCTCCCCTCTGCCAGCGACATCCAGACAAGTTTCAATCTCCATGGCGGTTCTGGAACAAATTACATGTGAACTGTGCTTTTCCGGTTCAAGTTAATGAGACTGAAGCATTATTTCTGATGATGCACACTTACTGCTTAATTTCCCCTAAAGAGCATGCACAAAATGGCACATTAGAGCTAGTTTCGCGGAAACTGCTGAACATTTTGACATACTTTCATGATTTTTCTGGCTGCAAGCTGTGGTGTAGATTTAAGCCACCGTTTGATGCTGTAAGCAAGTAAGGAATAAATACTGTCCGATGGTGAGCCCTGTTTTATTAACCTCCTCATTAAAAATGGATTGCTTAAAGCGAGTTTCAATAAAATTGGAAAGATTAAATTCTGCCCCTCTCAAAGAACCCGAATTTAACATTTCGTACAGTGATTCTCCTACAGCAAACTTCCAGATGGATTAAAACATACAGCATGCGTATGAACTGTCCGTACTATCTCCACACTTGAAATGTACATCGCACAAGCATCACTGACTATAGGTCAAGCCTCTTGCGACTCTAAAGAGAGAGGAATCGATTCATTTAACTCTTTTAATGTGATATGTGAACAGTGACAAGGAAGCATGAACTAACACTGCAATTTCCAAAAGTCTTTTGTTGAGAGCCGCGGAGCTGGGAGGATTTTGTCTCATAAACTGTTTTTAAGTATACTTTGATTAGTACTGGTTGGTCATAAAGTTCTTTATTTGTTGATTTTCCCATGATAACAGTATCTTTCTTACCACTTTAATATACAAAAGATCCCTAACATTTATCCAGTATCACACTTGCACGGATAATGGTTTTAAAACAGAGGTGTTCAAAATCGTGTATTTTGTTCCTGAATTTACATGAAATGTCAGGATAATTATGCAATATTCTGTGTAAATTAGGTGAAATGCATTTGGGGAATATTGAACCCAAAGGTTATTTCAAATTCAAAAGCCACTCTACTTACCTGCAAGAGAACTGGTTTGATAAGAAGATTTCTCTCCCAACATATTTTCTGCTCAAACTTATCACCAGAGAGACATTTTCTGCTACAACTAGTACCATACAGCAAAAAGTGTGTGATGTTTCACGCGATCGTCATTTATGAAAACTAATGTATTTTGAGTAATATTGAGAACTATGCAACTAATGCGAGCGTAAGTAAAAAGTGTGCAAAGTCCTAGTAACCCTCAAGAAAATAGCACATGCATTTCCATTTGTACTAGCGAGGCAGTATTGCCGGATATCTGGTAAAAAAAACTTTTCCTAATTCCTAAATGACTGAAAAGCAGGAAAATTCTGAATCTACAGTGAGTCAAATAGAAAAAAGTTAGCACTTCCTTAGTTTCTTACCCATGGCTTAATTGCTGACAAATGTTATCACAGATTTTAGAATGCTTTTTTTTTTAGAACCAACCATTGGGGTAAGAGGCTGTGCCTGGGCTCAAACCTACACCTCTCAGTGGCAAAGCTGATGCATACCACTTTTCCTTTCAAATTTCCTACCTACATTCCACATTCAAAAGCTCTCCTTTATGAAGATTGTTGGACCTAAATCTGCTAGATTTGTTATTCTTCGTAAAATGCATTCCAATGATGTACGTAAATAATGTACTTTTATATAATGCTTAGAGGGAGTTGTTAGATAAGATGCTCATAGTATTCTCGAAACTCAAGAAAAAAAAGAGAAAACTTAAGTCATTAAACCTACAAAATGTTCTCCAAGAACGCCTTTTACACCTACAACGTCCATTGCAGATGAAAGACAACGTAAGGCAATGCATATCGAGCTGAAATTAATGTGGTGACTTCTTTGAGATAGGTAGATCATTGACCTTATAGGTTACCTCAAATGTCAAGGGACGTTTAATTTATCTGAAATAAAATGCAAGAATTTCTTTTTTTTCTCTGAAAACATATCAATGCAGGTTGTATCCAATTCGGAAAAAATGCGGGACACTCTGTCTATACAATCCAACATAGAGGTCATGTTTACATTAAGTAATACAACTTCGGTTTTATAGAGGAAGGTTAGTTGAAAGTGGACTTGGAGACGGGGAGGAAAAGGAAGTATGAAGGGGAGGTGACCTAATCTTAACATGTTACTTATGTATGTTCTCTCCACAACCATACCCTTTAATTTGGTGAAATGTGCACTACCAATGCGACTCGGTGCAGATGTTAAAAATGCAACAGCAGGCACAACACAAAAAAACTATGGCTATTTGATCTCTTTCGTGTAGAATTTTAAGCCGCAATACAGACAGGACAGGACTACTAATCTGATGTATATACCACTGTCACAAACCAGCGGGGTACTCTCCTACTAGTACAGACAGGAATGCTGGTTTAACATATATACCCACATCACAAACCAGCGGGGTACTCTTCTCCTAGTACAGATAGGAATACTAGTGATGCCGCGTTAAAGCTGTTCATTCTTTACACAACATAAAAACCGATTCTGACAATTAAATTCTAATGTGCACTTTGCACATGTTTAGAAAAATAACATTGAAACTTAGAAAAGCTGAAGTACCAGCGCCGTAAAAGTGTGCTTGGATGTATAGAAAAGAAAAGTTTTGAGAATAATGAATTTAAACATGTTTATTAACTGATTACCTTATTATTTTAACAAAGTCGTTATGACATATTATTGATGAAAAAGCTTTCTATGATGCAAAATACCACAAATTATTAATATGAAGCAGTATATCTATGTAACAAATGTGTCTTACACACGATTGTGCAAATATTAATGATGAAACTTAGCATCTCTATTTCCTTCATTGTAATGAAACATAGAAAATAAAAAACTGGTGCAAATTAAAATAGTTACATTGTATACGACTGAAACTTTCAGCATAAATGCTTGATATTAATAGAGTTTTAGATTTCAAAAAACGATTTTATTATAATGATTTTTAAGAGTAGCTTGCATGTATGTACTTTAAAATTGTGGTAGTAGGCCATATTTAGAGTTGAACATTTCTTTGCAATATTCACTGACAAACGTTACAATTATTTCTTTATATGGTATGCTTGGTTTATTTCATTATTCTTGAACTTAATTATGAGTTTATTTTACTAAATAAAAAATGCTGACTTTAAACTGCAATTATATTGCCTCTTTCCTCAGGCTGCATTATTTCATACCTTGGTAATGCACTTTTGTCACATTTCCTCACATGTTGCTTTATCTGTCCTTTTTACGCAACATTCTTAAATCAGTAGACAATTTTTCAGTACTTCGGTGTGAGTGAATTGATTGGAACTTCACCCTTCAACTTAATTCATAAAGAGCAACAAAGTAAAAAGGTGCCATGTCAACTAACCTGTGAGAACGGAATGGACAGTCATTTCTCATGAGCAACATGGGAAAATATATTGGAGTATCAATTTTGTACTTGAGCAGAAGAATGGTCACATGATGATCAGAGACAATTGATGTCACAAATAAAGTATGTGGGGTATAAAAAGTGACTTTTCCAGGAGAAGGGATGAAATCTCTCTCAATTTCCCACCTACCCACCATAGCATCGGACTTTCAATGACCTTTGCCTTTTTCCCTTTGCTGATGAACTTGCCTGCTGGACGATTTGGAGCTGACTGGTGAGAGACCAGACTTGGACTTTCCCAATTACTGCTTCATTCCCCTTGCCCATGGACTTTTCCTTAGTGGACTCTAATCTAATCCCTTTTCCCATGCTAAGAGAACTCTTTTAAACCATCCTGTCACATTTGCTGGTGGTAGGAAACCCTGACCTAAACCATCCTCTTTATGGATTATTTTATTCAGCAATAGATTTACTTTGGCTAAATGTGTGGTTTTATAATACATGCTGTAAGACTCATGGCTGAACTGGTTAAAAAGAGCAAGTTAATGCATGATAAAGAGAGTCATAGATCGTTTTCAGAACATCAGATTATTGTGCTCTCGTTCTGTGCAGCCACAGCAGAGCTTCTGATATGTAGGATTAGTGCTAGATTGAACTTCTTTAGGAGGTTTGGTCTTCCAATTCCAATATTCTATGTCTATAGCATGGTTCTGAGAGTAGTGTATTTAAATGTGATCACTAATTTGTGAGTTGGCTACTAAGTATTGGTCCTCATTGGGTGGCCAACAGTTCGACACCCTGATTTCTCACCCCTCACTGCGACGTAGCAAGGTCCATCGGAGGACCAATTCCTATGTGGATGAAGTATAGAATCTGAGTGAAGTGACCAAGTTGTAAAGTCATTGTTGGGCCCAGAACGAGAAAGGAAAGAAACACTAGTCTGACGTACATACCCATGTCATAAACCAGAGGGGTACTCTCCTCCTAGCACAGATGGGAATGCTAGTCTAACATATATACCCACATCACAAACCTGCGTGGTACTCTCCTCCTAGAACAGATAAGAATACTAGTCTGATGTGTATACCTATGTCACAAACCAGCAAGGTACTCTCCTAAAAGGACAGATAGGAATGCTAGTCTGATGTATATACCCACGTCACAAACCAGCAGGGTGCTCTCCTAATAGGACAGATAGGAATGCTAGTCTGATGTATATACCCACGTCACAAACCAGCAGGGTACTCTCCCAATAGGACAGATAGGAATACTAGTCTGACGTATAGACCCACGTCACAAACCAGCAGGGTACTTTCCTAATAGGACAGATAGGAATGCTAGTCTTACGTATATACCCACGTCACAAACCAGCATGGTACTCTCCTAATAGGACAGATAGGAATGCTAGTCTAACGTATATACCCACGTCACAAACCACCAGGGTACTCTCCTAATAGGACAGATAGTAATGCTAGTCTGACGTATATACCCCCGTCACAAACCAGCAGGGTATTTTCCTAATAGGACAGATAGGAATGCTAGTCTAACATATATATCCATGTCACAAACCAGCCGGGTACTCTCCTACTAGATAGAAGTGTATTTATTTTCTAAAAAGAAACTGTGGAAGTGATGGTTAGAAATACTGTATATTTGATAATGTCCTATGTGGCAGTGACTCCCCTCAATGGCAGGGCATTACAATCAGGGGTAGTATTTATAACTCAGCGTTTCTTCACCCCTCTGTGGCAGTTCCCCTTTCCAGAAACAGCATCACTCCCTCCCAGGTTACAGTTGTGCTCTTGTCAGTGCTACTTTTCCCTCTGACTGCTAGTGTTTTCTGCTATGTGGCAATGTTTTCCACTCTATTGTGTTTCTTTGTGGTAGCATTATAACTGCAGTGACAACATTTTCCCTCTTTAATGCCAATATATTTCTAGGTGACAGCTTGAGTTTGGGCTGCGTTTTCTCCTCTTTGGCAGTGTTTGCAACATAGTGGGCGCTGTTGCTCCTAAGCACCAGTGTTTCACTCCTACTGCTTTTACAGTCCGAATCAGCGATTTCACTCTAAAAAATGATATGTTTATGCTTCTTCAGCTATTTCTCCCACAATAGTAATGTTTAGGCCCATTAACAGTGTATGCATTCTCTGTGTTATTGTCCTTGCAGTCTGTTATTTTTCCTCAGCAGCAGTCTGTTTTTCCTCACTGGGAATGTGTGTTGCCTTCAATAACAGTATTTTATCCCTAGTGACTGTTTCCGTTTTCAGTGATAACATTGTACCTCTCTTTCTCTCATGTACTTATCCCTCCCGAAACCCTGTGCTTCGTGTTGCTGTCTCCCTCAGGTGCTTCTCCCCTGCCCCTGTGTTGCTGTTTCTCTCATGTGCTTCTCCCTCACCACAGTGTTGCTATCTCTCTCATGTGCTTCTCCCTCCCCCATGGTGCTCTCTCACACCCACTCCACTTTGCTTCTCCAAACATCTCCCCCACCCCATCCTCTATTGATTCCCCGACCTGCGTCATTCTCGTTTTTTTAATATATTTTTATTTAAATATATTTTCTTTGGAGGACCAGGCAGCAAATTGCTGCCTGCTCCTCGTTGAAGGTGCTTTTATGCCCCTTCTTAGAAAGGTCAATAAAAAAGAACAAGCATTGGCGAGGCCAATAGGTCTCGCTTTTACGGGAGTTAGAGCTATTGGTGTTGTAAATGACAATGTATTTTATCAATGGATTGTGGAGTGGATGTGGTGTGGAGTGGAATTATGTGGGATGGATTGTAATTGTTCATTCTGGAATTGTGTGGCGTGGAATTGTGCAGTGTGGAGTTTATTTGTGTAGTGGAATTATGTGGCATGGGGTGCAGTGGAATTATGTGGATATAAATGATGTGATATTGAGTGCACTGAAATTATGTGGAGTGGGATTGTGTGTCATGGAGTGTCATTATGTGAAATGGGATTTTTTATTGTGGAGTGGTATGTAGTGCAGTTTAATTATGTGTGTGTGTGGAGACAAAATCAGTGTGGAACTGCAAAGAACTGATATCCATGCAATGCTCAGACAGTCGACTGCAATGCATTAGGGGATAGAATATGTACACGCAGCAGAACACCTCTAAAACCAATGTGCTTTTTTTTAAAGTGCCAATGGTGATTGAACTGCAATGTACCCATTGCTACAATACATTACACTATGAATCATTTACTCACGGTCAGCCAATTGTTGGAAGGAGCTGGTAAGGTAAGTAAGAGAAAGTGAGACAGGTACTTTAAGGTGGTCTAAAAAGTACAGGGTTGACTGTAAAAACATGACACTTGAAGAGTCTGAAGTGGTGATTTAAAGATAATCTGAGGGGGCGATGAAGGGAGAAGGAGCCCCTGAGGAAGATTTTGACGTGAGTTCTGGGGAATATGGAACCAACAGAGTACATGGGAAGAGATAGCTTTCAGCGTACAAGAGATAAATGAGGGCGGGGGGCATTGAGAGTATTTGATGGAGATGAGTACAAGAGATAGAGCAGAAGGCGAGATAGTACTTGAAATACAGAGATGGATGCGTTAGTAGGGTGTATACATACTAACACAACTAAAGCTGGTTGTGAGAATCCTGATTTTTAAACCAAAACACTGCTTTGACTTACGTTTATCTCACTTAAAACTTCCTTCACTTATATATTTGTTAATTGGAAATTAAAATCCACAGATTTCTTCGGAACCCGCTAACTGTTCACAAATGCTGCCATATTGAAAAGTGAAAAAGTAAAGTGCATAAAGGGCTCAAGAAGATATGGTGGTCAAAAATATGAAGAATCGAAGATAAATAAAAGACTGGGTTATGAGTGTGATGAAGAGGTAGTGCTTACTACAAATAGCAAAGAATGTTACAAGGAGGAATGGGGACAATAAAGTGTCAGAAGAGATGACAAACCAAGTGTAGTTTCCGAGAGATGAGAATGTGGCAGAAGTAGGCATTTTAGGAATGTTCAATTGTAAACAGATGCAATTTCTGAAACTGGTTGTATTACACACAGATGCGGCTTCATTCGGTTCTAAAAAAACATACGACCTTAGGGATGTCATGCACAGACTCACACTTACAAAGGCAAGGGAGGCTCACCTAGTGTGCCTGCAGACCTAGGCTCCTATGAACACCTATGACCAGTTTCTAAAAAGGTTTGTCATATGGCTAAGGGTCACATGGCAGCAAGCTCAGCAAATTCAGTATCCAATTGAAACTGAAGACGGTCGAAGGCCGGGTCTCTAAAGCGCTGCAGGCAGCACTCCTTCGACCAATGTCCACCATCCCCAACACTATTCAAATACTGTAGTAAGTAACAATGGTAAGTAGTAGACACTGGAGTAAGTAACAGTAGCAATCAAGATGATATTCAATGATAATCAGTCTGAAGGTCATTTAAGAAGAAACTGAACTATTACATCTCCTACAACTTAAGAGCAAAATGTGGCCCGTAAAACGAAACTTCCTTCAATGAAGAATATAGTATGGCCTGAGTTTGTCCATTAGTAACAAAATAAAGACTAACTGTGCCAAGAAAAATACAGAGGTGTCATGAGTGCCTAAGGACGAATAGCAATAACACGTTTCTGTCAAAGAAGAGCACGTGGCGTCACCACACACCTGGACACCTGTAGCGACTCTTAAAAAAAAAAACAACACTGAGCTTGGGCAAAGGATCCAGCTATGAGAAACCGACCAGTACAGCAATCACCCTTGTATTGCCATACACTTTTCCGCAGCTCTCTCTTACCGTGATCACCAGCGTGTCATTGGCTGAACAAAACAAACACCAGTGCAGTCAGTTGGTGACGTCAACAAGTCAGTGCTGGGAACGATGGGGCATGTACTCCCTGCATCACTGATGGGGCAAAAGAAGCACGCTGAAAACACACGATTAACTGCATTTTCCGGCAGGTAGTGTGCATGGCACTTAACAGGGTGGCTGGGGCAGCTCGGGTGCTTGAGAGTGGCGGTGCATGGAAACAGGTGCCCTCAGGAAACAGTCGCCCTCAGGAAACAGTCTCTAACATTTGACCTCGTTCTTTTGAATGCACAGCAAAGGTAATGAGATAAGAACATGATTTACAGCCCTGTTTACAGAAACAGACCATGGAACGACAGAAAACATTGAGTGCTCATGTCAAATGTTCTTAGAGACAGGGAAAAGTAGTCCCTAAACAGATGCTACAATGGGACAAGTGGAAGAGTACAAGTACTGGGGAGCTGCTCTATGGGAGTGAACAACTGACGAAAAGGAGGGACAAATAGGAAAGATTAACCAATTGGATGCAAAGAATTTTAAAGGACACTGAAACAAACAAATGAAAAGCAGTGGCTGAGCTGTAAAGTCACAAAGTATGTACAACAGGTCTCCAAAACTCGACCTAAAAAAAAAGGCTCCTGTGCGGAGTAATCATGATGACACATGTGCACATACAAAAAGACTCTACCACCAACAATGGTCACTTCATCACACCTGTTTGGGGTTTTTTGCCGATAGTAAACAGCACTAGCAAAAAGTATTGCTTTTAACTAATGCTGTTCAGCACTGCTAAAAAACATTGGCAGAGCCAGTAGATCCCAAATGCAAGATCCGTTGGCTTTGACAATGCTTTTTTTCTTAGTAGAGAGGTCTTTATCTCTATAGACATCATCTTTGTATTCACAGATGGCACGGTGCTGACATATTTCAAGCATTGGGAATGCTGCCCTAAAAATTCTCAAAATGGAAGGGAAATCGGGCTGCCCTGGTGCTCTTCAAATATGGGTTAATTTGTGACAATATGGCCTTTAGGCTACCAAAGGAACCACTGTAAAATGTAGGCCCGTCAGAATACAGTTTACAGTAAGCTTCAGGTTCTTGGTCAGACACAGAATGCAACAAAATGTACAAAGAAAGAAAAATATTTCAGAATTTTGGCAGGAAGGTGTATTCTGCTAAACCTGCTGGCAAACACAGCTTGGGCTTGCTGGCACTTGTGAGGCATTCTGGATATATTGTTTCTGACAACTGGAAACATGCTAGTGGCTTGGCCCACTTGAGGGTGTGGAGAAACTCAAAGGTGACAACAAATTTGAGCAATCATGGCAATGGCAGTTAACAACTTAGCTTATTATGAATGCCATGGTGCCAGAATATCGTTGTCAGAATATTGTGTGACATAAATATCTCATCCTAAATATCATCTACAAAAATACCATACCATTGGAGTTAGTAATAGAAAATCTAAACCTTTTGGGAAGAGAGTTTTGTAAATGATATTAGAACATTGGAATGTTGAGAGCTCCGTTGAAGACAATGGAGTAGCTCGGGCCTATAATGGCTGGTATAAGCCCGGAGCTACCAACATTACAATGTTTGTCTTCAAGTTTTTTCCTTTTTAATTTAAAACATTCTACCCTTAGGGGGATGAATGTTCTAATAGCATTATAGCGCTTCTGCCTCAGGCTTTACCGGTTGTTAAAGGCCCTCTCCCTTGTTGTAGGGCCGAGACACAGGCGAGGGCTTATAACTTGGGTTCAGGGCCTTTAACAACTGATATAGCCCTCTGCAGCATGCTATAAGGCTATATTAGAACACAATATTTATGTCAGACAGTATTTCTGACAACCATATTCTGACATACCATCATTATAAGCACAATACTTCAGAGATGCAATAATGAGCCTTTATAGAACATCAGGCATGAGGTGATACAGCCAGCTACCAACTGATTGTCCCCGGCTCCCCCAGTGACTGGGTCAATATCAGAGAGTTTATCATTTCTGATGATGTACGCGGCTAGAAAACTCCTTATCTCCATACTCTGTATTAAAATTTGTTACATTTAATGAACAAAGAAAATGTGCTACTTTAGTTAGATAATCTGTTATAACGAAGCTGAAAACACATTGTGGATTTCTAACAACCTTGTGGACCCTGTTTGTACATTAGTCATTGATGATATGAAATAGATTTTTGATTTTTCTCCAAATGTTCTTAAGAACAGTTCAGTTATATGGGATAATCTAGTTATCAATAATTGAGGTCTATATTTTGTTAACAATTTAGTTATACAAAGGGTTGTATGACGGAACAACGCAGGAAAATACTCTGCATACCTTTACCACACATTTTTCACTCCACATTGTTTTAGAACGCATATGCTTTTACAACGTATGACTTTACCATGCATTGTTTACATATATGTTTATATATATATATAAACAATGTATTTGCGGGGGGCGACTCCCAAAAACCCTGAACTTACCTTAAATGCGTGGTAAAGGTATACGTTGTAAAAGCAAATGCGTTCTAAAACCATGTGCGGTAAAAAATGGGTGATAAAGGTACAACGTGGTAAAAACCTCGTTGTAAAGGCTGTTTCCCATATACAGTTGCATCAGAGGGTTAATAATTCAGTGGACCAGTGTGTCTGTTGAAGATTAGAAATTTGTAGGTCGAGTATTGTATCCCATAGGTGGTTTAGGGGTACATTTGATATTAGTTTGAGCTCTATTATGTTAGTTCCAGGAAGCAGATGAGTGCAATTAAGAATCTTCAACTCTGAAAGAATACATAAACTGCTGCCACAACTAATTGAGCTAATCATCTGTTGGAGGCATCTGAAGGTCACCACCTTTAAACGTGTGGTGTATGTTAAATAAGCATGTTGTGCTTATCATTTCACTTCTGGAATTCATTATATATTCATTACAAAACTCATAAAAGAGGAATGGCACATTTACTCTAATGCATTGCTTAACGCGTGAGGATTGGGTCATCAGGCAGCCAGGCAGGCCATTCTAGCCTAAAATGTAAATATTCGTAAAATATTAAAGTAGGAAGTTGGCAACTGAGCTCAACTTCCACACACACACCTCATTCTTTGGCAGCATGGGATACGAGTCTCTTTTTGTGCATTTTGCAAAGTGAATTTGATCCAGGATTCTGCCATCTTCTCTAAGTGGCCATACTACAACCTCTCCACTAAGGTGTCAATGCTACTTATATCTATTTACAGTTTCTTGTATCGTATTATGCTCAATTAATCCACAGGCTCACATTAGCTGTTTCAAAATTAAATGGTCCAGTTATGTTCGACCACTGCCATACAAGATCAGCTGCCATAGTAGTTTCTTGTTATGGTTCATTCCATTGAAGCGTTTAAGCGGCATCGCTGGGTGCAAGGGCGTCCCAACATCTACTTTATATGGAGACAGCTAATGTTTATAGCTAGGACCTTCCCCACCTTGTGGAAGCATTCAGACCTGCTCAATCTTCCAACCCATATGGCTTACTACATCCTCAAACTGAGATAGGATAGTAAAGTTGGGCCAGGGAGTGGATTGTATTAGCACAGTGAAGTGAAATTTAAATACGGCAAACAAAGTTTTGCAAAGCGTAGTGTCTTCTTACTGAGCAAAGATTGAAAAGTTTCATAATCTTCAAGAGGCATTATAACTGTGCAAAATCGCATCCCAACATTTTTATGGATAAGAATTTTCCCACCAAAATATTTTGGCGAGAGAATTCCCTGATTAAACAAGCATTGGAAATGCAATAGCTCTCGGCTTTGATTAAGTTAAAGCCATTTGCTTTGCTAATGGTATTGTATAGCAAAGCAAATGGCTTTAACTTAATTAAAGGCGAGACCTATTGCATTTTTAATGCTTTTTAGCAGCGCCGTCTGTTTTAAGTATACGGGGCGCTTACTCACTACACACTACACACCGCATTCACTCCATAACACATGTATAAAAGACATTACCATTTATAACGCCAATAGCTCTAACATAATCAAAAGCGAGACCTATTGCATTTCCAATGCTTGTTTCCCCCACTTCGACCACTGCTCCTACGGGAGATAGCAAAGGACATGCAGAACTGGCACGTGAGAGGACTGTCGTGGTTTGGCAGTCTGGTGGCGGTAAAGATGGTAACAAACACCAGGCTCCTTTATTTATTCAAAACATTGTCACAACAGTCACTGCAGATCTGTTTAATAAGTTCCACGGAATAAAAGACCTTTGGTGAGGCAGGAAAAGACAATCAAGAAAGAATGTCGGAGCAAAGACGGCCGACTGAGTGGACATGCTTGTTTGAAGCTCTGGCAACCGGAAGTTCGTGGGACCCTCCCTCGGACTCGCAGGCTATTAGCCATACTCAGGGAGACTAAACCGAAGGCCCCCACCCAATGAGTTCAGTGGTTGATGCTGAAAGCTTGTACTACGCGATTTGAAGGGGTGATGGAGCAGGGCTGGATCAGGCCTGTTGAGCAGAGCGGCCAGAGTAGGGAGGAAGGAGAAACCAGACTGCGGCTGGGAGCACACTCCGGGTGCCTGCAGAGTGACGCAACCGGTCGGAGAGTGCGACGGCTGGGGACTGCATCGCTCAGCAGCAGGAACTGGTGACGGTGTATGACTGTGCTGCTGACCTCTGCAGCGCCTCCTCGTGTGACTGTACCCAAGATCCTGCGCCCCATCAAATGACTGGTCACTGGGGGCGCGCCTCATCAAATGCCTGCACGCAGAGGGGCAGCACACCCTCACAAGACTGTTCCCAGAGGGCAGCAGACCCTTGTGTGACTGTTACTCGGGGCTGTGTCTTCTCACATGACTGGTCTCAGAGGACAGCAGACCCTTGTGTGACTGTTACTCAGGGCTGTGTCTTCTCACATGACTGGTCTCAGAGGGGGCCCTCATGGGGTAGTTAACCTTGAAATGGCTGGACCAAGAGGGCAGAGCCCCCTCAGTTTACTGGACCCAGGGGGCAGTGCCTCCTGACATGGCTGGAACCAGTAGGGGCAGGACCTCCTCCGGCAGCAGGGGTCTCTAATCAGACCATCCGTAAATGAGCCGGATCCCCTGTGATTTGTTGTGGACTTCCTAAAAATGTTGTGATACTGCGTGGTTTTCCTTCGTTTAACTGATCCCAGAAGACACTTCACAAAGTATACCCAATGTATTTAAAATACGATTTGCAGCGTGACCCTCTTGCTACCTACCTGCACCCTGGGGTGGAGGGAGATTATTTGGTTTTCCCGGCCTACAACACATGTACTTCAAGCATAAAGTACAGTTCAGGATGCCTATGGTCATAGCTTGTGCCCTGGAGTCCGTGCACTGCCGAGCCCTCCGCCAGCCTCACGGCTCCCTCAACAGTGCGCTCAGACTCCCGCAGCCCTCAGACCCGCCTCCAGAAGTGTGCGCCCTCAAGTGTGCGTCCTTGTTTATCTGCCCTCGTTCCTGGTAATCTAGGCGTGCGCTGCCCTAAGATCTGCGGTGCCTTCACACCTGAAAGGTGTGCCCCCCGACCCTTGCACTCCAGGACACCCAAACACTTGCTGCCCACAGACTAGTGCCATCAGACCTTTCCCTTCAGTATCAGACACAAGCTGCCCTCCCTCCGTGCTGTACTCCGCGACCCGTGCCCTCAGCCCCACACCCGGAGGGAGCCCCTGTCCTGAACCCACTGGACCCACACGGGGCCCTGGAGCAAATATTGCCTAGGGTTTGCGACTTCTGGGTCTTTACTAACTGCATGCCCGCCCCCACCGGCCTCAGGCCGCTGTTTACCACAAGGGGGTCTCACATTGCAAAGCATGTTTCAGTATTTATTTCATGACTTGAATTCGGTCGCGCTGGACTCTGCCTCTGAATCGGGAGTTGATGGGTGGGAAAGGAAAGTGAGGGCGTGGGGGTGGAGCAGTGGGGGTGGTAATGTCGCAGAATGGTGTGGGGCAGTAGGGGGATGAGGGGTAAAATTATAATCAATATATCCCGCACACCGTAATGTACATATTTGCACCGCAGTAAAGGGACCGCAGCACATCAATCCTCTCATAAAGTAGTCAGGTTTGATAAATGCAACTGATTTCACTATTCTGCACGTAGGCGCTATATGTCATTAAGCCTACTCACCCACATAGAGAATGTTGAAGCAGAACCCCTGCGTGACAAACTTGCTGACGAGTTGATCGGGAAGACTGTAGAAGCCCACGTGGCCCCCCCCCCAGGGAGAGATTCCGCTTGTGTTCATTCTGCTAAAAATAACGCTGGGTAAGACATCGTACGCATGCGCGCCACATGAACACTTTTTGGCGCGCATGCGTAGGATGTAAGGCATCGCGCACTACTTTAAAAACAAGCATT
Source organism: Calotriton arnoldi (assembly GCA_963921515.1). Taxonomy (NCBI): domain Eukaryota; kingdom Metazoa; phylum Chordata; class Amphibia; order Caudata; family Salamandridae; genus Calotriton; species Calotriton arnoldi. The sequence goes on along the minus strand of CAWUFW010000447.1, from coordinate 1,242,078 downwards.
TGCAATGCAATAGAACTCGCATTTACGCGAGTTCTAGCATTTACGCGAGTTCTATTGCATTTCAAATGGGAGTGCAGGCGGGCAAAAAGTCACAAACGGGAGTGCGAGGGGGGGTGGTGGTGGCCCAAGAAGTTACGTACTGCAAAAGTGGAGGGGGTGAGCCACGGGAACAAATTACTTTTTAAAGTAAAGGGGCTGATAGCCTCGGAAGGAGCAAAATGACGACATAGGCATCAGGAGGAGGGACTTACAAGCCAAACACCAATCACAATGCAGCATTTATGATTAAAGCCAATCAAAAAGATGGGCGGAAAGTGGGTGGAGCTTCCCCCACTATAGTGTATACAGCATCTCTGACGAGACAGCGCATGCGCTGCCTAGCCAAGAGCTAAAAAGAGCTTTTCACGAGTTTTTTTCCCTGCAAAACGTATCTTCCAGAAATTCTCTCACAACTCGAACTTTGTACCCTTTGCACATTTTTCAAATCTAACAAAGATTTGAGAGAAATTTCACAATGTTTGCAAAGGACACACTTTGCAAACTCAACCAGCCATATTGGGAATGCCACCCAGACACTGATCAGTGAGCCTCTCGGCCCATCATATTGGTTGGGATGATCACCCCACCCGCTCACCTCCCGTTACCCAAGATCTCTGCTGTCATCTTTCATGCCCAACTCACTAGACAGTGCTATTTATGTCAAATTTCAGATTAAACCAAGATTACTCTTTGATGTGCTAACAGAGCGAAAACAGTGTGAAGCCATCCCAATTATGACTGTCTGCGGCTTTTTATAGCGTTCAACCCATCAGAGATCAATAATTAACTAACCCTGCTCGTTTGCAAGCTCTTCACACGTTAAAAGACTGCAATTTTATGTCTCTCTGCCCCTTGCTGACACAATTAGAGTTTACTGACAGTAAATACCATACATACCTATTTTTCCCACTCAAAATCTTTGATGCCACAAACATTGCTAATGATGGGGTATTCGATTGGACTAACGGAACTATAAACTATTTGTTTACTTCAGTGTTTAAGTATAATACAGTAGTGTTCTTGCTAATATTAACACAAACCCTGGACCATATGTGCTTTTGAACACTGAAAGAGATATAGCACAAATAGGTGACTGACATCGTGCGGGGAGTATTACCCCTAAATGAGAAGACTTTTTAGCATGTCATATCAGCCAATAGTGGCCCAAGAAAGTATGTGATTAGATGAGGAACGCTATAGTCACTATGGAAACCCCATGAGTGTACCACACCTATGTCTGTAGCTGCCTCACTGCCTATGAATTACTTTCCAGTCTATGTGAGTATAAAGGAATTTACTAGCCCAGCAAGGCACCATGATGAAGAAAGCTTGGCTTTCATCTCCTTCGCTCAGATTTATAATAGTCTGTGAGGCCTGTCCCTTTGAATTCAGCAGAGTTTGAAATGAGTTTTAAATTACTCCAATGCCCATTTTAATGGTGGGTAAATGCGGATGTCATTCGTGCTGGGTGGCATTGACTGTAAGTGAGTGCATGGAAGTTTATTTGCTGGATTACATTAGAAATGAAATATTTTTCCTGCGTTTTAGTAGAATAGTTGCTGTCACTGTCATTCTCCATTCACTCAATTCTCCTCGAGAATTATATATATATATCTCATTGTTTGATATCCCATAGCACTCTGACCTTTACTCATTTCTTCACGCTTGGGTTCAGTTCAGTTGAAAACTATTGCACAATGTTTTCTTGTTTATTCTTAATTACTGCCCAGGCATTTTAACATGGATGTCTACGTTACATTACAGGCATTAGTGACAGCTCCCTGGGAGTCCTGAGTGAATGAGTTTAAGAATTGTCATCTTTAATTGTTATTGTAACCCAAGGGTATGCAGGCACTTATCTGTTAATGAGGAAATACATGTTTGACACCATAGACAACACAACTGAATGAATGTCGACATCTTCAATTCAACTATTTTTTTTATTACTTGCGATAAAAGTGGCTGAAATGCCGATTCCTTGAAGGGTGCATCTACCAGCTTTGAAAACTAAGAACGCTGCGTGTTTTTTACATTCTTGTGTTGTTTCGTTAATATACTAGACAGGTCCAAATCAATTAATTGCTATAGTGGAGTCCAGATAAGACTACTACTCTCACTGTAGTTGGATTAGGGGGAGAGGATGTGGAGTTACCACCAGAGCTGCCACCTTTGGAACTGGGAAATCAGGTTCCAGTCTCTGCATCGACTCGACATTCTTTGATTCTGGGCAAACTACTTAGGGCTTAATTACGAGTCTGGTGGTCCCATGATGGCATGGCGGCTACGGCTGCACCAGGGGTCTGACCGCCGTATTACAACTTAGGCGATCGGACTGCCGTGGAACTGACACAAAAGCTGGGGATCCGTGATCCCTCGACATTGGTGTGGTGGTCTGGGGCAGTAATATGCTGGTGGCACTGCCAAGCATAGTATGACTTTCCTGACCTCCACACTTTTCATGGTGGTGATCCCGCCATGAAAAGTGTGGCGGTCAGGAAAGTAAGGCAGGGCCCCTTGGTGCACCTATGCATGGGAGTGCATGCAAGGGGCACAGGGAGCCCTCTGTGTGCATGCACTCCAGTTCCTGCACGGCATGGACTGTAAATTCCACCCTGTGCAGGAACTTAGTTTGGCGGCCTTCGGCACTGCAGTTCAAAGGCTCAAATATGAGCCTTTGAACTGCACCGCTGCAGGACTGTCATGCCACCCGCCAGAACACAATATGACTCGTAATCTGCCGGGTGCATGGGTGGTGGTAGAGTTTGGCGGTCTTGGAGCAGGGCGCTGGCATGGAGGCCCGCTCCAAGGCCGCCAAACTCATAATCAGGCCCTCAATCTTCCTGTGCCTAAAAAAAAAAAAAAGAATGTGTCCTTATGTAGGGGTGGGTGACAAATTCTGCTCCGCTGGCAGAGTTCATGGAGTTTTGCCCACTCTGCACTCCATGTAGAGTGCGGAGTTCCAAAAATCTCAGAGAAGCGGTGCAGAGTTTTTCCTCTCACGTGGCTTGCCAATGTTGAGTTGGCGAGCTCAAGTGAGGAAAATCATATGCTAGACCACCTCCCGGTGAGATTTCTTAATGCAGGCAATTGATATCGCTTGCGTTGAGAAACCTGCCACTCGTGTTGAGGAAGCTGCCGCTCGAGTAGAACATCTACTCGAGCAGCAGAAAGAATCAGCGCCCTCTAGCACAGCGCATGGTGCTGTTCACGCTGATTTTACAGCACGGGGCAAACTCCCGGCGCTAAAAATCAGCGTGAGCAGCGCGACTAACCGCACCCTGCCGCTTGCGGAACTCCACTGGGTTTTAGGGGAACTTTGTGGAGTTCCGCGTAGCAGAACTCCTTAAACATCGCCCACGTCTATCCTTATGTAATGTAACTAGTACTCATGTAAAGTGCTCCAATACCTTCGGGTCAAATTTGCTCTGTAAAATCTGCAACAACAAAAAAATAGACATTAGAAATCTACGGGAAAATAAAAGGAGCTGTGGTAATACAATGCAGCAAGAGAGAGAAGATGGAAAAGAGGGGGACAAAAGGACAAACAAAAATGTTGTGGCAACAAAAAGAACATCGAGAAGCCAATTCAGCACAAAAAAAGATCGCGAAAAATCAACAGTCAAATGGTCATTAAGGTGGAGAAATGACACTATTTAAAAAATGACAAGAGGAAGAACAAATAAACCTCTCAAAAAAATTCTGTACGCTATGTACATATACATTTTAGTATACCGATGCCACTGGAGTAAGAAGGTTGTGTTCTTCTTGCAGTATGGCTGAGTAATTTCTCCCCATCAGGGAACTAGTGTGTAGAATATGCAATAAATGCTAACTACTCCTGATAAAAGTATATTACAATTAGAAAGAGGACTTAGAAAAGTAATCCTGAATAAAATAGCACACAGATGGTCAGTCTATAAGAAGAGGAGAATGATTGAGATATCTGTGCGTTCTTCATATTCTCACCCAGTTCTTAATGTTCCCTCAGTCATGCACATCATATAGGACCGGAAACGCAGATAACCTTCTATTCAACTAGATCAAAGTGTTACACTGAGAAATACCATACATAGGGTTCTCAATATCAGACCATCTATTGCTACTGTACGGTTCGTGAAGTGAGGCTGGAAGGTAACATTATCAGCCTGTTCAAATATTTTTTCGATGGGAAAAACATGCATAGAAGCATTGAAATGCAGAACTTTGGAAGCTAAAATTCTCAAATTACAAATGTTTCTGGAAAATGTTGCAGGCTTCCATATCTAGCGAGAAAAGACCTGAGTAGTCACAATTGGAATACTTGAATGTATCTGTCCCAAACATCTCTTGATAATGAAGTTACACTTAAGTAAATAAGGGACTCTCTACCCCAGCTCAGTCAATAAGAAAATGAATGTCATGGATCCAACCCACGGTCTCCCAATGTGGAAGAACAACTACCCGTAAACATTATAAAATGTGCAGGAAAGTGACACAGTTTGTCCATAAGCCCAAAAGATTTTCACTCACTCGAGGTGACATTGTGTTGATACAACTGGGGGTGTTCTGGTTATACCCAACCTATATAATCCTGGGTGTGCAGGAAGCTCAATTGTTCACTCAGAGCATCAGAGTAAGTAAGGCTGATCCCATCAGTTTAGTAAAATTCAACCTCTATGCAGATAATTATAAGTATTTTACATCATACTTAGACACTAATGAAGTCACAAGGTTTGCTATCGTCATGAGGGTTGCAAATTAAGCATTGTTTGGAAAAAGGATGCAAAAGACAAAAGAAGAAATGCAAAATATCAAAAAACTCATTTAGAGTGGCAGAATTCTCTTTAAAAACGATGCTAAGTTTGGGGAAATCTTCGAACCCTTTGTGCAATGAGACGTTTGAAACTGTGCAAAAAATAGCCAGAAACTTTTACGTTTTGCCCCCCTTATTCTTGTATTCCACTGCATTGGCAAACGTATAGTACTTTTTCTCCGCCTACCATGCCAAAATCCCATCCTACCCATACACCTATTTTAAAGGAGGACATGAAATGTATGTTACAGAACATTTTAACACAGTCTATCTACATCGCTGGTCAAGAATAAATCACCAATTCTCTCAATGTTAAGAACTCTTTTGACCATATGAAATGGGATTGCAAACTACCTGTGTGATCATTAGACTTTCACCCAGTTTCTAGAGCTGATAAAAGAGTCATGTAAATCCCCTTATGAGCAACAACCATTTGCTTCTTTAACATTTTCCTTCCTAGTAGGCACTAGATAGGATCACGCTCTAGGTTTAAGCTACTAAATATTAAACAAAAACAATTTACTGTGGGACTGCTGCTGGTGAAATTACTACATGTGCATAGAATCAGGACTTGTAGAGTTAAGATTTTCAAGTATACCTTTCAAAGAGTTCAACCACTGTTCCTTGCATTCGAGCCCTCCCTCCTCTCCACTTAAAGTATCATATCCAGAGCGTTGGACTTGGCCCTTACTACAGGGTCACCCCCAAACATTTTGCCTTCAACCTCTCCTTTTTATTGAATTAGATTTTGCTGGCTTTAGGACTCTGGGCACTTTACCACTGCTGGCCAATGCTAAACTGCATGTGCTCGCTCCATAAAATATGGTTAACGTTGGCTTATCTACAATTGGGATATTTAATTTGTTTATAAGTCCATAGTAAAGGGCACAAAATGTGCCCAGGGCCTGTAAATTAAATACCACTAGTGGGCCTGCAGCACTGATTGTGCCACCCACTCAAGTAGCCCTGTAAACATGTTTCAGGGCTGCCATTGGAGAGCCTGTGTGTGCAGTTTTAAACTGCCATGTCGACCGGGCAAGTTAACCCTCTTGCCAGGCCCAAACCTTCCTTTTTAATACATATAGGTCACCCTAAGGTTGGCCCTAGACAGCCCTAAGGGCAGGGTGCAGTGTATTTAAAGAGTAGGACATGTACTTTTAAGTTTTACATGTCCTGGAAGTGAAAAACTATAAAATTAATTTTTCACTACTGCAAGGCCTATCTCTCCCATATGTTAACATTGGGATTACCTTATTACATGTTATAAGTGTAATTTCCAGTTGGGAAAGGATGGATATTTTGAGTTTGGTGTCTCTGGACTCATAATTTATAATCACAACTTATGATAGAGTTGGGTTTTAAGTTGCAAGTCTGAAAACGGCAAGTTTAGAAAGTTGGCATTTTCTTAATTTAGCCCTTATGTGCCTTCTGCCTGTTTCTGAATACACGTCTAGGGTGGGTGACAGCTGGGCCTAGTGCATTCCCTTTTAGACAGCCACACACAATGGGAGCTTAGGTGTGACTTGATGGGCCTTAATTAGCCATTAAATGGCTTGATGGAGAGGGCGGAGCTAAGCACAGCCCCACTTGCACCTGAATTGGTTGTGCCTTGTCTCCACACAATAGGCCTAACAACGCTATATTGTCACTTCAGCAAGCTTGGAGCCAGGGCAGTGGAGGAAGGGGATTCCCTGCCCTTTAAAGTCACTGTCTAGTAACTTCTCCCACCTTCCAGAACCAGGGCACCAAAGTATAAATACTGGCCTCAGACACCAACACTTCAGTACACGTCTGGACCTGTGGATACTCTGCCAACAAAAAGGACTGCTGTGCTGCTACAAGGACTGCCACTCCGCTGGACTCCTGCTTTTCTGTGCTGACCGGCTGCCTGGTGCATCCTTGCCTGGGAGTGAGAAGGACTGGACCCGCATCGCTACAATCCAGAACCCAGAGTGACCCCAAGGGCCAGCTGACTAGTCTCCTGTTTTTTGAAGTCTCAGGGAAACAAGAGACTTCCAATCAACCTACTTCGGCATCTGGACTCTACCATCTGTGAGTCTGCCTTGCCAGGTGCTACCATTCCAGTCCAGTCCAGGACCCTTGGAAGTGGTCCTAAGGTGCTCTGCCCTCTGTGGTCCTCATCAGAACCACCGAGAAGCCTCACAAAGCAATGCCGCACAGATCGCATACCAGAATTTAAGGTGCTTTGTTCAGCAGGCCCAAGTGGGTCACTGAAGTCAGCCCACACTCCATCTTGGGCGGTCTCAACTTGTGACTTTGTCCCAGTCTGGCAAGGCCAGATAACTATAGTTGGCACTTTGTGCTTTTATGTGCTATCTTCACCTAAATGTTTAAAATTGCATTTCTCAGGATATGAGCATTGGATTTTTGTTGTTTTGTTCATTATATTAATCTAAATTTTTCTAACCTGGTGTGGATTATTTTTGTGTGGTGTTTTCACTGTTTTACTTTTTTAAGTGTTACACAAGTACTTTACACATTGCCTCTTAAATTAAGCCTGACTGCTTTGTGCCAAGCTACCACAGGGTGAGCACAGGTTAATTTAGGGTGTGTTTCTGAGTTACCCTGACTAGGATTACAGTCCCTACTTGGATAGGGTGCATACCTCTGCCAACTAAAGACCCAATTCCTAATTTTGGTGATCAGGGGTGAAGATAGGACTTCTGTTTGAGCAGTGCCTTACAGTAATTTGGTGTACACTACCAGGCATATCAAGAACCAATGTGAGTCAATTCCTCCTGATTGTCATTTTTTCAAAACATTTTTGTCGTCCTCTCTGATTGGCATTTAAACTTTTTCTATTCTCCCTGATTGGCATTTTTGCTTTTCCTAAAATCATGTCTCTGACTGGAGGTTCTAAATCTGCACCTTCAAAGATGGATGTTGAGCTTGCCAAACTTGAGGGTTACATTGCTCAAGGATTTTTGCAAGGACTTTGGTCCGGTAAACATCCATTAGTACGGGGCTGTTACACCGCGTACCATTACTTCGCAAGCGTTAGAACTCATGAGATGTTACAAAGCGTAGCCTTTGCTACGCAAGTTGGTACATTGCATGCGTTGTAACGCTTGTGAAGTAAAGGCTATCCACATCGTTGTGTGGAAACGGACGCGCATCCGTTTCATCTCAACGACGTGCAACACTGACTACGCAGGAAGCCGGAGAAGACAGGAACCGAGGAGAGAGAGAGGTAAGAGGGGCTGTGTAGTATTTAAGGGTTTAGGGTAGGGGGAGGGTCGTGCAGGGGGTATGTAGATTAAGGGTAGTGTAGTTGTGTTTGTGTAGTGTAGAGTAGTGTATTTGGGTTTAGGGTAGTGTCTGGGGTCTTGAAGGGTAGTGTTTGGGAGTAGGGACAGGAATGGGGGTAGGGGCAGTGTCATGCTGGGGGTAGTGTTTTAGGGTTTAGGGTAGTGTTGTGGTGTTAGTGTAGTGGATTAGGGTTTAGGGTAGTGGTGTGTTAGTGTAGTGTAGGGTAGTGTTTTAGGGTTTAGGGTAGTGTCGGGGGGTCATGCAGGGTAGTGTTTCAGTGTAGGGACCGTCTTGGGGGTAGGGGCAGGGTCGTGATGGGGGTAGTGTTTTAGGGTTTAGGGTAGTGTTGTGGTATTAGTGTAGGGTAGTGTTTTAGGGTTTAGGGTAGTGTTGTGGTTTTAGTGTAGTGTAGGGTAGTGTTTTAGGGTTTAGGGTAGTGTTGGGGGGTCGTGCAGGGTAGTGTTTAAGTGTAGGGACAGTCTTGGGGGTAGGGGCAGGGTCGTGATGGGGTAGTGTTTTAGGGTTAAGGGTAGTGTTGTGGTGTTAGTGTAGGGTAGTGCTTTAGGGTAGTGTCGGGAGGTCGTGCAGGGTAGTGTTTCAGTGTAGGGACTGTCTTGGGTGTAGAGGCAGGGTCGTGCTGGGGGTAGTGTTTTAGGGTTTAGGGTAGTGTTGTGGTGTTAGTGTAGGGTAGTGTTTTAGGGTTTAGGGTAGTGTTGTGGTGTTAGTGCAGTGTAGGGTAGTGTTTTAGGGTTTAGGGTAGTGTTGGGGGGTCGTGCAAGGTAGTGTTAAAGTGTAGGGACAGTCTTGGGGGTAGGGGCAGGGTCGTGATGGGGGTAGTGTTTTAGGGTTAAGGGTAGTGTTGTGGTGTTAGTGTAGTGTAGGGTAGTGCTTTAGGGTAGTGTCGGGAGGTCGTGCAGGTTAGTGTTTCAGTGTAGGGACCATCTTGGGGGTAGGGGCAGGGTCGTGCTGGGGGTAGTGTTTTAGGGTTTAGGGTAGTGTTGTGTTTTTTGTGTAGTGTAGGGTAGTGTTTTAGGGTTTAGGGTGGTGTCGGGGTTGCGTGCAGGGTAGTGTTTGGGAGTAGGGACAGGAATGGGGTTAGGGGCAGAGTCGTGCTGGGGGTAGTGATTTAGGGTTTAGGGTAGTGTTGTGGTGTTAGAGTAGTGTAGGGTTTTAGGGTTTAGGGTAGTGTCGGGGGTGCGTGTAGGGTAGTGTTTGAGTGTAGGGAGCGGGCTGGGGAAGGGGGAGGGCCGTACAGGGGGTAGTGATTTAGGGTTTAGGGTAGTGTAGTGGTGTTAGAGTAGTGTAGGGTAGTGTAGTGTTTGAGGGTTTGGGTAGTGTTTTAGAGTTTGTGATGTGTAGGGTAGTGTATTTGTATTTAGTGTTTAATGTAGTGTTGGGTTTTTATTACTAGGCAAGTTTTTAGTTCGCATACATTAACACTTGCAATGTAAAGGTATGCAAACTAAAAACTTGCGTAGTAACGGTATTTGCAAAGTAAAAACATCGCAGTAAAAAGCTGCGAAGTAATGGTATGCGAAATAACGAGTCATATTCCTTTGGCCCTCCTGTAAAGAGCTCCACCAAGAAGGTGGAGCTGCAAAAGGCACTGAGAGCCTGGTCAGGAGCCCATGAAGCATTGACTGAGCCCCCAGAGGAGGAGGAGGAGGTGGATGAGGATAATTTGGACCAGGGCCCAGAGGAGGGTCTTGGACTGCTGCTTGTGGAGGGGGGGGCAGGATGATTCCAACTCGGGCAGGAAGCAGTGTGTCATCCAGATGCCTGTCACCAGAGGAGCTGGAGGACAGGAGGGAGGAGAGGAAGCTAAAGTTGGAACTTGCCAAGTTAAAGATAGAGGCAGAGCAAAAGAGATTGGCTCTGGTAATAGGTCAGAGAAAGTTGGCTATAGAGGAGGGAATTGCTTTGGAGGGTTTGGCTCATGAGAGGAGCCTTAAAGAGCTGGACCCCAATGCCAGGCAGGCAGAGGCCAGCAGTTATTGTGGCAGCGTATCTTCAGTGCCCTCTGGAGACAGGAGGGTCCCCATACCTAAGGAGCTGGTGCCTGACTTTGTGGTGGGAGAGAACATTGATAAGTGGATTGAGGCCTTTGACACTGCCCTGTAAATGCATAAGATTCCTGAGAGGTTTGGGCTAGTCTGTGAAGGCATATCCCTAGGGAGGGGAGGGACACCCTACTGGCCCTAAAGAAGGACAGGATGAGGTATTCCCCCATGAACGAAGCCCTTATAAGGATGTATGGTCTGACCCCAGAAAAGTATGGGCTCAAGCTCAGGGACAGTCAGAAACTGCCCCATCAGTACTGGGTGGATTTTGTGGATTATTTTTGCAAGTAACTGGATGTTTAGGTGAAGGGCAGTAAGGTGAATGATTACAAAGGGCTGTATGATCTAATTGCTACAGAGCATCTGTTCAGTCCTTGTTTTCCAGATCTGCGCCAACCCTTCACTGATAGTAAGGTTACTGAGCCCAGGGAGCTTGCTAAGAAGGTACCTGGGAGTGACCCCAAGAAATGTGGTTCAGGCTCTCCCCAGCAGAGGGAGGGAGAGGTCAAGGGGGACACAGACAGGTCCACGGTAATGGGGGAGGAAAGGGTTGCAATGCCTCTTCTGAGAAACAGAGAGGAGATGCTGCTGGGCGGTGGCCCAGGGTACCCCATTTCCAACCCTCTGCTTTGATTGTTCTTGGCTTGGACACAAGGAGGGGGACTCTGTCTGTACTAAAAAAAAAACACCCACAGGTGGGACCTGAATTTATGACTTTGTCCCGATCTGACGCAACCAGATAACCACAGTTGGTGCTTTGCGCTTTTATGTGCTATCTGTACCTATATCTCTAAAATTGCACATCTCAGGATCTACTGATTGGATTTTTGTCGATTTGGTCTTGTTTTGCTCATTAAATTAATCTACATTTTTTTAACCTGATGTGGATTATTTTTGTGTGGTGTATTCAATGTTTTACTGTTTTAAAAGTTGCACAAATATTTTACACATTGCCTCTTAAGTTAAGCCTGACTGCTCTGTGCCAATCTACCTGAGAGTGACCACGGGTTAATTTTGGGTGTGTATCTGATTTACTCTGACTAGGATTGTGGTCTCTACTTGGACATGGTGCATACATCTGCCAACTAGAGATCCAATTTCTAACAAGGAGTTATTTACAAACCACACTAATTTAGTGAATCTTAACAAAATTACCCACTTTTTTATGGCTTCTTCATTCAATGAAAAAGCATGAGAAAATTATCTCTGGATCCATGACACCTGATCATGAGATCTTGAGAGATAACCAGGATTTAATTGGAAGCTAATGCCACTCAAAGCCAAATTCTAAAAAAGCTTACCATTCTCAGTGACGATGACAATTTCCATAGAATTAGCATATTTTGCTACCCTGGTGTACCAAAAGAGAACATAACTGATCAGACGAACTTGTTTAGGTTATTTGCATGTCTCAGCCATTCTCATAATCCTGTTGCAATAAACACAGTAAAATAATATTCAATAGCTTCCTCATATGAGATACACAAAATGGGTCATTTTGCTGCCACATAATATTGGGGTGTTGGTGACCAATATGAATATACATTGATCTTGCTTCCAGTCACTATCATTCTGGAACAAAGTAGTATAGGGCCTATAAATGGTTACTAAATATCACACATCTAACTCACAGTCTGCTCTTCTTAGAATTCATATCCCTATACAATGTCTGTTTGTCCTTGCTTTTCTTGACCTCAAACAGATTACTTTTATTATAACTACATTTGTTCTTGTAACATCACCCAATTAATTTATTGTGTTATATATTGAATGCAAATCTGTCCTAATTTGTGACAGTTCTGATCAAAATGTCACATGCTGCTACACCTTTGTATAAATGAAGAACAAATATGTGATATTTCTTCTGCAACACATTAATTTTGTAAGAATCCAGGGGTAAGTTAACAAAATGTAAACATGTGTAGGCTATAGGTACTATGGGAAGAAATTCACGAACCTATGCATTTATAACCTCAAGGTGAGGAGTGCAAATGACAGAAACATTAATTTCCTTAAAGGAAAATGCAGTACAGGAATGTAATATTTTAATTGGAAGTGTACATCTAGCAATGCAGGCTATTACTTGAGGAAAGAGGGATGGAGGAAGACTTCAGAGTAACAGAAGATTGAATTCCACTGAAAGTGTGGTGAATTTGCCTTTTATATTAATTCTATGTATCTTATTTTAAAGCATTTAATCAATAAATGCATACAAATGACACACACAGGATTCTGGAGATGGTGACAATATAAACTATGAGAGAAAATATGCTAGAAGAAGCAGAGAATGCTGTGCATAAATAACATTAAGTGGGTGTTTGCACCTCAGAAGCACTGGTGCTGCCAAGCATACTTTGTAGCCATTAGGAATGGTCAAATATCATGGAGTTAACTTTTTATGCTAAATTGTAGCTGCTGGGATGTGGTTGCAAATACCAAGCCTGTTACGGAAGTGCAGCTGGCTGTACACTTTTCTTAGTGTTGATCAATCAATCAATCAATCAGTAGATTTGTAGAGTGCATGGTCCGGTTGATTAGCTGACCAGCCAGATCTTCAGGGACTTTCAAAACTTTGAAAGTCATGGAGAGGATCCTAGATGAAAGGGTAGCTCATTCCTTGTCTTTGGTGCTAGGTAGAAGGAGAGACCTCCGCATCTGCTACATCAGATGTGCGGGGTGAGGGTTAGAGAAAGGCATGCAGAGTGGTGGTGTCTGGTGAGCTAATGGAAATTCAGGCAGTGGTTTAAGTAGGCGGGTCTGCAGTTATGTAGGGCCTTGTATGCATGGGTCAGGAGCTTGAACTGGCATCTTTTCTGTACAGGGAGCTAGTGGAGTTCCCAGAGGTAGGGGGGTGATGTCGGTTCGTTTAGGTAGATCCAGGAAGAGTCTGGCTGTGGCATTCTGTATAGTCTGTAGTCACTGGAAGGAGGTGAACTGCAATCTTTGCACAGAGAGCACTGCCATAGCCCAGTCAGCTGGAGATGAGGGCCTAGATGACAGTGCGTCTTGAGCTTTGGGGTAGCCATTTGAATATCTTACGAAGCATGTGCAGGATGAAGAAGCAATAGGAGGAGACAGAGTTCACCTGAGTCGTCATGGTTAACTTGTAGTCCAGAATGATGCCTAGGTTCCTAGACTGGTCAATGGGGTAGGATTAGATCCAAGTTTTGAGTGCCACTAGGATGCATCCCATGGGGAGCTTTTGTTTCCAAAAATCATTACCTCTGTCTTGTCTGAGTTGAGCTTCAGGCAGCTGTCCATCATCCAGTTGGTTATGCGTGTCATGCTGTTGTGGAACTTTGGGGCCGATTCCGATTCGGGCCGGAAATCTCTCCGACCGAGCCGGACCCGGAGAGATTTCCGACCGAATCGGACCCATGCAGCCCGACCAAACGAGTACGATGCGTCCGTATGCTATCGTACTCGAGTCGGTCGGACTCCCATTGAAGTCAATGGGAGCCGGTCGTACAACGCGTACGCGGGCTCCCATTGCCTCAATGGGTGCGAGGCGAACAAGGGCGCCCCCTACAGCGGGTACGCAGCAAAGCGACTCGCGCCGTACACGCACAGGTAGGGGGGACCCATGGGTCCCCCCTGTGTGCGACTCGCGCGGCTACGCGTACAGGGGGGTCCGACACGGACCCCCGAAGTACGGCTCCGACTGCTCTTTCGAGCCGGACGGCGCGTGTCGGTCGGACTGCTCGCGGCGCGCATCGTACTTACCCGGCCGGGGAACGTCTCCATTGCGTGGTGCGAGTCGTGTCCGAGCGAGTCGGTCGGTGCGGTTCGACCCGGGAACGAGTCGGTCGGAGCGGTTGGGACGCCCGAACGAGTCGGTCGGCGATTTCGCATCGTACTCGCTCGTCCGGACGCGCGTACGAATCGGTCGGGAAATAGGGCTCCAAATCGGATCCGGTTATGCCGAATCCGATTCGGAGCCCTACCGGCCGAGATCGGAATCGGCCCCTTAGTCTTGGTGTTGGTGGTGTCGTCGGAGAGGGAGAGGATGAGTTATGTGTCGTCGGCATAAAATAAGATGTTGAGTCCGTGGGTTTTGGTAATGGTTCAGAGGTGATGGCGGACATTTTATTTTCTCACGGCGAGGAAAGAGGCGATCGATCTGAGAGCAGCTACTTGGATACCTATGTTGTGCAGCCTTGTGATGAGTGTGTGATGGGAGACCGGATCAGTGACAGAATATCGATCACACAAATATCGTGACACACAAATATTGTGTCAAAAATATCGTTGACACAAATATCCTTTTCCGATAGTTATAAAAGTAAGTACAAAAATGTCAAGTAAAATATAGTTTTTACACTAATGTCGTTAAAAATATGACAAAAATATTGTTTTTCAATAAATACACAGTTTAACATAGTAAAACCTGAACATTTTAATACATAACTATAACATAATGTATATTACATAAATTTAAGTAACCATTAATATTAAAAGTAAATATATACTTCTGTAAACATACACACGAAAACACGTGTGTATGTTTATATATACATATCTATAAAAAACAATATTAAATATATATTTTACATTATATTAATTTGTTTGTGTTTTTTTAATGTACTTATATAAAAATAATATATACACATATATATATAAATACATAAAACATGAAAACATTTTAACAAAGAAAAACATTAAAAAACAAATTTACTAAAACTATTAATAACGAAATACAAAATTATATGTACACATATATATATATATATACACAGGTAATAAAAATGTAAAACACTAAACAAATAATATTACATACATTTAAACAATAATAAAAATATAGTTACGTTTGTAAAAAATAGACATACTATTACCACTGCAGTCTGTGCAACAGTAGTGAAAGCGTTAGACGCCGGAGGGGCCAAATTTACTATTTCCACTCCAGTCAGTGCAACAGTAGAGAAAGAGTTGGACACTGAAGGGGTAAAATTTACAATTCCCACTCAAGTCTGTGCAACAGTAGGGAAAAAGTTAGACGCAGAAGGGGTAACATTTACTATTGTCACTCCAGTCTATGCAGCAGTATGGAAAGCCTTGGATGCCGGAGGGGTAAAATTTACTATTCCCACTCCAGTGTGTGCAACAGTAGGGAAAGCATTGGACACTGAAGGGGTGAAACGTACTATTCCCACGCCAATCTGTGCAACAGTAGAGAGAACGTTGAGCGCGGAAGGAGTAAAATTTACTATTCCCACTCCAGTCTGTGCAACAGTAGGGAAAGCCTTGAAAGCCGGAGGGGTAAATGTACTATTCCCACTCCAGTCTGTGCAACAGTAGGGAAAGCGTTGGGCGCAGAAGGTGTAAAATTTAGTAATCCCACTCCAGTATGTGCAACAGTAGGGAAAGCGTTGGATGCCAAAGGAGTAAAATTTACTTTTCCCACTCCAGTCTGTGCAACAGTAGGGAAAGCGTAGGGCACCAGAGGGTATAATTTACTATTCCCACTCCAGTTTGTGCAACAGTAGGGAAAGCGAAGGACACCAGAGGGGTATAATTTACTATTCCCACTCCCGTCTGTGCAACAGTAGGGAAAGCCTTGAAAGCCGGAGGGGTAAATGTACTATTCCCACTCCAGTCTGTGCAACAGTAGGGAAAGCGTTGGGCGCAGAAGGTGTAAAATTTACTAATCCCACTCCAGTATGTGCAACAGTAGGGAAAGCGTTGGATGCCAAAGGAGTAAAATTTACTTTTCCCACTCCAGTTTGTGCAACAGTAGGGAAAGCGTAGGGCACCAGAGGGTATAATTTACTATTCCCACTCCAGTTTGTGCAACAGTAGGGAAAGCGAAGGACACCAGAGGGGTATAATTTACTATTCCCACTCCCGTCTGTGCAACAGTAAAAAAATCCATTCACTTGAAACACATACCATATTTTAATAACTCTATTAGTTGTCCAAAAATATAAAGCTATTAATATAAAATGTGTATATATACATATTTAAAAAAATGTAAATAGTTATTAACATTTTTTATAATTAAAAATGTACAATGTTTTATTAATTGATCATTTAATTAAAATACATTATACTCCCACAAACATAGCAACACACAATGAAATATAATTAAAATTAAAAACACATAATTAGCATATTATATAATATATAAACTAATTATTAATAAATGATCATTTGTTAATCAATTATAATACAATAACTTCCCACCTTTTTCCCCTGCAAGCACAACACAAAATGTAATTTTTAAACAAATTACATAATTATTAATAAATTAAATATTTAATTAGAAATTAATGAATTGATCATTGATTATTACTTAGTTACATTCCCATGTTACACCCCTAAAAACCCAACAAAAAAATTAAATGGACACACTTTACCTAATTAATTGTCAATAAACAAATTATTATTAAACAATGTATCAGTAGTTAATAAATTATAGCTTAATTAACCTTCCACTGTATACCCCTACAAACAAAACAACCCACACCTAAAATATCAATTAAAAAATAAAATAATTACACAATTTACAAAATGATCAATTAAACAATTAATATTAATTAAAAATTAATTATTAATTATACTTAATTAACTTCTTACCTTGTACCCCTGCCAACCTCACAACCCGCTACAACACTATAAATCACTATTAACAATTACTTTAAAAATGATAAATTAAAATTAAAAACTATAATTTACAAATATTAACAATGATACAAATATTATATAAAATATACAATTAAAAAATGAACTAAAACACATACAACAAATTAAAAAACAACAGTTTTTACAATATTGCATACAATATTAAAAACAGATATTCTTGCACATGATATTACTTACTTAAAAATCACTATTGTAGTCCATGATATTTCTGCAATCAATCAAAAAGGGGGTGAGTGGGATTAATTAAAAGTCCAGCGTCCATGCTGCCATCCTGAAGAATATATGCAAAAGAAACATAGCTGTTCCTATAGAGAAAGGTGAAAGATGCGGTTGGAATGCGTTGTGATTAGGAAAATCTTCCTTATCGGAAGATAGAGCCCTCACACACCTGAATGGGTGTCATGGTTCATCATAGGGCTTTGCTCCTCGTGGGGCCGGCGCTGCAATGACTCACGGGGCCCGCAAGAGGACTCTTTGGCTGAGATCTTTTTGCCGTTTTGATGAGTGAGGGAATGTTGAGGTAGGGTAGTGTGCATAGTGAGATGTGTCTTAAAACTACCTAAGGGGTACCGTTCGCTTTTAATTAGTGGTCCCCTTGGCAGGGCTAAAAAAATAAAAATACAAGTGTTGTCAGTGGGATATTATGAACCATGACATGTCTCACAGTGTGTGCCATAAGGCCAACATATTAAAAACTCAATATTTGTGTGGCTCAATATTAATACCTCAATAGAATACCGGGAGACCTTATCGAAGGCTGCTGAGAGGTCTAGGAGGATAAGAGCCGCAGTCTCTCCTCTGTCGAGTAGGACTTGAATGTCGTCGGTAGCAGCAATGAGGGCTGTTTCAGTGCTGTGTTTGCTGCGGAATCCAGACTGGGAGAAGTCGAGTAGGAGGCGAAGTTCCAGATGTGAGGAGAGTTGTTGGTTGATGGCTATTTCTAATACTTTGGCCGGGAACAAGAGCAGGGAAATCTGTTGGTAGCTGTTGAATTCGCTTGGGTCCGATGAGAGGTTTTTTTAAGACAAGGGGGATGGAGGCAGATCTTATAGATGCAGAGAAGATGCTAGAGGGCAGAATTGTCCGTTAAGGCGATGAAGGTAGAATGACACATTTGGTTGTCTATATGGACCCCATGATTTTCAGTTGATCCGAGGGGAAGATGATGTTCAAATTTAATAAGATGGGATATCGAACATTTCTGGGTGTCATATTCAGCATAAGACAGGAAAATGCCTGTTTTAAAGAATACACATACGCTTCATGACATCTTCACCAGAGTTTAATGGCAGTAAACAACCTGTGTCTAACACCAGACCCCCCTTCCGTCATTCACTTGGGATCTATCAAACTCATTGTCATCCATTAACAACCAGCCGGAACATTTCTTCTCCTTCTCAGATGATGAAACAATGCCTTGCCCATCCTTCTGAAACAAAACCACCCTCCTGAGATTTCACGTCTGTCCATTTTCCAATTTTATCCAATTACCTCAACTTCTTGTACTTTATCTGGGTCATGACATTTGGATAAGCCTCCGCTCACATCACCAGATTTCACCTTTACCCAATCATTAATTTCAATCAAACTCTGACCCTTCTAAATAGTTTTGACCTTTTCCAACAATTTGCATTCACTCTTACATAACCACAACGAAACTAGCTTAGTTCCCGGCTTTTTGCCCCTCATCAATTCAAAAGGTGTTCTCCCAGAGCCAGAATTCACAGTGGTGTGGTGTAACCACAACATATCTGTGATCATCCTCTATCAGTCAGCTCCATGGTGCCTTTCACCAAACGGTCAAGTCTCTTGACTTGGCCATTGCTCTGGGAGTTGTAGAGTGAGGTACATATGTGTTTGATACCCAAGTTACCAAAACATTGTTGCAACTCCAAGGAAGTCAACTGTGTGTCATTGTCCGTGATTAATTTAGAAAGTATCCTTCTGAATATTTCCCCCATCACAGAAATGGTGGCTTCAGTGTTGATGGATATCATTAATAACCACCTCTAACCACCTAGACTTAACATCAACCACAACCGATGCATATCTCTCATGCTCCGGACGACCCACCAATGGGACAATGAAATCCAAACTTAAGGGGTCATTATGATGGCGGGTGGATCGCCACCGCCCGGCCGGCGGTGGCGATCCGCCCACCATCACAGCACAATTCACCCCCGCCATATTACTATGGCGGGGGGTACCACGGCGGACGGAAAGTCCATCCGCCGCATTTCTGTTGGTGGTACAAATTTTTCCTTCCACATAATCAAACCATTTCCCACAAGAGACAACTCTTCTAGAACCTTATGAAAAGGTCTAACTGCCTTCTGTACCATGCTTTCCCTTCTCAATTCACCCCTAAGCATTTCCTTCACTGCTTCAAGAACCTTATCACTAGCCATCGCTCATGTCCACTCATTCATGGATACACATCCATGTAGTCCCTCAGTAGCATCCTCTATGTCAGCCATCACTTCTTCTGAATCAAAAGTACATTCATCAGCAGCTTTATCAGGCAACCGAGACAAACAATCCTCACCTTGTTTTTCCAACCTGGCAGGTATTCAACGTCACAGTCATACTCCTGTAATCTAATGGCCAGACTTGCCAAGTGACCTGAACATCTTGTCATGCCATTAGGCAAAAGTACTTGTAACAATGGCTTATGGTCAGTCCTCAGTACAACTTTCCCGTTCCAAATGAAAACTCAGAAATAGTTTGTGGCCCAGGCAGCTGCTAACCTCTCAATGACTGAGGTAGTTTCTTTCTGCCTCAGTTGACAAGCGCGACAAAAAAGCTAGTCCTTTCTGTTTTCATGTACTTGAGACAAGACTGCCCCAATGCCATTGGCACCCACATCAACATTTAAGATTGTTTTTAAGCTAACTTAAACGGAAGCAAAATTTTGGCATGTGCAATATCCATTCTAAGTTGCTCAAAAGCAATTTGCTGGACCTTTCCCCATTCAAATGTTTTCTATTTCTTTAACAAGATCTGCAAAGGAGTTGATTTATCAGCGAAGTCCTTCACAAATTTTGAATAATATTCCAGGAGACCCATAAACGATTTCAACATGTCCTTGTCACTTGGAACTTGAGCATTCACTATTGCGCTGATTAAGATAATTTTATGTCTTATCCCCTTGCCGGTAATCAAGTGCCCCACATATTCCACTTCTTTAATTAGGAACTTGCACTTGTCATTGCCTAGAGTCCTGTCAGCCCCAGCTATTTGGTTTAACACTTAGCATCACACCCTATTGTGATCAGCAACATCTTCTCCAAAGATTAGTATGTTGTCTTGAAAAAAGACCACATTGCTTATCCCATCCAATAAGTGTGTCATTAGTCTCTGAAACACAGTGGCAGCTGACAAAAGGACAAATGGTCACCTGTTAAACTGAAACACACCCTCGGTGGTGATGAAGGCCGTCAAATGTTTTGAGTCTCGATGCAATTTCACCTGATGATAGGCACTCCTAAGGTCTAATTTGGAAAAAAACTTAGTTGGACAATTGAAAGATTAGCTCATTAATGTTTGGCAAGGGAAAACAGTCCATCACCACAGCTAGGTTCAGATTGCGCAAATCCACACAGAACCTAGAAGAGTAATCTGCTTTCTTTGTGATAACCACGGGGGACACCACTGAGTTGCTTCCACAGGCTCAATAATTTTGTCTTTGAGCATTTGATGCAGAATAGACTTAACCTCTGCCTGAGCTGCTAATGGTACTTTCCTTAGAGAATGCTTCACTGGGATGACATTTTTATTCAGTACTATTTTGTATTGATAGTCTTTAACCTTACCAATTCTATCCTCAAATATGATTTCAAAGTCTTTGAGTAAAGCTTCAAACTCTCCCTTCTCAACGACCAACACTTGTTCTCTGGCCCTAGGATTCACAATGATGTTAAGGTCATACTGGTGAGACCAACCCAATATCGGAGGACCATCGGCTGCCAAATAAACTCTCCCTTTAGTGGTGCGATTCTTGAACTCTATAAGTAACCCATAACACCAATATCAGTTCACTGATACCCTTTCAAGATTACATCAGAGGTGCTTAACTTTTCCTGCTGCAATAGATTATCGAACATGCGCCTCAGTAAAAATGTGTACAAGGAGCCCTGAATCTACCATTAACACAGTAAATTTGTTGTTAATCCTGAATTTCACTTTGGGTCATAATCTTCTTTTCTCATTCTGGCACTCCTCTTCTCCCACAACTAATACTCTGTGTTCTGCCCTATCATCTGCTTCTTCTGGAAGAAAAACTCTTTTGTAGGAGACTTTGCAAACACGCGAGAAACGTCCTTTTTTGAAACATTTGCGACTCTTTATCAATTGCAAAACAGTTTCTAAAGTCTGCCATGTGTGAATAGCTACCGCACCTATGACAAGAACGGTTACTTTGAGCCTTCTGCACATGGGATTAGAATTTGTTTTTTTGATTTGTAACTTTCCCAGCAATTTTACTTGGACCGATGTTTTTAAGATAAAGTTTCATTTTTATGGCGTTAACCAATTCATTGTCATCATCAACTCTTGCTACAGGACTATCAGATTTTATTTCCGACCTCTGCATTTCCTTCATGCATTTTTCTGACTCCACTATTTTAGCTATTTTGATTGCATCTTTAAGAGTAGGGTCACTTGCTGCCCACAGCCTCTCCTGAATTTTTATACTGGTGCATAGAACGATTAGCTGGTCCCTAATCATTTCCTCCGTCATAGGACCAAATTTGCATTTTGCTGCCAGCTCACGCAACCGAGCTATGAAGTCATCAATCGATTCACCTGGATTTTGTGGTTGCGTATAAAATTTGTAGCATCTCATTACAGTAGTAACAATTTTAGCACAGCAATTTTGTCATTTTAGCTTAGCTTCTTTGAATACATACTCTATAACATCACAGTTTTGTTCATGTGCTTTTGGTAAGTATTTAAAAGTGTGTTAGGCGTCGGTGCCCAAACACCCCATCAGAATTGCCTTTTTCCGGGCACGTGTGAAATTTGTGCCCCCTAAAACTAGAATGTAGTTTTCAAAAATTTCAGACCAATCTTCCCACTCGATAGGTGGATCTGCCTGTTGCATCAGAAACGAAGGAGGTACTGTGATTGATTGACTAATATTCATTGTGCTGGAAACTAAAAGGGCAACTTTGAATGAAACTCTAGTAGACGTCCACCAAGCAGTAGGTGGTGCTGAACCAAAGTAGAACCGCAGTTACACCATAGATAAAATTTCAGACAGCTCTCTTGAACACAGGAAGTTACTTCAGGACAAAGCCAAGCAGCCACGATGAGGAATGTTGGCACTGTGCAGGTAATTTGAACAAAAGACAGATGTCCTTTTAAAGTGAATGATTATGCCCCACTTCTGCAGTGTGAGGGCAGACAGTATGCAACATAGCCAGCGCGCGTGACCCAGACAACAAGCGGTACTGCAGGAACAAGCGCACTGCTGCCAAGCGGTGAAGCAGAATGCTAATAAAATACTTACAGCAGAAACAGCGAGCGCTGCAATTCGCACAGCAGAGACAAACGCGCTGCAGATGTCGTCCGTAGATGTGCAGCTCGGGGAAAAAGCAAGCGTTTACCTTAGGTGGTGTCACTCCCCTAAGTATTTGCCTCACATAGTATGTCGCATGTCTTCCGCGAGCTGAAGTCTTCTGCAGAACGCTCTACACAGGTGGAACAGCCAGCGTTCACTTCACCCTGCGCTCCTCGATAGTTTTCTACACGTCATGCTGCTCTTTGTTACAGTGACGGCTGTGGCACACACACAAGAGTCAGAAGCACTGCATTGCTATGGTGCTGCTCCCTGGGACAGGCGCTTAAAGCACAAAGAGTGCTGTGAAGACACACACTCCTTAAGCGCTAGACCGCCGTGAAGACAAGCCACATTCTCCTCATAAAGCACAGATCAGCCGCTCTATGAAGGGAACGAATAGGTTGTTCTGCTGCCTCAACAACACTGCACGGGGCAGGTGCCTTGTAGGTCCCTTGCTCGTCACCAGAATACGTTGCAAACGAATACACGTACACTTCATGAGGTCTTCACCAGAGGTTAATGGCAGTAAACAACCTGTGTCTGTAATGCCAGACACCTTACTAATTCCCGTTAACCAACTGACATAGAATGCCATGATGTCACCACCCAAGGCCCCTGGCAGTGCCTGTGACATGAACAGGATTCCACAGACCCACATTCCAAAGGCCTATAGAATACATTCAGTTCTACAGTGAGCCCACAACACAACAGTACCTTTGAGTGAAAAGCAGCAACTTAGCTGGTCAACTGATCTGCAAGTTGCGTATGGGTGTGGAATGGAAAGGGCATATAGGTTCTCATTCCAATGGTGGGCGGACTGCCGCTAGCAGTCCATCATTGGTGACGGTCCAGGGCATTTGTCCGACCACTGCATTACAATGTAGCCGGTCGGACTGCAGAGGTCGGAGGTAAGGACCGCCGCCTCCGCCACGATCAAAGTTCCCATCGGGGCGGCGGTCGGATTCCTAACCCTACAATGGAAGCGATGCTTGCGCAGGGATTAGGATAGCCCTTTCCGACTGCCTGTCAATGGCGGTTCCACTGCCATGAAAAGGCAGACAGAAAGGGACTTTGGGGGCCACATGCAGGGCCCCCGTCCCCATAGGCCACTGCTAAGTGGCATGGGGGGCACATATAGTGCCCCCCCCACACATCCATGCACCGTTTACCAGGCACCACATGGTGCCTGGCATGTGGTGCATGGATGTGCACAAAGTTCCTTTTTCTATTGAGGCTTGTGTTGTGGCCCTTTTCGTGTGCTGCAGCACAAGCCGCAATAGAAAAGAGCACTTTACGACCGCCTGCACAGTGGTCCTATCATAATAGGGAAGATGAGACTGCCGACTCATTGTCAAATGGTCACCTGCCCGATACGATGGTGGTCGGCGGTCCGGCTGACTGCCATTGTAATGATGGCCATAGTATTGTCAGAAAATAAGCTGTGAAGAAACTCAAGGGAAGCTGATATCACTAAGAGTGATGGTGAGAGAGAATACTGAAAGGCACAGAGAAGCTGGAGTCCATGATGTAAATATGTGTCAAGTAAGCAGGCATAACAATTCACTGGATGGGCCAAATGGATTCTTTAATTAATTTAGTTTCGGCTTGTGTCCAAACTTCATGAACTTTAATCTATGGGGCATGATTTACTCATTCTCACAAAAACTAGAGAGAAAGCTTCATAACTGTTCTGAGATCTCCAGAGATCTGATTTAATATCTAATGCTATATTTTTATATTAGGGGCGTTAGGCCACCTGTCACAATATTCAGTGTTGTTTTCAAGTTTATCTGTGTATATTGCAAAGAGATTGGTTTCCATTTCACGGTAATGATTATGCCAACTTATGCTATTAGCAATTACAATACCATCTGTTTTCCTACTGACTAATGATATATCTTCCCTTCAAATAAGCCCGTTTTACACCTGCCCTTAATTTCACTGCTGATAGAAGCTTACAATTAGCTGTGCTTGTCAAGCGCCAACACAGATGTTACAATAAATGCTATTACATTGAGGCTATCCTGTCTATGCCATATAGAGATTAGGTGAATCATATTGTTATTTTCAGTATAAAATATTAATCAACAAAAGAACAAGCACATAAAAGACATGAAGATCAATACTCCAATGCTTTACTTAAAGAGGGCATAGCCTTTGTCTGCTTTCTATGACACTGATTTAGTGGTGGTGTTGGGTAATGGAGCTGACACTTATTACAGCTAATTTTTCATGTTAACATAATTCCACTTCTGATGTGATATCCATTTCCGATGCATAATTTTCCATTTTAACAGAGTTCTTTTTCTCCAATATTTTAGTTTTTGACTCAGACCGAGTCCTAGTATGTCACATAAACAATTGAATGTATCATTTATTTCTTACTTCATAAATCAGTTACCTTTTTAAGCAATTTCAGACCATCATTCTGTCCATCAATTGCGGAGTTCCATCATATCATACACGATAACACAAAAACCACAAGCCATCTAACTTCTGTCTCAATTTATAATGTGCCCAGTAGTTTAGCACAAATGTAATCCCTCTCAATGAAATAACTCGCTTCTAATAAGCATCATCCCACCCAATAGTACTCCATAAAAAACCTTTATGGGGCTGCCTTCCTCAACACAATATTCTAAATACAAAATGAATGCCACTAACTACACCAATGACTAAAACAACCTCTTCTTTTTGTGCACAGTGCAATACCACGTGTTCAACTCTTCATACCCACCCTTTCAGATGGTACCACACCCTTGTGTGCCGTCAACAATTGTCCAGATGGTTAAGGATGTTTTGTGCTGTCCACATCCCAGACAATACCATCCATTGCCAGGGCTTTTAAATCGTCCTACCCCACCCAGAGGATTAGTCACTAGCAGATTCTTTCTCCAATCAACTCTTGATAATGCACTCATCCTAGTCTCCAAAGTGGGTTTACGCACTCAACATTTCCCTCTTCAATGTAGAGCACTGGTGGTGGTCAGAAGCAGCCTGCATCACTGACAAAACCCCAAATGAAATAAATGTCACTTCTTAATTTCTTCTCTCATTTACCACCTTCAAATGTAATTCTCCGAGGTTGACACTTTGTGAAGACAAGCATAAGAATTTTTTTGTAAAATGAATTATATTTTCACAACACATGTGCCCTACTGGTGTGGTACTTGAGAAGTCTATTCACCCTGAAGTCCCTCAGAAGATACAGGAAAAAAAGGAGGGGGGAACTGTATTCCATCCACGCACTGATCACAATAAAAAGGATATTACAGTCAAATTACTAAAAGGCACATGTTTGCAAAGGGAAGGAAACAAAAGTTGGAATAAGGTTGTAGGGTCAGGGAATGTCCCCAGCACAATGTACGGTTGTCTTCCACAGCACTAAGTGCCTAACTGCATGTATCTGAAATCTTGGTTATTCATTTTTTTACCCTGAATTTACACTAATCTGGAGGGTGCACATATGCCTCGGCCTGACCTTGGAAATGAATGAGGGCCTTGACAGGTCCTGAGACCTGAAGGAGCACACCCTCATTAACGGACAGCAGACTATTGTCTCTTTCATGGGTTTAAAAACAGGGCTTAATAAATCACACAGAGGGCTAGAGGAGTTTTAAGGACCTGCGGGGACCGACTCCCCACCAATATATAATTTTCACAAAAAGAGGCCCCGGGTCCGGAATAATATGGAGGTCCAGAACGTGGATAAAGAAATAGAGGTGACAGGGCGGGGGATATCCCTTTTTAAGGACAGTTCCCCTCACACACCAAAGGTGTCATGCTTCATCATCTGGTACCCCTATGATGAAGCATGACACCTTTGGTGTGTGAGGGAACTGTCCTTAAAAAGGGATATCCCCCGCCCTGTCACCTCTATTTCTTTATCCACGTTCTGGACCTCCATATTATTCCGGACCCGGGGCCTCTTTTTGTGAAAATTTAAAAACAGGGCACCATGATTTGTGAATCAATAGTTGTGATTATACTATTTATCTTTGCCCCTTTTTATTTTTGTAGACGTGGAGGCCTGGCGGCACACTCCTATAAAGTTCTATTTCTATGTGCTTACCTGGCTCCGAGTGCTAGCATCTGAAGTGTATGTTATGCATTTTTATGTGTGCAACCTGCTTGGCACATGCATGGTGTATGTGAGTGAAGCAGAGTAATGGAGTCCTGTGGGATCCATTGTGGATACCCCTGGCCTAGCCTTTGCACAAACTGGAGGTGAGGTAGCTTTGCCAGACAGTAGAAGTCTATTTCTGAAATTTCTGAAGCTGAAGGGAGGAGATACAGAAGAGAGGGAAGAGGAGACAATACTCTTTTAAAAATGTAATTAGGTCTTTATCTGATCCAGGGGCTGCTTATTAGTCTTCCTGAAGCACTGCCATTTGACGGATGGTGGGGTGAATGGTGGGACTGCAGAAGGTGAAGGGTACCCATGAGGTGAGGCCGCACCTTTTATTTTTCCCTGATCATTCTTTAAAATTGGTTGATGATAACCAGGCACAGAAAGTTCACAGCTAGTTGTGCCTTTGTTGAGCGTAGCGTAGGCTGCAGGCAACCCTACAGTGAGAAGCATCACTCTACTTAAATGTTGTGTCTAGAGAGCACCTTGAAAAGGACACTTGATAGGAGAACCACCTGAAACCAGTTCTGAAAGTGCAGACAGTTGATACACATCTTCTGTCTGCTGTTACTGTATAAAAGGGACAAGCCAACACCCCAATTGTTGTCCAGCTCCAAGTTCTCTATGACTGTGGAAGGGAACCTATGCAATCAGTGCTAATGTTTGACTGACAACCAGCTTCCCGGAGGTGAAGGGACATTACACAAGCATACCCCTTGATGGTAACCTGATCTAAGTGCCTAGAAGCAAGTCTCTGCTGAGAGAGGGAAGGAGCCTGCCATACCAGCAGGAGTAACTGTTCAAGAAGGAATGAGTGGCAGTGCGACACTCAGGCTTCTAAAAGAGGAGGACTTCAGAAAATGAGCTATGTACCCTAGTGTCAGTAGGTTACAGTCTCTCCAAAGGCGGTCCTTGTTGTGTTTCTGATGGATCAACATTATGATTGAGGAAGCCTTGTCGACGCTGTGATCTGAGTCATAAGCCCTAGTGCCCAGAAAAAGCACAGCCTGTATTAAGCTATAGTATTCACAACAGGCAGAGTCAGTGCTAAGTTATTTTACCCTGAAGAAGCGCAGCCTGACTTAAGCTTGTTGTCCAGAAGAACTGAAGCCTGTGTGCTGCCTTGTTGCCCAGAAGAGATCTGCAAGTGGGTGGCCGCTCAACTAGTCAGACTTTGGTCTGTGCGTGGCTGCAACATCAAGACATTGACATAAGAAAGGGTGACTTGGCAAATATGATCTCCTAAATGGCCCCATTGTGTGAGCATCCCTTGAGGGCAATCTTTGGCTTTCAGTGCGTCAGATTGTTGCACCTATTGCTATCAGCCCCAGTCATGCTGCTTATTCTACCAAGTGGCTCTATTTCGTATGTGACACTTTAGCCAGTCCTGGCTTTTTAATCAACAATGTTTTACAATTATGAGGCTTGAAGTTTCAGTTTCTCTTTTGTAAATATGGATATACTAACTCCAGCATAAAGAATGTGTTTCTAAAAACCCAGGAGTGGTTAAAGGTATCACACAAGACAACAGACCGCATGCCATATAAATGGGTATCATTCATACTGGTGAATTTCCATGGAGACTGGAGATTGGAAATGCTCTGCCTTGTAAAATGTGTGAGTGTTATGGTTCATCTATTGTATAATACATTTCAAAACAGGAAGGTACAATGAACATAGTTCAGGGTTCTCTATGACCTGACTCAGGAATCTCCCTTTGCCAGGTGGGAATTCAGAACTTTCATAGCTAGGGTAATCAGAAACAAGAACATTTTAAAGGACTATGCTGAGCTAGAAAAGTGTAATAACCGAAAATTTCTCTTGTCAAAAAAGATGTCAATGTAATCATATAAAACTATAAAAACAGAAGCAGACCCACACCACTGTTGTAAGGTGTGCGTATGTATATTGCATCTTCAGATAGGGCCCCTGTTTAGAAATCATGTCATCCTGCCTTGCTAAAAGTTGTCTGTTCTTTGGGAAAAGTTAGGTAAGTCTGTTAAGTCTATTAGCCTGAAGACACATGCACATCAATGCATGCTGGGACTTGTAGTTATCCATCTCATATGCAGAAGATATTTTAGCAATGCAGAAACTGGATCAATCCACAAGTATGTAAAACAATCGGAGCACTCAGCATGCTTATTCTGGGTCACAGCCAGGTCTTAACAGAATTCATTTCATTATCCAAATCTATAAGTTCAATTACACATAAACAGAGCATTCCCCAGTCACAAGTAGACAGTCTAGATCGACGCAAAATGCACAGATTCAAATTGCCGAAACAGAGCAACTGCATTGCTCCACCAATGGCCGTTTAAAGAGCCAAACAATTTGGACGGATAAGATTTATCTATCACATCTAGAATGACTGCTAAAATAGGAATTGGCACTTGACCTCGAGTATTGTCTGCTTCACCAAAGAGGAACACAGGGCAAGGGGAAATGGGCCCAGGGCATTGAGAGCATTCTTCATGGCCTCCTTCTGTGTGACCCGCTCATGGACGCCATCTAGGGGTCATCAGGGGTCTCATCTGCGACTCCTTGCTTGCTCCTTGCAGCCCCTGGCACTGGTTTTGCGACCCCTGGCGTCAGAGATTATAAAGGCTGTGGCAGGTCAGAAGCAAAATAGCATTACAATACTTTTTGTTGCTCGGTCAAAGCTGGGACCTTTAATTCATTAAAGTTTGAATCCCACTCTAGAATGTTTTTATTTTGCAAATAAATAACACACTATAGTGAGTGCAACCCAACTTAATGAAAATGTTGCTTTTTGAATGTTTATTACAAAAGCCCCATTTCAGAGGTTCCAAAAACAGCGGAGTTCCTTTCACTTTCTCTGCTGCTGATGAACTTTGCATGCGCCATTCCAGGGCCTCTCCCTCCAGGAGAGGAGATGAGAAAACCAAATCCTATGGGTCCCCTGGAAGGTTACACCTGCTTCACATGGACTTATGGTTAGCCATTTGACTGACTGCTTCTGTTCACCTACTGCCCGTGCAATACCTATTTAGTGCGTGATGGAAGCTTGAAATATTTATTGTGTCTTTCATTTGGGGCTGTGTGGAAGAACTGAAGGCTGTGTTTAGCCATTGGTTAGGGCTGGGCCTTTTGAGCTGTGTCCTGGCATGTGGGCCTGTGCATAAGCATGTGGGAATGAGTTTATGCAGCTTTTTCTGAGTAGACGACTACTGCAAACCTAACTTATCAAGGGAGAACTCCTGACATCAAATGGTTTCACTCATGGCATATCATGTTAGTACCTCAATTAATATATATCTGTGGTACAAAAGTAGATTATTATCTGCTTTAGAAACCTGTTGTGTTAATTTTTCAATCTTGCGCTTTATGTTTAATCTTTCACCTATTGTTTTTTTTTTTTTTTAGTTCAGCGGTCTCACTACCTTACTGTCATTATATCAAAGTTCATGTGATAATACTTTCTCTAATATTGTAAGGGTCAAAAGGTCATGTGATGTAATTTCCTGTGTTCTCATTAGTGGCTGAAAGTTTGGATGATGTTAGTTCCGCTACCTCTGGCATTTTGGTGACTCGGCATCCATGGACCTGTTGCTGGAGCCAGGCTGTCCAGTCGCAGAATACGGAGTTCTAAATACCATGCTACAAAAATATTGTAACCAGAATATCAACTGCAAAAATATTGTGAAGGTAACTATATATTGGTTAATAAAGATTATACTAAACTTCACATTTAATGCACCATTAATTATATATCTTCAAGGAACATGGATGTGGCGTTAAGGATAGAAAATCTATTAACTGCGTTCTACATATTCTCACCATTACGATATTTTGATATTCGATATACTGGCTATGATTTTTTTGCAGTATAATATTTTCTTGTTCAATATTCTGACCTAAAGCCACACAGCCGCCAAGTCTTTGTCGGGGAAGTGGCCGCGTCCCCGGTGGCAGTGGATGCCCAGCTCCTGAGCTACAGTAAGCCCAGAGCAAGCATGTTGCTGGCATGAAGAGCTTGCAGCAGACAGGTCACAGAACCGCCAGAGATCCATGCACACTGTTATGTAGGAGGGGCTTATTTTATTTATTTTTTGACAGCAGTTCGTGCATTAGCTTGACAAGCAAATCAGCGGGGTTTACTTGTAATGCTTGAGATGTGCACAAGCTGCTGTGAAAAAAAAAGTATCTACCGAAGCCGAAGGTGGATAACATAATATCATAAAACAAATAAGGATAGGATATGGGAATAAAATCAGGGAACCATGGTGGGCAAAGCAATGATGTCATGAAGCGAGAAGGTGGGGGGATAGACAGAGCAGAGATGCAATGGAGGATAGAGGGAGGGAAGGCCAGGCACCGATACAAAGGAAGGAGAATAATGGGCAGTATAGGGCAGCAGGAAGCAGCAACAAGCATTAAGGGCAGCCAGGAACTTTGGGAAATGACGAAGGGTGGGAGGTAGCATAGAGGTGAAGTGGAAGAGGTGGAACGTGCCCTTCTACTGAGTGCTAAGCCTAAAAGTCAAATGCTACAGAAACATGCAATAGGAAAAATAGTCCCCTGAGATCAGCAGTTAAACATTATGCAATCAAAAAACATGGTGAGACAAATAAAAACTCAGCAGTGTGATAAAGCCATTAAATCAGGAGCAGAAACTTGAAGTAGACATACAAGCTATTCAATTATGATGAAGGGGAAGTTTCAAACCCACTCTACGCAAATGTTGAAATGTTGGTAACGTTCGGTCTCCCAGATAGCTAAAGATGCCTATAGTGGGACCTAAAAATATCTCAATCAACAGAAATATTTTACCTTCACAGTGAAGAAAAAAATAATTGTTTTATAATAAGGATAATATATTCTTTAAATAGCTAATTTTATTCATGGTCCTTAAATAAAACACTATTATTTACAATGATCATTACCCAATCTAACCTAACACTCATTTCATTGACCATGAGGATGAAAGGCAGAGCTGATCATCTCGATAGTTGAGGTTAGTAATGGCTGCACCATCAGGGTCAAACTGCTCTTACAAAGAGATTATGCCAAGAGGGAAGGTGAAAGAAGACTCACAAGCAGTGGACTGTGGGAAGGGGTGGGGCTGGGAGGAGTACAGGTGACTGTAGAGACAGTCCTCCTCCTGCCCATTGCCATTAGATAATAAATGTGGGGAACGGCCGGGCATGGTCAGGGAGACCCGTCGGAGTTGCATTTCATGCAACTACATGACCATCTCTGTGTCGTCATTCCTAGGCCACAGGAATAGTGGTACCTTCATACTGTGGAGTACCTGATTATCATTGGCCCCGACACAACAGACATGATGGCCTCTTTTAAGGTAGTGAAACCGCTGAACTCAAAAATCTAACAATAGGTAAATGATTAAAAACTAAGGGCCTCATTATGATGTCGGTCGGAAAGGCTCCGAATGGAATTCAGATTTTCCTAACCCGTGTCGGAACCCATGTTTCTGACATACTCGGAAACATTTCCGACCGACCAATTATGATAGAAGGAAACCGTTCGGTCATTCTGACTCGGTTCCGACCCGCATTCGGAGACTCCGAGTCGGTCGGAGCCAATTTGTACAGCTCAATGGACAGCATTTCCGAGCGACCCATTACGATGTTGTATTCCGACAGCCTTTCCGACTCAGTCTGTCCGACACAAAAAGGCTGCCGGAAACCGACTCTGGGGGCCGTAGCAGGCCCCCCTTCGTCCAGAGGCCTCCGGTTGGGGCCCGTGGGGGGTACCCATGGGATCCCTCTTTCAAACTATGCACAGTGTGGCAGGCACCTTGGGGTGCCCGCCACAGGGTGCAGGGTTTTCCGCAACCTCCCCTTTTTGCAATGGGAGCCTGTGTTGGTGGTCGGAGCACAAGCTCCCATTGAAGTCAATGAGAGTCCGACCGAATCGTGTTCGGAACCATCATAATCGGTCGGATGGACTCCCCGAACCCGAGTCGGTCGGAAACCATTCTGACAAGGAGTCGGTTGGAATGCTTTCCGACCAACATAATTGTTAGAACCGGGGGGTTCAAATCCCCACCGGCTGCCACGTCAGGGAAAGGAAGGACACCTTCTCAGATAGCCCCTGCTCACCCCCTTTGTAGCTTGGCACGAGCAGCCAGGCTTATCTTCAAGGCTAATGTGTAAAGTATTTGCAACCACGCTCTCAGTGACCCAATGATGACACCACAAAAGGACTCCAAACGAGTTTCATAGAAAAACAAGTATATGTTTATATAACAAGATATACGATGAGACCACACGATAAAAATCCAACATATGCGTATTTGTAATATTCCTCCTAGCTGGTTATTAGGCCAGCCAGCCCTGGTAGGGTCTGGCGGTATTAATGAGCAAATCTAGGTGATCCAATGCAATCCTAATGCAATGCTATGCAGTTCGTAAAGGAAGAATCAGGCACTTTGCAATGCAAAAATAATGCAGTTCGTTATGCAACAATCCAGCAGTTCGTAATGCCAAAATACTGCAATGCGTAATGCAACAAGCAGGCAGTTCGTAATGCAAACTAATGCGATGCGTAATGCAACAATCAGGCAGTTCGTTATGCAAAACTAATGCAATGCGTAATACAATAATCAGGCAGTTCGTTATGCAAACACAATGCAATGCGCAATGTGTTCGTTATGCAAACTAATGCGATGCGTACTGCAACAATCAGGCAGTTCGTAATGCAGAAACAATGCAATGCGCAAGGCACTTCGGCACCGATCACGGTGCTTTAGACGGTCTCTCTGCCCCTAGTACTGACTCGCGGTCAGCTTCCGCCAACATATGCCCCCGACACGGGTATGGTGTAAACCAAAGTACAGCTCCACATTCCGGCACGTACAGGCCGCGATACGAACTAGAGCAGAGGCTCGTGCTGCAAGAATGGGAGAGGCCGAGAACGTCCCTCTCCGAGCCCGCACCCCGCCCCATGCGGCGACACACGTTACCTGGGGGGTGCGACCTCGCTCTCCTCTCCTCCTCTTGCGACTTGGGCCTCCGATGCGACTTGGTTGATTCCGGGCCGATGGCGATATCTAAGATCTCAGGCTGCAACAGGGCACACGCACACAGCGTCGCTGAGACTCACTTGAGCTTCAGGTGTGCATGGTCACAGGGCAATCCTCACGAAGGTCTCAGGCTGCACGAAGCACACGCACACAGCGTCACTGAGACTCACTTGAGCTTCGGGTGTGCACGGTCACAGGGCAATCCTCACGAAGGTCTCAGGCTGCACGAAGCAAACGCACACAGCGTCGCTGAGACTCACTTGAGCTTCGGGTGTGCACGGTCACAGGGCAATCCTCACGAAGGTCTCAGGCTGCACGAAGCACACGCACACAGTGTCGCTGAGACTTACTTGAGCTCCGGGCGCACACGATCACAGGGCACTTCTTACGAGGGTCTCAGGCTGCAAAAAGCACACGCACACAGTGTCGCTGAGACACACTTGAACTTCGGGTGTGCACGATCACAGGGCAATCCTCACAAAGGTCTCAGGCTGCACAAAGCACACAGCGTCGCTGAGACTCGCTTGGACTCCAGGTGCCCACGATCACAGGGCAATTCTTACGAAGGGCTCAGGCTGCAAAAAGCACATGCACACAGCGTCGCTGAGACACTTCTGGAAACTTTTGTGTTCCTGAGTTTCCACAACAGGGAGCCAGCTCTCCTCGGGCCCTTGGGGTTAAGTTACGTCAGGACACAGCACAGCAAAGTCCTTTCAAGCAGGGGGACACAGCACACAGCAAAGTCCCTTTAGCCTCTCCTTGGTTAAAGCAGCAAACTGCAGGCCAGCCCCAGAACACACAGCAAGGGTCAGTCCTTTCCTTCAGTCTATTCAGCTGTTTCTTCCTTGGCAGAGGTTCCTCTTGACCACTGAAGTAGGTTCAATCCTTTACAGTCTTGAACAGTTCCATTCCAAAGTCCAGGGGTTTCAGCTCTCATAGTTATACCCCTAAATGTCTTTGAAGTCTTTGTGTTCAGGGGGGCACTGACCCCTGTCTAAACCAGTTCTGGGTGTCTCCCTGCCAGTGACACCTTGTGCCTTTGATAGTGGGGGTCTGGATCCTTAATCACTCAGCAGAGGACGGAGCCATTGGTTTATGGCAGCAACCCAGTCCTCTTCACCTCCAGGGGCTACTCCTCCCCCCAGATGCAGGTCAGCCTGTTGCTGTCTCACCTCCTCCCCTGGGTCAAGACATTCCCCAGAGCCTATCACATTTAAATCCAGACAGTCAATCCACAACCAGGCAGACACACACAGAAATGTTAGAGCACAAAAACCCAGCCACTTCTAAAAGAGTGGTTTCTAAACACGCAATTCAAAAACCACCTTCACAAAAAGATGTGTTATTAAATTGTGAGTTCAGGCACACTAAACTTCACCTCTCCATCTTGGGAAGATAGGCTGGAAACATATTACACAGCCTTCCCCATTCGTCCTATGGGCAAGATGGTCTTTCAACAGTGAAAAACGAAATGGAAAGTATTTCACTGTTAGGACATGATACACACCTTAGTACATGTCCTACCTTTCACATACACTGCACCCTGCCCAGGGGGGTACCCTGGACCTACGATAGGGGTGTCTGATGTGCATAGAAAGCGTATGGCCTGGCAAGTGGGTGCACTTGTCAGGACAACATGGCAGTTTAACAAACTGCGAGCAGGCACTGCAGTGGCAGGCCTGAGTTCTCTCTTTAAGGCTACTTGTGTGGGCAGCACAATTAGTGCTGCAGGCCCACTAGTAGCATTTGCATTACTAGCCCTGGCACACATAGTGCACTTTACTAGGGACTTTACTAGTAAGGCAAAAATACCAATCATGGACAACCAATTACCATTACCCTTTACACAGGGAGCACTTGCACTTTGACACTGATCAGCAGTGGCAAAGTGCCCAAAGCATCTAAGTTGGCAACACCATGTCAGACAAAAGGTCTAGGGGGAAAGCAAAAAGTTTAGGGAACTTCAGCTAAAAAGGGCCAAGTCCAACACAACACCCTCCCAGCCGAAAGCCAGGGTAGACCAATCAACTACCTTGATGGACGTCCCTGCTTGGGGCGATAGAACACGGACGCAGGCCCGCTACTGCAGGGACACCTTCCTGTTCTATGCCTTCCTGACCCCAGGGGTTCTCTTGGTCACTACTCCCTGGGCCAACTATGCTGCTCCATGGGTACTTCCTGGCAGTTGGGGCCTCTCTAGGGGTGCTGGTCCCTTGCCAACCCCCACCTAGAGCGGGACCCCTGGAAGACCCATTGGTCAGGATACTGTTCCCAGTTATCCTGCTCTCCAGGTTAAAGGTGGGTTTACCCTGGTCACTTCTAGGGGACCCAGCCCTACTGGCTGGGCACTGTCCCACGTGTTTTCCCACGGGGGGACACCTCCCTCTCTTAACCTTCCATTTAGATTTCTGTGCTTGCAATTTAGGAATGGCACCCACAAACTTCAGGACCACGGGAGCCCTGGTTACAGACGCCCCACGCCCTCCTGACGCTAGGTGTTCTTCCTTACACAGATGGCAAGTAGGCGCTAGGCCCCCAACCTGGTGCTCCTCTAAGGAACCCTCCAGTCTCTGGGGTGGAGTGGTGAACCCCTGGGGACGCTGCTCACACTCCCTCCCTCTCCTTTAAGACAGGGTGCTAGCCTGCATGCCCCACCCTCCCCCCACTACTCTGGGACCTAACTACTCTACTTCGCTTCTCTTCCCTCTCTAATGCCTTTTCAGACCATTGGACCCATGACCAGGGGTCAGGATCTTGTGCCAGCTCCCGGGAATCAAAGAGCTCGCACCCTAACAGGGGTTGGCGCAATCCTGGAAAATTACTGAGCCTAGGCTCCCTGGGGGCCAAATTGAGCAACCCCTTCAAATCATTTGACATGCTAACCAACACCCAATCATCCAGTGCACTCTTGTACTCATCCACACTTGGCACTGGCTGTGCGCTGCCACCATTCAAACTGGACTCCACCTGTTTAACCTGAATGTCCAGTTCCCTCATGCTTAACTCATGAGCTAAGAGAATCTTTTTCTCTTCCAAGGCAAGAGCGTTCCTGCTCTCCTCTGCTCGCTTTTCACTTTCAATGAGCAGCTTCTTCTCCTCTGCTTGAGTTTTAAATTTCAAAACCTCCAACTCATGCTCTCGGACCCTTTGGTTTTCCTCCAGCTCCTCTGGGGAAAAACTCCTCCCTGAATGGTTACTACCAGCCCCTGAGGCTGGTCCTTCCACTGGCAAATACTGTGGACCAAATCCATTCCCTGGGTCATCCTCATCCACCTCAACATCACCCGTCTCCTGAGCCTCTTGGCTTCCCACCAGGCCCTCAAGGCCATTTGCAGCTCCTCCTTCTTGGCGTTACTTTTCATGGGTCATCCCAAAGCTCTGCAGAATTGCCTCAATTGATCAACTTTGTAGGTAAGCAATGCCTCAATGTCGAACTCTAATTCTGCAGCCTCGCTGGCTACTTGACTCCTCTGAGACATGAGGTGTGGCTTAAAGGTCGCTCAAAAATAGAACCAAAAAAAAATCAA
Organism: Calotriton arnoldi; assembly: GCA_963921515.1. Taxonomy (NCBI): domain Eukaryota; kingdom Metazoa; phylum Chordata; class Amphibia; order Caudata; family Salamandridae; genus Calotriton; species Calotriton arnoldi. Next base: position 1,205,053 of record CAWUFW010000447.1, on the reverse strand, counting down.
AACACACAATATGTGGTTACGTCGTGGTCTGCGCTAAACTTGTGATGTACACCAATCACTGCGAGTGAATTTGCAAATACACGTTCAGAGGCTCGTGCTGCAAGAATGGGAGAGGCCGAGAGCGTCCCTCTCCGAACCCGCACCCCGCCCCAGGCGGCGACACACGTTACCTGGGGGGTGCGACCTCGCTCTCCTCTCGCAACTTGGGCCTCCAATGCGACTTGGTTGATTCCGGGCCGATGGCGATATCGAAGATCTCAGGCTGCAACAGGGCACACGCACACAGCGTCGCTGAGACTCACTTGAGCTTCGGGTGTGCACGGTCACAGGGCAATACTCATGAAGGTCTCAGGCTGCACGAAGCACACGCACAAGGCGTCGCTGAGACTCACTTGAGCTTCGGGTGTGCACGGTCACAGGGCAATCCTCACGAAGGTCTCAGGCTGCATGAAGCACACGCACACAGCGTCGCTGAGACTCACTTGAGCTCCGGGCGCACACGATCACAGGGCAATCCTCACGAAGGTCTCAGGCTGCACGAAGCACACGCAAACAGCGTCGCTGAGACTCACTTGGACTCCTGGTGCCCACGATCACAGGGCACTTCTTACGAGGGTCTCAGGCTGCAAAAAGCACACGCACACAGCGTCGCTGAGACACACTTGAACTTTGGGTGTGCACGATCACAGGGCAATCCTCACGAAGGTCTCAGGCTGCCCAAAGCACACGCACACAGCGTCGATGAGACTCACTTGGACTCCAGGTGCACACGATCACAGGGCAATCCTCACGAAGGGCTCAGGCTGCAAAAAGCACAAACAGCGTCGCTGAGACTCGCTTGGACTCCAGGTGCCCACGATCACAGGGCAATTCTTACGAAGGGCTCAGGCTGCAAAAAGCACACGCACACAGCGTCGCTGAGACACTTCTGGAAACTTTTTTGTTCCTGAGTTTCCACAACAGGGAGCCAGCTCTCCTCGGGCCCTTGGGGTTAAGTTACTTCAGGACACAGCACAGCAAAGTCCTTTCAAGCAGGGGGACACAGCACACAGCAAAGTCCCTTTAGCCTCTCCTTGGTTAAAGCAGCAAACTGCAGGCCAGCCCCAGAACACACAGCAAGGGTCAGTCCTTTCCTTCAGTCTATTCAGCTGTTTCTTCCTTGGCAGAGGTTCCTCTTGACCACGAAGTAGGTTCAATCCTTTACAGTCTTGAACAGTTCCATTCCAAAGTCCAGGGGTTTCAGCTCTCATAGTTATACCCCTAAATGTCTTTGAAGTCTTTGTGTTCAGGGGGGCATTGACCCCTGTCTAAACCAGTTCTGGGTGTCTCCCTGCCAGTGACACCTTCTGCCTTTGATAGTGGGGGTCTGGATCCTTAATCACTCAGCAGGGGACGGAGCCATTGGTTTATGGCAGCAACCCAGGCCTCTTCACCTTCAGGGGCTACTCCTCCCCCCTACACTCCAGATGCAGGTCAGCTTGTTGCGGTCTCACCTCCTCCCCTGGGTCAAGACATTCCCCAGAGCCTATCACATTTAAATCCAGACAGTCAATCCACAACCAGGCAGAGACACACAGAAATGTTAGAGCACAAAAACCCAGCCACTTCTAAAAGAGTGGTTTCTAAACACGCAATTCAAAAACCACCTTCACAAAAAGATGTGTTATTAAATTGTGAGTTCAGGCACACTAAACTTCACCTCTCCATCTTAAGCCTTTGGGAAGATAGGCTGGAAACATATTACACAGCCTTCCCCATTCTGTCCTATGGGCAAGATGGCCTTTCAACAGTGAAAAACGAAATGGAGAGTATTTCACTGTTAGGACATAATACACACCTTAGTACATGTCCTACCTTTCACATACACTGCACCCTGCCCAGGGGGGTACCCTGGACCTACCATAGGGGTGTCTGATGTGCATAGAAAGCGTAAGGCCTGGCAAGTGGGTGCACTTGTCAGGACAACATGGCAGTTTAACAAACTGCACGCAGGCACTGCAGTGGCAGGCCTGAGTTCTCTCTTTAAGGCTACTTGTGTGGGTGGCACAAATAGTGCTGCAGGCCCACTAGTAGCATTTGCATTACTAGCCCTGGCACACAGAGTGCACTTTACTAGGGACTTTACTAGTAAGGCAAACATACCAATCATGGACAACCAATTACCATTACCCTTTACACAGGGAGCACTTGCACTTTGACACTGATCAGCAGTGGCAAAGTGCCCAATCAGTGTCAAAGTGCCCAAAGCATCTAAGTTGGCAACACCATGTCAGAAAAAAGGTCTAGGGGGAAAGCAAAAAGTTTAGGGAACTTCAGCCAAAAAGGGCCAAGTCCAACAATAATAATGAGGCCCTAAGTGCAAGATTAATAAATGAATGCAACAGGTTTCTAAAGCAGATAATAATTAACGTTTGTACCACAGATATATATTAATTGAAGTATTGCCATAATATGCTATAAGTGCCGCTCTCATATGCCAGGCGTGCTCCCTTGATACGTCAGGTGTGCAACAGCCATCTACTCAGATACAACCCCACATTCCCACATGCATATACACAGGCCCACATACCAAGGCACACCTCAAAATGCCCAGGCCCTGTCAAGGACCAAACAATACCCAGTGCCCAGATGCAGGCTTCAATGCTCCCACACAGCCGCAAGCGAAAGGCACAACTATCATTTCAAGCTTCCATCACACTGGTTCGCACAGAAAGTAGCAGGGTTCTCAAGGAACAAGACAGGGGTTACAGGCGTGACCCCTGGCAACCCATAAATGACGTCCATGTAACGTGGCAAGACTTCTGACTTTGGAACTTTTCGGGTTTGCGCTCCCTGAGCACCGAGGACTTGCAACGGGGACAATAGAGTAATACACAGGTTGTCCATTCGGTTGGAGTGACAGATCACTAAGGTGCCAATCACAGTATGGCAGGTTTACTGGCTGCTCTCAGGAGATTCTAGTCCAATTCCTAGAGTGAGAGAGAACATAAACGTACTTCCAGATAGTAAAGATGTCCGCGTGTAAATCACAGAACAAAAGCAAAAATAAGACTATATGGTGCAGAGGGTGTGAGAATGAGAGGGAGGAACCCCTCAAGCATGAAGAGTGGAGGGCAAGAGAAAAATTAGTGTGTGTGTGCGTGTCCCTGAGAGGAGTGCAGGCTGAGAAGGAGGGGGGCAATGAACCACATAAATACTTACAACATATTCCTTTTGAAGTCAGACATACATTTTAATCACATACTTTTTTGATTATTCATGGATAAATTATTAATTAGCACTGTACTCCCAACTAAAAATATCTGTTCAAGCAGCTTCTGAAATAAAGAAACAAACAGAGAAATGCAAAACACAATTATAAAAAAGCGAAAGCAAACGCAACCTCAAACAAAACAAAAAAAGAGCGAAGCTCTTCCACCTCATTAGTGCTGGTGCAAAGCCTTGGCATTTGATCTAGCAGTAATTAATGAATGCCTCATTTGCAGCAGGCTTCTTCACATGGTTAGTCACAGCATTTGTCTCTGAGCCTGTGTGCAGTGTCTACACACTTTTTTTTATTTCAAGTTGGCGTCTCTTGAAAGCGAGGGAGAAAAAGGCTAACCCAAGAAGTTGTGATAAGAGGGAAACAGCCAATGAGGGCGAGGGTTTCCACCCTCTCCCTCCACTGCGAAGAATGTAATTAAGGATTTTATGTTGTTTTCTAACAGTAGTTCTTTGGTTGAGTCTGACAACATCATTATAGGTGGAAAGACACTGGGAGGCCAACAGCAATTGGGCCAGGCTCCAGTGTTTCAACCTCAAGGCCTTCACAAAACATGTTGGCTGGTAAAGACAAATACTGGTATCTAGTTGTAGAAATAATAATGTAGGTAGTAAAACAAATCATATTGAAATCATAACCGACAGACTGAAATGTACCTAGTCTTAGTAGTCTTGGGGAGAGAAGGCAGCTCTTGAGTTGAACGGTCAAAGACAATGGAATATGCTTAATCCGAGTGAGTCACATGGTTGGCCTTCAGATAGGAGTTGAGGGTTTCTTTGGTGTACTCGAGTACTTTATCCGTGGACTTAAAATTCCGCTCCCAGGCAGAACGCTTTACTGTACAGACCTTCATGCCATCTTAGGGACTCCACCTCGGATCAATTGACTTTCCATATTTGCCGCCTGACAGCAAGACATTTCGCCATGGCCCAAGCTACCTCTGTGTGCGGCCATTCCAAGGAGGGATGAGGCATGTCAACGCTGCAAGGGGCATGCAGATCACACCAGGGAACTGTGAGCCAACCTTAGTGGCCCATGAAATGATGCTGCTGGAGTGTGACACTCCGTGAAGTGTGGTGGCAGCCATCAGAAGTTGAGCCAGAAAGACAAGTGTACAGTAAGTGTAGAAAAATAAACAATCAGCAAGAGTAAGCAGAGAAATGTGAAGCCATCCGTGGGAAAAGGGTAGAACCCATGGCATTTGATAAGTTTTTATTACTGTACTTGCACGGTTATTGATGTGCACACTTCTTAATGTACAAGCTACAGCATGGCTGATACAGAGAGGTTCTTCAATGCTCACAGTTAGACACTTGGCAGAAAACAAGATAGTTGAATCGGTTTGGTCTGGCTAGATGTGTATGACAACTAGATGCGTGCAGTGTGTGTGACAGGGGGTACTGTTATAGGCTAAGAGAAGCCGCCTTTTTAATGGATGAAGGGACAGCATGAAGTGTGGTGATGGGGATTAAACAGAATGTTTCAGACTGTCTGCATTGTCTGTGAAGGTAGGATGTTAGAAGACACTTCTTTTCTTCTTGCCGAGATGATGTCACTGGGCTTTTCCACTGGGCTGTTGTCTGGGACCCCTCTTTTGTGCAGAAGAGGCCAAGGCATTGTGCCTATTGAAGTAGGTCAGTTCCTAATTGTAAGGTCTCTGAATTAAGCTATGAGGCATGGGCTATGGGCGTGGCCAAGATGGTGGACAAAACAGACGTGTGGTGAAGTAGCTCCACGCACCTCGTTCGCCTAACAACATTCTGCCGTATCACTGACCCACACAATTTGCTGATTTGATCCTCCCTGTGCTCTCCTTTATATTGGTGGAACCAGAGCTGTGATATCGGGGTGAGGCCCCCCCCCCCCAGCAATGGACATGGCAAGGTGGAGGGCCCAAGACTGAGGTCTGCACTGTCTGCATGGCCTCGGCAGCCGACGGAGAAGTGCGACTCCTCCCTCTGGCCCTGGAAGTGGAGTCGAAGCAACGGGGCAAGGCGCTTTCCCATAGCGAATGTGGTAAAACAGTGCAGCGACTGTGCGACTTCGCAGTCTGACAGAGAAGCTTGGTCTCTCTCTGCAAGCCTGGGAGTATTCGACCGGGGCACCTGGGGAGCTGGCAACATGGCCTGCAGAGATTGTAGGTGTTAAGACACCACCCGGAGGCCCATGCATGAAGGGGATGGCCCACGGCTACCGGTGCTGCACGGGGGAGGTCCCCTCACCCTCGGGGCTGTAGTCATGTTCCTTGGCCCTGGATGTTGGGCACCCCCGCTGAGGAGGGCCTTTGACTAATCATAATGGCCATTGGACAGACAAGTAGGGAGCTGTAATACTTCCTCCCCCATTAACCTCTTTTAAGGTTTGTGAGTCTGGATGCTGCATTGCAGGCCACCTCATAGACAAAGCTGGGCTCCGTGACAGGGAAGGAGCAGCTCTGCGCTCCCCCCTTTGGGGGCACTAAACTGCTGCGTCTAAAGCTGTAGCAGTGGCAGTACTAATTTCGAGGCTCTGAGGCCCTGGCATGTGTGAGGTTTGATTGGCCCCTCTGGTGACATTGATTCTACCTCAAGGTGTCGCGGAGTGCGGGGTCCTGCAAATGGAGACTGGAGCCTCCTGCCCCTGATTCCTGCTTAAATGGCCCGACTTAGGCCCTTGGTTAGGCTAGCGGAGAACCTTGCACACGGCTGTGTGGTGGGGTGTGTTGCTGCCTTTATTGCCCAGCTCCTCCTTGCTGCCGGGTTGTAGGGGGGCCGAGGTGCAGGGAATTGCTGGCGGCACACTGATCCCTACACCCGCCCTGCACTGCTGCCCAGTTATAAGCTGCCCACTGGTCAGAAAGAGGGGTGATTCTGTCATTGGGGTGCCTACTGAAAGCACGAGCACTGTGGATGACTGATGACATGGGAATGAATGTTGAATGGAGGATTCAGACACAGAGCAGGTGACCAGGTCAAGGCTAGATGTTCATGGAGGTGGAGACACTAGTGTCATCCAGGGTGAAAGTGCGGATACAAATGGGCAGGTTATCTTTTCAGGGGATTCCACTAATACCATTCTAGATGAAGATGCGGATACAAATACTCTTTCTGTCTCCTTAGGAGGGTGGGCAGAAGGGCCACAAACTGCCCCAAGTATCTGCAGGATTACATTTTGGAGTAGTTATTGCATTTTATTGTGGGTTTTGAAATTGCGTAGTTGTTTTATCCATGTTTTTTTCCTTATTCTCATGATGACATTATACATGAAAGGATTAGTTGTTGTTACGTTGGCAGCCAGTTGTGTTGTTATGCTGATGTTATGCTGACATTTTTCACTTCTGCATTTCTTTTGTAATGATTTTCTGTATTTGTAATCCTCTTTAAATGTATTTCTTTCCATCAAGTGTATTGGGTTGGGTCAATATATATTTTTGTTAAGGGGGAAGATGTGTGTTGTGTTCTAATGTAGAATGCCTCCACCGCGGTTCCAGTTGAGTGTTCCAGATCTTGTCAGTTGATGCAGGATCTGGAGCAGTCAATGGGATCACCATGTGCTCTCTGTGTTCCTCTTCAAATAAACAAATCAAACCTTGAATTTGGAGTCAGGCTGGTTTCATTCCTCATAACAGGCTGCTATCCGGGCAACTGAGATTCATTCGGGGAGGGGGAGGATCAGAGAGCCGCATTTACCACACTGAGGGCAAACCATACGGCCCTGCTAAACAGATTAGGGCAACTCGATTATGCAGAGTATGCTGCCCAATAACATACTGAAGATGAAAAGGAAGGGCGGGTGCTAGCATGGCTGACAGGGAGTGACCCCGGATGGTGGCCATTCAGTCCCCAAATGGCAATGTACTCATGTCACAGTTGGCCATTAATGAGGCCTTCCTTCATTCCTACAGCACCCTTTATCAGGCATATGGGGAGGCTAAACAGCTATTAAACTACATGGATACCCTGCCGATCCCCTTCCTCAACCTGCTTCATCATCTGGCCCTGAATGCTCCGCTGACACTTACTGAGGTTCGTCTAGCTCTCGACCAGATGGCGCCCAACAAGATACCTGGGACAGATGGTTTCCATGTGGAGTTCTACTCTGCGAACCACACAACGCTGGCTCTGCAGCTTTTGTAACTGTTTCAGTCGGCTAAATCGGCAGGTGCCCTCCCACCATCGCTGCGTGAGGCACTAATTGTGGTACCCCAGAATCTAGAAAGGGATTAGTTGAAGGTGTGTTTCTATCGACCGCTTCTGCTACTTAGCCCAGACTGGAAGGTCCGGGGGAAAATCATCAGGAATCGACTAAAACCCCATGTGACTGATTTGGTGCACCCCGACCAGAAAAGCATTATTTCAGGGAAGAAAACGGTCCTCAACCTTCGCAGGTTGCTCCACTTCATGGACGAACAACCCCCAAAGTCCCCCCTGGTGAGGCCCTCTCACTAGATATTGAGAGGGCACTTGACTTTGTGAGTTGGATTTATCCCCGAGAGGTGCTGCGGTGTATGGGTCTGCGCCTAGAGATTCTGCAGTGGATAGACCTTTTATATACCTGGTCGCCAGAGTTTGCACCAGTAGAGACAGCTCGGCACCATTACCAGTATGTCACAGCACTCGCCAGGGGTGCCTGCTTTCATCCCTCCTTTTTGCTTTGACCATGGAGCCACTGGCAGGCCTCTTCCAGAGACAGGGGATGCAGTGTGATATATGAAGTGGTCTTGACTGGGAGGTGGTTTTGCTTTATGTGGATGATGCGTGGATATTCCTGAGGGATTTCCATAGGGACCTACCCGGGGGATGGAGGCACTGGAGGGTTTCGGTGAGACATCGGGTTACAGCTGAACTGGTCTAAGTCCTGCCTTTTTCGGATATTCCAATTACAGATAGAGGGGGCCCCCACCATGCTGGATTACCAGATCACCTTGACGTTATGACACTTTTCGTTATCTCGGTGTTAACATCTATCATGCCGAGCGTGGCATGGTGAATGGCAATTTGAGCAGGGCACTGATTGGAGCATGTAGCTCGCTGACATTTTGGAACTCCCCACCTCTCTCTTCTGTGTGGAGGGTGTCAATAGCTAAGATGCTGGTGTTGCCTCGATTGCTCTATCATTTCTCAGCCCTGCCCGTGTCCCTGCTCAAGCGCTTCTTTCAAGCCCTGACTTTGTTGCTTACCACCTTGGTTTGGGGTCCTGGGAGGACGATTCAGAAGTTGTTTGCCCCCATAGAGAAAGGAGGTCCAGGTGCACCACACGACGAATTGTGTTATGTGGCTGCACAATTACAGTAGCCCATGCGGTGTCTTGGGCCGAGCCCCACATCGGAGTGGGCCTGCATTGTCCAATACCTGGGTAGACAAGATGTCCTCATATGTCTTATGGGACCGAGATGCAACACAAGGAAGATGGGGCGCCAGATCAAGGTGGCCAGGTCCTGTTGGAATTGTTATGTGTCCCCACTTCGCGGTTCTTTATGCCTCTTCCTTACCATTGTGTATGCTCCCGGCGTTTCGGGAAATTGCTGAACATAATGATGCAGGGGCATGGACGTATGCTGGAGTTGTCACCCTGGGGGATCTTTATGAACATAAATTTCTGATGTCCTTCCGGGATATCCGGGATCTGTGCGAAATCCACAAGGGCCAGTTCCTTACCTACCATGCATTAGTAGGTGCTATTGGCACTGTGTTGGGGCCGAGACCAAGCTGAACCACCCACATCATTTGCCTTGCAGGCATTATTGGAACACAGCTCTGGCAGGCATCCGATCACATTATTGTACGGCAGACTGCTAGAGCCTCGTACACTCACACTCGGGGCCCTACGGAGCAAACGGGCTCACTCCATTGGTCAAGAATTGATGGACAAACAGTGGAGCCAGGCACTGGAACAGGTGTGGGGTGTCTACCGAAACTCCCTCTTGAGGTACACACAATTAAATTATGTTCACCAGACATACCTGACCCTGGTGTGCTTTCACTGCATTTTTCCAGGTGTCTCCCCAGGCCGTCCATGTTGTCCCTCTGCTCAGGCCGATTTCTAGCATATAGTCTAGGACTGCCAAGTGATTACTCACTGCTGGGGAGAGACTGTCCAATCTCTGTCTCAGGTGATGGGTCGCCCTTTACTATGTGATCCGCTTCATTGCCTATTGGGGATAACTGCCCAGACTCATAAGAACAAGTATGTTGTTTGCTTCATGGATCTGGCATTCGTCCTCCTAAAGCGACAAATAGCAGTGACTTAGAAGTCTGTGGTGGAGCCGCTGTGGCTGGTGGACCTTTCCAAATGGGCGTCCACCAAGAAAGCGGCATGGAAATCGCTACCAACAACACGGGGGCACTGCAAGTACTAGATGCCTGGGATACATACATGGTTGAGCTGTTGGCCAAAACAGGTGAGTGTCCTCCCTGAAAGGAGAAGGGGTCTTCTCCACACATGGTCGGTGATGCTGTGAACTTGTCTCAATATCCTTTTGTTCCCTTCTCCCTCCCCACCCTCTCACGTGCTACATGATTCAGGGATTGTCCTCTTCCTCCACTCCTAGCAGGCCTGTGACACAATACGTTGCCTGCGTCCAGGTCCCTACAGGGAGTCCTCGCCATACAAACATCTCTTCTTTTGTTTGCTTTTCTTCGTTTCCATAGTTACAGTTACATAAGGATAGCTCCAACTAGTATATGCGGACTAACTTGTGAGATGTCACTCAGTCCTCTCCCCTTTCCGGTGGGGTCCGCATTCTAAAATCCACTGATTGATAACACTGGAAACGGGTTGCTGATGTCGTCTGAGTATGGTTTTTCTTTTGGCTTTGTCAGTCTTTATTGATCATTTGCTGCATGTTCATTGTCAATGACCTGTACTGTATACGTTTGAACAACTATTCACTGTACTATTTCAGTGAGCTTTTTGGCATTCAATGGGATATGTTGCCAACTTGTACTGTGATAGTGCCTATAGTGTACACACCTATCGACATATGACCAAATAATAGAGAGCTATTCAGAAAAAAATGAGGCATGGGCTATATACACATGAGAGGTTCTACATACAATTGAGAGGGCACATGTTGTGGGAGATGTACGCATGATGTGATTTTTATGAGCAATGCATGTTGTGCCAAATAACAGGGTGTGGTGCGTTGCTTGCACGAGGGCAGCACAAGCACTCCATGACCCCTATTGAGCTTTCAGGACATTGGATATAGGTCAAGATGGGAGCCAAGGCGAAATTATCATGAGAAATTCTTAACAGGGGGTATGAGAAGACAGCCTATGCATTATCCAGGTGACAACACACAGATGTTGCAAGAACTGATCGTGTTTGTGATTTATGCGGGTAGTAGCCTGTCAGAGTAAGGCACCCTTGTGTGGAAGTATAGAGTCATCATGCCTGGCAGACATCATTTTCTGTCAGAATAAACTACGTCTGGTGTATTGCCCTGGGAGGCTTATGTGCCCCCTGCCCCGGAATGCGGCATACTCTACAGAGGGTACAGGATTTATACTATGCTCACTAAGCAAGAGACAACCTTAATACGCAGCTGCTGTGGCATGAAAGAGCAACACTGTCCTCTGAGAACTCAACAATAAGTGGACAAGACGGGTGGACTACCTTCTAGAAAATTCTCTTGCTTGAAGGGCATAGAAATTGATAGCCAGTGCATAGACCATGGGTACTCAGACATTTTCTCAGGGGCCACAAATTCAGGCTGGGTTCTACTCAAGGGCCACATCGATGCTGGGCCATCTCTAGGGAGACAGGATGGGATGAGGGATTATCGGACAGAAAATAAACCACACCATTTCAACACATTACTGGAAAATGCTTTCTTTTAAACATTTTTGTTGCATATTTTGCATACATGCCCACATTTTCAAACTAGGAAGTGGGAGATTTTGGAAAAGAAAATCGGGGAATGTATTTTCCCCATTGGCTTATGTTGAAAAAGAGGGAATTTTAGGCAGGAGGCACCTAAAATAATGCAATTTTTTGCTTCAAAAATAGGAAGTCTTCTGCCTGAATGGGGTCTATTAGAATGCATGATTTTGAGCAGCCTATCTTACACAGTGTGCAGTCTATCCATCTCAAAAAATGTGTAGCCTATGTGTAGTTAATTTTTAAATGAATTGTTAGAAATGGGGGGTCTCTAGTTGGCAGAGGTAGCTACCTTTGTCCAAGTAGGAGCCCTTCTTCCTAGTCACGGTAAGGGGGATACACTTCTAAAATAACCCCTGCTCAACCCCATGGTAACTTGGCATGAGCAGACAGGATTATCTCAGAGGCAGTGTGTAAAGCATTTCCGCACACATACAGTAATACAGTGAAAACACTACAAATGGACACCACACCAGTTTAGAAAAAATAAGTAATCTTTATCTAAACCAAACAAGACCAAAACGACAAAAATCCACAATACGGTAATAAAAATGTGACTTTCAACCGGTAGAAATAGTTCTGCTCAAAGCAAATTGCAGATGTGACACTTTTCATACAAAGTTCCTTGGATGCGTTGCGCACACAAACAAAAAGGGTCGCAGGAAAGGTGATGCGTCGGTTCCTTACATGCAGGGAAGGTGATGCACGGTTCCTTGCTTCGGGGGAGGTGATGCGTCGGTTTCTTGCTTTGGGGAGGTGATGTGTCGGTTCCTTACTGCTGCACAGGGGAGGTGATGTATTGGTTCCTTACCGGAGAGGAGGTGATGCGTCGGTTTCTTACTGCGTGGGAAGGTGATGCATCGGTTTCTTACTGCGTCCCCCAACGATGTGACAGACCTGGGGCCTCGATGTGATGCGTGAAGATCCGGGACGATGTGTGGGTTCTTGCAGCCACACAGCAGGGCTTGCATTGGAATCGGTGTGGTGATCTCGGACTTCGGAGATCGGTGCACCCGGTGCGGCGATTTTTCCGCGGGCAGGCGCTGCATCGGTTTCTTCGGCGATGCGTCAGAAACAGGTACGGATGCGTTGCGCTTCTCGTCGTTGCATTGCTTTTCCAGCTGCCACAGCCAGAACAACTTCCAGAGGACCAGAGCAGTTGCAGACACCTCTTGGCAGGTCAGAACTCCCAGCAAGGAAGTTCAGGGGAGATGGGGGGTGAAGTCTTTGTGTCCCTGAGACTTCAGAACAGGAGGCAAGCTCTTCTTCAAGCCCTTGTAGATCTTCCGCAGGCAGGGGACACAGCACACAGCAAAGTCCTTTTCCCTTTCCTTGGCAGAAAGTAGCCACAACAGGCCAACTTCAGACAGCAAACAGCACAGGGGCAGTATTCCTCCTCAGTTTCTCCAGCTCTTCTCCTCGGCAAAGATTCCTCTTGATTCCCAGAAGTGATCTAAAAGTCTGGGGTCTGGGCCCTTCTTTTTTATAATACAAAATCCTTTGTTCTCTGTGGCAGAGAAGCTCTTTGCCCAGCCAAAACCAGTTCTGTCCTCCCTGGTGCAGCTTCCTGGCAGGAGGTGGAGACAGCATTGTCCTTGGCAGACCAGGCCCATTCAGGTGTGAAAGAAATCTCCTCCCCCTACTCTAAATGCAGCCCAGGTCTATTCAGCCCAGCCCTGACTCACCCTGGAAAGGCAGGACACACCTCTACCCCCCAAGCGGCTGTCTGAACAGAATGCACATACCCAGCCCCTGTCACTCCAAAGCCAGATAGACAATGCACAACCTAGCAGAGGCACACTGGATGGTTAAGCAAGAAAATACCTACTTTCTAAAAGTGGTATGTTCAAACACAGAATGTAAAAATCACCCTCACTAAAAGATGCATCTTAACATTCTGAGTTCAGGCATATCAAACTTTATTTTCCTATCTTGTTCCCATGGGTAGTAATACTCATAAGATGTTATGAGCAAACTCCCCATTCTATCCTATGGGACAGATAGTCTTACAATAGTGAAAAACGAAATTGGCAGTATTTCACTATCAGGACATGCCACACACATCAGGGCATGTCCTACCTTTCACATACACTGCACCCTGCCCACAGGGGTACCTTTGGCCTACATTTGGGATGACTTACATGTAAGAAAAGGGAAGCTTGGGGCCTGGCAAGTAGGTGCACTTGCCAAGACGACATGGAAGTAGTAGACTGTGCACAGGCACCGCAATGGCAGGCTTGAGACCTCGCTGCAAGGTTGCTTGTGTAGGTGGCACAATCAGTGCTGCAAGCCTACTAGCAGCATTTGATTTACAGGCCCTGGGCACACACAGTGCACTGTACTAGGGACTTAACAGTAAACCAAATAGACCAATCATGCAAACACCAATCCATAACAATAATTTACAAAGGGGGCACTTGCACTTTGGCACTGAACAGCAGTGGCAAAGTGCCCAAAGCATCTAGACCAGCAAAACGAAGTCCAACACACAGCAAAATACAAGAGGCAAAGGCAAAAATACAGGGTAAACCCATGCCAATGATGCCAGGTCTAACATGAATGATTTGCACATTGCATACTCTTACAGTACGGAACCCAATAGCATTATAAATACACATTGCATTTTCCCAGTGCACCAACCAGGATTGAAGTCAGTGACCTACAGTTCCACACATAGACATCTAAGGTCTCTAGTAGCCCTGCTAAGAGTCCCATCCAGGTCCATGCATGATGAGCCACCCCAGTCAAGGTTTTATTTTAATTCTGGGACTTGTGTATTCCATTAGAAAACAGAAGTACACATCCAAGAATTAAAAAAAGCCTGTATTAGAGCAGGACGTTTTGCCTGGACCTGGGAAATGTGGCACCTTTGGTAGTGATCAAACTCAGCTTTCCTACCAAAACGATGTATTTCCACACATTAGTTTAACTTGCATTAACTTTTTATTTATGATTTGTGCATCAGATTAATTTGAAGTTTCCTGTAGGGTAAATACCAGCAAAGTATGTACAGAACATCTTTTAAGTACCTGCTGACCCACTCCCCACACTTACTAACCCAGCCCATTATACTTGTGTTCACAGTTCCCATAGTTTTTCTGTACACTTCCACGGACCAATCAGATAAGCCTGCACCTATGAGCAGGGCTGTCTACCAGGCAGTACAAGCTGAAGTAGCTGTGGTAATAAAGCCCATAACTAGAAGAGCATATATAAATCTATCCGTTTTCATTTTTTTCTGATTCTGGGTTTTGTTTCTTCAGTGATTTTAGCTTATTCTATTAGAAGGGTTTCCCTGATCATAAAATATGCTGAAGTGACTATAGAAAAAAAGCCCCAAATCAGAAAATGAACTTCTTGTTTAACAGGAAAAAAAGCGGAACTCGAGCAGCTTTGTTTCTCTGCTGCTCATTCCCAAGTGGGGGTCTGCCGGGCCACCAGCGGCCCGCGGGCCGTACATTGAATACCACAGGTATAGACAGTTACTACACACCTGGGGTGCGACAAACAATTCCTCTACAGTTTTGCGCTACTAATGAATGAGCCCTAGAGGCCCAGATCAAACAGGTTCCAGAAGAAGCCAGAAACTCTTCGCCTTTTTTTCCTTCATACATATGTTACTCTTAAACTATAGCAACCAGTGGTGGCTGGTAATCTCTGAAAGTGGAATGGTGTGATACTTGGCCCAAATGCCAGTGAGTGAGCCCATTGCCTTTTAGGAGGGGTCGGGTGTAGCCAGTCCTAGAGAAAATCTGGGGAAAATGGAGTCAAATGCCTTTGAAAGCACAATTTGCACACACATTTGCTAAAATACCATAGAATCCAAATGGATACTCATTAAATATTGAAGTACTTTTATGGTGCACTGAACCAATGAGCAATGAAGCCTGATGCTTCCCTCGAGCTGCCTCCCCACTTTTTTTTTTAAGGTGCAATGTGTGCCTGCCTTACATATCAACAACTACATCCCTTGTTTCAGGGCCAGCATTTTGTTATGGGTGCCCCATAAGCCAAAAATGATGTACATTATTCCAGCACCAGAATTTTGCCATTAATGCTGTAACTATATCATGTGTCAAAAATTATTTCTAGTATATCAAAGTCAGCATTATGTTTGCCTGCTGGATGTTTATAAAATTATAAAAATATATTTATTTTTTGCTCAAGCAGCATGCCATTATCTAGGATATAAATTAACGTATTTTCATCAACTTCATAAGAAATTGTAAGGTTTGACTCAAAGCATCATATTACAACCTCTTTTTTTAACCAAAGGAGGGTGTCTGCTGGTTCTGGTCCCCTTGCGTAACAATGCAGTGCTTCATAGTAAATCTAAGTACAGCGCACATGGGATTAAATAAAAGAGGGCCAATTAATTATTAGTCATGAGTATGCATCTATCTTTAATCTTTATCTTAACATTCCATGTGTAATGCTGCATATTAGGAGCCTTTTGTACCCCCACTTCATTTGTAAAAGAATAAGTGCTGGGACCCAAAGTGTTGATCTGAAACTCACTGCCAGTGCTATAGAATGTTGGTATGCCGAATACCAAGGCTACGTAGTCTTGATTCCTCCCCATGCCTCTCTAATCCACCACCAGACAATCTGGGCCCCTTTATCCACTCTTGCATGCTATTTTTCATACTTACTTTGTGCCTTTGTCACTTTTGTCTTTCTCTTTCCCTTGTGAGATTGTCTCTCTCTTGCTCTGGGTCAAAGCCTGATGAGAAAAAATAAGTGCAAGTCCCTAAAAATGTGTGCCGTGATCCCCACCTGCAACCACTGGCTCAAATTAAGCTCTGTCCTCCTCACCAAGAAGTGGGGTTCCTGAGTCCTCCTTCATGCTTGAAATGTGATTATATAACGTGCTCGCACGCTCCTGCCGTTTCCCCAAGGATGTCATTAACAAAGTAGCACGAGAACTCAGCAAGCTAACCGCCAAAGTGACCAAAGTACAAAACAAGTTCAATTATCTTTATTTTCTACCTTGCTTGAATGTTTTAAACTGTGTAATTGGGAGCTTTGATGAGCGCGACGCCTCCCCCAGTGCTTGCTCGGGCTCTAATTAGAGCAAACACTTCTCTGTTTTCTCTTCTTTTTTCCACAGAACGAACGTGTGAATAAATGTTTTACTAATTTCCTATTTTTTCGCAATAATAATAATAATCACGTTTCACAGTATGGGTTTATTTTGCTTTACGCGTTGCATCAAAGCGACTTTAAAACTGACAACCAGAGAATGCAACAGCCTCTGGGTTGAAAAAAAGTTTAAAGATTTCCGAGTTAAGGTGCATTTGATGACAGCATAGAACTGGGATGGGAGTTTCCAGCAAAGAGAGATTAATCGTAACTTTTTTATGGGTGACCAAGCAATGGCAGCCTCTATATCCAGCCGTAGCGTGCTATACTGGCCATTAAAGACCCGCTTCAGGGTTAAAGGCCCGAACTGAAGGCGAGGGCCATTAACAAGGGAGCTGGCCTTTACTAGCCAGTATAGCCCAGCTATGGCAGGCTATACGACCATCAGAGCCGAATGGTTTAATCAGTAAAACAAAGACCTCATGAAGCACATGGGGGTAGAAATCCCCTCGGGATCCATGAAGCCTTTGTTGGCTTTTACCAGCGATTAGAATTATGGAGCTACTCCATTGTCTTCAATGAAGCACTCAACATTTCAATGTTCTAATATAGCCTTATAGCCTGCTGAAACAGGCTATACTGGCCATTAAAGGCCCGCTCCAGCTTTATTAGTCCTAGCCCCTTGATATACCTCAGTAAAAAAAAAATGTTCTCCAGAGATTTTCATTTTTGATTTGTATTTTTGTATCATTAGAGAAGTAATTTAGCTTGGGTAGAGATTGCTAATCTTGGCCGAATTTTTTTGGATGACATTTTTAAAAGTAGATGTGTTGCATTGATGATGTACTATTTCAGGAACCATTAGACCTATATACTTCATTTTGGTGTCAA
Organism: Calotriton arnoldi; assembly: GCA_963921515.1. Lineage (NCBI taxonomy): Eukaryota > Metazoa > Chordata > Amphibia > Caudata > Salamandridae > Calotriton > Calotriton arnoldi. The sequence goes on along the minus strand of CAWUFW010000447.1, from coordinate 1,187,958 downwards.
AACATAGGTTTTGGGGGTCAAGCATTCTTATAGAGACATATGACTCCTCAGAGCAACCCTTCGGCAATTTTCCAAAATGGCAGCTCTATAATGATGTGTTTTAGCCATCCTATTGGTAATTTATTTAATTTTTTTTTTGTTTCAGCTCTCCGTTGATTCAAATTTGTAAACTTGAGCAAAGCAGTTGGTAGCAGAGGACCTTTACCTCCTGACAGAGTGTTGCTAACTACAAAATCTGAGGACTCCTTCAACAAAGATGTGTCATATGACAAACTAATACGAAAGAAAAGCTAACATCAACTGCGGCTGGACAGAAGAGAGTCTGAGATGCTGCAGAATTATGGCAAGACAAAGTTCACAAAAGATTGAAACGGATTGGTGAAGAGGACAACATTTTTTTAAATCATTTTAACAACAAGTGCTACAAGTCCTATACAATGGAAAAAAGCATGGAAAAAAATTCATCTAAAAATAGCAGAAACCAGTGAATCACAACAAGAATCCATGTCTTCGGAGAAAGCAACGACAACCCAACCCAATGCCCATCCACTTAGAACAGTGGTTCCCAATCTGTGCGCTGCGGCACCCAAGTGCGCCATCAAAACTAGCCAGGGGCGCCGCAAACACAGTTTGGGAACCACTGTGCAAGGCCTTTGACATTTTCTTCAGAACTGTAGAGCCCCCTGCTACCAAAGCCTGACGTGATAACGACTTCAACAGAAACAACCAATAAAGATCTTATCAATGCACTGCCAATACGCACATCATGGCTGCAAATCATTACGACAAGGGGGAAAAATCAGAGCTGCGCACACTGTGGCAGATGGCGAGTCCTAACCCTGCCACCTTCACCCCCGGATCAGAACTCAGCGGGCAGCAACATTAGGACACCCTCTGATCATCCATTAGCATTTTTTTCGTCTCTCCACAAACAAGAGGCTGAATAAGTCGGACTGCCCGAGACATGCATCTTGCAGTAAAAAAGTCTTACCATACAGACTCCCCCCTCCAGACGTAAATTTCGTTTTCACATGTGGTAAGAATATTGAAGCTTTATTGCAGCTCCCTACAGGTTTCATTCTTTACTTTGGCATTTTATAGAGATGTTCTTTCGAGATGCAATATTTCTGGGAGAATACATTTGTGCCCTGTATTTTCAATTACAGTTCTGTGCAGATTTGAACATAGCTCTTAAACACAGAAATCACGGTCTCTCTGAACAGGAGGTCTGCATTTGCATGTGAGCAATCTGAGCTTATTAGGATAAATAAACCTCAAGGCTCCAATACTGAACATGTTCCTAATTAATTGCTGAAATGTAAATGTCTTAACATTACTCGAAACTAGTCCCACCATATTCAGAGCATGTCAGTGATCACTGGCCTTTTTCCCTCTCTGGAGCAATGTCGGGAAAAGATCAACTACATTTTGTGCTGATTGAGAAATATCCTAGTCTTAACAGAAATCTATAGAAAATTTTGAATTGGCCTAAAAATGCAGTTTATTCCAAAAATGAAATATTTCTAGTAAACCAATTAACAAGGGGGGTCCAACTGTTCCAAGTGGTGGATAACTAAATCTAAGAGTTGCAAGTGGGGTTCAGAAGTAGTGTGTAAGATTTTCAGATGTTTTTGTCTCTTTTTACCATCAATATTTTGGTAATTTTGAGGAATGGCATGTATAGTGGATAATGTAGCCTTTGGCAGTAGAATGCAGTACAATTTTAAGAGGTCATTGACATGACTTTCCTCAACATCTTTTGGGTTTAGGTCTCCTCAGTCTTGAACTTTACCTGTTGGTGCAGTTAAATACAAATATTTAATATAATTAAATAACAAAGAGCCCAGGTTAATTTCCTGCTACCTATGAACAGGCAGGGTTGTACACGGTCTATTATTGAGCCACCTGCTGGGCAGTCATCACAATTCATGGCCTGCACTAGCTTGTAAGGGTCACTTTATTTTGAATGCACTGTGACTAAACCAATAAAAGTATTTTATTAAACAACTTTTATATTTTTTATTTTGTTACGTCTATGTTTATAATACCTTCACTGGCTTCATGCCAAATATTTTCAAGGAGAAAAATGGAAGTTCTCCCGAGGCCGGGCTCACAGACCCCCACCCATAAAAAAAAAGTAACATAACGGGGAGCCGTGGCCTACGGCCAATATAACAAGGGAGCCGTGGGTCGAAAAAGTTTGGGAACCACTGACTTAGAAGATCGATGGCTATCCCTCATCCAACTACAACAACTGATAAGAAAGCAGAGGATCTTCAATGTGTTATCTGTGGTTTAGCCAGAACAAGGGCAAAAGAGATTGACAAAAGAACAAAGTACAAAGTATGTGAGTCTCAAAGGGTAAACATGTTTTTATCTGCAACTAGTTTCTTCCAAGATGAAGTTTTCAGCCGAGTAGCTGATCTAAATAGTGAGGTGAATGTATCTGCAGTGGATTTGTATGCCCACCCGAACTGCATGTGTGCATACATTCGAAAATCTGAATGTACAATGAGCTCCTAGCAGCAACGTAACTGCCAGCCTTCAGTTAAGTTTGCACTCTTTGAAAAAGCAAACAAAGTTTTAAAGCCACTCTTAAGTGCTGGCTATGGGTTCGCACTCAGTGAGATCAGAACATTGATGAAACTGTATTGATCCATAATAATGAAATTAAGATTTAGATTTTTCTTGTGAGAATGTACAATGACAGAATTCATTTTTGTCAGTTCTACAAAAAGAATGAGCCACTTATGGTTTTCTCAGCTGATTTGACTCCTGAAGTTCTTGCTGTCAAAATAGGATCACAGGACGTAGTAAAACCAGCAAGAACCATTTTAAGAAATGACTTGAAAGATTTAGATTTTGGACTTCATCACAAATTTTGTGATGCCCCAGAGCTCTGCAAATCTTGAGAGTCAACAAAAATGCCTGATGTTGTCTTAACATTTTTTACATCAT